>CM077148.1:114530854-115225115 GCA_039583875.1 Platanthera guangdongensis | reverse complement strand
CCAAGTCTGTCACCAGAAACTGACAAGTTCCACTGGGCTTTTCCTGTCTATTATGCATTTAGCATTAATCAGCATCAGAAAATCCAGTTATAGTCAAATGATGAATCTTTTGGATACCAGAGACCTAGATTTGGACAACTTTTTAAATAGGAGAATCCTTTTTACTAAGGTTAGGTGTGACTCTCTTGGGCTCACATGAAATCTAGCACATATACATGTAGCAAACATTATGTCAGGTCTACTAGTTGTAAGGTACAATAAAGAGCCAATCATTGCTCTGTATGTTGTTTGATCAACAGGTTTCCCATGTTCATCAGCATCTAATACAGTTTAGTAGGCATAGGTGTTTTCATACATGATGCTTCAGATATACCAAATTTTTTAACCAATTCTTTTTCATACTTGGTTTGAGAAATAAATATGCCTTCAACATGTTATTTGATTTGCAATCCTAGAAAGAAGGATAGCTCACTCATGCTACTCATTTCAAATTTAGAATGCATTAGGTTGGAAAACCTTCTACACAAATGTGAATCAGTAGAACCAAATATAATATCATCTACATAGATTTGTACTAGTAGGTTATGGGACTTATGGGTTCTAATAAAAAGAGTTTGGTCTACTCTACCCCTTATAAACTCATTTTTCATAAGAAAGCATGTTAGGGTCTCATACCATGCTCTAGGAGCTTGCTTTAGACCATATAATGCTTTATGCAATTTGAAAATATAATCAGGATGAGTTGAAGAGATAAAACCTGGGGGTTGTCTGACATAGACTTCTTCTTTGATATCTCAATTGAGAAAAGCACTCTTTACATCCATCTGGTATACTTTGAAACCTTTGTGTGCTGCATATGCTAAGAAGATTCTTATGGCCTCTAACCTTGCAACTGGTGCAAAAGTCTGGTCATAATCTATCCCTTCTTCTTGAGAGTACCCTTGAGCAACTAGCCTTGCCTTGTTCCTTACAATGTCTCCTTGATCATCCAACTTATTCTGAACACCCACTTTGTTCCACAATGGAGTGATCCTTTGGCCTTGGTACTAGTTCCCAAACTTTGTTCCTTTCAAATTGATGCAAATCTTCTTGCATTACATTGATCCAGTGCATCTTGAATGGATTGAGGTTCAATTTGAGAAGGAAGCAAGTGTGCATCAGGTTTTGGTTGACCTGATTTCTAGTTGCACACCAGCTAAGATGTCTCCAATCACTTGGGGAATTGGATGGTCTCTTGATGTACTAAATCAATAGGGGGTGTTGATTATTCACCAACCTGTGTGTTGTTGTTCCTCTTGTGGTACAACAACTGGCTCTTCAAGAAGTTTCTCTTCAAGATGTTGAATGTCTTCGTCATCTTCACTGCTTTCCTCTTTTTGAATGATTTGTAACCTGTCCAACTCTTCAGCAAGATAGTGTACCTGCAATGGTTCTATGGTAGAAGTATTCTTCTCCTTGAAAGACATGTTAGATTCATCAAAAGATATATGAACAGATTCTTCAATTTTAAGAGTTGATTTATTATATACCCTATAAGCTTTACTGATCATGGAGTATTCCAGAAACACTCCTTCATCAGCTTTACCTTGAAATTTTGCTAAATATTTCTTGTCATTATTGTGAATGTAACAAATACAACCAAAAATTCTAAAATAGTATACTTTAGGTTTCTTCCCTTTGAGTAATTCATAGGGAGTCTTTCCCCTTCAGTTTATGTATTAAACTTCTATTCAACACATAGTTGGAGGTGTTCACAGCCTTTGCCAAAGGATAGAGGAAGGTGAGCATCTGACAATAATGTAGTGGCAGATTCAATAAGGGTTCTATTTTTCCTTTCAGCTACCCCATTTTGTTGAGGAGTTCTAGGAGCTGAGAAAGTGTGCCTGATCCCTTCACTCTGACAGAACTCTTGCATAAGAAGAGAATCAAACTCTGTCCCATGATCACTTCTGATCGGGGCAATGTGAGTATTGAACTCACTTTGTATGCATTTGAGAAACTCTGTCAAACACTTAAAGTTATCAGACTTCTTCCTCAAAAAGAATACCCATGTGAATCTAGAGAAGTCATCTACAACCACTAAAGTATAAGATTTCTCTCCTAAGCTTTGTACTGTAATGGGTCCAAAAAGATCCATGTGTAACAGATACAAAATCCTAGGTGAATCACTCTTATTAAGTGACTTGAAACTATTTTTGGTTTGCTTGCCTAATTGACAAGCCCTGCAGAGTCCTTCCTTCTTGTAGGGGCCAGAAGGTAGTCCTCTAACAAGGTTGTCCTTGGATAGCCTAGCAATGGTTCTAAGGTTTATATGTCCTAATCTTTATGTCATAACTCATTAGGTCTACAAATAGAATTAAACAGGCAAATATCTACTTCTGTTGAAAGAAAGTCTACTAAATAGATGTTACCTTTCCTTTTACTTGTCAACACAGTTGTGTTGTCCTCTGATTTGATCTTGCATAAGGATTTGCTGAAAGTCACTTGGTTGCCTTTATCACATAGTTGACTGATGCTGATCAAGTTGTGCTTCAGTCCTTCCACATAGGCTACTTTCTTGAATGTGACTGTGCAATCTGGACTGCCACATATCCTTTTGTTAGTCCAAAGTTTGAATCACTAAATATGACTTTGGGTCCATGCTTGGCTTTGAAGGATGTGAAATTGTCCTTGCTTCCTATCATGTGCTTGGAGCACCCACTATCCAAATACATTGTTGGTTTGATGTTGGATCGGTCTTCACCTGCACATAAAGCAGTTTACTTGTTTTTGACCCAGTTTACCTTGGGCCTAGGTTGATAACCTTTAAATTCAGAAATAAAAAACATCCCTGGTTGACTCTTATAACCTTCAGGATGACATCTCCTTGGAGGTATTATCCATTCAGTATAAGGGTTAAATCTTTGGGATGTAGGACCCCTAGGTTTGGATATTGATTTACCTTTGAATAAGTTTTCAAAGCTCTGATCTCAGCTCGACGATCGCTGAGCTGAGTTCGACGATCTTCGGTTAGATCGTCGAGCTCCGTTCGAAGATCGACTGTGGCAGAGTTCGGGTTTAGAGATCGTCGACCTGAGTTCGACGATTTTGCCTGAGATCGTTGATCTCCATTCGGCGATCGTCTAGCTCCGTTCGATGATTTCTGTTGAACTCTTGTTTTCTTAGGTAAGTCAAATTTTTCCTAGCTACCTCTACAACTCTCTTACCTTTATCAAAAATAAACTTGATTGGGGTTGTTAATACTATAGGTTGGCTGGATGAAGCACCCAAGCCCAGTGTACTATTGAATCTTGAGTTCACTGTGCTTGTGATGTCCATTAGCATGATACTTTCCCATTGAGGGATTCTTCAAACTTTTTGGCCTTTGATAGTTCACTTTTCAGTGAAGCTATCTGCTCCTATAGCACTCCAACTCCTCAGAGAGTTTGAGGTTTTCTGATTTTAAGGTACTGTGTTTAGATAATTGATTTATGAGAGAAATGATTTCCTTCTCAGATTTTAATAAGTCTAAACAAAGTGTTTTAAACTCATACTTGAAGTCCTCAGAGTTAAAATCAAAAGAACTTATTACCTGGTCCTCTTCAAATTGAGTCTCTGAGTCTGACTCTGACTCTTCTACATCAGAATTGTGTTGTGAGGCATTGAATAGCCATCATGCAGAATTCCTTTTCTTCAGCATCATCTTCATCATCACTGGAGCTTGATGAAGCTTCTGATTCTTCTTCTGTCTCACTCCAAATTTCAGCAACAAATCCCTACCTTATGTGTTTGTTCTTGCTGGAGGAGGTTTGCCATTACTATTCTTCTTGAAGTCCTTGTCTTTTCTTCTTTCTTTCTTGTCCTTTCTGTCCTTGTTTTTATTTTCTGGACAGTCAGAAACAATGTGGCCTGGTTTCCTACAACCAAAACAGATAATCTCTTTGTTATTTGATTTATCATACCTTGGCTTGTCATACTCTTTGTATGATCTCTTCCTGAAGACCTTTCTGGCCATTTTGTAAAATCTTTTGGCCAGTAGACTTAGCAATTCCTTATTGTCTGTGACCTTATCTTTAGGCTGATCTTCAGTGGCTTTGAAAGCTATTGACTTTTCCTTTCTTGTGGCTGGTGAGGCAGCCTTCTGCTCTTTTTCTCTATTCTTAATGAGCAGCTCATAAGACTTGAGCTTGCCCAAGAGTGCTTCAGTGGTGATCTCATTTAGACTTATGGCATCCTTGATTGGCCAGATCCTTGAGTCCCAAGTGCTTGGGACGCACATTAGGATTTTATCATTTAGCTCAGTCAATGAGATCTCTTTGTCCAAAGTTTTCAGCTCATTGACTATGAGACTGAGTCTGTTATACATGTCTGCTACTGACTCAGCTTCTCCTTTCTTGAAATTCTCATATTGGGTTATGAGGTGAGATCTTCTGTCTTTTCTCTCATCAGCAGATCCTGAGACTATTTCAGATAGCTTGTCCCAGATGTCCTTTGCTGAGTTGCATTCAGCTACCTTTTGGAATATGTCATCAGACATAGTCTGGGCTAGAATGTTCATAGCCTTTGCATCTGCCAATTTCCATTTCTTTATTTCTGCATCTGTTCCTGCGGGAGGTGGAACAGCACTTGTACTTGTGTTCTCTGGAGGTCTTGGACACCCTATCAAAACAGAATTGAAAATGTCCTCATCAATAGAGTTCATGTACAGTCTAATCCTTGCCTTCCAAAGTGCAAACTTAGATGGATTGCATACTGGAGGTCTCTTGCTAGCATAGTCTTTGTTTTGGGCCATGTTTTGTGAAGAAATAATTATCTAATAATCAAAATCAAAACAAGCAGATCTAACTAAGGGATCTTTGGGTTTAGGTGTTAGCCTGTGCAACCACTAAGATGTGGTATTTTTAACCAACCTCGCTTTGATACCAATTGAAATTGCAGGTTAGATCTGATATACTCTAAAGGGGGGTGAATAGAGTATGGTGCTTACTAAAAATGTTTACAACTGTTGTTGTATTCCTAAGTGAACAGTGAAGCAAATAACATAAAGTAAATCTAAACACAGAATAATCACAGATCAATCACAAAGCAATCACAAACCACAGCCAGAAAGAAAAGAAAGACATGGAACCAGATGACACAAGGAGCTATATGTGTTCCCCAATCAACCTGGGTACATCCACTCTTCTACCACCCTAGGTAGGAATCCACTGCAGGATGAGTTGATCAGGTGTCCTGGGCACCAATGAGCTTTTGATAAGGTGCTCAAAAACCAAACCATATTTTTTGATCAGGTGTCTTGCCACCACTGAGTTTTGTTAAGGTCTCAGAAACCAAACACAAACTTTTGAAGGGAGTTTGAAAAACCCTTTACAGCAGAGAGAGAGAGAAAGGGATGAGGTGATCTTCTCTGTCAACAGTCAGAGAGAAAGATAGTGGATGTTGTCAAAGCTCCCCCTGAGATCTTGAGTTGTTCAGGAAGTGAAGCTTTGCAGTAGGGTGATAAGCCTTCAGATGATTTGATCTCCAGCAAAAGATGATTTCAACAACATCTGAAATGTGAGGTGTCTGGAGTCTTGAATGATGATGGCCTTTGAACACTTGAATCAAGAGAGATCTGAAAATTTCAGTTAGTTGATCTCCTTGTGTGATGTGTGTTCTTGTATGAATTTTTGAGACTGAGAATGTCTGCAACTCTCTTTCTTTATCTTGTGTGATTGTTGTTGTAAGAGTTGTAATTCTTGTTGTTGCAGAGAGTTGTTGTTGCAGAGTATGTGTTTCAGAATATGTGTGTCTAACTCTAAGAAGAGAATGAAAAACTGATCTTTTATTCTTTTGATCTGAATAGAAATGATCCTCTGTCCAAGATAGTCGTTAGCCTGTCAATAAATGCCTTCCTTAACTGCATTTTGTCTTCTGGAGGAAAGTCCAATAAAACATTCCTTGAAAATTCCTTGAAACGTGCTCCAGATTAATTAAAAACACCTACAGGATCTATGGCATAAATGCTGAGAATAATTCCACAACTGTCCGAATTTGAATATTGAAAAACGTCTAACTCTTCAGAAAAATGTTGAACTGAGCTCCACTATCGTTGAACTGAGCTCAGAGACTGAACTTAGATAGAAACAGAGATCGTCGATCTGAGCTCAACTATCGTCGAACTGAGCTCAGAGATAGAGAATAAAACTGGAGTCAAGAACGTCGACCTGAGCTCGAAGATCGTCGAATGGAGTTCGACGACTCGTTGAAGTTGAGCTCAGAGATCGTGGAATGGAGTTCGACGATTCGTCAAAGTGAGCTCAACGATCATCGAATGGAGTTCGACGATTCGTCGTACTTATCTTGACGAAATGTCTTAGTCTCCAAAACTGAAAAACTCTGGTCTGGAGGGCAGCTTCCAAACCTAACTACTAACCCTTAGACTCAATTCTAATTGACCATTAGATCTATACAATGAGGTAAAGATAGGTTTCCTAAGAGACATAGTGATCTTTGCCCAAATCAGTAATAGGGTGTTCCAAGAGTGACTCAAGGTGAGTCCTCTGGCATGCCTGGAATGGCAATATCAAATATTATTAGATGCATGTTAGCTAAAAAGAGACATGCAGCTGGTGGTTCTCAGAAAAGTCCAAAACAGCCTGCTGAAAGATTATACTTCAATCAAGCGGCTACTGAAAGAAGACAGAAGTATAGAGCAGCACATCTCCCCACTATTCAGGAAGAAGTACAACCTAATGCTGGTCACAAACAGAAAAGGAGATACAATATCTATGAGTGTTGGTGTAGTGGCAAAGTGGGTCACTATGTTGTAGATTGCTGGCACAATCCTTCTGTGTCCATAGGTTGCTAACCTATTAGGAATTTTGCAGGAAGGCATTGTTATGTTTAGGCTAATGTGAACATAGGACCCAATAGAAATTGGGGTCCTAAGTAAAGGTGATTTGTGTTCATTTCAGGTTAGTTCAAGTACCAATTCCCTTAAATGGTACTTGGATAGTGGATGTTCCATGCACATGACTGGAACAATGGAGCTATTGAAGGAGTTCACTCCGATAAAGAATGGACCCAAGGTCATCTTTGGAGGCTTTGACAAGGGGATAACCAGAGACTACGGTAATATCTCAAATGGCATAATCACCATCATAATGGTGGCCTATGTGGAAGGGTTGCAACACAACCTCAAAAGTATAAGCCAACTATGTGATCTTGGTTATGACATTTCCTTCCACAAGGATAAGTGCCACATCAATAGGTTAAGCGTAACGCCCCGAAACTCGAAAGAGCGACGGGGGAAGTTTTGGGCCAGATTTGGAATCTAGCAGTAGGCATACGACCTGGGACACGGGCGTGTCCCAGTGCATGTCAGACTAGAGTCGATGACTTGGCCGCGAAGTCCACGAATTTCGGTCAACAATGTGTCGAGACAGGGCACACGACCTGAGACACGGGCGTGTCTCAGGGTGTGTCGAGCCCGTGTAGACGATCGGCCCGGAGTGTCGACGATTTTCGCTCGACGATGTATCGAGACGAGGCATACGGCCTGAGACACGGGTGTGTCTCAGGGCGTGTCGAGACCGTGTAGACAACTGGCCCGGGGTGTCGATATTTTCACTCGACGAAGTGTCGAGACAAGGCACACGGCCTAGGACACGGGCGTGTCCAATGCCGTGTCAGGCAGTCGACGAACTTCGCTCGACGAAGTGTCGAGACCGTGAACACGGCCTGGAGCCCAGACGTGTTTGAGTGGACACGGGTTAGGACACGGGCATGTCCAGGAACCCGTGTTGTTCTCGGGTTGTTTTCGGGATAAAGCGATGGGGGCACACGGACGAACACACGGTCGTGTCAGTTGGAACACGGGCATGTCAGGTCGAACACGGGTGTGTACGATACCCATGTGTTGTTCCAGGTGCGTCAATTTTGACGGCGAATGGGGGACACGGCCCTAGACACGGGCGTGTACCAGGCCGTGTTCGGTCCAGATTGGACATTGCAGGCGCGAATCAAAGCCGTTCGTTTCTTTAATTTGGGATACAACTGCTGGGGGTTGTTTCTGATGGGATATAACCTGGATTGGACCTTTGAAACCCTCACTTTTACTTGAGTGGTTATCTTTCTAAAGTATAGAGAGAGAGAGAGAAGAGCCAAGGGAGGAAGAAGCTAGATCCGGCAATTGGAGGAGCTTCGAAGCTCTAAATTGCGAGCCGACTCCGGATCCACGGAGCCCGAATTGCGAAGCCGGCCCTTGAAGGCCTAAGTGGAGTGTTTACTGCTTTTATTCATGTATGACCGGTCTACGTGTCGTGATTTGTAAAACATGTAATATCAAGTAAACCATTTTGTAAGGTCTTAAGGCATGTACTTGTGTATGCACAACATTCCTATTTGGTATTAGTGGACATTCATGCTTTTGAGCTGGGTTCTTTATTGCAACTTTTTAAACTGCTTCCGCTAGAATGCTTTGTGTAGGACATTATGATTGGTTGGATGGTTTCCATGAGTAACCATCCGGTCTGTCTGTGGTATATGGCGTCGGGCCCCGCCGGACCTACTACTATATGCTATGCAACGGATAGGGGGTGTTACAATTTGGTATCAGACTACTGGTTTTGGTCGGGCTTAAAATGAATTCGTGGACGAATTCTTTTTAAGGGGTGGTGAGCACATGTGTGTGCGTCATCGTTATAACAGTAAAAGAACCCATGAATGTCCACTTAGAAATGAAAATACACGTGTTTGGGGAACCTGCGTGTTCCTATAATTGCTGTTTACAATTTTATTTGGTCGCTTAATGGTGTTTTGTACCACTATAGGTAAGCATAAGTGGTGTTGGGCCGTCGGAACGTCGAGTTTCTGAGGCTAGCAGTGCACCTAATGAAACTCCTGCAACACCTCTATCGGCTGAGACCATACAATTGGTGGCCGAAGCAGTGTTGGCCATGATTAATGCGCAGCCTGCAAGGCAAATGCAGCAACCCGCTCATTCGATGGAGCAGGTACCGTTGCAAGAGGCTAAGCCGAGGAGAGTGGAACAGGTAGTAGTGGAGCCGTTGGTGCCAAGGAGGGCAACCGAGAGACACCTCAAGCATGTCATGAGCATTAGTCCTCCGGTATTCTCGGGGTTGGGAACCCCATCTCAAGCTGAAGACTGGCTCTCCAGGGTGAAGAGAGTCATGACAGCAACGGAGACGGATGAGTGGAAAATGACCACCATTATTACGTTCCTTTTGTACGGTGAAGCAAGATTGTGGTGGGAAGGTTTGGAGCTGCACCTATTGAGAGGTAGGCAACTTGTTGATGTCTCGATGGAGGAGTTCTCGAGATTGTTCTTGGTTAGATACCTCCCTTCTACTCAGAGGATTTCGTTGGAGAACGAGTTCCTGAAATTGGTTCAAGGAGGCAGTACCGTGGATGAATATCTCCACGAGTTTACTCGATTGAGTCATTATGCTAGCTCCACCATAGCGGATGAGGAGTGCAAGACGAATCGATTCTACGAAGGGTTAAGAGATGAGTTGAGGCTACTACTCTCGGGGCCGATGACGCAGGGTTTCTTAACCTTGGTCAACACGGCCCGGTCCTTGGAGAAGGATATGAACAATGTGCAAGCAAAGAAAGGCCTGGGTGATAAGAAGTCTGAATTCAAGGTGCCGACTACTTCAAAGTCCGGCTATCGAAGGTCCTTCAAGAAGCATAGGACTTCAGGTCCAGCTCCTTCTGGTGCTTCTGGGGCGACTACGGGTCGGACCCCGGGTGCATGTTTTACTTGCGGAAATTCAGGGCACTTTGCCCGCGATTGTTGTAGCGGATGTCCCATGTCCGAGAGAAGGCCGGGAGTGACCTATGAAGAGAAGGGTAAGGCGGTGGAGTCAACCGCATCCCACTATGCTCCGGCCCAACCGATGGTTTATAATCTTGGCCAGCAGGAGGTCATTAAACAGGAGGATGTGGTGATAGGTACGGTCTAATTTATAGCAAGTTAATTTCTTTAAATACTTATTATACACATGTTACCTTACCACTGCTTGTTTAGGATTTGTTTTAATTTGTAAAAATCCGGCTAGAGCACTCTTCGATACGGGATCTTCACACTCCTTCTTGTCTGAAGGATTTATATCACGCATCGGAGTCCCTTCTTCGATGCCGAAGGATAAGTTGGATGTGTTGTTGCCCAATGGGTGTTCGATGCACACGGATAGGATCTGCGATGTTAAGATTCGTATTGGGAATCAGGAGTTCGATCTGCAAGCGTCGTTACTTCCGTTGGTGGAGTTCGACGTTATATTTGGCATGTACTGACTCTCGGAGCAGCAGCCCTACATTGATTGCGGTCGAAAGGAAGTCAAGTTGGGAGCAAGTCGTGAGACGACTTTTACGGGCTTGAAGGGGTCGAGCAAGACGTTGATGTCTGCTCTTCAGGTGGTGAAGGCGGTTCGTGCTAGTGCAGAGCTGTTCTTTACACTAGTGGAGGTTGCAATGCCGAAGCCCGCGTTGGATAATATTTCAGTGGTATCAGAGTACCCTGATGTGTTCCCTAGAGATCTTCCTGGAGACCTGCCGCACCGGGTGATAGATTTTACGATTGAGCTAGTGCCAGGTGCAAAGCATGTGTCACAATCTCCGTATCGGCTAGCGCCTAAGGAAATGGCGGAGCTGAAGGTTCAACTGTAAGAGTTGTTGGATCCAGGTTATGTGCGCCCAAGTTCTTCGCCTTGGAGCGCGCCGGTCCTATTTGTTAAGAAGAAGGATGGAAGCTTGAGTCTTTGTATTGATTATCGGGAGCTCAACAAGTTGACGGAGTAGAACAAGTACCCGATCCCCCGGATCGATGATCATTTTGATCAGTTGGTCGGGTCGACGGTGTACTCGAAGTTGGATCTCAAGTCTGGGTACTATCAGCTTCGAATAAGGGAGAATGATATCCCAAAGATAGCGTTCAGTACGAGATACAGGCATTATGAGTTTACGGTCATGTCGTTTGGGCTGACTAATGCGCCGTCAGTGTTCATGGATCTGATGAACAGGACCTTCAGGGAGTACTTGGACCATTTTTTGATCGTCTTCATCGACGATATTTTGGTGTACTCGCAAAGTGAGGAAGATCACTTCAAGCATCTTCATTTGGTTTTGGAGACGCTAAGGAGGAATCAGTTGTATGCCAAGTTCTCGAAGTGCGAGTTTTGGTTTTCCTCAGTGGCGTTCCTCGGTCATATAGTAAGTGGAGAGGGTATTGCTGTGGATCCGGCGAAGATTGTTACGATACGGGAGTGGCCTGAGCTTTCTACGGTAGCGGAAGTCCGGAGCTTTCTGGGGCTTGCCGGCTATTATAGGCGCTTTGTAGAGAACTTCTCGCGGATAGCGTTACCTCTCACTACTTTGACGAGGAAGGAGCAGAAGTTCGTTTGGATGCCGGAGTGCGCGCGAGCTTTTGAGGAGTTGAAATGTCGGTAGACCACAACACCTGTGCTGAGTTCGCCGTGTGGGACCGAAGGCTATGAGATTTATAGCGATGCTTCGGGCAGCGGTTTGGGTTGCGTGCTACTGCAACACAGAAGTGTGATAGCTTATGGCTCGAGACAGCTGAAAGTGAACGAGAGGAATTATCCGGTCCATGACTTGGAGTTAGCAGCCGTGATTTTTGCCTTGAAGCTGTGGAGACACTATTTGTACGGTGTGAAGATTGATATCTACACCGATCACAAGAGCCCGAAGTATCTGATTGATCAGAAGGATCTGAATATGCGGCAGCGTAGATGGATGGATTTCCTGGGGGACTATACATTCAAGATCCACTACGTGCCTGGTAAGGGTAATGCGGTTGTCGACGCGTTGAGTCGCCGGGCCCTAGCTCAAGCCAATTGGCTATCGGTGCATGATGAGCGGTTGGTGCGGGAGTTGGAGGCATTGGAGATAGTTTGTGTGGATAAGCAATCAAGTGCTGAAGCAGTACTGAATTGGACTGAAGTCCAATATGACCTGGCTGATCGGATTCGGCAGGCTTTGGATATGGATGCCCATATGAAGCAGTTCACGGTAGAGGCTCTGGATGGGTCAAATTCCCAATTCATTGTGGAGGACAGATTGCTTTGGAAAGACGGTCGTCTGTGCGTCCCAAGTGTGGGTGATTTGTGGGTGGAATTGTTGTACGAGGCACACCATACTAAGTACTCAATTCACCCGGGGAGCACGAAGATGTACCGCGATGTCGAGAAACTGTTTTGGTGGCCGGGTTTGAAGAAGGACGTGGCGCTCTACGTAGCAAAGTGCCAAACTTGCGCCGTGGTGAAGGCGGAGTGCCAAAAGCCTGGAGGATTTCTGAAGTCCTTGCCTATTCCGGAGTGGAAATTCGACGACATCTCTATGGAATTTGTGCACGGTTTGCCAAGGTCGCAAAAGGGGAACGACGCAATTTGGGTGGTTGTTGATCGGCTAACGAAGGTGTCGCATTTTATTCCGCATAAGAAGGATGATCCGGTGGAGAAGTTGGCAAAACGTTGTGTGGATAACATTGTACGGCTTCACAGTGTGCCCCACAGCATCGTGAGTGACCGAGATGGGCGGTTTACGTCCAATGATTGGAGGCTTGTGCAGCAAATGTTGGGAACAAAGCTAAAATTCAGCACAGCCTTCCATCCGCAAACAGACGGGCAGACCGAGAGGGTCAATAGAAATATGGAAGACATGCTTCGCATGTGTGTCTTGGATTTTGGGAAGCAATGGGAAGACCATCTTTATTTGGTGGAGTTCGCGTACAACAATAGCTACCAAGCGAGTATTCAAATGGCGCCCTTCGAGGCCCTATATGGTAGAAAATGTCGCACGTCGTTGTCTTGGCTAGAAACGGGTGAGTCAAAGTTGTATAAGAGATTAGAAGTGGAGGATGCTACTTCGTTGGTGTGTACCGTTCGGGAGAGGTTGCTTATCGCTCAGGACCGGCAAGCGAAGTATTATAATGCCAAGCACAGGAACGTGGAGTTCGCTGTGGGCGACTATGTGTACTTAAAGATCAAGCCATTCAAGGGTGTCTCGCGGGTACGACGATTGAAAAAGCTAAGCCCGAGGTACCTTGGGTCGTTTGAGGTTCTGGAGCGAGTTGATGAAGCAGCCTATCGGTTGAAGCTTTCAGTGGAGCTTAGTGGTTTACATGATGTTTTCCATATTTCGGTGCTTCGGAAGGCGGTGCAAGAGCCTTCGCAAGTGATCGCGGTTGATCAAGTGCCGGTGGATAGTGGGCTGACGACAAAAGTCAAGCCCGTGCGGATTGAGGACTCGGAGGTCAAGAGGCTACGTAATAAAGAGATCAGGATGGTCAAGGTTCGATGGGACAATTGCGGTCGTGAGGAGCTCTCTTAGGAATGAGAGCAGACTATGCTTGACGAATATCCGTAGTTGTTCCGCTCAGGTACAATTTAATTTTGTCTGTGTCTTTCCTTTATATATAATTTCGTGGACGAAATTCTTTTAAGAGGGGGAGAGTTGTAACGCCCCGAAACTGAAAAGAGCAACGGAGGACGTTTTGGGCCAGATTTGGAATCTTGCAGTAGACACACGGCCTGGGACACGGGCGTGTCCCAGGGCGTGTCAGATTAGAGTCGACGACTTGGCCGCGAAGTCGATGAAGTTCAGTCGACATTGTGTCGAGACAGGGCACACGGCTTGAGGCACGGGCGTGTCTCAGGGCGTGTCGAGCCCATGTCGATGATCGGCCCGGAGTGTCGACGATTTTTGCTCGACGATGTGTCGAGACGAGGCACACGGCCTGAGACACGGGCGTGTCTCATGGCGTGTCGAGCCTGTGTCAACAACCGGCCCGGGGTGTCGACATTTTCGCTCGACGAAGTGTCGAGACAAGGCACACGGCCTAGGACACGGGCGTGTCCAAGGCCGTGTCAGGCAGTCGACAAAGTGTCCAGACCGTGAACACGGCCTGGAGCCCAGGCGTGTTCGAGTGGACACGGGTTAGGACACGGGCGTGTCCAGGAACCCATGTTGTTCTCGGGTTGTTTTCGGGATAAAGCGATCGGGGCACACGGCCGACCACACAGCCGTGTTAGTTGGAACACGGGCGTGTCAGGTCGAACATGGGCGTGTTCGATGACCGTGTGTTGTTCCAGGCGCGTCGATTTTGACGGCGAATGGGGGACACGGCCTTGGACTTTGGCGTGTGCCAGGCGTGTTCGGTCCAGATTGGACATTGCAGGCCCGAATCAAAGCCGTTCGTTTCTTTAATTTGGGATGCAATGGCTGGGGGTTGTTCCTGATGGGATATACCCGGGATTGGACCTTTGAAACGCTCACTTTTACTTGAGTGGTTATCTTTCTAAAGTATAGAGAGAGAGAGGAGAGCCAAGGGAGGAAGAAGAAGCTAGATACGACCATTGGAGGAGCTTCGAAGCTCCAAATTGCGAGCCCACTCCGGATCCACGGAGGCGAAGAGAGTGTGGTGCTTTTCATCCGCTTACATTTCCATGGCGCCGAAGAAGAACGCTAAGGTAACGATTCTCTTCTTGAGCATGTGAAGCTCTCCTTCTTTGCATAGGAAGCCCGCTATCGCGATTTTGCGGTGAGTTGGAGGCATTCCTATGGGTAGACATGAATAGTCCCCGTTGTGTAGAGTCTGTAAGCGAGAACGGACATAGGCATGATGTGTGAAGCCTACCCGGACAGGTTGGTCTGGATCGGTGATGTTGCATTGCATAAATGCCAGAGAAGACTCCGTGCGATTGGGTGTTTTTCGAGTTTTCTACGTGGTAGATTGCAACAGGGAGCCTTGGGTATTAACCCTAAGGTGCACCCGGAAAACTGGGCGGATGCGTGATCTTGCCAACTTGGTGGCCTGAGAGCCAACTTGAACATAACCGGGTTATGTGAAATGTGATGGAAATGGGACTCGGGAGAAGTTTGACCCGCACATATGGCTTAAACTGTCGTTGCGATGTGAACATGGGTTAGATGGAACCGTACACGTTCTATATCGTTCAGTTAAAGAGACCTAAGGGTACGTGGCACTTGCCGTTGGCATAGATTAGGGTCTTCGGCGGTCTATGTCTTAAATTGTCGTGACCCAGGCCAAGAAGACAAAATGCTCAAAGGTTTGGCCGTCAAAGTGGCGGTGGTGAGTCCGGAATGTCTATGGCTTTAATTGACGTGACATTGGCCGGTTCACCGAGAATGTGCCCTGAGAGCACGGGGCTTGTGGCCGTGCGAGCCAACGCCTGTGATGAAATGTATATTGATATACTGCTTGGTTGCTAATAAGTGCAGGGAAGGAGCATCGACGACCCGAAATGGGGCGAGATCATTATAATTTGGTTGGCATTGCTGACCGTTTCCTTGTCTTGCCACCGTGCAGCGGTTTGTTGCTTGCAGGTGCTGCTGGACCAAGCGGTCAATAGCGGGCTAAAGCCCGAATTGCGAAGCCGGCCCTTGAAGGCCTAAGTGGAGTGTTTACTGCTTTTATTCATGTATGACTGGTCTGCGTGTCGTGGTTTGTAAAACATGTAATATCAAGTAAACCATTTTGTAAGGCCTTAAGGCATGTACTTGTGTATGCACAACATTCCTATTTGATATTAGTGGACATTCATGCTTTTGAGTTGGGTTCTTTATTGCAACTTATTAAACTGCTTCCGCTAGAATGCTCTGTTTAGGACGTTATGATTGGTTGGATGGTTTCCATGAGTAACCACCCGGTCTGTCTGCGGTATATGGCGTCGGGCCCCTGCCAGACCTACTGCTATATGCTATGCGACGGATATGGGGTGTTACATTAAGTTACCAAAGTTCCATCTTAACAGGCACTAGGAGTGGGAATGTCTTTTGTTTAAACTTTTCTTTATTAGATGATCGTTACCCTATATGCTTAGTTGCAAATGACAAAGTCTCATATTATGTCAAATGACACAAGAGACTGGCTCATTTGAATTATAAGTGTTGGGAATCATGTCCACAGTAACCCAGATTTGATGAAGTCACCCTGCAACTAAGAAGAATTAGGTTGTATTTGATGCTTTGTTTGTGTTATGTGTTTGCAGGACTCCAATGGGAAGTGTAGACCAATGTCAGTCTACAATGAGTCACCAAACACAGGAACACACAGTGTAATCCCTCATTGTGTGTTCCAAAGTGTTGACTCATGTGTAGTCTCTCTATTGGGATACACTTCATATTCAAGCTATAGGACTGTGTAAAGACTTGGTGCTGATTCCCCTCTAGTAGGAGAAGAAAATTGCTGACAAAAATTTTTCTAAGTATTTCTCTCGAGTAGGTCCTTAACTACTCGAGTAGATTGCTTAAGAAATACTCGAGTAAAAAGTTCTGCATACTCGAGTAAGAAACTTTTTCCCTCTCATGAAGTTAAGTAAAACACTCGAGTAGTTCATTGACATACTCGACTAGCTTACTTAACTACTCAAGTAGATCATTCTTCCTACTCGAGTTGCCCAGAATTCAGTTTCCAAATTTCTCTAAGTAAATCACTCGAGTAGTCCAAGTCACATACTCGAGTAGCTTATTTTCTCTTGAGTAGTTCATACTCGAGTAGTTCCAGATTTCTTTTTCTCGAAATTTTTTCTAAGTCATTTACTCGAGTAAGTACTTTACATACTCGAGTAAGTACTTTACATACTCGAGTAGGTACCTTACATACTAGAGTAAGTCCTTCATATACTCGAGAAGATTTCACTTATCTCGAGTAGTTAAACCTAACTACTCGAGTAGCTGTTTTTCCCGTGTGCAAAATATTTCTAAGTGTTTGTCTCGAGTAGTTTTTCTAACCAATCGAGTAGTTCAATTATGCCTCCTCGAGTAGTATAACTTGTACTCGAGTAGCTCTACTCCTTCCCGAGAAATTTTTATTTATACTCGTGTAGATCCTCTAAAGTACTCGAGTAGTAGACTAAATGTACTCGAGTAGTTTTCTTCTACATACTCGAGTAGTCGTGATTTATATACCCGAGTAAAATCTCTTTGCTTACTCGAGTAGTTCTTGACCTACTCCAGTAGTTTTATACATACTCGTGTATATGACTCCTTTTTCCCTGAAATTTCTTCTAAGTCTAGATTTGACAAAATTTCAAATACTGTGATATGATTGGTCCACGTGTACGTCATTAAAGCCGATTATGACCGTTATTAGTACTCTTATAAAAGGTCTTGTCTAATCGACAAACCCTAATCAGAAAACAGATCTTTCAAGAAGAAAATTCCTCTGAGTTTTGCAGCCGTCGCTTTCCAAAAATAATTTCTATTTCCTCGCTCTCTCTTCACGGAACGAAAGCCGTCGCCGCCACTGCTCTTCTCCGGCAAGGGTTTTGATCTTCAGAGGAGATAGACAGAAAAAACTCTCCAGATCGGGATCATTTTACTCATACTCATCATCTGTCTGATCGTGGAAGCAAGAAGTTCAGATCTACTGATTGCCGAGAATCCTTCTTCAACTCTTCTGATAAAGCCGAACGCCAAGAAGAAGATTCCAGTTTCTACTTTATTTTTCAGATCTGAACCAGACGATTTCACTATTTGTATTTGTTCAATACTTGTACTTTATTTCTGTAGGAGAAACTTTCTCCGAGTGTAGGAGTTTTCCACTCCGAGTTTGTAGGAAGGTGTTTCTTCCGAGTTGTAGATCCAGTTGGATTGGATTGAGATTGTAGGAACTTTGTTCCGAGGGTAGGATTGATTTTCAATCTGAGATAGTGGAGTAGCCGAGTCTAGTTTATTGCTAGATCGGTGAGGGAAAGTGAATGTACCCAAGATCGGGGAACCACTATAAATCTTGTCTCGTCTGTGATATTTTAGTAGATAGATCTGTGCTGTGTTCTAAGATTTTTTATTCCGCAAAAGACGCACAACTCACCTATTCACCCCCCTCTAGGTGATTTAGGTTAACAACTATTATCTTTCAATTGGTATCAAAGCCAGGTTGATCTTTAAAAGGTTAACACCTTGATCAGTTCCTGCATATAGTTGTTAATTGAGATCCATCTATCATGGACAAGGCAAAGGATTTCGCCATGCTTCCCTTGTGCAACAAGAGCAACTTTCCCATGTGGAAAGAAAGGAACAAATTTTTTATGGAAGCTGTGGATCCAAGGATCTTCTTGATAGTTGAAGAAGGTCCTTATGTCCCTATGACTATCTCCACTATAGATCCTACCAAGAAGGTTCCAAAGAAGTTGATGGATTTGGACAAGGACGAGATTGCACTTGTCTCACTAGACAAGAAAGCTAAAAACATTATAGCAAGTACAGTTGATGACTCAATGCTGCAAAACTTAATCCACTGCCAATCTGTAAAGGATATATGGCAGTCCTTAGTTACCTTAATGTAGGTAACAGAAGAAGTGAGGGATGATCAGAGATCCCTCCTCAATCAGAAGTATGAAGCCTTCCGACAGGGAAGCAAAGAGACCATTGCCGATACATTTGAGAACTTTTTCAAGATAGTGATTGACCTAAGGGTATATGGCAGAGTATTCACCAATGGAGAACTGAATGACAAATTCCTGAGATCCCTGACCAAAGAATGGGACAACAAGATCTGTGTCATCAGGGAGTTTGGGAAGCTGGCTGAGACAGATCCACAAAATCTCTTCGGGAAGCCTATGTCATATGAGCTTCAACTCAACACCAGGAAAGTTGAAGAAGAGAAGAGTAGGTCTGCTCTCAAAGAAAAGTCTGTTGCTCTAAAAGCAGACACCTCCAGAAAGACAAAGGCTGCCTCCCCTGCTCCAGCTTCAGAGATTAGTGAAGAAGATGAAACTTCTGAGCCTAGTACCTCAGGCTCTGAACTATCAGAAGGAGAGTTCTCTCTGCTCTCACGTTAGTTCAAGAAATTCTTGAACATGAGAAAGCAATGGAAAGGCAAGGATGCCTCCTATAGAAGATCACGACACGATGTTGATCGGCAAAGAAAAGGCTCAAGTAGCCATGACAGGTATTCCTCCAAACAGAATAAATATGTTTCTACTGACATTATTTGCTATTGTTGTAATAAGTCAGGTCACGTCATCGCCGACTGCCCTCATAAGAAGAAGGGGGTGGTAGAAGAGATGAGAAGAAATCCTCACACAACAAGAAGAGGAAAGAGGAGAGCCTCATAGCCAAAAGGAGCAAGACTCTTAGTGACTCCGACTCATCTGAGTCAAGTGAAGAAGAAGAAGCTTATTTTGGACTAATGGCTCAAACAGATGATTATCAAGATCCCCAGTTCACTGGGAAGGTAAACTCTAATACCCCTCTTTCAGATTCTGAAGTCTTTGAACATGATTGTGAGGAAAGCTCCTCTAACGATGAGTCAGAGCTAATGGCCCAGTACAAGGAGTTAATCATGGCCTACGAAAAATGTCGTCGAGTCGTGAAAACTCGGGCTAAAGAGATCAAATCTCTAAAAGTCGAAGAGAGCATCTTGAGAGAGAAAGTCGCAAAGACTTACTCCCTCGAAGAAAACTTCAACAATGTAATTGAAGAATATAACAAGGCTCTCGAGCACCTTGACCTCAAAGAGAAAATCATCAAGGAATTGGAAGCCCAACTTGCAGCTGAAAAGAAACTGGTTTAAAGTTTCTCGAAGCCCAAGACGATTCTTCCATTCATTGCTGAATTCTCATCAAAGGCCAAGGGAGCTGGACTAGGCCATGAAGAAGCTCCTAGTAAATCCTCTAGGAGAAACAAGAATCAACGGAAGAATAAGGCCACCAAAAAGGCCTTAGCCAAAGAGAAAGGGAAAGCCCCTCAAGATCAAACTACATTCAAGAAAGTCATCTTTCCATCAAATGAGTTTGATTTTGACTCATCCTATAGGCACTTTGCCAGGCCTACCTATGTAGAGCCAAAGTCCCGCTATCAATGATGGACTCGACCCAGAGACTTTGGCGAAATTGTCTTTAAGGCTCCTTATGAAGAATTTATTCTTCAGAGCTATGGCCCTTTCAATCATGGGCATAACTTCAAGAAGGCACCAAAGACAAAGTTTGTTGTAGAGAAGCCCATAAAGGAGAAGAAGCCATGTGATTGCCATCATCATGAGGCATCTTCCTCCAAGAATGTTGCCCCTGCTAGACCACAATTCCAAAAGGTCAAGCAGGAGATCATGAGGCAAAGGTACAACAGATTTGACTGTTGGTGCTGTGGCAAGGTTGGTCACTTCGCCATATATTGCTGGTTCAATTCCAGAAATGTTGCAACCCCTCATGTCAGCAATATGAGAAAGACCGCTCATAATGCTAACACTCGTAGGGGGAGCACTCTAACCCGAGACCAAGGACCCAAACGTGTTTGGGTTCCTAAGGCAAATTGATTATGATTGTAGGTATGCCCAAAGGCCAACAAACTGCCTATATGGTATTTGGACAGCGGATGCTCTCGGCATATGACCGGGACTAGAAGCCTCATTCAAATCTTTACTACAGTTGTGAACGGACCGAAGGTCATCTTTGGAGGTTCAGACCGTGGAGTTACTAGAGGATATGGTATGATTACTAACGGCAATGTATCCTTCTCGGATGTGGCTTATGTCGAAGGATTGGAACACAATCTCATAAGCATAAGCCAACTCTGCGATAAAGGTTACATAGTTGAATTCCATGCTGATAAATGCTTGATAAAATCCGTTGACAATATGGAAACGATTCTATCCAGCACTCGAAGCAGGAATATTTTTTGTTTAAACTTCATTTGTATAGATTCCTCTACACCAGTGTGTCTTTTAGCAAAAGATAGTGCGTCTATTGGTGACCAATGACACAAGAGACTAGCACATATTAATTTCAAAACTATTAATAAATTATTTTCAATTAACTTAGTACGTGATGCCCCTAATGTCAAATGCGTTAAAGATAGACATTGTCATGCATGCGTCAAAGGCAAGCAAACAAGGGCTACCTTTAAAAGCATTATTGGCAAAGACTCTAACAGATGTCTCCATCTATTGCACATGGACTTGTTTGGTCCACTTCAAATTAGATGTTTGGGAGGTAAGGATTATACGTTGGTAATTGTTGATGATTACTCGCGCTTTGCGTGGGTGTTCTTCTTGAAACACAAGTCAGATACCTTTGATATCTTTTCTAATTTTGTCAGGCAAGTCCAGAATGAATACAACTGCTCCATAGTCAAAATCAGAAGTGACAACGGAACAAAGTTCAAATCTGGGGCAATGACATAATTCTGTGAAAGCTTAGGTATCTTTCATGAGTTTTCCTCTCCTCGTACTCCACAACAGAATGGAGTGGTTGAGAGAAGGAACAGAACACTCATAGAGGCCTACAGGACCATGTTGAGTGATGCTTCACTACTAGAGTACTTCTGGGCTGAAGCCGTCAACACTGCCTGCCACGTGCAAAATCGAGCACTCATAAACAAAGACCACGATAAGACACCTTACGAACTTCTGAAAGGCAGGAAACCAATAGTCTCATACTTTAGAATATTTGGCTGTAAATGCTTCGTACTTAACAATGGTAAGTATCACACCACTAAGTTCAGCGAAAAGAGTTTTGAAGGTATTTTTGTAGGCTATAGTAGCCATAGTAAGGCATATAGGATATTTAATAGAAAAACCCTGGTGGTAGAAGAATCAATAATTGTTGTATTTGATGAGACGAGCTTGCTGCAAAGCAATCCATCTAGTGTGCTCATTGAAGATGCAGGTGAAATGCTGAAAGGAACTAGCTTGGATGAACCGTCTGAAGACAAAGGCGAAAAGTTCATTAAGATCACCACTCCAAATCCTATTGGAGAGGCTGATAATCAAAATGAAGAAGTCATCCAGGATGAAGAAATCACTCCAGTGAATGAAGATAATCCAGATGCAAGAACTCTAGAGCTCAGACATTTGAAGGATCATCCCATGGACCAAATTATAGGAGATCCACTGGACGGTGTTACAACTCGAAGAGGTATAACTAATGAGAATCTGTACTTAAGTTTTCTCTCACAGGTTGAACCAAAGAGGTTTCAGGAAACAAACTCAGACGCATCGTGGATAATGGCAATGGAAGAAGAGTTAAATCAGTTCAAGCGCTGCAATGTGTGGAAGCTTGTTCCAAGACCCAAAGTAAAGAACGTCATTGGAACAAAATGGGTCTACAGGAACAAGATGGACGAAGACGGAACTATCATAAAGAATAAGGCCAGACTCGTCGCTAAAGGCTATCGTCAAGAAGAAGGAATCGATTTCGACCAGACATATGCTCCAGTGGAGAGGCTGGAGGCAATAATGTTGTTCCTAGCATATGTTGCTTTCAAAGGCTTCACCGTCTATCAGATGGACGTGAAGTCTGCCTTCCTAAATGGTAACATAAAGGAGGAAGTGTATGTGGAACAACCTACAGGTTTCATTGATCCTAACTTTCCTGACTATGTCTATTTCCTGCACAAGGCCCTATATGGTCTGAAACAAGCTCCTAGATCTTGGTATGAGATGTTGTCTAGCTTTCTACTTGAGAACAAGTTCACAAGGGGAAAGATAGACAAGACATTATTTCCTAGGGAAATTAAAGGCAAGATTTTGCTAGTGCAAATCTATGTCGATGACATTATTTTTGGCTCTACATACGACAACCTCTGCAAAAAGTTCTCAAAACTTATGCAAGGGAAGTTCGAAATGAGCAGTATGGGCGAGCTGAAGTATTTCTTAGGGCTTCAGGTGAAACAATCTGAAGATGGAATTTTCATCTCGCAGACCAAGTTCACCAAAGAGCTAATTAAGAAATTCGGAATGGAGAACGCAACCTCTATGAGGACTCCAATGGGCTCAACTATGTCTCTGGACAAGGATGAAAAAGGGAAACCTTTTGATGAAACCAAGTACAGAAGCATAATTGGATCCCTGCTCTACCTTACTGCTAGTAGACCTGACATAATGTTTTCAACATGTGTCTGCGCTAGATTTCAGGTGAACTCTAAGGAATCTCACTATGCTGCTGCAAAGCGGATTTTGAGATACCTTAAAGGTACACCAAATCTTGGCTTATGGTACCCAAGAAGTAATGACAGCGAACTAATTGGGTTTTCAGATGCAGATTTTGCAGGAACCAAAGATGACAGGAAAAGCACCTCTGGGACGTGCCAATTCTTTGGAAGAAGGCTAATCTCCTGGAGTAGCAAGAAGCAGAACTGTGTCGCAATCTCAACGACTGAGTCAGAGTACATCTCTGCAGGCAGTTGCTGCGCACAGTTACTTTGGATAAGGAATCAATTTGAGGATTACAACATGAAGTTCAAGAATATCCGTCTGTTTTGAGACTCCTCCAGCGCAATTGCAATAGCCAACAATCCAGTCTCTCACAGCCGGACAAAGCATATCGAGCTAAGGTATCATTTCATCCGGGAGCATGTAGAGCATGGGGACATAGATCTCCAATATGTCTCCATAGACAGGCAAGTTGCAGACATCTTCACGAAGCCGTTGGACGAGACCAAGTTCTCATTCTTCAAAACTAAACTTGGGATGCTCAACAAAGAAGATTAGAGCAGTTTGGATATCAAGGAAGAAAAGGAAATTAAAAGGTTAGTCAAAATCTGGCCTGTCAAAGGTTTCTTCCTTCTCTGACTCAAGTAAAACCTGACCTACTCGAGTACTCAAATTACCTACTCGACTACTCAACAGACCTACTCGAGTAGTCCCTTAACTTACACGAGTAAGGCAATCAAGTACTCGTGTAGTATACTTCACCTACTCGAGTGAGTCCATTCGTCTACTCGAGTCATCTCAGATTCTCTAGACCTACTCGAGTACCTTCTACAGACCTACTCGAGTAGTCCCAGACCTACTCGAGTACCTCTCTATATACTCGAGTAGTCCCATACCTACTCGAGTAACTCTCTATATACTCGAGTACCTTCTCTAAACCTACTCGAGTAACTCCTTATGTACTCGAGCACCTCTTTTACCTCTTGTGTATATGTCGTTTGGCTTTCAAATTTTTTCGTGCCGCCTTTACTTTAAATTATTTTCTTCTAGATGATGAGACTTAAACCTAAGGCTTTATAAATTCGAAATTTCAAATATCACTCTACACGAAATCATTTCCATTTACTCGAGTATCCGTCCGCCGCTTCATCTTCATTCGAGAAATTGCAGAACCGTGCCTCTTCCTCTTCCCCGCGACAGAATTTCTTCCTTTTCTGGATCATGGCCGCCGTCTCCAAGATTGGCGTAGGATCGGAACTCGTTACTGCCGGGATTGCCGAGCTTTCCGACGACTTCCACAACCTGCTCATTCTTCTAGATACCGCAGGGCTTTCCTTCATCTTGCGAGAGCCCTGTCAGATTCTCTTCCCAGAAGTAGCCAAATTCTTTTCAAATCTGAACGTCAAACGGAATGGCAAAGTCCTGAAATCCAAAGTGAAAGGTTTGAAAATTAGACTCACCAAGACCTCTGTTTCTCAACTTCTCCGACTGCCGATAGTAGACGAAGAAGATCACTTAGTTGCTGAAGACTCTGACAGAACAGCCCTATTCTGTGTCTTTTCGACTGATGCTCAGTACTTTAAAATGTCGGACATGAACGCAAAAGGCAAATTTCTGGTTGATGTTATTGGAAAAATTTTACTGTGCAAGACCAACTCCATAAGAGACATTCCATCGTATTTCTTCGACATAATGCAAGCCATTGTCTGCCGCAAGAAATTCCAATTTGGTATACTAATTTTGGATAAAATCAAGGATAGTTTAAAATCCCCCAACTATGCCAGAATAATCTCTCTGCTCCTCCATGAAACAAATCCTGAGGTATTCAACCTCTCCAAAGGGACCCCTCTTCACCACATGAAGAAGGTCTCCATTTCTTCCATTCAGAGATGGGAACTCAAGCTGAAGAATCCTACAGAAGATGCAAAAATTTCAGAAGCTCTAGAGGTTCCAGCCCTAGAGGACAGGACTCCATCTCCCTCTCCTCATCATGTGGCCAGCTCCTCTGGTGCACTAAGTGAGGGGGAGCCTGCTCCTTCTAGCCAAGTCAGGCAGACCTCTCTTCATCCTGCAATTACTTCCCTACCTCATACTCCACAACATCCAGCAACTCCCTCAGATGAGATACCTCCAGAATCTCTTCTCTCAACAGCTGCTGCCATAGATATTGTGATTGCAGAGCTTTCTGAAGAAGTGATGCCCATTCCTTCTAAATCTTCTGAAGGTCACAAGGACTCAACTCCAGCACAGTCTCTTGTACAATCTCCAGCCAGAACTCCAGCCAAATCTCCAGATGCCCTCAAAGACCAGCAAGACAACATTCTTATTTCTGATAATCCTTCTCGTGAGCCAGCTGAGGCTCCTCTCAGAAACCTTGATTTCTACATCCCTCATGATACAGAAGAAAGGGATGCTATAATTCACACCACAAGAGCTGACAACTCTGTGATAATAGCAGAGATAGCTCCATGGGCAACTCCTTCTCTCCCTACTGCTACTCCTCTTGTTGCTGCTACAGTTTCTTCCTCCAGAGGTTTGCTGCAACAAATTGCACTTCTTCTTCAAGAACAAAGAAATTATTTTGACACTTCTCTAAAGACTGTCACTGATAAGGTAACTGCTCTCGAGACTGAGATGAGCAGAGGATTTCCTGAAATTCAGCATAATACTGACAAGCTTAAATACTTATTTTAACTTGGTGGCAAAGCCCTAGACCACACTATTAATAGTGTTGGCAATGTTATGGAACAGGGTGTTACCCTTGCAAACAATCAAATTGAACTAGACAAGAGAACTGAAGCCCACAAAGTGAAAATCTGTGAAGAAGTTGGACTTTTCAAAGAAGACACTATAGAGAAGCTATCTGTTGAAATCAGAAAGGGGGAGGGATTGGTCAAAGAACTCAAAGACCAAGTAGAAAAATCAGCTGCTCAAAAGTCAGATGTATGGGAAGCTCATGTAAAGACAATTCATGATGATATGTTAGCACAGATACAGAGTGTCAAATTTCATACCTATGACACTGCTGTCTGGATGCACAATCAGATTCTGCCAGATCTTGCTGTTGACCCCAACATCATTACTCATTATCTAAACCCTCTAGCTACAGATGTCTCTGCCCCAGCTGTTCCTCTGTAACCTACTTTCTCTCCCAGACCTGGAGACACAGTTGCCACTCCAGACACCTATGCTCAAGACTAGGAAGAAGATCCTGCAGATATATTCCTCAAAGCCCCTCCAGAGATCAAAACCTACAAGAAGAAAAGGAAGTATGGTGAAGGCCCTCTGCTAGCAGGACTACTCCTACTAAAGCTACTGAACATGCTGAAGTTTGGTCTCCAACTTCCAAATCCCTGATTTTAGAAACTCTCAGATTAGTTATGGAATTCCATGAGAGCAGAAACATTCATTACAACTCCTCTTTATGGGAGCTTTATGAGAAGTCCATGACAAAAAGAAGAATCTATGATAGAGAATATGGGAGGAACAACCCTGCAGCCCCTCCTAGGCCTCCCAAGTACTATCCCAAACCCTACTGCTACCAGAGAAGACAACAAGAGAAAATGGAAAGACAGAATCAAGGCTGATCTTCAAGGATCTTTGAGAGGGTGGAATGATTGACTGTAGAAATGAAAATTTTGGATATTCTTATTTATATAATTCTAAGTTTTTGCTCTTATTATCTTTTATCATATTCTATTGCTTGCTTGCATATTTTCTACTTAGCTTCTTTTTATGTCTATAATTCACCTTAGTGTAAAGGGTTCTAACTTCAACAAATAGGGGGAGATTGTTTGGAATCATGTCCACAGTAACCCAGATTTGATGAAGTCACCCTGGAACAAAGATTATTAGGTTATATTTGATGCTTTGTTTGAGTTATATGTTTGCAGTACTCCAATTGGAAGTGTAGACCAATGTAAGTCTACAATGGGTCACCAAACAAAGGACCACATAGTGTAATACCTCATTGTGTGTTCCAAAGTGTTGACTCATGGGTAGTCTCTCTATTGGATTCAAGCTATAGGACTGTGTAAAGACTTGGTGCTGATTCCCCTCTAGTAGGAGAAGAAAATTGCTGACAGAAATTTTTCTAAGTATTTCTCTTGAGTAGGTCCTTAACTATTCGAGTAGATTGCTTAAGAAATACTCGAGTAAAACGTTCTGCATACTCGAGTAAGAAAAGTTTTCCCTCTCGTGAAGTTAAGTAAAACACTCGAGTAGTTCATTGACATACTCGAGTAGCTTACTTAACTACTCGAGTAGATCATTCTTCCTACTCGAGTTGCCTAGAATTCAGTTTCCAAATTTCTCTAAGTAAATCACTCGAGTAGTCCAAGTCACATACTCGAGTAGCTTATTTTCTCTCGAGTATTTCATACTCGAGTAGTTCCAGATTTCTTTTTCTCGAAATTTTTTCTAAGTCATTTACTCGAGTAAGTACTTTACATACTTGAGTAAGTACTTTACATACTCGAGTAGGTACCTTACATACTCGAGTAAGTCCTTCATATACTCGAGAATATTTCTCTTATCTCGGGTAGTTAAACCTAACTACTCGAGTAGCTGTTTTTCCCGTGTGCAAAATATTTCTAAGTGTTTGTCTCGAGTAGTTTTTCTAACCACTCGAGTAGTTCAATTCTGCCTACTCGAGTAGTATAACTTGTACTCGAGTAGCTCTACTCCTTCCCGAGAAATTTTTCTTTATACTCGAGTAGATCCTCTAAAGTACTCGAGTAGTTGACTAAATGTACTCGAGTAGTTTTCTTCTACATACTCGAGTAGTCGTGATTTATATACCCGAGTAAAATCTCTTTGCTTACTCGAGTAGTTCTTGACCTACTCGAGTAGTTTTATACATACTCGTGTATATGACTCCTTTTTCCCTGGAATTTCTTCTAAGTCCAGATTTGACAAAATTTCAAATACCGTGATATGATTGGTCACGTGTACGTCATTAAAGCCGATTATGACCATTATTAGTACTCCTATAAAAGGTCTTGTCTAATCGACAAACCCTAATCAGAAAACAGGACTTTCAAGAAAAAAATTCCTCTGAGTTTTGCAGCCGTCGCTTTCCAAAAATAATTTCTATTTCCTCTCTCTCTCTTCACGGAACGAAAGCCTCCACCACCGCTGCACTTCTCCGGCAAGGGTTTCGATCTTCAGAGGAGATAGACAGAAAAAGCTCTCCAGATCAGGATCATTTTTCTCATGCTCATCATCTGTCCGATCGTGGAAGCAAGAAGTTCGGATCTACTGATTGCCGAGAATCCTTCTCCAACTCTTCTGATAAAGCCGAACGCCAAGAAGAAGATTCCAGTTTCTACTTTATTTTTCAGATCTGAACCAGACGATTTCACTGTTTGTATTTGTTCAATACTTGTACTTTATTTCTGTAGGAGAAACTTTCTCTGAGTGTAGGAGTTCTCCACTTCGAGTTTGTAGGAAGGTGTTTCTTCCGAGTTATAGATCCAGTTGGATTGGATTGAGATTGTAGGAACTTTGTTCCAAGGGTAGGATTGATTTTCAATCCGAGATAGTGGAGTAGCCGAGTCTTGTTTATTGCTAGATCGGTGAGGGAAAGTGGATGTACCCAAGATTGGGGAACCACTATAAATCTTGTCTCGTCTATGATATTTTAGTAGATAGATCTGTGCTGTGTTCTAAGATTTTTTA
The DNA here is from genome assembly GCA_039583875.1 of Platanthera guangdongensis. Classification (NCBI taxonomy): domain Eukaryota; kingdom Viridiplantae; phylum Streptophyta; class Magnoliopsida; order Asparagales; family Orchidaceae; genus Platanthera; species Platanthera guangdongensis. The sequence continues at coordinate 115,196,542 of CM077148.1, read as the reverse complement.
TTCCGCAAAAGACGCACAACTCACCTATTCACCCCCTCTAGGTGATTTAGGTTAACAACTATTATCTTTCAATAAGACTATTGGTCAGCTCTTCAGTGATGAGCTTGTTAGGAATGGTGCCAAAATAAGAAGCTCCAAGGAGGGTATCTGTGCTACTTGCTAAAAGGGTAAGCATAATAACACCTCTTTCAAGAGCATTGGGCCAAGGACTCAGTGAGATGCGTGTATCTCCTGCATATTGACTTGGTTGGTCATATGCCTGTTCATAGTCCAGGTTGTAACGCCCCAAATCTCGATGCCGAGTAGGGTGGGCAACACGGCCCAGGACACGGGTATGTTGAAAGAGGTGTCCTGCTCTCTGTGAGGTACACGATCAGGGACACGGGCGTGTCCATGGCCGTGTCCTGCACTCGAGTGTTGGCAGGACAGTCTCGAGTGAGCTCGATGAAATGTAGTCGAGGATCCTCGAGTTGGGTACGCGGCCTGTGACACGGGCATGTTCAGGGTCGTATCTTATTATGTGCTCGACCTGTTCTCAAGTGAGCTCGACAAAATTTACTCGACGATCCTCGAGTGGGGCACACGGCCTGTGACACGGGCGTGTCAATGGTCATGTCCTTCTCTATGCTTGATCAGGATTGTGAGGACTGATAAATACGGGCTGAACAGGGGCGTGTCCGAAGCCATGTCAAGCACACAGCCTGTGACACGGGCGTATCACAGGGCATTATCCTGGTCAGGTCAAGTCAGTTTCGTTATCGCTGAAGGAACACGACCTATGACACGGGCGTGTCACAAGCCGTGTTCAGCCCAGGAAAGTGTTTTTCAGGGCTTTTTGTGGCCGTTCATTCGTTTCACCTAAGATCCAGCGGTCCTGAGATCTCCCTGCAGTTATAAGGCCATGAGATGAGGATAAACTCTCTCATTATCAAAGGCTTTTCTCTCTCTTTGTAAAGAGGTGGAGAGTGGGGAGAGCAAGGGAGGAGAAATCCGGCTGCCGGTGGAGTTTTAGAGCCCCGAATAGTGTGCCGAGTCCAGATTTATGGAGGCAAGGCCGTTGTGGTGCTTTTCATTCGGCTAGGTTTCCATGGCTCCAAAGCGATCGTCAAGGGTAACGATCTTTCTTCCTTGGACATGTGAAGTCCTTATTATGGCATATGCATGGGTTTCCCCCAACAAAAGGTGGATTTTTTAGGGATTCCCCTTAGGTTGATTCTCGATATCCCCAAGATGTCTTGCATGTAGATCTGGAAATGTGTAGTTTGGAATAGTCATACTGTGTGAAGCCCAGCTACAAAGGTTTTTTCTATATTAGTGATGTTTTATTTTGTGCATCGGAGAACACTCCGCGTATAAATGAGTATGTTTGCGGATTCGGTGGGTTGTTGATGTCGGGGCCCCTCCGCCACTACTTGATGATGACCCGGTTGCCGAGGCACAACGACACAAAGATCTTAGTTGCTGTGATGATGCTGAAGGAAGACCGCGTTACAACTTCCTCCCGCGGCGTGCTAACTCCGCCGTGAAGAATTAATAATTATTTCATGCACTTTTATTTTATATTGATGAATATAAAATTATTCCATGTTTGGATGATAATTTTATATTCATAAATGTTATGTAATTTTGATTTTGGACATCTTATATTTCGTGGTGTGTATTTAACCATACAGATGGATGAGATTGCGTCTCCATCATGGATGGTTAAGGGCTTATTGTAACTCCTATATAAGGAGACTCTTTGGTGGATTTTATTAATTGAAGAAGAGAAGAAAACCTAATTCCCCTTGAGAGGATTTCGGCCAAGGAGGATCTCCCAAGCCGCCGACCTTGGTGTGAAGCCACCGCCCCCCTTGCTTCCTCTTCCGACTTCGGTGCGACGCCGGCGTGGCTTCCTTCGCTGCGACTCCGAGGAAGAAACATTTCAGCCCCATTCGGTGTGAAGCCGGTGGTTCCATGGAGAGAGTGAATCTCACACCTAATCTTGTGTGATTGATGTTCTTGGATGGGTAATCTCTTCATCTTTTAGTGATTATTGCTTTAGTTTGTGCACGTTTTTGCCAACCGTCTTTTCCGTGATTTTAAAATACATCGCTTGCAAAATCTGATCCAGCTTCGTTGTTATTGAATCTCTTGTATTCCGGATCGGGAAGATCCGTTGTGGGAGCGGGACTTGGCCTAGCCTTGAGTTGCTCTCCAAGATCGGAACACTTTGTGTTAACAAGGGAATTAATCGCAACAGGAACTCGACCGCCATTTGGAGTTTGCCGCTGCTTCGAAATAAATTACTGTTGTGTTTGAAACGGCTCAAGTTGGTACAATAGATGATTGTGTAGGTGCGGTGAGTTATGTGCTTGTTGGAGAGGTAGGTCTTAAGGACGTTGTATCGAGTCCGGCTTGAATCTTCCATATTGATTTTATCATTTTGATTTGGGAGCCAACCCGACCCCTTTTCGCTCGCTTTTGGTTGGAGCCCTCCTATCTTGTTTTATGTTTTGTGACGATAGTTTCCGTTAGTGTAGTCGAGCACGTGTCACGGTCTCCCCTACATCAATTTGGTATCAGAGGCGGTTGTTTCAACTCCCACGTTGCAAACATCCTCGCTGCGTTCCTTGTTGGTCAATCTAATCCTTAGGAAAACCAAAAAATTATTTTCGGTGGTCTGCCAATAGCGGGCTAAAATCTTTATTTTTCAGCGAAATTTCTAACAAAAATTTTTTAAACGATCCACGTGTTCCTCACATCGGGAATCTATAAAAATTTCCTCACATCGGGAATCTATAAAAATATCTTGTTTCCAATATAGCTACAGCCCTAGAAAAAATCATCTTCCCAAGATTTTTCTAAACCTGAATGCGCACTAGGCTAGGATCGGAGTACACGACACCATCTACCTCTAGGATGGCTGCGACTGAGCATGGGGATCACAACACCGAGGCCATAGTAGGGCTATGTAATAAAATGATGGAGCTTAGGAACATGTTAGCACAGATCCTACAAAATCAAGCAAGGCCACCCCCGCCACCCATTAATGTTGAGCAGCCCAACCGGCGCCAACAAACTCCTGATTCGGATTCCGATGAGGACTCTCCCCGAGTGCCCCCTCGAGAACACCGCCACGATCGTGCTTTCGATATTACTAGGGCCATTAAGATCGACGGCCCCACTTATGATGGCATGGGAGACCCCCAGATCTTCCTTAATTGGGTGGTGGATATGGAGTGCTACTTCGATTGGCACACCCTTACGGACCATCAAAAGGTTCAAATTGCTAGGATGAAGCTAACGGGACACGCCAAAACTTATTGGCTGAATAAAGAGCGTAGGCTAGGAACCTCGAACGGGGTCACACTTATTGGATTAGCCGTGATGAAGAACTTGTTGACCGATCAGTACGTTCCCGAGTACCATCGGACACAGATATTCGACGAGCTTGCCACTTTGCGGCAGGGCTCAAACTCGATAGCTGATTATATGGGAGAACTGAAAGATCGTATGGTGCGTTGTGATCTGAGGGAGATCCCCGAGGTCACCCTATCCAGATTTCGTAAGGTGCTTCATCCCAATATTCAGCAGAAGCTCTTCGATATGGTCATACGGATCTGAACACGATGTTCAATGCCACCCTTGATATCAAAAAGCATTTAGCCTCTAAGGCCCACTCTCATTATTCCCACGCGAAGGGAAAATCCAAAGCTGGAGCATCTTCCTCCACATATCCGGACAAAGTGAAGTATCGGTCCACCTAATCAAAGTCTGTCGTGATCACTGCTAGGAACGCTAAAAACCCCGCAATTGAGCGTATCCCCATAGGGAATGTTAGCAAGTCTAACGCTACATGTTACTCCTGCGGCATTAAAGGTCACTATGACCTTCAATGCACAACGAAGACCAAAGCCATAGCCCTATTAGAGTCTACTACCGACCTTGCTGATTACGTATATGAGGCTGCTGAGGAGAGTGACCCAGAAGGGGTCCCAAGTAATTTAGAGGACAATCACCCCCTTATGGTGATGAGCTGTATCTTGGCCACTCCTCATCCGTTAGATTACTGGAAGAGGACGAGTATATTTTCCCTGATCTTTAAGAGTGGCGAGAAGTTGTGTAAGTTGATCATTGATAGTGACAGTTGTGTAAACGTCATCTCTGAGAATGCTGTTACACGTATGCACTTGATTACGCAACCCCACCTGGCTCCCAACCAAGTAGCTTGGATTAATAAGGTTACCGTCCCGGTCACCAAGCGATGCCTTGTACCCCTCTCGATCAAATCCTACACTGACGAGGTGTGGTGTGATGTCCTTCCTATGGACACCTGCCACGTGTTGTTGGGCCGCCCTTGGATTTACCACCGCGACGTGACACATTTGGGAGATCCAACACGTAAGAATTTAAATTTAATGGTAAGGTCATTATGTTGAGACCGACCGTCCCGAAGGAGCCAATTGTTTTGGCTAAGGACACCACTGTTCTGGTCGAGAGGAAGACGTTGAATCTAGTGGGTAGAAAAGAATTTGTGAAGGATCCCTTTCTTGACGGGATGATGTACGCACTAGTTCTTATGAGTGTGAAACGGGATTCGAGAGCATTGGATGATTTGCCTAAAGAGTTATGGGTATTGTTGGACGAATATAAGGATGTGTACCCGGATGAGCTGCCTTCGGTGTTACCACAACTGAGGAATATACAGCATGCGATAGTCCTTATCCCTGGTTCCTCCTTACCGAACCAACCCCACTATAGGCTTCATCCTGCAGCCCATAAAGAGTTACAGACCCAGATCGAGGATTTGATGAAAAGGGGGTTCATTGGGACTAGTATGAGTCCATGTGCGGTACCTGCCCTTCTTTCTCCCAAGAAGGATGGTACGTGGAGAATGTGTGTTGATAGCCGTGCTATCAACAAGATTACCATCAAATATAGATTTTCGATTCCGCGATTAGATGACCTCCTAGATGTCTTATCTGGCGCTACCATTTTTTCAAAGTTAGATTTGCGGAGTGGCTATCACCAGATCAGGATCCGTGAGGGGGACGAATGGAAGACTGTGTTCAAGTCAAAGGATGGGTTATACGAGTGGCTTGTGATGCCCTTTAGGCTATCTAATGCCCCCAGTACTTTCTCCCTGATGATGACACATGTATTTCAGCCTTATATGGGGAAGTTTATGGTCGTCTATTTCGATGACATCTTAGTCTTTAGTACCACCATCGCTGAGCACGTCTCCCACATGAGGTCGGTTCTTTCCACCATGCGGAAGGAAACATTATTCCTTAATCATAAGAAGTGCTCGTTCTATGTCACTGAAGTGGAGTTCTTAGGCTACATAGTCGATTCAGAAGGCATTAGAGTTGACCCTAACAAGGTTAAAGTCATTAAGGATTGGCCCGAACCGACCACGTTACAAGAGGTGCGAAGTTTCCATGGGTTAGCTACTTTCTACCGCCGTTTCATTCGAGACTTTAGTAGAATTATGGCCCCCATTAGTGATTGCATGAAGAAAGGTGAGTTCACTTGAATGAAGTCCGCCACTATCGCTTTCCAATGCATTAAGGAGCTTATGATTGAGGCACCTGTCTTACGTCTACCCGACATCACAAAGGTCTTTGAGCTTACGTGTGACTCTTCAGCCGTGGGAATAGGAGGTGTCTTGAGTCAGGAAATACACCTGTGAGTTATTTTATTGAGAAGTTAGCGGAGCCAAATTGAATTACTCAAATTACGATAGGGAGTTTTATGTCGTCATTGGATGTTTACAATATTGGAGGCACTATCTCCTCTCTAAAGAGTTTGTGATCCTCTCCGATCACAAAGCATTGTGGTTCATCAATGGCCAGCATAAAATCAATCCGCGTCACCCTAAGTGGGTATCTTTCCTACAGGGTTCCAATTTTAATCTCAAACACCTTAAGAGAGCTGACAATCGAGTCGCGGAAGCTCTTAGTCGCCTAACCCTGTTACTCACCACTATGGAGGTTAACATGGTAGGATTCGAGCGAATCAAGGATGAGTACGCTACATGCCCAGATTTTCAGGACGCCTATTTTTCTGCCCAAGATATCTCCCACGGTTATATCTGCGTTCGTCATTAAGGATGGCTATCTATTTAGGCATGGGAAGTTATGTATCTCGCAGTCATCGTTACGCCTCCATATTATCTGGGAATTGCATAGTGGAGGCTTGAGTGGTCATTTCGGTAGGGATAAGACCATTACGCTAGTCGAGGGAAAATTCTATTGGCCAAAACTTAAGGCAATCGTGGGATGGGTGGTGAGTAGTTGTCGTACTTGTCAGGTATCCAAGGGCACCAAAACCAACGTCGGATTATATACTACGTTGCCTATACCTTCTACACCATGGGAAGATGTGAGCATGGACTTTGTCTTAGGCCTACCCACTACTTTTCGTCGTCACGATTCCATTCTTGTAGTTGTGGACAGGTTCTCTAAGATGGCATACTTTATTCCATGCGCTAGAACCAACGATGCATATCATATTGCAAAATTATTTTTTAAAGAGGTCGTTAGTCACCGAGGAGTGCCGAAGACAATAGTCTCGGAAAGAGATGTTAAGTATACGAGCTATTTTTGGAAAACAATTTTGGTCTTAATGGGTACCAAGTTATTGTTTTCCTCCGCCTATTACCCTCAGACTGATGGGCAAACAGAGGTGGTCAATCGGAGCCTAGGAAGCCTTCTTAGATGCCTAGTGAGCGATCACAAAGGTACATGGGATCTTCTTCCTCCCCATGCCTAGTTGGCCTATAATAATTCAAAAAATAGGTCCACCGGTCTGTCTCCAAAAGAGATTGTTCACGGGTACAAGGCCCCGGTGCCTCCTGACTTGGTTCTGTTGCCCCCAACATACAAGACAAGTCAGTTTTCCCAATCCTTCGCCCAACATATTCATGACTTACATGCACGTATACGAGCTACCTTGACTGCTCAATACGAGTCTTATCAGACGCACGCTAATCTACATAGGAGAGTGTCGCATTTCAAAGTCGGCGATTTATTCCTAGTCCGGTTAGTTCTCGAACGCCTACCATCTGGCACCATTAAAAGGTTAGCACCAAAGCGCTCCGGCCCTTTTCGGATTATAATGAACTACGTGACAACGCTTTTGTGTTGGATTTGCCAGCTGATTGGGGTATCTCTCCTATTTTTAATGTCTCGGATTTGACATCGTTTGTTTCGTCTCCACCTGAGTTGAATTCTTTGTCATCTTCTCCCTCCACTAAAATTTCTAATGGGTTGGGGAGTAGTAATTCGGATTATCTCTCTCTTTCGATCCCCGCAGGTACAACATCGGATGGTACGTTGCCTTCTTTTCTTCCTACTGCTGACATGTTTCCCAGGTTTCCCAAGACATTTCTCACTCCAGATATGATACTTGCTGCAGAGCCACTTACTACTCCTGATGGTGCTACCTACCACTTCCTCATCCGTTTGCGTGACGCCCCCCTTCCGACGACTCATGGGTACTCACGAGAGAGCTTCAACGTCTGGATGCCGAGCTTCTCCGACGCTATCTCTTAGACCACGCATCGGAGATACGTGATTTTGAGTGGGAGAGGATTGATGTCGCGGTGCATTTGCCACTACTTGATGATGACCCGGTTACCGAGGCACAACGACACAAAGATCTTAGGTGTCGTGATGATGCTGAAGGAAGACCGCATTACAACCTCCGCCTGCGGCGTACTAACTCCGCCGTGAAGAATTAATAATTATTTCATGCACTTTTATTTTATATTAATGAATATAAAATTATTCCATGTTTGGATGATAATTTTATATTCATAAATGTTATGTAATTTTTATTTCGGACACCTTATATTTCGTGGTGTGTATTTAACCATACGGATGGATGAGATTACATCTCCATCATGGATGGTTAAGGGCTTGTTGTAACTCCTATATAAGGAGACTCTTTGGTGGATTTTAGTAATTGAAGAAGAGAAGAAAACCTAATTCCCCTAGAGAGGATTTCGGCCAAGGAGGATCTCCCTAGCCGCCGCCCTTGGTGAGAAGCCACCCCCCCCCCCCCCCCCCCCCGTGCTTCCTCTTCCGACTTCGGTGCGACGCCGGCGTGGCTTCCTTCGGTGCGACTCCGAGGAAGAAGGATTGCAGCCCCATTCGGTGTGAAGCCGGTGGTTCCGTGGAGAGAGTGAATCTCCCACCTTATCTTGTGTGATTGATGTTCTTGGTTGGGTAATCTCTTCATTTTTTAGTGATTCTTGCTTTCAGTTTGTGGAGGTTTTTGCGAACCGTCTTTTCCGTGATTTAAAAATACATCGCTTGAAAAATATGATCCAGCTTTGTTGTTATTGAATCTCTTGTATTCCGGATCGGGAAGATCCGTTGTGTGAGCGAGACTTGGCCTAGCCTTGACTTGCTCTCCAAGATCGGAACACTTTGTGTTAATAAGGGAATTAATCTCAACTGAAACTCGACCGCCATTTGTAGTTTGCCGCTGCTCCAAAATAAATTACTGCTGCATTTGAAACGGCTCAAGTTGGTACAATAGTTGCTTGTGTAGGTGTGGTGAGTTGTATGCTTGTTGGAGAGGTATGTCTTAAGGACGTTGTATCGAGTCCGGCTTGAATCTTCCATATTGATTTTATCATTCGGATTTGGGAGCCAACCCGACCCCTTTTCGCTCGCTTTTGGTCGGAGCCCTCGTATCTTGTTTTATGTTTTGTGACGATAGTTTTCGTTAGTGTAGTCGAGCACATGTCACGGTCTCCCCAACATCAGTTGTGCCTGTGAAGGGTAGTAGAAGGAAGTACTGGAGTGAAAGTCCAGGAAAATACCCGCAAAGTGCATGTGCTATATGCGTGAAAGACCAGTATTTCTGGCACAGCTGGTGGCTGTAGGGATTGCTGGATGGTTGATCCAGATAAGGTTAGGGCTAGGGACAGAAAGTGAGTTCTATTGCTAACGCCGGGAGATAGTGTGTGTCACTAGCAATGGCTCCTAGCAAACCTGCGATTATGAAGCCAGTCCTTAGGGGACAGTGTAGCTATTTGTGAGCTCTTGGAAAGGCTCTGTGCCAAACGGATAAGGGGAGGCCGACCCGCGTTAGTCTAGTCATTGAACTAAAGATTTGAGCAACGGGAAAAGGCTGAACTGTCTCCGCATTATGGTTGTACGCCATGAGTTCCTGGGCTGTTGGCATTCGTCAGAAACACATAATGACAGTCTTAGGCCTGCGCGCCATCCAGTAGCGATGCCATGGGGGGATATGGGTCAAATCCCGGGTCGTTACAAAAAGACTAAAGTCTCCGGCTGAAGGCTGTGGGGTGAAATGCTCAAGTTTGTCGTTGGGCTTCCGGCCTTGAATAATAATGGGACACTGGTATTCCGGTACACCAAGAATGTGCCCTGAGTGCATGGAGCGTCGCGCCACTTGGGTGACGTTTGTGATATATTGATTGTGCGTGACTGCACATTGTGAGTTATATCTGCTTGTAAAATGCTATGCCTGCATGGAAGGAATACCACTGCCCCTGCTAAGGGGTAGGGTCGTTATAAATTAGTCATCTGAACGTTGACCGTTGCTTTATTTGCCACCAATGCGGTGGATTGTCCCGTGCAGGTGCATGAGCTCTGAGCGGAAAATAAGGGGTTGAAGCCCTTGTTGTTGTTGTTGTTGCTGCTGCTGCTGCTATGTTGGACATTAAAGGCCAAAAAAGTTCATATGATGTTACTTTCATGTGTGGCCGGCCTGCGTGCCGATGTATGAAATTCATCTATACAAAGCTTAACTGTAAGGCCATAAGGACATACTTGTTGTGTATTTGGAGAACATTCCTTCGTGAAGTTATATATATAAATGCTGGTTTATATATTTTGGACATTCAGATGATTTGAGTTCAAACAACTTAAAAGTTTTAGCTAGAATGATCTGAGTTAGGATGCAAATAGTTTTTGATATTAACCGGTAACTTCGCCGCCTGTTTGTGGCATATGGTGTGAGGCCCCGGCCAGACCTTCTATTATATGTCATGTAATGGATGGAGGTGTTATATTTTGGTATCAGCTTGTCTCGGTCTTCCTCTTTCGAATTCGTGGTCGAATTCTTTTGTGGGGAGGCGAGCATGTGTCAGTGTGACCCACTGTAACATTAATAAACTCAATAATGTGCACTAAGGAATGCAAATACACATGTTTGAGGAACCTGCGCATCCCTATCTTGTTGTTATTGCTTGTGCGCGGTCACAAATGTGTGTCTTGTCCATCTATAGGTGACTCGTAGTGGTGCTGGGCAGCGTGAGCCCCAGCATTCTGACGAGAATGCAGCACCAGCTGATGTGCCTACACCTCCTCCTTCTGCGGAAACTACACGCTTAGTTGCTGAGGCTTTGTTTGCAAAAATTGATGCACAACCTACTAGGATGGTCCAGCCGACATTGGTGCCAGAACGGGTTGGTGTAAGGCCAGAACCTGTTGAGGCTGTTGATCCTCGTGCATCTGAACGACAGTTGAAGCTATTTATGAGCTTCAATCCTCCGATGTTTACGGGTGTGGGATACCCAATAAAGGGGGAAGATTGGTTGTCACGCGTCAAGAGAATATTGACTGTGATAACGACGTAGGAAAATTAGAAGATCACCTTGTCCACCTTTTTATTGGAAGGAGAAGCTCGGCTTTGGTGGGACGAGATAGAGTTACACCACTTAGCAGGCATGCAACTAACATAAGTCTCGATTGAGGAGTTTTTGCGACTGTTCGTGGCAAAACACTTGCCAGTGGCACAACACATCGCTTTGGAAAATGAGTTCCAGCGTCTAACTCAGGGAGAGAGTAGTGTCAATACCTACTTGCATGAGTTTGCACGATTGGGACACTATGCGGGGTCTATCTTCGCTGATGAACAACAAAAAACCAATCAGTTCTAGAAGGGTTACGGGATGAGTTGAGATTCCTGCTATCAAGTTCGGTGAACCAAGGGTTTCAGGCGTTATTGGATACGGTGTGTGCGTTGGAGAAGGATATGAAGTGGGTGCAAGGAAAAAGGGACTTGGAGGTTAAAAAGTCATAGTTCAAAGTACCGCACTTGGGGAAATCAAAGTACCAAAGGAAATGGGGTAAGAGAATCACGTCTTCTACACAGGCTCCCTCGAGTGTTGCATCGGGAGCAACTTCGAGGCAGGAGTCTCATAACTGCTATACATGTGGTAGAGTGGGGCATCGATCCCGTAGTTGTCAGGTTGGTCCACCAAAGGTTGAAAATAAGACATGAGTGTCATATGCGGATAACGAAAAGGTAGTGGTGGAGTCCACTGCATCCCATCCGCAACACCAAGTATATAATCTTGGCAAGCAGGAGGCCATAAAGCAAAGTGACGTTGTCACAGGTACGCGGTAACATATTTGATTGTTGCTTTTGATATTCCATACCTTATTTGTAGCTTGTGTATGATGTTTTGTATTAGGATTTGTACCGATTCGAGACTGTCCAGCGAGAGCACTGTTTGATACTGGTGCTTCTAATTCATTTCTATCTGTGGACTTCATGTTACGGATCGGTGTACCGATTGGTATGGTGGCAGATAGTGTGAAGGTGTTATTACCAAATGGATGTGTAATGCATGCACATAGGTCTTGTTTTGTATAGGTATAATAGGAAGTCGGGATTTGGGGTTGCAAGCATCAGTGTTGTCAATATCTGAGTTTGATGTGATCTTTGGCATGGATGGCTGTCGGAGCAGCGTGCCTATATAGATTGCAAATCAAAGGAAGTCACACTTGGGCAGAATACCGAACGAGAAACGAAGTTCACTGGTATGCGAGGGTCAAGCATGATATTGATGTCTGCTCTTCAAGTAGTTAAGGCAGTTCGGAAAGGCATGCAGTTGTTCTTCACGCTTGTTGAGGCTGTTGAGCCAAAGGCCAATGTGAATGATGTTCTGATTATTTCGAAGTTTGCTGATGTGTTTCTGAAGGAGCTTTCGGGATTACCACCACATCGGGAGATTGATTTCTCTATTGAGCTGGTGCTAACTGCAAAACATGTTACCCGCTCGCCATATCGAGTAGCGCCAAAGGAAATGGCCGAACTAAAAGTTCAACTGCAAGAATTGTTGGAACAGGGATACATATGCCCAAGTATGTCACCTTGGAGCGCACCTATTCTTTTTGTGAAAAAGAAGGACGGTAGCCTGCGATTGTGTATTGATTATTGTGAATTGAATAAGTTGATGAAGAAAAATAAATATCTGATTACACGGATAGATGACTTGTTTAATCAATTGGCGGGATCGACAGTATACTCAAAACTGTATTTGAAATTAGGCTACTACCAGTTACGAATTTGGGAAGGTGACATTCCCAAGACAGCATTTGGAACACGCTACGATCATTACGAGTTTACTGTAATGTCATTTGGACTATGTAATGCGTCATTGGTGCTTAATGATCTAATGGACCGAACGTTCCGAGAGTACTTGGAGCTGTTTGTGATTATCTTAATTGATGATATCTTGGTGTACTCTCAATCTGAAGAAGATCATGCGAACCATTTACGGTTGGTGTTGCATACCCTGCGGAGAAATAAGCTCTACGCCAAATTCTCAAAGTGTGAGTTTCAACTGTCGTCAGTTGCTTTTCTTGGCCATGTGGTGAGTGGAGAGGGCATTGCGGTGGATCCGTCAAAGATAAGAGCCATCGAGAAGTGTCCAATGTTGTCTTCGGTAGCCGAAGTTAGGAGTTTCCATGGACTGGCAGGATACTGCATACGTTTTGTAGAAAACTTCTCACGGATCTCTTATCCTCTTACCACATTAACGAGGAAGGATCAGAAGTTCGTTTGGACGCCGGAGTGTGCACGAGATTTTGAAGAGCTAAAGAGTCATTTGACCACGGCACCCGTTTTGACATCGCCATGTGGTATAGACGGCTATGAGATTTATAGTGATGATTCAGGGAGTGGCTTAGGCTACATTCTTCTTCAATTTGGAAAGGTGATCGCTTATGGCTCATGCCAGTTGAAAGTGCATGAGCTAAACTATCCCGTCCACGACTAGGAGTTGGCGGCGGTAATATTTGCACTTAAACTGTGGCGTCATTATTTATATGGTGTGAAGGTGGATATATTCACGGACCATAAGAGCCTAAAGTACTTATTGTACCAGACGGATCTCAATATGTAACAACGAAGGTGGATGGAGTTCCTCGGGGACTACACCTTTGATATTCACTACTCTCCCGGGAAAGTTAACGTGGTCGTAGATGCCTTGAGTTGTACGACTCTAGCAAGGGCAAATTGGTTGCATGTGCAAGATGAGCCTCTGATCCAGGATTTGGAAGCGTTAGATATTTCTTGTGTTGATAAGAATTCCACAGTATATGCGTGCTTGCACTGGACAGAGGTAGAGTATGATCTTGCGGACAGAATTCGGCGAGCAACAGAACTTGACGAAAGTCTGCAACGCTATACAGTGGATGGGTCGAAGGACCAATTATCCTGGGATGATGGCCTTTATGGAAAGAGGGTCATTTGTGCATTCCAAGTATGGGTAAGCTAAGAGAAGAATTGATGTATGACGCTCACTTTACGAAATACGCAATTCATACAGGAAGCACAAAGATGTACAAAGACATGAAAAAGTTGTTCTAGTGGCCAGGGTTAAAGAAAGACATAACACATTATGTGACTAAATGTCAGACTTGTGCCTCAGTGAAGGCTGAATGCCAGAAGCCTGGAGTTTTCCTGAAGTCGCTAACTATTCCGAAGTGGAAGTTTGATGATATTTCAATGGATTTCGTGCACGGTTTGCCAAGGTCTCAACGCGGTAATGATTCGATTTGGGTAATCATAGACCGGTTGACCAAGGTGGCTCAATTCCTTCCGAACAAGAGGGACGATTCAGTGGAAGTCTTGGCGAAACTCTATGTTGAGCAAATCGTATGATTGCATTGGGTTCCCCGTAGCATCGTGAGTAACCGTGACAAGCGATTCACATCGTATGATTGGAGGCTAATCCAATAGTTGTTGGTAACAAACTTAACGTTCAGTACGGCCTTTCATCCACAAACTGATGGCCAGACTGAGAGGACCAACAGAACAATGGAGGACATGCTTCGAATGTGCGCCTTGGATTTTGGTAAGAGGTGGCAAGATCATCTCTATATAGTAGAGTTTGCCTACAATAATAGCTACCAAGCGAGCATAAGTATGGCACCATTTGAAGCTTTGTATGGTAGAAAATTCCATACACCATTAGCTTCGGCGGAAGCAGGCGAATCTAAACTATATAGGCGTAAGAAAGTCGAACAAGCTAATTCGACAATACACTCTATTCGGGAGAGACTACCGATAGCCCAAGATAGACAAGCGAAATATTACAATGCCAAGCATCGAAATGTTGGGTTTGCGATTGGCGATTGGGTCTATTCGAAAATCATACCATTCAAAGGAATGAATAGGGTTCAGCGCTTATATCTTGGTCCATTTGAAGTGGTGGAAAGAGTTGGCGAACTTGCCTATCAGCTAGCTCTTTTGGATGAATTTAGTGGATTGTATGACGTGTTCCACATCTCAGTACTTCGAAAAGCCATAAAAGATCCAGCTCAAGTGATTGCGAATGATCGTGTACCGATCGAATATGGGCTAACAATGAAGGTTAGGCCCATTCGGATCGAGGATAATGCCGATAAGCGATTGCGGAACAAAACAATCGGGATGGTCAAGGTCTGATGGGACAACTAAGGCCGTGAGGAGCAAACATGGGAGCGGTAGCAGACCATGCATGCTGAGTTACCCGAAATGTTTGGTTAAACTTGCATAATATATTTTGTATAGTACAGAACATAAAATGTTGTAACACATTTTGTTGAAGAGTTTCATGAGTTACAGTATACAAATTTCGGGACAAAATTTCTTATAAGGAGGGGAGGATTGTAACGCCCGAAATCTCGATGTTGAGTAGGGTGGGTAACACGGCCTGGGACACAGGTGTGTACTTAGCCAAATCTCCATATTTGGGTAATAATTTTATATTCATGAGAGGACCTTTTAATTTGTTATTTCCTGCATTTAAACATTTTGGTGTGTATTTAGCCTTCCGGATGGATGAGATTTCATCTCCATATTGGATGGCTAGATGTGTGTTGTAACTCCTATTTAAGGAGAACCTTTGATGAGAATAATAGACAAGATTTGCTACCCTAAAATATTTCCTCCCTAAGAGAGAAAATTCTGCCAAGGAGATCTCCCCAAGCCGTCGGCCAAGGTGTGAAGCCGCTGCCCCCTTTGCTCCTCCCTCCCCTCTTTGGTGTGATGCCGGCGTGGCTTCCTTCGGTGTGACTCCAAGTAAGATGTTTGCAGCCCCATTTGGTGTGACGCCGGTAGATCCGTGGAGAGAGTGATTCTCCCACCTTATCAAGTGTGTTCATGAAAATTGGGTTGGGTAATTTCTCCCCTCTCATCTTTGTGTTTTCTTGCTAGTATTGTGGAGGTTGACCAACCATTGTTTCCGTGATTTTTAAATTCAATCACTCGCCATTTCTAATTCGATTTCATCATTTTCGAACTTCTTTAAATCCGGATCGGGTAGATCCAATTTGCTTGAGTGAATCTTGGCATATATCCTTGATTTTGCTCTCAAAAAGGATTGGCAAACCTTGTGTTAATTTGGGGAATCATCCGACTCTTTGTCTTGATTGTTGTTTAGAGTCGATCACTCCTCCTTGTTGTTTTATGTGCTGCGTTTGATCCGAATCGTAACGAGTCGCTAGATGCTTGTGTAGGAGCGGTAGATCTAAGGCGTGTTGGGATTGGTTGGGTTACTTTTGTCTGTGACGCTCTCCAAATGACCCCTACGTCAATTTGGTATCAGAGGCGGTCGTATCAATTTCCTAATTGAAACGTCCTCACTTGAGTCTTGTCGGCACGCACAATACAAACCACAAAAAATAATTCTACTGCTCTGCCAATAGCGCTCTAAAATCTGTATTTTTCATCGAAAAGCTCAAAAAAAATTTTGTAACGTTCTACTTTTTTTTACATCGGGAAATTTCAAAAATATTTTGTTCTCAATGTAGGTTCAGCCCTAGGGAAAATCATCTTTCCAAATATTTCTACACCTGCATGCGCACTAGACTAGGAACGGAATACACTACGCCCTCATCGTCTAGGATGGCTGCGAATGAGCAAGGGGACCCCAACGCTTTGGCTATAGAGGGTCTACGTAACAAAATGACTGAGATTAGGGCCATGTTAGGACAACTCCTTTTGAATCAAGGAGGGCCGCCACCACCACACATTAATGTTGCGTAGCACCACCGGCGCCAACAAATCCCTGATTCGGATTCTGATGAGGACTCTCCCTGAGTACCCCCTCGAGAACACCGCCACGAGAGAGGTTTTTATATCACTAGGGCCATTAAGATTAATGCCCCCACGTACGATGGCATGGGAGATCCCTAGATCTTCCTTAATTGGACTGTGGACATGGAATGTTACTTCGAATGGCACAATCTCACGGACCCTCAAAAGGTCCAAGTTGTCAGGATGAAGTTAACAAGCTGTGCGAAGACGTATTGGCTGAATGAGGAGCGGAGATTAGGAACCGGACATGGAGCCCCACTTATAGGTTGGCCGGTGATGAAAAATTTGTTAACCAATCAGTACGTCCCTGCGTACCACCGAACATAGATTTTCGATGAGCTTGCCACCCTACGGCAGGGCTCAAATTCGGTAGCTGAGTATATGGGAGAGCTGAAGGACCGTATGGTGCGTTGTGATCTTAGGGAGATCCCCGAGGTCACATTATCTAGGTTTCGTAAAGTGCTTCAACCCGAGATTCAAAGGAAGCTCTTGCACTATGGTCATACGGACCTGAATACAACCTTCAATTCCGCCCTCAACATTGAAAAACATCTGCCCTCTAAGGCCCATTCCCGCTATTCCCATGCAAAGAACAAGTCCACGGCTGGAGCATCTGCCTCCACATACCCGGGTAAGGGGAAGTTTAGGTCCACCGAGTCGAAGTCGGTAGTGATCACTGCTAGGAACACTAAGAATCCCACAGGTGAGCGTATCCCCATAGGCAAGGTTAGTAAGACCAATGCAACATGTTATTCTTGCGGCATTCAAGGCCACTATGCCTTTGAGTGCCCAACAAAGACGAAGGCCATATCCCTTTTAGAGTCGACTACCGATCTCACTGATTATGTTTATGAAGCTGTGGAGGAGAGTGACCCAGATGGGTTCCCAAGTGATTTAGAGGACGATCACCACCTTATGGTGATGCATTGTATCTTGACCACTCCTCATCCGTTAGATGATTGGAAGAGGACGAGCATATTTTCTCTGATTTTTAAGAGTGGTGAGTAGCTCTGCAAACTTATTATCGATAGTTGTAGCTGTGTGAATGTCGTTTCTGAAAATGCCGTTACACGAATGGCCTTGACCACGCATCCCCACCCGACTCCGTATCAGGTAGCTTGTATCAATAAGGTTACCGTTCCGGTCACCAAGCGATGCCTGGTACCCCTCTCGATCAAATCCTATACTGACGAGGTGTGGTGTGACGTCCTTCCAATGGACGCTTGTCACGTATTGTTGGGACGTCCATGGCTATACGACCGCGACGTGACACACTTTGGGAGATCCAACACGTACGAGTTTAAATTTAATGGCAAGTTCATTACGTTGAGGCCTACCATTCTGAAGGAACCAGTAGCTGTGGCTAAGGACACCACTATCCTAGTCGAGAGGAAAACATTGAGTCTAGAAGGTAAGAAGGAATTTGTGAAGGATTCATTTCTTGATGGAGTGTTGTATGCTTTAGTACTTATGAGTGCAATGACTAATTTGGGAGTGGGGGATGACTCACCCAGTGAGCTCCGGGCATTATTGGAAGAATATAAGGATGTTTACCCGGATGAGCTACCTTCAATGTTGCCACCACTTCGGGATATATAGCATGCAATAGACCTTATTCCCGTTTCGCCCCTACACAACCAGCCCCATTATAGACTTCATACCGCTACCCATAAGGAGTTACAGACCCAGATTGAGGACTTGTTGAAGAAGGGGTTCATTAGGACTATCTTGAGCCCATATGCGGTACCATCCTTGCTTTCCCCCAAGAAGGATGCTACATGGCGGATGTGTGTTGATAGCCGCATTATTAACAAGATTACTATCAAGTATAGGTTTCCTATTCCGCGATTAGATGACCTCTTAGATGTCTTATCGGGCGCCACTATCTTTACAAAGTTCGATTTACGGAGTGGATATCTCCAGATTATGATCCGTGAGGGAGATGAATGGAAGACTGCGTTTAAGTCTAAGGACGAGTTATATGAGTGGCTTGTGATGCCCTTTGGGTTATCCAACGCCCCCAGCACCTTCTCCTGGATGATGACACATGTCTTTCAGCCATTCTTGGGACAGTTTGTAGTAGTTTATTTCGATGACATCTTAGTCTACAGCACCACCGCTGATGAGCACATTTCCCACATGAGAGCGATTCTTTCCACCTTGAGGAAGGAAACATTGTTTCTAAACTTTAAGAAGTGCACTTTCTACGCGTCCGAGGAAGACGTTTTGGGTTATATAGTCGGGTCTGAGGGCATACGAGTTGATCCTGGTAAAGTTCAAGTGATAATGGAATGGCCCGAACCGACTAGCCTACGTGAGGTGCATAGTTTCCATGGATTAGCTACTTTTTATCGCCGTTTCATACGAGACTTCAGTAGCATCATGGCCCCCATTACGGAGTTCATAAAGAAGGGCGGGTTCACTTGGATGAATTCGGCCACCCTTGCTTTCAACAGCATTAAGAAGCTTATGACCGAGGCACCTGTCTTGCGTCTACCAGACTTCACCAAAGTCTTTGAGTTAACTTGTGATGCTTCTGGGGTGGGTGTTGGAGGTGTCTTGAGTAAGGAGGGGCACCCAGTTAGTTACTTTAGTGAGAAGTTAACCGGCGCTAAGCTAAATTATTCAAACAACGATAGGGAGTTTTATGCGGTTGTGCGATGTTTGCACCATTGGAGGCACTATCTTCTCTCCAAGGAGTTTGTGATCCTCTCCGATCACAAAGCTTTGCTCTTCATCAATGGCCAGCATAAAATCAGCCCGCGTCACGCTAAGTGGGTAGCTTTCCTACATGGTTACACGTTTAACCTTAAGCACCTTAAGGGGTCAGATAACCGAGTTGAGGATGCTCTTAGTCTCCTTACCCTCTTGCTTTCCACTATGGATGTTAACGTTGTAGGTTTTGAATGCATTAAAGATGAGTACGCTACCTGCCCAGATTTTCAGGAGTCCTATTTATCCGCTCAGGATAGCTCCCCCCACGACAATAATTGTGTTTGTTATTAGAGACAGTTACCTCTTTAGGCATGGGAGGTTGTGTATCCCGCAGTCCTCTCTACGACTTCATATCATTTGGGAGCTGCATAGTGGAGGGTTGAGTGGCCACTTCGGTAGGGACAAGACAATTACGCTAGTTGAGGAGAAATTATATTGGCCAAAACATAAGGCGATCGTGGCAAGGGTAGTTAGTAGTTATCGTACCTGTCAAGTATCCAAGGGCACTAAGACCAACCTTGGATTATATAAGCCCTTGCCTATCCCTTCCACTCCATGGGAAGACGTGAGTATGGATTTTGTTCTATGCCTACCCAACACTTTACGTCGTCACGATTCTATTTTTATAGTGGTGGATAGATTTTCTAAAATGGCGTATTTCATTCCTTGTAGTAGGACCAATGACGAGTCTCACATGGCGAAATTGTATTTTAAGGACGTCGTTAGTCACCGTGGATTGCCGAAGACAATAGTCTCGGATAGGGATGTCAAGTTTACGTGTTATTTTTGGAAAACACTTGGGATTTTAATGGGTACCAAATTATTGTTTTCCTCCTCCTACCATCCACAAACTGATGGGCAGACGGAAGTGGTTAATCGGAGATTGGGAAATCTTCTTAGATGTTTTGTGAGCGATCACAAGGGCACTTGGGACTAACTTCTTCCCCATGCCCAATTGGCCTACAATAATTCCAAAAATAGGTCCACGGGGTTGTCTCCCAACGTAATTGTCCACGTGTACAAGGTCCCTGTGCCACTTGACTTGGTTCTGTTTCCTCCAACGTACAAAGCAAGTCAATTGAAACAATCCTTCGCCCAACACATTCATAACCTACACACCCATATACGGTCTACCTTGGCTACTCAATATGAGTCTTATCAAGCGCAGTCTAATCAACATAGGAGACTGTTAAACTTTAATGTTGGTGATCTGGTCTTAGTCTGGTTAGTTCCCGAGCGATTGCCCACGGGCACCGTTAAAAAGTTAGCACCAAAGCGCGCCGGCCCTTTTTAGATTATTAAGAAGCTAGGTGACAATGCTTTCGTTTTGGATTTGCTTGCTGATTGGGGAATCTCCCCCATTTTTAATGTCGCGGATTTAACGTTGTTTGTTTTGCCTCCACAAGAGTTGAATTCTTTGTCGTCCTCTCCTTCCACTAAAATTTCTAATGGGTTGGGGAGTGGTAGTATGGATGACCTCTCTCTTACGGTCCCCACAGGTATATCATCAGATGGTGAGTTGCATTGCTTTATTCCTACTTCTAACATGTTCCCCAGGTTTCCCAAGACATTTCATACCCAAGAAAGGATACTTGCGGCTGAGGCACTTGCTACTACCGATGGTGATACCTACAGCTTCCTCATCCATTGGCATGACCGCCACCGTTCAGATGACTCATGGGTACTCAAGACGGAGCTTAGATGCTTGGATTCCTATCTTCTCCACCGCTACTTCTTGGACCACGCATCAGAGATACGTGATTTTGAGAGGGGGAGGATTGATGTCGCGGCCTCTCCACCACTACTTGATGATGATCTGGTTGCCGAGTAGTTACAACATAAAGACTTTCATAGCCATGATGATGCTAATGGAAGACATGATGATGCTAATAGAAGATAGCGTTATAACATCCGTGTTGGAACTCTAGTTCTGATTTGGGCAAGGAACACTATTAGAAATATTAGATGGACCCAACATGTATAGTCATGGGTCATAGGGTTATTTCTAGGCTTGGTCATTCAGAAGGTTTCTACAGAATCGCTGAAAGAAGTCCAAGAGATTCAGTTAAGACAAAGGCAGAAAATCAGATCGACGATCGTCGAACGCAGTTCGACGAACAGCGATCTCCGGTCGACGAACTCTAAGTTGCTTCTCTGAACTCAGGTCGACGATCTGAAGATTCACAGCAACTATGTCGACACTCAACAGTTTTCTCAGCTCGACGAACACAGAAACTAAGCTCGACGAACTGCAAGATCCGGTCGACGAACTCTGAGTTGCTTCTCTGAACTCAGGTCAACGATCGCAAGACTCAAGCAAGGCTGTGTCGACACCATCACAGCAACTGTGTCGACACTCAATAGTTTTCTCAGCTCGACGAACATAGAAACTAAGCTCGACGAATTGCAAGCTCCGGTCGACGAACGCAGGCAAGATATTCATCTCGACGAATCTAGCTGAGTTCGACGAATGTCGAACTCAGGTCGACGATTGATGAACTCAACGAAAGTTCAGGTCGACGATTTCTGAGCAATCAGTAACAGTTGGCAGAATTTATTGAGGATTAATTACAGTCAATATTCTCAGTGAAAATAGCCGTTCAAAGTGGGTAGTTACAGAAGTATTAATTGTGGATTAATTCCCAATACATCTTCTACTCTCAGGAATGTTTCTTCCGCCATCAAGACTAAGGAATTTGAATGTCTGATATATATAGAGACATAGAAGTAAAAACAGAGAGGACACGGCAACAGAAAAGGATATACAGAGAACACAGGAAGAAAAGAACATATACAAAAAGTGAAGAACATATAGAAAGGGTAATATCACTGAAGCAACTAGCAGCCCTAGTCCAGAGAACAACATCATCAAGAAGAAGAAGAACATCCATTCATATCAAGAGTCTTCTTCTGCCTTCATCTTTACAGGACAACTTCTAGGACAACAAACAACATATCAGTCAGAAGTTCCTGAAGGATACTCTAGTCCAGGCCTGAAGATTGAAGGCCTATCACCCTGAAGCAGTGCTACAAATTTCCCTGCAGCAATCAATATCTCAGGGGGAGCATCTCCTAAAATCAATATCCACATATTCTTCTCAGCTGTTTTGAGAAAGAGAAGATTTCCATCACCTCTTTTCCCATCCTGTACAAAGGGTTGTCATCTCTATTCAAAAGTGATTCCTTGTTGCAAGTCTCCTTCCAAAACACTTGAGTTGGTTTTTGGGGACCTGATCAAAACCCATTGGTGTCAGGCACCTGATCAAAACCTGAGTGGATTCCTACCAGGGTGGTAGAAGAGTGGATGTACACAGTTAGGGGGAACCACTATAAAATCCTTGTGTCTCTTCTAGTTGCTTGATCTTCTCTCTTTATTTTGTGCTGTGATTTAACTGTAATTAGTTTCTGTTTTAGATCTATCCTTCTCTTTCAATTGGTTTCAAAGCTAGGTTGGTTAAAACACCACACCTTATTTGGTTGTACAGGCTAACACCTGAACCAAAAGATCCTTTGATAGATCTTAAATATCTTTTGAGTTTTATCATGGCACAAATTGCAGAATTTTCTAGCACCAAACTGCCCATATGCAATCTAGATATGCTTGTACTATGGAAGACAAGGACTCGAATTTATATGGACTCCATTGATGAAAACATCTTTAAATTTATTTTGTTAGGTCCAGCTCCACCATCCCAATGGACAGATGCCCGGCAAAATATGAAGATTGCTGATGCACAAGCCATGAACATCCTGGCACAATCAATGTCTGATGACATTTTTGAAGAACTTGCTGAATGTTCATCTGCAAAAGACATGTGGGACTCCATCATAGCAATGGCTGCTGGATCAGCAAAAGAACGAATAATTGAAGTTGAATCCTGGAGTGAAGAAGAAGAAGAAGCAAGAGCAAAAGAATTTTCCGTAATGGTAATAGATGCTTCTCGCAGTAACTATGCTGTAGAATCTGAAGAATCAGAGTATGAATCAGATGAAGAGGATCAGGTTATTTCTTCCTTTGACTCTTCCTCAGCTAAACTTAACTCTGATCATCAGAAAATCTTAGTTCAAATTATTTCGTCGAACGGAGATCGACGACATCAATACTATTCGTCGAACTCAGCTTGACGAACTATGAACAAAGATTTTGCTTTGAACTATTCAGGACTCTATGCCCGATGAAACCAATTTAATTCGTCGAACAGAGATCGACGAAAATGGATCACAAAAAATAATTATTATCATTCTGTGAACAGAGATCAATGATCTTAATATCATTCTTCGAACTTAGATCGACGAAAATATTTTTCGTCGAACTCAGAATTTCAAAACAGAAATTTTTATTCTTTTATTTCTGATTATTTTAAAAGAGAACCAGGACCCAAGGTTATCTGGGTCAAGAACTCCTAACATCTCCTTGCAGGAAAAGAATTCAGTCCAGCAAATATACAGGATATCAATGGCTGAATAATTTGTGCAAGGCTATGCATATAGGGGGAGATTCTTGTAATTGAAGCTGCAGAAATTCCAGCAGTAGCAGCAGTTTGTGGGGATTGTAGCAGCAGCAACAACAACAGATTATAATGTTGCAGATTTGGGAAACGATCAACAACAGTTGTATCAGCAGCAACAACAACAGTAGTAGTTTTTGATCCAGATTTAGGCGGAGATTGTATTTAATTGCCTTCTATTTTACTTATATTTATGTAAATAGTGTCCTTACCCAAATAGGGGGAGATTGTTGGAACCCTAGTTCTGATTTGGCCAAGGAACACTATTAGGAATATTAGATTGACCCAACATGTATAGTCATGGGTCATAGGGTTATTTCTAGGCTTGTTCATTCAGAAGGTTTCTCCAGAATTGTTGAAAGAAGTCCAAGAGATTCAGTTAAGACAAAGGCAGAAAATCAGATCGACTATCGTCGAACGCAGTTCGACGAATGGCGATCTCCGGTCGACGAACTCTGAGTTGCTTCTCTGAACTCCGGTCGACGATCTCAAGATTGACAGCAACTGTGTCGACACTCAATAGTTTTCTCAGCTCGACGAACACAGAAACTAAGCTCGACGAACTGCAAGCTCCGGTCGATGAACTCTGAGTTGCTTTTCTGAACTCAGGTCGACGATCTCAAGACTTAAGCAAGGCTGTGTCGACACCATCACAGCTGTGTCGACACTCAACAGTTTTCTCAGCTCGACGAACACAGAAACTAAGCTCGACGAATTGCAAGCTCCGGTCGACAAACGCATGCAAGATATTCAGCTCGACGAATCTAGCTGAGTTTGACTAATGTCGAACTCAGGTTGACGATTGGTGAACTCGACGAAAGTTCAGGTCGACGATTTCTGAGCAATCAGTAACAGTTGGCAGAATTTATTGAGGATTAATATCAGTCAATATTCTCAGTGAAAATAGTCGTTCAAAGTGGGCAGTTACAGAAGTATTAATTGTGGATTAATTCCCAATACATTATCTACTCTCGGGAATGTTTCTTCCACCATCAAGGCTAAGGAATTTGAATGTCTGATATATACAGAGACAGAGAAGTAAAAATAGAGAGGACACAACAACAGAAAAGGATATACAGAGAACATAGGAAGAAAAGAACATATATAAAAAGTGAAGAACATACAGAAAGGGCAATATCACTGAAGCAACTAGCAGCCCTAGGCCAGAGAACAACATCATCAAGAAGAAGAAGAACATCCATTCATATCAAGAGTCTTCTTCTTCCTTCATCTCTACAGGACAACTTCAAGGACAACAAACAACATATCAGTCAGAAGTTCCTGAAGGATACTCTGATCCAGGCCTGAAGATTGAAGGCCTATCACCCTGAAGCAGTGCTCCAGATTTCCCTACACCAATCAATATCTCAGGGGGAGCATCTGCTAACATCAATATCCATATATTCTTCTCAGCTGTTTTGAGAAAGAGAAGATTTCCATCACCTCTTTTCCCATCCTGTACAAAGGGTGTCATCTCCCTTCAAAAGTGATTCCTGATTGCAAGTCTCCTTCCAAAATACTTGAGTTGGTTTTTGGGGACCTGATCAAAACTCATTGGTGTCAGGCACCTGATCAAAAACCTGAGTGGATTCCTACTAGGGTGGTAGAAGAGTGGATGTACCCAGTTAGGGGGAACCACTATAAAATCCTTGTGTCTCTTCTGGTTGCTTGATGTTCTCTCTTTATTTTGTGTTATGATTTAACTCTAATTAGTTTCAGTTTTCGATCTATCCTTCTCTTTCACTCCGCCCGCGACGTGCTAAGCCCACTTGAAGGCTTATTTTAATTTATGCACTCATGTTATTTTATTTTTGTGAATATAAAATTATTCCATGTTTGCGTAATAATTTTATATTCATGAGAGGACCTTTTATTTTGTTATTTCCTGCATTTAAACATTTTGGTGTGTATTTAGCCTTCCGGATGGATGAGATTTCATCTCCATATTGGATGGCTAGATGTGTGTTGTAACTCCTATTTAAGGAGAACCTTTGATGAGAATATTAGACAAGATTTGCTAACCTAAAATATTTCCTCCCTAAGAGATAAAATTCGGCCAAGGAGATCTCCCCAATCCGCCGGCCAAGGTGTGAAGCCGCTACCCCCTTTGCTCCTCCCTCCCCACTTAGGTGTGACGCCAACATGGCTTCCTTCGGTGTGACTCCAAGGAAGAAGGTTGCAGCCCCATTCGGTGTGACGCCGGTGGATCCGTGGAGAGAGTGATTCTCCCACCTAATCAAGTGTGTTCATGAAAACTGCGTTGGGTAATTTCTCCCCACTCATCTTTGTGTTTTCTTGCTAGTATTGTGGAGATTGAACAATAGTTGTTTCTGTGATTTTTAAATTCAATCGCTCGCCATTTCTTATTCAATTTCATCGTTTTCAAACTTCTTTAAATTCGGATCGAGTAGATCCAATTTGCTTGAGTGAATCCTGGCCTATAGCCTTGATTTTGCTCTCAAAAAGGATTGGCAACCTTTGCATTAATTTGGGGAATCATCCGACTCTTTTTCTTGATCGTTGTTTAGATTCGATCACTACTCCTTGTTGTTTTATGTGCTGCGTTTGATCCGTACAGTAACGAGTCACTAGATGCTTGTGTAGGAGCGGTAGATCTAAGGCGTGTTGGGATTGGTTCGGTTACTTGTGTCCGTGACGCTCTCCGAATGACCCCTACATCACCGTGTCCTACTCTGATTGAACTACACGGTCGGGGACATGGGCGTGTCCATGGCTGTGTCCTGCACTCGAGTGTTGCAAGGACAGTCTCGAGTGAGCTTGACGAAATGCAGTCGATGAACCTCGAGTTGGGTACACGGCCTGTGATACGGGTGTGTCCAGGGCCGTGTCTTGCTATGCGCTCAATGTTTTCTCGAGTGAGCTCCTAGATCCTCGAGTGGGGCACATGGCCTGTCACACGGGCATGTCAATGGTCGTGTCCTTCCCTGTGCTTGATCAGGATTGTGAGGACTGATGAACACGGGCTAGACACGGGGGTGTCCGAAGCCGTGTCTAGCACTCGGCCTGTGACATGGTCGTATCACAGGGCCGTGTCCTTGTCGGTTCAAGTTAGTTTCTTTGCCGCTTAAGGAACACGGCCTATGACACGGGCGTGTCGCAAGCCATGTTCAGCCCATGAAAGTGTTTTTTAGTGCTTTTCGTGGCCGTTTATTACTTTCACATAGGATCCAACGGTCCTGAGATCTCCATGCGGTTATAAGCCCATGAGTTTAGGATAAACTCACTCATTATCAAAGGATTTTCCCTTTCTTTGTAAAGAGGTTGAGAGTGGGGAGAGTAATGGAGTAGGAGGAGGAATCTTTCTGCCGGTGGTGTTTTTGAGCCCCGAATCGCGTGCTGAGTCCATATTCGTGGAGGCAAGGCTGTTGTGGTGCTTTTCATCCGGCTAGGTTTTCATGGCTCCAAATCGATCGTCAAGGGTAACGATCTTTCTTCCTTGGACATGTGAAGTTCTTAATATGGCATATGCATGGGTTTCCCCAACCAAAAGGTGGATTCTTGAGGGATTCCCCTTGGGTTGATTCTGGATATCCCCAAAATGTCTTGTGTGTAGATCCGAAAATGTTTAGTATGGAATACACATACTGTGTGAAGCCCATTTGGACAGGTTGTTCTGGATTGGTGATGTTTTATTTTGTCCACCGGAGAAGACTCCGCGTATAAATGAGTATGTTTGCGGATTCGGTGGGTTGTGCCTGTGAATGGTAGTACCAGGAAGTACTGGAGTGAAAGTCCAGGAAAATACCCGCAAAGTGCTTGAGCTATATGCTTGCAAGACCAGTGCTTCTAGCACTGCAGGTGGCTGCAGGGATTGCTGGATGGTTGATCCAGATAAGGTTAGGATTGGGGATGGAAAGTGAGTTTTGTCAGTAACGCCGGGTGATAGTGATTGTCGTTGGCGATGGCTCCTAGCTAACCTGCGATTGTGAATCCAGTACTTAGGGTACAGTGTGCCTATTTGTGAGATTTGGGAGCTCTTGGAAAGATTTTATGCCGAACGGATAATGGGAGGCCTACCTGCATTAGTCTAGTCATTGAACTAACGATTTGAGCAATGGGAAAAGGCTGAACTGTCTCCGCATTATGATTGTCCGCCATGAGTTCCTGGGCTATTGACATTCGACAGAAACAAATAATGAGAGTCTTAGGCCTGTGCGCCATCGGGTAGCGATGCAATGGGGGTCTATGGGCCAAATCTCGGGTCGTTACAACAAGACTAAAGTCTCCGGCTGAAGGCCATGGAGCGAAATGCTCAAGTTTGTCGTTGGGCTTCTATCCTTGAATGGCGGTGGGACCATGGTATTCTGGTACACCAAGAATGTGCCCTGAGTGCACGGAGCATTGGGCCAAATGGGTGACATTTGTGATATATTGATTGTGCGTGACTGCACATTGTGTGTTATATCTACTTGTAAAATGCTATGCTTATAGGGAAGGAATTCCAGTTCCCGGGTAAGGGGTACGGTTGTTATAAATTGGTCAGCTGAATGATCACCATTACTTTATTTGCCACCACTGCAGTGGATTGTCACGTGCAGGTGCAGGACAGCAGAGCGGAAAATAGGGGGCTGAAGCCCATGTTGTTGTTGTTGCTGCTGCTATGCTGGCCCTTGAAGGCCAAAGAAGTTCATATGATCTTACTTTCATGTGTGGCCGGCCTGCATGCTGATGTATGAAATTCATCTATACAAAGCTTAACTATAAGGCCATAAGGCCAGACTTGCTGTGTATTTGGAGAACATTCCTTTGTGAAGTTATATATATAAATACTCTTGGTATTCATCTCCACCATGAGCTAGAATAAAAGCTCTTGGTGGAAAGGAAACTTGTTGAAAGCTACTCCAAGCTGAGAACTATTCTCACTCTCATCGATGAATTTTTTTATCCAAAAAAGGGTTGTGGTCTTGGCCACTATTGGGTCCAGTGATCCACATGCCCCAGATTTGTAAGAAGTCAAACAAGTCAATGAAAAACACAAGTTATATTTGATGTGTGTTTGAGTTTATGCATGCAGGTGGGCACCATGCAAGTTGGTGGATAGGCAGAAATCGCCTAAGTCCACAGGCATTGAGCAAAGTCTATTCACTGAACGCCAGGTAAAGTGTCGAGACAAATATATATATGATGGCGACGGCGACTCCCCACATGTTGAAGATGATGACGACATGCTTGTGGCCGATATTTCTCCATCTCCAACCAAAGCCTTGCGGCGCCGTGGTGACCTTGTGAAGCGACGCTACAACGTCTGCCATCGACGCAAGATGACCCATTAAATTTATTTGAATAACTTTGTTATTTTATTTGCACTTTTATTTTATTTTTCATGATGTTAAAACTTATGTGGGTGTTGTATTTTTATTTGGGCTGCATGTTGTCAAACCATGTTGTAAGCTCATATAAGGCCTTGCTAATGTTAAATTTATTAAGTTGAATGAGAAAATTAAAATCGTAATCTTCATTGAGAATTTCCCTCCTCCTCCTCCTCCTCCTCCTCCCTTGCAAAATTCGACTAAGCCCTTCCACCTCTCTCCAATCCGCTAGCCTCCCCCATATCCCATCCTTCCTTGCCACCGCCCCCTATTCTCCCTTCCCTTACAACTCTCAGCCACCCTCCTACCTCTCCACAAACAAACTGACCTCTCTCCTCACCACCCCAAGAAAACCGAGGAGCCCTCCATTTTTCTCTCAAAATCAATCAGCCCACCTTTTGGTGGAACCCGGCCAAGGCATCTTTCAACGTGGTTCCAGGAATTGAATCAGGCGTGAAGCAAGGAAGGCGGACTTGTTTCTCTCCATTCGGCGCGACTCCGGTGGATCCGGTGAAGAGCGATCCAAGTCTTGCAGAGTATAAATCTCCGAGAGGGGTAACAAAAATTTCTACTTTCTCTGAGTGATTTAATTTTCCCTCTAGATAATGTTTTGAGGTGGAATACTTTGGCGTTGAGTTTTTGATAGCATTGAAATAGTCGTGGTTTTCTATGATCGATTTGTTGTCTATCTTTATTTGTTAAATTTCGAGAGGATTGGCAGACCTCATTTTCTTTTTTGTTGGGAGAGATCTACCATTTCCAAATCGTAATTTTTGGTGGATCTCTTTTGATACAACAACCGCTCGATCGGACAGGGTTGCTCCTTTTACCCTGAGAGAATATCGGCGTATAGCCTTTGTTCGATATTAAATATTTTGGCTACACGTACGTTATCATTTAATTAATAAAATTGAATATCGTGTGCGCTTCGTTGAAAGTATTATATGAACGTAGGAATTGGGCGTAGTGAGAAAATTCGTGTTTGTCTTTATTTCCGTGTCTGCGTACAAGCCTACATCAGTCTAAGTAATTAGGCGTTGAGTGATGCTTACTCTAATGCCCCGAATTTCCTGAGGCGGAGATGCTTCTCTAGGGGTTATCGCCCGGAGGTAGCTAGTTACCGCGCGATGGTAGATCTAGGGTTTTCGTCAAGGTGTCGAGAGAACGTCGAGCTCTCGATGTTACCGCACGGCGAAAAGTTGTTGACACGCGGTGGTAGCCAGGGAATTAATCTGGAAGACCTCTCGGGAAGCTATTGCCTAGCGATAGTGTTACCGCTGGCGATAGCTGTGTCAATTTAATTGGCATGGCTCTTGGGATCATACCGCGTGGCGGTAGAAGCTAGCGTGCAGTGATAGCAGTCGTAACCGACAACCTCTATCATGCGGCATTAGCACCCAATCGCGTGGCGGTAGTGAAACCATAATGCCGTGGGAGAAATATTGGCCTCTGATTGGATGGTTTGGACAGTTGCACTCGAATTAAGGCATTTAATTAGTGTACCCTGAGGCAATAGCTACTTACCGTGCGACTGTAGCTAGTTACCGCGCAGCGGTAGCTCGGCATATAGGTCTGGTTTGTCCATTTCCTCTTCCTTGTTTTGGAGTTGGATTTTTTCCCTGAGTTCTAGAGGAGGAGAAGAAGCGTCAGAAAGGATTGTTTTCGCCAATGTTCGGGGTTCGGAGCTTGGATTCGCAAGGCGAGTTCGGATCTATGGAGGCAAGTTCGTTGTAGTCGTTTCCATCTATCTAGATCTTTGGCATGACATCAAAGAGAACGCAAAGGCTAATGATTCTCAACTTGGACATGTGAAGTCCTCTTCCTTTGCATAGGAAACCATCTCCCACGAGTATGCGGTGGCTGTGAGATTTTCCTTCGTGTAGATTCAGTATGTCCTCATAGTTTTTGCATGGAGAGTTTGGAATTAAAGTATGAACATAGGCATGGTGTGTGAATCCCATCTGCACAGGTTGCTCTGTATTGGTGATGTTTAATTATGGTTGTATTGGCCGAAGAAGTCTCTGTGATGTTTGTTTTTCGGGTTTCTACATGGTAGTTTGCAGCAAGGAACCTTGGGGGTTAACCCCAAGGAGCACCCGGAAAACTGGGCAGATACATATTTCTACCAGATACCGCGCAACGGTAGTGATACAATAGGCGGTAGCTCCTTGGGAGCAGTTATTGTGGCCTGTATCGTGGAGACACCAGGGGTTAGTGATTGTGGCCTCTGTCATGGAGACACATGTGGCTTGAGATTTGGTGCTGAGTGCTTTGAGTGTTGGTGCAACCATAGTAATCTAGAAGTGATCAAGCATGTGTTCTCACTGCCAACTAAGTATGAGCCTATCAGGGTCGCACATAAGATTGTGGAGAAATTAGGCGTTTGGATCTGTATGGTGTAGCTCATGTGATGAGCAAAATGGACTGAAATATTCAAAGGCAAAAGCATTGAATGCATTGAGTTAACTCAATGCCTTGGCATAGTCATCGAACTTAGTTTGACGAATTTGGCCACTGGCACAGAGTTTGACGAATTGGCCTTGTCACTTATTCGTCGAACTTCGTTTGACGAATTGGCCTTGGCGCAGATTCATCGAACTCCGTTCGACAAATTGGCCTTGGCGTAGATTCGGCGAATTCCGTTCGATGAATTTGGCCATGGCACAGATTCGTCGTACTCCACAGAAGTCGTTGACCGCGTTGAGACTATTCAACGCCTTCATCGATTCAAGTGTTTATTCGGCTAGAGGTTGGCATTGATTTCATAATATGTGCTATAAGATACTCAATGATTCGACGAGTATAAAATTATACTCGGCGATTCGTTGTATATCCTGTAGATATTCGACGATTCGTCCCTACAACCTGATGTCTGGCCGAAGGTCTATTTTGTCTAAGTCCTGGGTCTGCGATTTACGACGTGCTGCTTTGTTTATTCCCTTTAGTTATAAATAGGAAGTTTTAGTGTGTGTCTATTAGACAATCAATTCTCTGTCTGAGCACACGAGCCGTACTATGTGAAAGACCGATAAACCTAAAAGCCCGACGGAAGCCGTTCCGTCTTCATCTTTGCCGATCCCGATCTAGGTGAGTGCCACAGCTGCCTCTCCTACAATAGATCTAGCAGTCTATGGAGACGCTGAGTGTCCTCTCCCAATGTAGAACTTGTGCGACAAGTTGCTACGGGTTCTCCCGATCGTGTGGATACTGTAGAGGCGTGGATATATTTTTTGTGCTCAAGACTGTAGCCGCAAAGTGACTTCCCCGATTCTTCTGGAGCATTTAGATTGATTTGAGACTCAATCCCTCAAAGGAAATTTTTTATTACAACATGCTTTACTTCATGATTCATGAATATTATCAGATCCAAACTTGTTTGGGTTTTTGTTGTTCTTATTTCCGCAACATGCACAAGTGTTTTGCCATCCCCAAAAACCCAACAGTGGTATTAGAGGGAGGTTGCCAACAATATTCATTGTTTCAGAAGTTGCTAAATCAATGACATGTAGATTTTGAGATTTAGAAGTGTTCTAAATGCCAAAATCTGGTCTTGGATCTTCCCAAGAATGCATGTGATTTCTCTGAAGATTACTCCTTAACAGTAAACGACACTTTGTTGGTTTGTGAAACTAAGCATTTGTTAGATTTTGATTCTCGCATGAAGTGACGAGATTGTCTACTGTGTAAGTGGAGTTGGTGTTGCTCATGTCGAATGCATGTTGGTCTGAAGATTTAAATATGTTTTAGATGTTCAAACTTAGCCCAGCTCATCAAGTGTTGGTGATTCTTGTGCACATCTAAGATGCATTTGGATTTTTCTTGTTGAATTTTATTTTGCTTGATGTGCACACTGGTTAAGTGTTAACCATGATTAAAGTGTTAATCAACTATCTAAATTCCCTTAAGTAATATTAAGTATTCAGATGTCTTCTGATGGATGACACTCTTCGTACTTCGATTGATGAAGTGTGGGATTGCCAAAACAATGTGAATTAATCTCTCTTGGTGAGGGTGCGAGCGGATAATTTTGATATCCCACTGTTGAAATCGTGTCTAGCTTAACTCGGTGACCTCAAAGGTTGAGTTCCCAGAGGCATAGGGTTGGTATGCACTATATGATGGATGCGAATAAAGAGTTATTCACTAGCCATACAAGAATTGCATAATGATGCAATTGGCAAGGGTTGCCTACCTAAATAGCTGCATTGTGATAGAAAAGCCAAAGCTGGCTGATGGATAATTTTGCATCAAGTCCCCGGCAATGGCGCCAAAAACTTGATGCGAGTTAAAACTCCAAAAATTATTAAGAGCCCGCAGCGCCCCGGGCAGTTTATTTGAAAAAAGCGGATTTGGTTTTATTTAGAAAACGGGGCGCGCAGATATATTGTTTCGATATAAAACAGTGAAATCGAGTTCTAACGAAAGGAGAAAGTGCACCTATCATGAGTAGTACAAGATATTCCGGTGTGGAATATCGAGGTTGTATTGTTCTCGGGGTCGGGTCGATTATTTCTACTCTTTCCTGGAGGGGAGTATTATTTTACCGATATTATCTTGATGGGTATTTATATATATATATATATATATATATATATATATATATATATATATATATATATATATATATATATATATATATATATATATATATATATATATATATATATATATATATATATATATATATATATATATATATATATAAACAAAAGGCATTAAAATAAAAGCGTTAAAAAGGAGGAGCCGATGAAAAGCATAGCGCAACCGCACCGAATTAAATTTTAACTAAAATAAACTTTTAATAAAAAGAGATCCTAAATTTCAAATTAATTAAGGCGGAGACTTGGCCGTGGAGGTTCCACTAAAATGAGCTCACCTAGCTATAGGGATATCTGTCACCTGAATGCTAACACTATTCGACCAAATGTTTGGCCGACGAAGGATTCCTCTAACGCACGCATTACACTAAGAACCCCGCTATTGGGTGGGGAACCCAATCTGGTAGAGTTTGCGCACCTCCTCTCTCGAGGGTTAGTGCGGAACTCCATTTACCAAGTGGTGATCGTTCCATATGCACGGCCTCACGGCTAGCTAGCGTATGGACTACGGAAATAGACCCCACACATCGATTATGTGGTCTTATGCTTCGTAAACCCTAAACAAACCTTAAGTAATTTAATTAATTAGAAAAACAGGACCTTTAAT
Source organism: Platanthera guangdongensis (assembly GCA_039583875.1). Classification (NCBI taxonomy): domain Eukaryota; kingdom Viridiplantae; phylum Streptophyta; class Magnoliopsida; order Asparagales; family Orchidaceae; genus Platanthera; species Platanthera guangdongensis. Next base: position 115,162,449 of record CM077148.1, on the reverse strand, counting down.
TATTTAAAGCTATTTTATCTGTCACAATGCTCTTCGATACTGAGGGCTAAGAATGGTTAGCCACTCATCGGAATGGGGAAGGCAAGCGGTAGAAAGCGATAAAATAAAGCAGAAAATGAAAGCGATAAAATAAAGCAGTAAAAGGAAAGCAGTAAAGGAAAGAAGTAAATTGCAAGTCCCACTCAAACGAGTGAGACTGAAATGAAAGCAGAAAAAGACAAGTCCTGGCTCAAACGAGTGGGCGAGACAAAATAAAGCGAGTCCTACTCAAACGTGTAGGAGAAAATAAATACACCCACGCACGCACTCTACTGAATTGAAATACTCACACACACAGTCTACTTAAAAGAAAACTCACACACTCGACAAAAAAGAAAACTCACACATGCGCTCGACATAAAGTAAAACTCACACATGCAACTTCAATTAAACACTCTACTCTACAGAAAATTAAAACAATGCACCATTTAACTCTTAACGAGTAGGCGGAAATAAATGCGCACATGCACACACGCTACATAAATGGAATAAAGCGGTAAAATCTATCTCATACACGCACGCACACGTACAAAAAAGACAAAAAATAAAGTTATTGAAAAATTAAAATGATTGCATTTCTACCGCTAGAATGCGGAAGAAATGCATAAAAAGCAGAAATAAAAATTAAACGAGCGAAAAGGTTTGCAAATAAACACAAAATAAAAGTTCTCGAAAAATTAAAATGAATACATTTCTACCGCTAGAATGCGGTAGAAATGCATAAAAAGAAGACGGAAAAATTAAAGGAGCAAAAGTTTAAAACAAAAATCAAAGTGCTAGAAAAATTAAAACGAATATATATTCATTCCTATAACTCCGTAAAAATTATTAAAAAGTGAAAATAAAGTGAAAATAATGAAATGTTTTACATCATAAACAAGAAAATCTAAGTTAGAGAAAATGAAAATCACTTTGAAAATCGTTTTTACGGTGTTATAGGAATGAAATAAAATCTATAAAAACCTAAATCTAAACAAAACTAAGTAGAAAAAAATAACGAAAACATAAAACTAAAAAGCTATACTCATACACGAAGACACGCATTTTAAAGACAAGAAAAACAAAAGAAAAATAAGATTGCATAAAGGAAAGTTGCTTAGATCGATTCCAAGGATATAATAAGAAAAGAAAATTACATTTATTAAGTAAAAAGAACGAGTTGCAACGAAAGCTAAAAACTAAAGAGAGGGGGAGAAATATCCCTTACATAAACTTGGAATCAATCTAGGCAGCATAACACCTTAGCAAAATGGTTCTAAAAAAAGAGAACCGGAACTCTTATAAAACGAGTCTATTTATAGGCAAAATGTTTGAAGAACACGCCCTCCAAAACGAGCGTGTCGGGGGGGGGGGGGGGGGTGTCACTACTATTCATGAACTGATCACTGACTTGATGGAAAAGTTGACTTCGCGGCTGTATATGAGGATGTCACGCCCCCGGTCACGGGCGTGACATTGGGCGTGTCGGGGAGGTGGATCTGGGCATGGGTCGGGTCGAAACGTCGTCGCACGGTCTTGTCGGCTAGGTGGAGGAGTCACGCCCTCGATCACGGGCATGTAGCTGGGCGTGTCGGGTTGGTCGACGATCGTTGAATGCAGTTTTGTTGAGCTGGAGTGAAACGGGCCAAGGTCACGGGGCTTGTCCAATGACACGGGTGTGTGGTCAGGCGTGTTCATCAATTTCTTCAAAAAATTATTGATTTCACGGGATTTGAAGTATCACGCCCTGGTCACGGGCGTGACCCAAAGTACACGGGCGTATGCCTAACAAAATTTGACATTTCCTGAAAAATTTTTGAAAATCAAAATAAACTTAAGTTAGAATAATATTTACAAAATAGGAGAATTTTATTGAAGAAAATTAAGTAAAAAATAATAAAAAAATAAACTAAAACGGCTTATTTATTGTACGTAAAAAAACGTATATTTACAACTCATCACTGACTAATAGTGTTAGTGAAATATAGTTCTTGTTCACAAAGAGGGTTACTTGCCAAACTCTTCAAATTGATATCGAGGTTTATCAGTTTGATTAAAATAGTGGGAGTTATTTTGATTTAAGTCCTAATCGAAAGAAAATTATATTCTGAAATATAGTACTATTTTGGTTTGCTTGTATTCTTATAGAATTTCCATGACAAGTGGTTCACACTCCACCCTGTCCCTCAGAGTGATCCTTGAGAAGGAGAAGTTGAGTGGTACAAATTATTTGGACTGGTACAGGAACCTAAGAATTATTCTCCGGTAAGAGCACAAGCTCTATGTTTTGGAAGAGGAATCTCCTGATGAGCCTGCCAGGAATGTACCCCGTGCTGATAAAAATTCTTATAAGAAGTATCTCAACGACTCCTTAGACGTCAAATGTCTCATGTTAGCAACCATGAACTCTGAGCTTCAAAAGCAACATGAGAACATGGTTTGCAAGGACATTGACGAGCATCTCAGGAAAATGTTTCATGGACAAGCTCGTCAAGAGATATTGAAGAGGGCTTGGAATTAGAGGCGAGATAATTTTTTCTCGAACCTCTACATATATTTTTTCTCTTTTTGGATGAATGTTAAGGAAAATGAAATCTTATTTTCCTAACATACAATAATTTTTTTTCTTTCTTCATAAATAAAATAACTCAATGTATATGTGTAGGAGTAATGAATTTTATTCTCTTACTCCATAACATATAATCTTTTTAAATATTGGGTGCCTATGTTTACAGAATGAAATCTTATTCCCATTGACATAAGATATTTTTAAGGGATAAAATATGGGTAAACATGTCAAGTAAGACATGAAAAAAATGTAAGTGGGTTTATTTTTTTTCAAAAAGAAAACTAGATTTTAATAAAAAAGTTTTGAGAGCAAAATTTTTAAAATGAACGTTCCGATGTTTCTAAAAGCATGAAGTAGAAATAATTGAAATCCATGGATGTTATTTTTTAACATAAAAAACGAGCTTCTATTTAAAAATTAGAAGTGGTGGTGAAAAACAAGTTCTCTATAATAAGGATAAGACATAAAAAATTCTTTAAAACTTAACCACAGACACTTAAACCTATCGAACTTTAATTAATAAACAAATAGTAAACAAAGAATAAGTAAAATTCGCATATAAATTAATTCGAAACTAGATTTTTGGAAAGCAAAAAGTGTTAAGAAATGATATATTTGATTTATTTTGTTATATAATTTAACAAAATATTTTTTGGAACTTTTAGAGTTTTTATCATTTTTTTGAATTTTGATTATCGTCTTTTTTTTGAATTTTTGTTTATCATCTTTTTAGGATTTTTGATTTTTATCTTTTTAGGGTTTTTGGATTTTCAAATTGTTTTTTGATTTTTTAGGTTTTTTTAGATAAGTTATTTAGAAGAGAGAGGAGAGAAAGAAATGTTATTTACAAAGAAGATAGTGGGGAAAGAGATATTTTTACAAAAAAAGTACAAAGTAAAAACTCGAATGCAGCCCGCGAATAGACTCTTATTTAGGTTGTTGGTTCGATGAGTCGAACGCCGCAGACATGCTAAAAAGCGAGTTTTTACAAATAAGAAGATGGGGGGGAAGAGAAAGATTAATTTTTTTACAAAAAATATTTATAAAGTAAAAGAATTTTTTTTTTGAACTTTTATTTTATGAATTTTTTTGGACTTTTAGTTTTATAATTTTTTGAATTTTTTGGTTTTACGAAATTTTTTTTAAGTTTTTGATTATAAAAATAAGGAAAAAAAATTTTGAGTTTTTGATTTTTTCATTTTTTTTTGTATTTTTTGCTAAGTACAGAATATAAAAAGTGCAGAATAGAAAAACACCCCGATACTTAAACCCGACATTGTCCCTAATGTTGCAATCTAAGTATGCGGAACAGATAATATACAAATTAAAAGATGTACAAAAACAAAAATAAAAAGAGAGGGTAGAAGCTTCCCTTAGACGAGTGCGGGAGGCCCGGGTTGAAACCCTGCATTACGTAGAGGAAAGAAAAAAAAACAAGAAGATAACATAAAAACAAAAAAGATACACTCGGCTAAAAAGGGGTTGTGGGCAGTAGGGGGTGACAAGTGTGTGTGACTCGAATCTGACGTCTTACCTTATGAGTTCTTACAAAATGCGACCCCTAGCGCGGACAAGAGTGAAAAAGTGCGCTGAAGGGAACCAAAATAAGTGAAAATAAGCTAAACAAAAAATATATACATTTTTAATAACTAAATTTATATATTTTATTTTATTTTTGTTAGAGATTTTTGTAGTTTTTTGTTTTTTTTTGTGATGTTTTTAGGTTTTTAACTTTTTTGGATTTTTTGTTTTTAGGTTTTTAGAGTTTTTAGATTTTTTTTGTGGGTTTTTAGTTTTTTAGGTTTTTGTAGATTTTTTTGTTTAGTTATAAAAATAATGAAAAAAAAATTAAGTGTTTTTTTTTCATTTTCTAGATTTTTTAGTGTTTTAGTTTTATAATTTTTTTTCAAATTTTTAGTTTTTAGGTTTTTCAAATTTTTAGTTTTATAGGGTTTTTTAAAAAAAAATTTAGTTTTTAAGATTTTGTAATTTTTTTTGAGTTGTTATTATTATTATTATTAGGATTATTATTAGTATTATTTTTTTTGTTGGACATTTTAAATTTTTGATATATATATATATATATATATATATATATATATATATATATATATATATATATATATATATATATATGTAAAATTAATAGTTTTACAGGGTTCAAAATAACGACTCCAAAAGCTCCCCGACAACGACGCCAAAAACTTGATACGTGTTAAAACTCCAAAACAATTTATGAAGCGCGGCGCCTCGTGTGGAGAAGTCACGCCCCAGGTCACGGCGTGACCTGGGCCGTGACTTCTCGATTTTGCCACTCGACGACTTTCCGCTGGACGATCGTCGAACCCGCGACACGCCTAGAGTCACGTCGTGACCTAGGGCGTGACTTCTCCACCCGGGGAGCCGCGCTTCGTAAATATTTTTGGAGTTTTAACACGCATCAAATTTTTGAAATACCCACATACTTAAGATTTTGTTATTCCAGATAAAAAGTTGGAGATAAACTTATAAGGAATTAAATAAATCCTAAGTTTAGCTACAGGTTGAATTTATTAAAAGTAAGATCGAATTAAACATCTGGGGTACTAGAGTTAAATCATAAATTATGAAAATTTTATAAATAGAGGAAGAGTTTCCAAAAGACTTATAGATAAAATAAAATAGAAAGAAACAATTTATTTTTGTTAGTTTAACAAAGATGGATTGAAATTATATAAAAAACTTTAGCTTAAAAAAAGTTAAAGGAAATAATGCAATTTAAAAATGATGCTCTCAAAAAATTTTGAATTAATTCTAGAATCATTGAAATAGGATAAGTGGTTTGGTGGTTTATGAAGACTTAACAGCGCCAAAAAATTGATTGATATTTTTCGCATCAAGTCCGAAAACTTAATGCGGTTAAAACTCCAAATATAGGTGAGGATGCGCGGCGCCCCCGACGACTTTATTTAAGTAGAAAAGCGGATTTGGTTTTTATTTAAAAAACGGGGCGCACGTATTTATTTATTTGGATATAAAAAGGTGTGATCGAGTTTTAACGAAAGGAGACAATTTCGCCTATCATGAGTAGTACAGGATATTCTGGGTGGAATATCAAGGTGGTATTGTTCTCGGGGTCGGTTCGATTATTTCTACTCTTCTCTGGAGGGGACTATTATTTTACCGATAATTACTTGTCGGGTATTTTATATATAATAAAAAATGACAAAAAAAGAAAGCATAAAAAGAAAGCACATAGGTTGAGCCGATGAAGAGCTTAGCTCGCTGGCACCGAATAGAATTAGAACTAAAATATACTTTAAATAAAAAGAGATCCTAAATTTCTAATTAATTAAGGCAGAGACTTGGCCGTGGAGGTTCCATTAGAATGAGCTCACCTAGCTATAGCGCTATCGCTCACCTGAACGCTAAGGCTATTCGACCGAACGTTAGTCCGACGAAGCATTCCTCTTAACGCCCGCATTACGCTAAGAACCCCACTATTGGGTGGGGAACCCAATCCGGTAGAGTTGGCGCGCCTCCTCTCTCGAGGGTTAGTGCGGAACTCTCTTTGCCAAGGGGTGATCGGTACATATGCACGGCCTCTCGGCTAGTTAGCATATGGACTACGGAAATAGGGCCCACACATCGATTATGTGGTCCTAATTAGAAAGTAATTTTAATTAATTAGAAAGTAACGACCTTTAGTTATTTTAAACCCTAGGAAAACCTTAAGTAATTTTAATTAATTAGAAAGTAAGGACCTTTAATTATTTAAAACTATTTTATCTGTCTCAATGCTCTTCGATATTGAGGGCTAAGAACGATAAGCCACTAATCGGAATGGAGACAGCAGCGGTGAAAGCAATAAAATGAAGTAGTAAATGAAAGCGATAAAGAAATCAGGAAAGTGAAAGTAGTAAAATGAAAGCAGTAAAGGAAAGCTTAAAATTGCAAGTCCTACTCAAACGAGTTGGACTGAAATGAAGGCAGTAAAATGCGAGTCCCGGCGCAAATGCGTGGGCGGGAGAAAGAAAGCGGGTCCTACTCAAATGAGTAGGACTAAATAAATGCAGCACACGCACACACTCGACAGAAAGTAAAACTCACGCACACACTCTCTCGACATAAAGTAAATACACACACACACACACACACACTCGACATAAATGAAAACGCATGCACACTGCAGGAAAGTAAACACACTCCACACACTCTACTGAAATGAAATAAAAGCATTGCGTCATTTAACTCTTAACGAGTAGGCGGAAATAAATGAGAACACAACAGAAATTGAAAAATAACTAAGTTATTAAAAAATTAAAACGACTGCATTTCTACCGCTAGAATGCGGTAGAAATGCGTAAAAAGCTGAAATAAAAATAAATCGGGCAAAAAGGTTTGCAAATAAACGCAAAATGAAAATGCCCGAAAAATTGAAATAAATACATTTCTACCGATAGAATGCGGTAGAAATGCGTAAAATGAAGAAATAAAAATAAATGGGGCAAAAAGTTTTGGAAAATAAAGGAAAAATACAAGTGTTTAAAAAATTAAAATGAAAAATTATTCATTCTTATAATGTTATAAAATGCCTAAAAAGTGGAAGAAAAGTTAAAAGCACGAAAAGTTTTACAAAAATAACAAAAAAACTGCTAAGTAAGAAAAATCAAAACCACTTTTTAACCATTTTTTATATTTTCATAAGGATGAACAAGAACGGAAAAGCTAAACTATTAGCACTATTAAATCTATGAAAACACAAAAAATTTACACTCATACACTCACACACCCATTTAAAAGAACGAAAAAAAAAGCTAAAGCAAAATAAAAGATAAGGTTGCATAAGTAAGGGCGTTTTGATGCATTCCAAAGTCATATAAAGAGAAGAAAAGGCATATTTTTTTACATAAAAGAACGAATTACAAAGATACGAAAATAAAAGCTAAGGAGAGAGGGAGAAAATTCACTTACATAGACTTGGAAGCATCCCAACAGCACTTCCCCTATACAAAATGGATCCAAAAAGTGGAACAGGATTACATCCAGCAAGCTGGTTTAAATAGGTAAATATTTCAGGTGACACGCCTCCTGACACGGGCGTGTAGGGGGGGGGCGTGTCAGCACTGTATAAAAAGCGGCTGTCGATTTGACTGGAAAGTGTACTTCGGGCTGGACACGTGTCGGTCTCGCGTTGGTCACGCCCCAGGTCACGGGTGTGACTCTGGGCGTGTCGGGGAGGTAGATCTGGGCACGGGTCTTTGAGCTGTCACTGGGTCTTGTCGAGTTGAAAAATCGTCGAGCGCGAATGTCGAGGAGTTCGACGATCGTCGAGCGGGAAGATCGTCAAGCAGGAAAAATCGTCAAGCAGGACAAATCATCGAGCAGAAAAATCATCGAGTGGGAAGATGGGTTCGACGATCGTCGAGCGGGAAGATCGTCGAGCGGGAAGATCGTCGAGCGCGGGTCTTTGTCAGCCAGGTGGAGGAGTCACGCCCTTGGTCACGGGCGTGACGCTGGGCGTGTCGGGTTGGTCGACGATCATCGAGCTGAAAAATCGTCGAGCGATATGGACACGGGCTTGGGTCACGCCCCGTGTCGGGTGACACGGGCGTGACGCCAGGCGTGTCAAGCTTTTCTCTTCAAAAATCGTTGATTTCACTGTAATTTGACGGGTCACGCCCTGGTCACGGGCGTGACCAACATTACACGGGCGTGACATGTATATTTTGGGCTTATTTTTTTGATTTTTTCTGAAAAACAAAATAAAATAAATTAGCAAAATATTTACAATAAAAGAAACATTTTATTGAACAAAAGTAAGTAAAAATGACAAAAATAAAGTAAAATGACTGATATAATGTACATAGAACTAGGTATATTTACAATTCATTAGATATTCGACGTCACTAAGCCGTTGTTCCAGTATAAGATGGGAGCTCGAGACTTAATAGGGACTCTCGTACTCAAGATGATTGGGTATATCGAGAACCTTGAAAAACTAGGGTTCCCTCTGTGCCAAGAGTTGGCTACAGAGCTGATTCTGCAATCGTTTTCGTACAGTTATGAGCTATTCATCTTGAACTATAACATGAATGAAATAGACAAGATACTGTCCGAGATCCTAGGTATGTTGAGAATTGCCAAGATTAATATGAAGAAGTCGAAGCCTGCTAGCCCCATATTGACGGAGCATAAATGCAAGGGCAAGGCCAAGGGCTTCAAGAAGACCAAGGTGGGACCTAATCTGGACTGAAGCCAAAGACTTCTACACTGAATAAGAGAGGCTCAGAGAAAGAAGGAAAGTGTCACCACTGTGACAATGCTGGTCATTGGAGCAGGAATTGTCCTTCGTACATAGAGGGTCTGCAAAAGATAAGAAAGGTAGGACCTCCACTTCAGGTATATATGTTATAGAGATAAGCATTTCTATACCTTTTTCCTGGGTATTGGATACCGGATGTCGTTCTCACATTTGTATAAATGTGTTGGAACTGGGAAGTAGAAGAATGCTGAGTAAAGGGGAGGTGGACCTACGCGTTGGCAATGGAGAAAGAGTTGCTGCTGTTGTTGAGGGTGTTTTGTAAGACCCCCCCCCCCACCCCTTTTTTCCTTTCAACACTGGGGTCTTAGGCCCAGAACCGCCGTTTTGCGGTGACTCCTTCACGCCCTGAAGGGTCATCACCACAAAGCGCAGATTCTGCCGGCCAATTCGAACACAGAAAAGTAGCATAATGAAGTAAATGGAAACTTGCAGTCCACAGAAAATCACATATCATAGTAATAAATCTCCACGAAGGGAGTGTCCACAGAATAATAGATCAGAGCGCTAAAATACGGGCTTATGCCCGGTACATCATATCCTCACTATAAATCACTCAAGGTCGACACTCACAGTCCCGGCTGTATGGACTCCGGAGCTAGACTGCCCCACCTCCAAGCGTACCGGTCTCTGGGGCTGCTCCTCCATACTGGGCTCCACGATCCCCTAAATGATGCTGTTCAAAAACCGTTAGTCTAAAAGACTAAGTCCTATCATCCCCCACCCCTTCCCCCATGGATCCTAGGCACCGAGCAGAGAGGAAGAAAGGGGTGGACTTGACGGTGGAGAATAATCAAAACAGGTGGTAGCGGACCTATACTAGCAATTCTATAATAAATGTTGACAATGAGATGAAATATAAAAAGTAACCTTCACTTATGTGAGAACACATAAGCCAAGAGATCTTCTGCACGGCTCCCATCGTATAAAGAGTCTCATACCAATTTATACGTTGGGGTGTCGGTTATCACACAGCAATATATAAATATATATCGAAATTGACCTTAATTTATAAACTTGCCCACACAAGCTTATAGACCAAGGGGTCGTTTTGCAGGCCTAAGGATGTCACGCCGAGTCAACGTATTGGCGTCGGTGCATCGACCCTCCAATACCGAAGACCCACCACCTTAATTTTTCCTTTCTTTTATGCACATGCAAACTTAGTGTAATAAAAAACCGAGCCGAAGCTCCCCGGACCAACGCGTCTGTCTCAAACAATCGAGCCGAAGCTCCCCGGACCCAAACGTCCGTCTTTTAACCATCCGAGCCGAAGCTCCCAGCTAACTTACGGTTCTATCAGTGTTTGTGAAAGGTGTAACCCTAATTACTAAGTTACTCTTTTCAGCTTGTTAAAACAGTTTACGTTAACCCAGAACTGCCCCTGGTATTCCCTGTGAAGGGCTCTCAAGGGGCACTAGGAACTATGTTGGGATTACGCCCAGCGTTCCCTTTTGCAAGGTACTTATTTTTGTTATTGGTTGATCCCCTTACCCATTACTTTCTCATGTTACGATAGGCTAATCTTAAGGTGACTTGACTCCACGTCACCTCGGGGAGGACGATCTTTCGTCGGACCCGAGCACCTCTAAACCCTAGCCAAAACAACATCCTACTCACTTTATCTTCCAATGATGCACCTAATTATATTTATCCTTTCTAGCAAACCAACAAAACCCAACACATGTGCTCTAATTCATAACCCGAATGATTTCCTGCAGTTTTACTAAATGCAGACCACTTAAGCTATATGACCCGGAAAATGGGAAGTATACCAAATGATCATCCAGTGCTCATATAATAATTATTAGAGGACTATATTGACATTTGTAGCCTGAATCCATAATTTCCTAATTTTCATAATTTAACCGATAATTTATTTATTTATTATAAAAGCCAAAAGTTCCAAGGTTGAACATGAAGTACAAGATTTAAGCAAGATAAAATTACACAAAATTTATGATAAATGAAAAATGAATAATCATCTAAAAATCCAGAATCTCCAAATTTTTCAGCAAGATTTAAGCCCTTAAATTTTATTTCAAACATATTCCATAATAAATCATTTAAAGGGAATGTACAACAAAAGTACTTCCAAAAATTCAGAGAAAATTCCAGGATGATTATAAGGGCACATAAAATCTCCAAGTAAAGTTTCATAATTTTTTTGGAAGAATTATTCCCTGAATTAATTAATTATCCAATTCTCAATAATATGGCCTTGTAAAGGAAGTTCTATAAACAGGCCTCTAAAAATTATAAATAAATTACTACAAGTACCGTTTGGTCTGGAAACACAAAACCTAAGCCTCATGATTTTCCCACAGATATATCATCAATAATTAATTTTATTCTACCAAAGCCACTTTCTAAAATTAATGAAGGAAGTACCAAATATAATCAATTAAGAATTGTAATAAAATTCAGAGAGGTTCACAAAGCCCTAGATTATCTTCTGACCAAGTTTCATCAGATTTTAATGCACATAATAATCAAATTAATTAAAAAACCATTTTGGACCTTTTGGCATTGAACAAATGAAGTACCAAAAATATAATTCATAAAATTCTACCGAAATCACCAGAGGTTCTAGATGGCCTAAAACCTACTCTACCCAAGTTGCATAGCATTTGGGGAAGGTTTAGGGGCTGAATCTTCAAATTTGTGCTCCTACCCTAAAACTAGGGTTAGGGTTTTGAGGTATCTACCTTGCTCCAACTCTTCTAAAGTTCCTACCAAAGAACTTAGGTTACCTTACCCTCAATTCTACTGAGTTTCCAAGGCCATACAAGAGCATTTTCCCCCAAGTCCTTCACAACCCTCAAAAGTCCTTCCTTAGGGTTTGAGGTTGAACCCTAGGGTAAATCAAGTCTAAAACATCCCATTTTTCCCTAGGAGGGTGACATTGGCCATGACAAGTCAGTGTCCAAATCCTCAGCCTCTGTTCAGGGGAGGTGGCCACCTTAAGTCCATAGTGCACTTTTAATCAAAAATACCTCCTTAAAGCCAAACTATGGTTTGGTGATTTTCTAACCAAAACCTATCCAAATGCATTGCAATTGTGTACAGAGCTAGGTATTGATACCAGGGACCTCTCACCAAAATTTGGGAGGGTTTGGATGTCATTAGAACACTTAATTAAAATACCCTATCATTATTAATTAAAAGTAAACACTTTAGGCAAAGTGTCTGCATAAAATCCCAATTTTGGATAGACCTTAGGTATAGTTAAGAATGATCCTCTGTCCAAATTTCAGCCAATTTGGACAAGGGATGAAGGGTGGGCATCCATTTGAATCTCAGGACAGCCCTAGGTATAGGTCCCACCAAAATGGGTGCCCTGGTCCCCTCATAGGGCCAAAGTGGTCGAAATCAATTTTGAATTAAAGTAGACCCATAGGGATACAACTTTGATATTGAAAGCTTTCCCACCAGGTGGACTTAAGTATTTTTACAAATTAATGCAAAACAGCCCAGAAAACATGACAGAAAATTCAGAAATCAAAACTAAATAAAAGAAATGATGCTGCACGAATCTTAAAGCAAATCCAACGCATCCTGGTCATCTTCCTCCTCCAGCCAAGGGCTGTGATCAGCCCAACCTGGAGCTTCTTCTAAGCCATTTCCCCGGCCACCCGGCCACCTCCCTGGCCGGCCACCACCGCCACCACCTTCGTTGAGGTGGGGGCTATTGCCGGGCGGCGGCACGGCCGCCGGAGGGGTGGTTTCCGGCGAACCCCACTCTCCATTTTTTCGGAAAAATCATGGAAAAATCATCACATGATCTGGCTCATTCGAGCCCGATTTTCATCCAAAAATATTCCTAAGATCTATACATAGGAGAAGGAGTAGAGATGGACCTTTAACCGAGCTTGTCTTCGAGTGTGGTGGTGGTGCGCCATGGCTGGTGGTGGAGCTTTCCGATGCTTGCAACTTCACTACCAAACCGCCCGGTTTCTTTAGGTGAAGGGTGGAAACGATTTCTCTTGGCCCAGGTAAGCTTTTAAAAGCATCAAATGGGGGGGGGGGGAGGGAGGGTCATGACTTCAAATCCATTAATGGTCATGAATTGGAATTTCAGTTTTGGAGAAAATCCATGGAAATTCACCTCCCCTTTGTCTCAATTCGTTTGGAAACTCCTCAAAACTAATAGGGGAGATGAATACTAATTAATTGGTGAAGAATGGAGGGGTGATTCACCTTCCCCACCATGAATGGCCTTCTCTTTCTTCTTTCTCTCTCTTCCCTATTGGAGGAATTAAATTCAGCACCCTTGGGTGGCTGGCCATAGCTATTAAACTCCTCAAAACTGATGAGGGGGAATGTATTCAGCCTTTGGAATCAATTGGAGAGGCCCTTGATCTCCCTTGGCCATGAATGGCCTCTTTTATCACTTTCTCTCTCCTCCATTAAAGAAAAAAATGGAGCTTTCTCTCTCCTCCATTAAAGAGAAAAATGGAGCTTTCTCTCTCCTACTCACCATGGCCGAATTTTGATCTCTCCTCCAGCCTATTGGCAGCCCACTAACTCATATTAATAATAAAATGAGGTTAACCCAAGTGGGGGAAATGGGTTTGAGCTTGGGTTAGCCCATTTAGGCTAATTTGACCTAACACTAGAATAGAGTTGACCTTAGTCAACATGACCATTTGATTTGACCCCAATGGGTCCTTGGTGGCCTATTGGACTCCCTTAAGGTCTAGGAAGACTTGAGTAGGGTTGGTTGGGCATCTTGGGGGTCACATGTCCCTTGGTAAGGGCACTTTGACCACTTTAGGGCTAGAGTTGACTTGGGTCAACATGACCATTTGGTTTGACCCCAATGGGTCCTTGGTGACCCATTTGCCTCCCCTAAGGTCCAGGAAGGGTCATGTAGGGTTACCTTGCACTTTGGAGGTCACATACCCTTAGTAAGGGTACTTTGACCAGATGAGGGGCCTAAGTTGACTTGGGTCAACTTGATCTCTAGGGCTGAACCCAATGTGTCCTTCGTGACCCATTGACCTCACTTTAGGGTTAGGAGGTCATGGGTGGGGCTCACTTGGCTAGGGGATGGTCAATTGACCCTAAATAGGCTAGTTTGACCCCTTTAGGGTTAGGGTTGACTTGGGTCAACTGAGTCTCTTTGATTGTCCAGGTGGCCAGGGATGCGGTGGCCGAAATTCATGAAGTAAGTGAACCTGAGCTGGAGGATGAGGAGGTCCTGAACAGAAACAATCAAGGAACCGAAGCTGAAGCACTGGAGACTGCTGACCGAGAATTGGAAGAGGCTGCTGATATAGATGAATTCTTGGATGAGGACGGAGAGGAAGATGAGAATGAGGGACATGAAGCATTTGAGACTCCGGATCCTGTTGAACCTCCATCTGACAAGTCTGCACCAGTGGAGGGGGAGTTAGATAAATCTACAGAGGCAGCCAGCATTCCTCCATTAGAGACTGTGATTATATCCAGCTCTACGGATGCGTCTGCTGAAATGCAAGGCCCACAAGTGCCTCCGGCTATTCCGTTACGAGATGAGCTAGCCACTCACACTGTCAATATCATTCAGGGCATTGTGAATGAACTTAAAGTCTCATTTGATGAAGCCCAGAATAAACTGCTGAACAGGATTAAGACTTCGGAAAATCTGATGCTCAAGAATATGGTGGAAATCAACCATAAGCTGGACGTGATGGAGAAGAAATTTGAAGAGAAGTATACCGCGGCCGGCGAAGCTGTCACACTCTTAATGGCCGGCTTGAAAAAGAATACTGATACTCTGGCTGTCGTAAATCAGAACGCACACGTTGTAGCCAACAACATTCAGAAGTTTGATGGTAATATGGTCACTTTAAATGCCAATCAGCAGGCCCTGATCACTGAATTCTCCAAGACCACGAAGCATATTGATGACTCCCTGCACTCATATGCCAACTGCATAGCTGTCGAAGCCAAAAAGGGGGAGAAAGAGTATATAGCTAAGTTGGTCGAGCTTCAAGAAAGCATGAGCACACACTTCGCCCAATCAAGCAAATATGTCTATGAGAGATGCTGGTGGATGCTCCAACAGGCGCTAGGTACGTTAGGCATCGTTCTGCCTGACAATCCTGCCGGTATTCATGTCCCTGAGACATCTAAGGCCGCTGAGGAAGTAAGTGTTGCTGAGGATGTAAGTGCAAGTGCTGCAGATATTCCCACAAATGACGCTGATGCTAGGGCTCTCTCCAAAGCTAAACTGAGGAGCATGTTTGACCAAGAGGCCTTAGCAAAAGCCAGGGGAAAGAGAAAAGTTCAAGAAGGGACCTCCAAGGAGACACAGGCTGCAAAGAGAACTCGAATGAATGAGGAGGATGTACGAAACGAAAGGTGGAGTCCAGTTTCAAGGAACATCATCTTAGACACCTTCTGGCTGCAAGAAAGAGGAGAGATCAATCGAAACGAAGTATATAGCCAGTATGAGTGGGAAATGCACAAAACGTTTGAAGCGAAACGCAACATCTTTTTCAGAAACAACAAGGATGCAGATAAAGTTGCTCCTCCTAGGTATTACCCGAAGCCCAAAGAATACATGGAGAGGCAAAGCAAGAAGTACTTGGCTCAAAATCCTAAGGGTGACTTAGCTAAGGAAAAATAGTCAAAAACTTATAGCTTGTCACTTTGTCTTAAGAACATTTAATGATTATTGTTGTCATAGAAACAATTCTGGATTATATGTATATATATTTATATTGGTATATATATTTGAATTTGTGAATGACTCAAGTCCTGATCTGATTGCATATATTCTCTTGTGCTGCATGTTTAATTTCTGAATGCTATGTTTATTATTTGATATGTGTTATTCATCTTAGCTAGTAGGGTTTTGGCTTCGTCAAATAGGGGGAGATTGTTGGGTATTGTATCCACGATTACCTAGATTTGAGGAAGCCACCTGTCAAGCTAAGATGAATTCACAATGTATTTGATGAAACATCTTAAGTTGTACTTGCAGCTCCTCCACGCTAAGTGCACACCAATGTCAGGGTGCAGTAGGTCAATATACACGGGTCTGCAAGACGTAATCCCTCGTTGAGCAGATCAGTGTGTTGGCCTACGTGTACTCTCTATATTGGAGTGCACTTACTTTCAAGTACAGGGCCGTTCATATGCAAGAGAAGAAAAGGAGCATGGATGGGTCAGGGAGCAGCTCCAGGGTGGAAGACGAAAATTCGTCCAAGGAAAATTCGACGAGAATCACCAAGTGATTCTCGCCGACTCCTTCTGGCTACCTCAAAACGGTGCCAAATAAGATTCGGCGAGAATCACTAGTGATTCTCGCCGAACCAGTGGCCAAGCAGCTCATGTATACAAAGTGAAATTCGTTGAGAATCAATAAGTGATTCGGCGAGAATCACTAACGATTCTCGACGAATCGTCGAGAATCACTTGGTGATTCTCGCCGATTCGTCGAGAATCGCCTGCGATTCTCGCCGATTTTCACTTAGCGTTTTCTCAGGATGCTGCTGGACCGGATTCTGCCTCTGGACTAGTTTGAACCGGACTTAGGGATTTCTAGTGTGGGTCCCACAAACGGTCATATTGGAGTTATCTACAGTATATATATTCCAGTATTTTGAACAGTAAAAGCACGGAGAAGAGAGAAAGAAACCGAGCCGCAACGTAACCCTAAAACCGCGATTCCTCTCCGCCGCCGCCGTCGCGCTCGGGAACGTAGGTCGCTGTGAACAATCGGGAATCCTTCGTGATCTCCGGCGACAGAAGCTTAGCAAAGCTTGAGTCTCACGTGTCTATCCAGAGATCTCTTGTCTCTCGATTTGTTGACCGGGAAAAACTCCCCCGTCCGAATCGATCGAGACGACCGATCCTCGTGTGACCGTTGGAAGACCAAGCTAGCTTCGCTACGAAGTTTGGATCTCCAAGTTCAGCAGCCATTCATCATCACAACCGCCGATCCCGAAGCTAGCCGCCGCTCGTGTTGCCGCCGCCGGTTCCGGGGAGATCCTCTCCAAGAGAGACCAAGGTTGTAGACTCTTCGTTGACTTCACGAACAAGTCGTCGAACGAAGAGGAACACCGTAGTCTCTGAAAGAAGTTTGTATCTCGTATACATTCTATATTTACTTTTGTTGTAAAGGAACTTTTGTTCCGTGTTGTAAGGGTTGGGTGCAACCCGTTTTGTGGGAGTGTTGACTCTCATGTGTGGAAGGGTTCCTTCCGTTAGTGCAGGGATTGGATTTCAATCCCGTTGGAGAAGTGACCGAGTCGTACCTTGTTGGGGAGATAGGTCGAAGGGGGAAAGTGGATGTACCCAAGTCGGGGAACCACTATAAATTGCCTGTGTATTCTGTGTGCTGTGCTTTTTATTTTTATTGTGCAGGTACGTTCGTAAATTCCGCAAAAGCGCTACTCGTCACCTATTCCCCCCCCCCATAGGTGCACATAGCTAACACTAGGTGGACTTTCAAGTGGTATCAGAGGGAGGTTGCTCATCAAAAAGGTTAACACCTTGAGTAGAATCCTGCCACCAGTGTCAGAAGCATGGATCTGGATTATGAGATGCCGCCACTCAAACTCCCCGTATGCACAAAGGAATATTATCCCATCTGGAGAATAAGAGTGTCATTTCACCTTGATGCTATCGATCCTCGAGCATCCTTCATCCTGGAAGAGGGTCCGTTTATTCCCATGAAGACCTCCGACTCTGGGATCCAAGTGCCCATGGGCATTGCTGAGATGTCAGAGACGGAATTATCGTTATTTCACTTGGACGAGAGGATTCGACAAATTATCATGGATGTCTGGTCTGGAGCCTCTCGCTCTAGATTGGAAAAATGTAGAATGGCTAAATCTCTGTGGATGATGATCTCATAGCTGATGGGGGGGGGGGTCAGAGAAAGCTGGAATATGCTGTCAATTAGAGGATGAAGCGTATGTAGGAGTCCTCACTTCTGAAGATGAAGGCAAGGATCCTTCGGACTGCATCAGAGCTCCAGTGTCCGTGTCAGAGACTGAAGAGGACAGTGAGGAAAGCAACTCTGATGTGGATGAAACAATAGTCACTGGATCTAACGACAATAACACAGAAGTGCAGGTAACTTCCTCATCCTGCCCCGTATCTCTTGAAATTTCTGAAGATAGGAACTGCCCTCCTTCAGAAAATGCTGATTCCCTGAAGAGAGCCCTTCAGTCAAGCAATCTACTTGCTGAGGAGCAAGCTCAAGAGATTGCTCGACTGAAGGTCTTGTTGGTTCTCCAATTGGCGTCCAACAAGTCCAAGGACTCTAAGATCTCAGCTCTAGAGAGTAGTCTGGAGAATGAGAAAAGAATAGTATCAAACTTCTCCAAGGTTGATGCCATTAAGAGAAAGCAAGAAAATGGGTGGATCTCCCGGATTGTCAATTCGTGGAGAAATGGGGAAACGGTATTCCGACCCCCCACTCCAGGCAGGAAGGCAACTCATCATGCCTTCAGGTATGACCACAGGAATGGTCGTGGTCACTGCAAGGGTGATTTGTCCCCATGTGGAAACGTCCATAGTGCAAGGGGCGTCATGGCCACCCATGAGGAAATACCTAAGGCTCATTATGAGCCCTTCGTATTCACTGCCACTGCCTCAACACAGTGTGGATCTGCATGTCCCAGCTCACAGAAGACTTCTCACCACTCGAGGACACGGGATAGAGAGGATAGAAGTCATGATGTCAGGTTCCATGGGGCCCCTGTAAGGGAGATGCCTGAAAGAATGGCACCACCTTTCCGGCCTCATAATGCTCACAACATGCATTCTTTCCACCCTTCCACGTGTCACGTTGGAAGAGGAATTTTTGTGACAAGATCATGCCCTATCCCGTTTAGACCTAGGACCGTGACTACATCAGTCACGAGATCAGGTCGGAAACGGCGATACAACATTCACCCATGTTGGTGTTGTGGCAAAGTGGGACACTTTGCCATCGATTGTTGGCACAACCCCTCTGTGCCCACGGCAAGGGCTTATCCACATTCTCGGGACAGAGATAGTCTTCCAGACAGGTTTTCTGAAGGAAGGCAGTGGCGTGCTCATGCTAACAGGAACCTAGGACCCAATATGATTTGGGTTCCTAAGGTAAAGTAATTCTTTCTTGCAGGGTAGTCTAGGTTCCCGTGAATATGATGGGAACTAGACAGTAGGTGGCTCAAGACTAAATTGGAACAATCGTCTGCAATAACAGTTGTGATATCAATTTGAGCATACTCACATTGAGCTTCTGATATGTTCTACCTGAGGGACTAAAACGATGACTCTCAAAATCCCAGGTAATTTTGATCAGTTCAAAGACTTGCGTCATATTGCATCCTCATTTCAAATATATATATATATATTTTTTCTATCCATGTGTATATTTATACTTATGCTTATACATGTATGTGTGGACCTCTAAGGATAGGTTAACTCGATGCATGCAAACCATTACACATCAATAAAGGGTTAACGAAGTTATGTCATCGTGAATCTCGACAACTCACATTGACATCAAGAAGTCTTTGGAAAAGGCTCGTTCAAATCCAAATAGATTGACTTTAAAATATACATGTATTTATCATTTTTATATTGACTTGACATCGGAAAATCTCAAAAATATTGCAAGCTTCTCAACGTGAAAATTTCTAGTCAAGAGACCTCTCAATTTCGAATTAGACAAATAGTATCAGAAATCGAATTAACCAAATCTCCTGAATCCCGCCGACCCTTCGCATTCACCCCGAATCCCGACGAATTAGACAAATCCCTCCGAAAGAGTTCTTCCGCCGATTCTCCTTCTTCACGAATCCAGCCTCACGTCGCAGCAGTTTGTCCCACCGAAAGAGATCTTCCGCCGATTCGCCGAAACCCGCAGGAGCTCTCCCTCCGACTCGCCGAATCGCTATACATCCTGCTCTAAGGACAACTGCTGGGTGTCCATCTTCTTCCCGTAAGCTCTCGTTGAATCGCGAAGTGTCCCTGTGACCGCAAGGTTCTCGCAAGGTCCATCATCAAATCGAGAAGGTTCTCGCAACGTTCTAGCAAGGCCGAACCCCACAGGAAACCCTTCCATCCACCGAAGGTCGTCCCGACGCTCCTCAACTCACTTCCATATAAGTCCTTAGGTAACCTCTTCCTCACCCGTACTTGGACGCTCTCACTAGTGATGCCTTCTTTTTGAATGTTCATTAATGCTTAGAGTAGGGCTTCTCTCTCTAGATCTACAATGGCTCCAAGGACAACTGTAGGGTTGGTCTCTGGCTGTGAGCTGGTTCGAACTGGGTTTTCTCACGCCTCGGACGAATTCCGCAACATCATTCTAATGCTGGAAGAGGCTGGGCTAACCTTCGTCCTGGAGCACCCTTGCAAAATCCTGGACAAAGAGGTGCTGGAGTTCTTCGCTACCGCAAGACTCCGAGATGGAGACTCCATAATCAAGAGCAAGGTGGCTGGGGCAAAAGTAAAGATGTCTGCCAGCAAGCTGACTCGCTACCTGCAGCTTTCTAGTTCGGAGCAGGAGGACTATCTGGAGGACGAGGACAAAACCAGAACTCTCTTGTTCTGCGATCTTCCACGAGGAACTCGATCAATAAAGAGAAAGGAGATGAATGAAGAAGGGAAGCTCCTATCTGACATTATTGGAAAAGTGCTCATCTGCAAGCCGGGATCGCATGACCATATCTCAGGAGATATGTTCAAGATCGTCATAGCGGTAATCTGCCGCAAGAGGTTCAACTGGGGGGAGTTGCTGTTCGAGAAGATAAAGGACACCCTGGGCACTCCTAGTTTCGGCCGCATCATAAGTCTATATCTGAACCAGCTAAACGGAGACAAGTTCGACATGAGCAAAGGTGTCCCTCTCCACTACTTGAAGAAGATGGATGCAAGTGTGTTTGATCGATGGGAGAGGCGGATCGGGCAGCCTGCCGTGGAAGAGCGACAGGAAGTATCTCCAGCAGTCACCCCCGTGAAATTCCTGATACCCTGACTGCAGGAATCGAGGGGGAGACTCTACCCCCTCATACAGATGTAGTTTCTGAAATTGCCCAGGTGGCCAGGGATGCGGTGGCCGAAATTCATGAAGTAAGTGAACCTGAGCTGGAGGATGAGGAGGTCCTGAACAGAAACAATCAAGGAACCGAAGCTGAAGCACTGGAGACTGCTGACCGAGAATTGGAAGAGGCTGCTGATATAGATGAATTCTTGGATGAGGACGGAGAGGAAGATGAGAATGAGGGACATGAAGCATTTGAGACTCCGGATCCTGTTGAACCTCCATCTGACAAGTCTGCACCAGTGGAGGGGGAGTTAGATAAATCTACAGAGGCAGCCAGCATTCCTCCATTAGAGACTGTGATTATATCCAGCTCTACGGATGCGTCTGCTGAAATGTAAGGCCCACAAGTGCCTCCGGCTATTCCGTTACGAGATGAGCTAGCCACTCACACTGTTAATATCATTCAGGGCATTGTGAATGAACTTAAAGTCTCATTTGATGAAGCCCAGAATAAACTGCTGAACAGGATTAAGACTTCGGAAAATCTGATGCTCAAGAATATGGTGGAAATCAACCATAAGCTGGACGTGATGGAGAAGAAATTTGAAGAGAAGTATACCGCGGCCGGCGAAGCTGTCACACTCTTAATGGCCGGCTTGAAAAAGAATACTGATACTCTGGCTGTCATAAATCAGAACGCACACGTTGTAGCCAACAACATTCAGAAGTTTGATGGTAATATGGTCACTTTAAATGCCAATCAGCAGGCCCTGATCACTGAATTCTCCAAGACCACGAAGCATATTGATGACTCCCTGCACTCATATGCCAACTGCATAGCTGTCGAAGCCAAAAAGGGGGAGAAAGAGTATATAGCTAAGTTGGTCGAGCTTCAAGAAAGCATGAGCACACACTTCGCCCAATCAAGCAAATATGTCTATGAGAGATGCTGGTGGATGCTCCAACAGGCGCTAGGTACGTTAGGCGTCGTTCTGCCTGACAATCCTGCCGGTATTCATGTCCCTGAGACATCTAAGGCCGCTGAGGAAGTAAGTGTTGCTGAGGATGTAAGTGCAAGTGCTGCAGATATTCCCACAAATGACGCTGATGCTAGGGCTCTCTCCAAAGCTAAACTGAGGAGCATGTTTGACCAAGAGGCCTTAGCAAAAGCCAGGGGAAAGAGAAAAGTTCAAGAAGGGACCTCCAAGGAGACACAGGCTGCAAAGAGAACTCGAATGAATGAGGAGGATGTACGAAACGAAAGGTGGAGTCCAGTTTCAAGGAACATCATCTTAGACACCTTCTGGCTGCAAGAAAGAGGAGAGATCAATCGAAACGAAGTATATAGCCAGTATGAGTGGGAAATGCACAAAACGTTTGAAGCGAAACGCAACATCTTTTTCAGAAACAACAAGGATGTAGATAAAGTTGCTCCTCCTAGGTATTACCCGAAGCCCAAAGAATACATGGAGAGGCAAAGCAAGAAGTACTTGGCTCAAAATCCTAAGGGTGACTTAGCTAAGGAAAAATAGTCAAAAACTTATAGCTTGTCACTTTGTCTTAAGAACATTTAATGATTATTGTTGTCATAGAAACAATTCTGGATTATATGTATATATATTTATATTGGTATATATATTTGAATTTGTGAATGACTCAAGTCCTGATCTGATTGCATATATTCTCTTATGCTGCATGTTTAATTTCTGAATGCTATGTTTATTATTTGATATGTGTTATTCATCTTAGCTAGTAGGGTTTTGGCTTCGTCAAATAGGGGGAGATTGTTGGGTATTGTATCCACGATTACCTAGATTTGAGGAAGCCACCTGTCAAGCTAAGATGAATTCACAATGTATTTGATGAAACATCTTAAGTTGTACTTGCAGCTCCTCCACGCTAAGTGCACACCAATGTCAGGGTGCAGTAGGTCAATATACACGGGTCTGCAAGACGTAATCCCTCGTTGAGCAGATCAGTGTGTTGGCCTACGTGTACTCTCTATATTGGAGTGCACTTACTTTCAAGTACAGGGCCGTTCATATGCAAGAGAAGAAAAGGAGCATGGATGGGTCAGGGAGTAGCTCCAGGGTGGAAGACGAAAATTCGTCCAAGGAAAATTCGACGAGAATCACCAAGTGATTCTCGCCGATTCGGCGAGAATCACTAGTGATTCTCGCCGAATCGACGAGAATCATTAGTGATTCTCGCCGACTCCTTCTGGCTACCTCAAAACGGTGCCAAATAAGATTCGGCGAGAATCACTAGTGATTCTCGCCGAACCAGTGGCCAAGCAGCTCATGTATATAAAGTGAAATTCGTTGAGAATCAATAAGTGATTCGGCGAGAATCACTAACGATTCTCGACGAATCGTCGAGAATCACTTGGTGATTCTCGCCGATTCGTCGAGAATCGCCTGCGATTCTCGCCAATTTTCACTTAGCGTTTTCTCAGGATGCTGCTGGACCGGATTCTGCCTCTGGACTAGTTTGAACCGGACTTAGGGATTTCTAGTGTGGGTCCCACAAACGGTCATATTGGAGTTATCTACAGTATATATATTCCAATATTTTGAACAGTAAAAGCACGGAGAAGAGAGAAAGAAACCGAGCCGCAACGTAACCCTAAAACCGCGATTCCTCTCCGCCGCCGCCGCCGCGCTCGGGAACTTAGGTCGCCGTGAACAATCGGGAATCCTTCGTGATCTCCGGCGACAGAAGCTTAGCAAAGCTTGAGTCTCACGTGTCTATCTAGAGATCTCTTGTCTCTCGATTTGTTGACCGGGAAAAACTCCCCCGTCCGAATCGATCGAGACGACCGATCCTCGTGTGACCGTTGGAAGACCAAGCTAGCTTCGCTACGAAGTTTAGATCTCCAAGTTCAGCAGCCGTTCATCATCACAGCCGCCGATCCCGAAGCTAGCCGCCGCTCGTGTTGCCGCCGCCGGTTCCGGGGAGATCCTCTCCAAGAGAGACCAAGGTTGTAGACTCTTCGTTGACTTCACGAACAAGTCGTCGAACGAAGAGGAACACCGTAGTCTCCGAAAGAAGTTTGTATCTCGTATACATTCTATATTTACTTTTGTTGTAAAGGAACTTTTGTTCCGTGTTGTAAGGGTTGGGTGCAACCCGTTTTGTGGGAGTGTTGACTCTCATGTGTGGAAGGGTTCCTTCCGTTAGTGCAGGGATTGGATTTCAATCCCGTTGTAGAAGTGACCGAGTCGTCCCTTGTTGTGGAGATAGGTCGAAGGGGGAAAGTGGATGTACCCAAGTCAGGGAACCACTATAAATTGCCTGTGTATTCTGTGTGCTGTGCTTTTTATTTTTATTGTGCAGGTACGTTCGTAAATTCCGCAAAAGCGCTACTCGTCACCTATTCCCCCCCCCATAGGTGCACATAGCTGACACTAGGTGGACTTTCAATGACCATTTCGCCCAATTGGCAAACCAAGATCCCAATAAACAAAAGATAAGCCCCCGATAAACAAAAGTTTAGCCTCTACTCTTCTTGGAGCAGCCCTACTAGTTTAAAGCAGGAAAATAAATTAACATCTTGAGGGGTTTGTGAGGTATACCTGACTGAACAGCTCTGGGTATCTTTGTCGCATCAAGTCCTGCGGCTCCCAGGTATGCTCCTCCTGGCCATGGTTCCTCCACAGGACCTTGACTAATGGGACCTTCTTGTGATGCAAGACCCGTACTCCTCGTTCGTCGATCCTAACCGGCTCCAAATGAACTGACCGGTCTGAGGCTACCGGCCCTTCGGTGGTCAAAATCTGCTGCTTTGGGCGTAGCAGAGCCCTCCTCGGCGAGGAAATATGGAAGACGTCGTGCAGAGCTGCCAGCTCTAGTGGCAACTCCAGCCTATAGGCTAGGGGCCTGATCCTCTCTAGGACCCTGTAAGGGCCCATGTACCTAGGGCTGAGCTTCTTTCTCCGACCACGCACCCGTGAGACTCCATGCATTCGACGGATCTTCAAAAACACTCGGTCCCCCACCTAGAACTCCACCTACCGATGCCGAGCGTCATAGTACTTAGCCTGTCTGGTCTGCACCTTTAGCATCCTGTCTCTGATCAGCCTCACTTGAGCCTCGGTGTCTTCAACAAACTCTGATCCCAACACCTTCGGATCTTCGTCCTGAACCCAAGAAAGCGGGGTCCGACATTTCCTTCCATACAAGGCTTCGTAAGGCGCCATCCTGATGCTGGACTGGTAGTTGTTGTTATAAGAGAACTCGACCAGGGTTAAGAGTTTCTCCCACGGTTCCTCGCTGTCCAAAATGCATAGCCTCAAAAGATCTTCCAGCGTCCGGTTGGTGCGTTCTATCTGTCCGTCCGTCTGGGGATGGAATGCGGTGCTGAAGGTCAATCGCGTGCCTAAGTAAGCTTGCACGGATCTCCACTCCCTGGAAGTGAACCGGCCATCCCGATGCGACACGATCGTTTTGGGCACCCCGTGATATCGAACGAACTGCTCCACAAATCTCTGTACTAATACTCCCACAGCGTCGTCCTTCCTAATCGGAATGAACCTGGCCACTTTTGTCAACCGATCGACGATGACCCAAATGGATTCATTTCCTGTTCGTGATCGGGGAAGTCCGTGAATAAAGTCCATCGCGATGTCTTCGAACTTCCACTCTGGTACCGGGAGTGGTTGCAACAAACCCGCGGGGATTTTGCACTCTGCCTTCACTAGCTGGCAAGCTTCGCAGTGGGTCACGAACCGAGTGATATCCTTCTTCATTCCAGGCCAGTACATAGTCTTCTTCAAATCCGTAGTCATCTTCGTGATGCTCGGGTGCACCGAGTATCTACTGTGTTGGGCCTCCGCCATAATATCTTCCCGGACCTGGCCTCCTTCCGGTATATAAGTCCGACCTCTAAAGCATACCGCACCATCCCTGATCGTGTAATCTCCTGCTGCACCGTTCTACAAGGCTCAGAATATCGGCTCCAATTTGACATCTCACCTCTGTCCCTCTCTGACTCGGTCCCGGATATCGTCTGTAACACTCACCGCTGCTAAATACTCAATGTAAAGCTCGTGGTCCTCGGATGACACCAGTGTGATGTATATATCCTCCAATCTCCTCACCAGCTCCATAGACATAACCTGGGGCCTGACCTCGGAAGTGGCAGCTCTCCGACTCAATGCGTTCGCCACCACGTTTGCCTTCCCTGGATGGTAGTGCATCTCATACTGATAATCTGCTAAGAACTCCAGCCAGCGCCTCTGTTTGATGTTCAGTTCCTTCTGCGTGTCCACGTATTTCAGGTTCTTGTGGTCGGAGTAGATGTCGTAGTGGACTCCATAAAGATAATGGTGCCAGACCTTCAAAGCAAAAATGACCACCCCCATCTCAAGGTCGTGCACCGGATAGTTCTGTTCGTGCTTCTTCAACTGGCGAGACGCATATGCAATCACATGTCCCTTCTACATCAGTACAGCTCCCATACCATGGCAGGAAGCATCAGTGTAGACCTGAAATCCTTCTCCCCCTGAGGGAAGAGCAAGTATGGGAGCCGAGGTGAGTCGGTCCTTCAGCTCCTGGAAAGCTGCCTGACACTGAGGGGTCCACACGAAAGGTACCTCCTTCTTCGTCAAAGATGTGAGCGGGAGGGCGATTCGAGAGAATCCCTCCATGAACTTCTGGTAGTAACCGACAAGTCCTAGGAAACTTCGTACGTCGGTGGCTGTCTTCAGCTGCGACCAATCCCGAATAGCCTCAATCTTTGTCGGCTCCACTGCCAACTCGGCTCCACTGATAATATGGCCTAAGAAGCCCACCTCCTTCAGCCAGAACTGACATTTGCTAAACTTTTCATATAAATGATTCTCCTGCAGTCTTTGTAGGGTCAGTGCCAGATGGCGAGTGTGCTCCTCCTCCGTCCTCGAGAAGATAAGGATGTCATCGATAAACACAATGACAAACACATTTAGATACTCTTTGAAAACCTGGTTCATGAGGGTCATGAACGCTGATGGGGCATTGGTGAGCCCAAAGGGCATCACCGTAAACTCAAATAAACCATATCTGCTACTAAAAGCAGTCTTTTGAATGTCCTTCTCTCGAATCCGAAGCTGGTAGTATCCCGACCTCAAATCTAATTTTGAAAAGAAATGCGCTCCCTGCAGCAGGTCGAACAGCTCGTCTATCCTTGGCAGTGGATAGGTGTTCCGGACCGTCAGCCGATTTAGTGCTCGGTAGTCGATGCACAATCTGAGAGTCCCGTCTTTCTTTTTGACGAACAATACCGGGGCTCCCCATGGTGAAGAGCTTGGCCGGACAAATCCGGCTTCCACTAACTCGTGAAGCTAGCTCCGGAACTCTGTCAACTCCCTTGGGGCCTCCGGTAAGGTGCTTTGGACACTGGCTTGGCCCTCGGCACAAGTTGTATCTGAAAGTCCTGCTCCCTGCGCGGGGGTAATCAGGGTAATTTTTCTGGAAAGACATCCTCAAACTCCCGCACCACCGGGATATTCGATATAGAATTCGTGGCCTCTGCCATCTCAAACAGCACCTCGTAGTCCTCCTCCCCCTGTAAATAGGCCTTAACGTCCTATACTGAAGATAAGGGTATACGTGAGGCAGGTCTTATACCTTCGTTGATGATGATAGAGTCCCCGTGCCTCACGGTGATCGTCTTCGCTTGACAATCAATCTGGGCATGAATCCACTGTAACCAAGTCATGCCCAGGATCAGCTCAAAGACTGGCATCCTCAGGACCGTTGCCGGAACTTCGAACGACTTCCCTCCAATCTCCGCCTCCATGCTGCAGTGGGCTGAGGTAAGTATCTCCGATCCGTCGGGTAGACGCACCCTCCTCATCCGGCCTGTGAACCGTTCCACTCCTTCCAGCCCTTCCAGAAAGGCCTCCGACACAACCGAGTGCGAGGCACCCGTGTCAAACAGAGTATAGGCGGGCTTGCCGCTGATGAAAACTATACCTGAGACGATTTAAATGTCTTAGTACTTTATAACGGGTTTTCTTTCCTATTTATTCTACTTAGGGCAGTTCTACTTGTTGAGCAAATGAGAACGGAAATTTAATTTAAACAATTTAAACATCTTAGCATACCTGTGATGACCCGCTCTGGGTTTCGAGGCTGTGTCAGGTCCAAGGCATATACCTTCTCCCTTTCCTGTCTTCGATCTCCTCCCTGGTAACCATATCCTCGGCCTCATCCTCGGCCTCCGAAATGCTGAGCAGGTGGGACACCCTGTGGGGCTGGAGGTGGTGCCCCCCTCATGGGGCAGTTTCTCCGGAGGTGTCCCACCTGATGACAATGGAAGCACTCCGGCAGGGGATACGCCATACCCCTGGGTCTCGGCATCTCCTGTATCCGAAGAGGTTGAGGGGCCAAAACCACCTGCTCCCTCGGCTCCTGCCTCACCTCCTGACGAGGCTGCTCCTCTGTCCTTCTCCCATCTGGTATGGTGCCTCGCCGCTAATCATTTCTGGCCCTCCGGCCCTGATCCTCCGCTTGCCGCTTCCGGCCCCGAGTGGTGTGCCAATCAGCCTCAATCCTCTTTGCCATCTCCAAAATCCGGGAGATAAGCCCGTCAGATACAAACAACAAGGCCTCCCTCAACTCCTCTTTCAGACCCTTATAGAATCTCTTGATGTATCCTGCTTCGTCCAACTGGTAAGAACCTGCATATCGAGCCAAATTGTCGAACTCTCGATGGTACTCCACCACCGTCCTGGTGCCCTGCTTCAGCTGTAAGAACCGCCCCTCCAACTCATCCCTGGCCTACTGCGGAACAAAATGCACCAGCAACGTGGCCCTGAATTCCTCCCAGGTGATTTCCGCAACCTCCCTATCGGCAAACGTCGTGTCCAACAACGTCTTCCACCACCTCTTGGCATGGGACTCCAAGCAAGATACCACCAAAGCTACCCCTCTCCTCCCAGGGTCACCATATCCCAGTCAACATCTCGTACATAATATCCAGCCAATCCTCTGTCCGCACTGTCTACTCTGTCCCCAAGTAGGACGGGGGAGAGAGTCCTCGGAAGGTGCTCATCTAGTTGGCCCCAGGGTTTGGCTGCTGGGCCGGAGCCAGCTGAGCCCGGAAGGCCTCAAGGATAGCTGTAAGAGTTTGCCCCATGTCTGACTGAAGGAAAGGTGTGGGGACCATGGGAGGTGGTGCAATATCTAGAGTCTTCTGAGCTCCACCTTGTGGGGTGGGCTGAGATGGGGGCTGCAAAACGAACTACATTAGTAGGTAATTGACTCAATACCTAATAAGAAGTGGACAATTTACATGTGATCCATCATATGGGCACCACTGCTTCCGCTGCTTAGTTTGTCCCCAAACTAAACTCCCGCGGGGGGTGACCCAAGGTTGTGGACTAATACTTTTCGATCGAGGTCTGCTTTGATACCACTTGTAAGACCCCCCCCCCCCTCCCCCTTTTTCCTTTCAACACCGGGGTCTTAGGCCCAGAACCGCCATTTTGCGGTGACTCCTTCACGCCCTGAAGGGTCATCACCACAAAGCGCCGATTCTGCCGACCAATTCGAACACAAAAAAGTAGCATAATGAAGTAAATGGAAACTTGCAGTACACAAAAAATCACATATCATAGTAATAAATCTCCACGAAGGGAGTGTCCACAGAATAATACATCAGAGCGCTAAAATACGGGCTTATGCCCGGTACAACATATCTTCACTACAAATCACTCATGAGGAAGCAAAAGCAGAAAAACTACTCAAGGTCGAGACTCACGGTCCCGGTTGTATGGACTCCAGAGCTAGACTACCCCACCTCCAAGCGTACCGGTCTCTGGGGCTGCTTCTCCATGCTGGGCTACACGATCCCCTAAATGATGCGGTTCGAAAACCGTTAGTCTAAAAGGCTAAGTCCTATCATCCCCCACCCCTTCCCCCATGGCTCCTAGGCACCGAGCGGAGAGGAAGAAAGGGGAGGACTTGAAGGTGGAGAATAATCAAAACAGGTGGCAGCGGACCTATACCAGCAATTCTATAATAAATATTGACAATAAGATGAAATATAAAAAGTAACCTTCACTTATGTGAGAACACATAAGCCAAGGGGTCTTCTGCAAGGCTCCCATCGTATAAAGAGTCTCATACCAATTTATACGTTGGGGTGTCGGTTATCACACAACAATATATAAATATATATCGAAATTGACCTTAATTTATAAACTTGCCCACACAAGCTTATAGACCAAGGGGTCGTTTTGCAGGGCCTAAGGTATAAGCGTCCCATTCCACTTATACTTTAGGTGTCAGGGTTGAATGAAACGATTATGCTATGACATGCAAGTGGGTATGATGGACCATGCAAGTGCAACACACACACTCGACTCTGTGCACACAGACCTTTAATTCCCCCTTTTTGGAGCCGTAACCTCCCAGGATACCTCCGTAGTGGCAGACGGAAGCGGTGGGTTGGGCCTCGCCCACCTCTAAACCAGTAAAGCACTACCGGTCAGACCTATCATACGCCTCAACGCTAGGTGCACGAAGCGGACTCCTGCGTACTCTTGCCGGCTGGCGCAACGGACTTCTGTTGGCGAAGTGCTAACCACACTTGCCGCGTCAACGTATTGGCGTCGGTGCATCGACCCTCCAATACCGAAGACCCACCACCTTAATTTTTCCTTTCTTTTATGAAGATGCAAATTTAGCGTAATCAAAAACCGAGCCGAAGCTCCCCGGACCAACGCGTCCGTCTCAAACAATCGAGCCGAAGCTCCCCGAACCCAAACGTCCGTCTTTTAACCATCCGAGCCGAAGCTCCCAGCTAACTTCCGGTGTTATCAGTGTTTGTGAAAGGTGCAACCCTAATTACTAAGTTACTCTTTGAAAGATATGGTACCTAAACACCTAGAGGGGGGGGGGGGTGAATAGGTGACCTAAACCTTTTTAAAACTTTGTTGGCAGCACAACAGTTATTTCACAGATTACTACAACTAATAACAATTACAGAAATCAAACAGTCAATCCACAACACAGCACAGCAGACACACTAATTTATAGTGGTTCCCCAATCTTTGGGTACATCCACTTTCCCCCTTCGCCTATCTAGCAGTGTACTAGATTCGGCCAAACTTCTCCACTATCTCAGAACCCAATAAGGTTCCTACACCTCAGGCCCAAAGCCTTACACTCAGCCACTCAGGCCTACACTCAGCCACCCAGGCCTACACTCAGCCAATTAAGGCCTACACTCAGAGTTCTTCAACTCCTACACTCAGGCAATCAAGCCCTACCCTCAGCCTTTATAATATTGACTTACAATTCTCTCAGATCCAATGGATCCTACAAGTTAAAATAGAAATACAATTGCTAACTCTACAACTCAGAAAATTAGAGAGGAGTTGAGAGTTTCTTGAAGAGTTCTTGGAAGAACTCAGTTAGATCCAAACTGACTTAGCTTCCTTCAAAGCTTCTTGAGTTAGAACTGAATTAGTCTGAATCTTCTGCAGTTGTTCCTTGACCTCTGCTTCTTGAGATCCAGATGTTTCTGAATCCTTCTTCTCAGCCTTAGTTCCAAAGACTGAATTCTTGATTGGAGCTCTCTCTCTCCAACTTCTTAGATCTGCAGTTGGACTGACAGATCTTCTTGTGTTGATCCTCTGTGTATCACTTCTTGATTTAATCTGATCAACTACTTTAAATATTCTCTCAAGCTGTAACTCTTGTTTCTCAATCACAACCTTTTTTTTTGTAAACTATGGATGCCTACTTATAGGCTTCCTTCATGGTAACCGGCTGGTCCGGTTCATAACAAACTTCTGATTTCTCTGACAGTTGCTGTAGACCGGCTGGATCGGCAGCTGTCATGTCAACCAGTCACTTCTTGAAATTCTCTAACTGTCAGATAGTGTCGAGACTTTCTGTTCTTAAGTGTCGACACTTATAGACTAAGTGTCGACACATGTTGTGTAAGTGTCGACACAAGTCTACAAGGTGTCGACACAATTCCTTGTATGTCTCGACACAGATTCTTCTGCATGTGTCGACACTTAAATTGAGTGTCGACACAAATACTTGTACTTCATTCTTTAACTGTATTCTTCTAAGTGTCGACACATGTTCTTTGTGTCGACACATCTTCATGTGTTGAAACTGTCAAGTGTCGACACTGCTTCTTGGTGTCGACACAAGTCTTCACTTTTGTTTCTTCAGCTGAGTGTCGACACATTCCTTTAGTGTCGACACTTGTACTTAGAATATTTTGTAATTTTTCTGTTCTTTGCTAAGTGTCGACACAGCTCCTTGTGTCGACACTTTCTTCAAGTGTAGAGTCTTCAACTAAGTGTCGACACATTGTGCTGAGTGTCGACACTTTCTTCAAGTGTTGACTCTCCTGGTTGTGTGTCGACACATTGTGCTGAGTGTCGACACTTTCTTCAAATACTGACTCTTCAGCATAGTGTCGACACATTGTGTTGAGTGTCGACACTTACTTCAAATACTGACTCTTCAGCATAGTGTCGACACATTGTGTTGAGTGTCGACACTTTTACTTAGACTCTGCAGACTTTTGCTGAGTGTCGACACAGCTCCAAGTGTCGACACTTTCTGGTGTAGACACAGCTCTTCTAGGTGTCGACACTTCTGCTAAGTGTCGACACAGCTTTTCTGCATACTTCTTTACTGAGTGTCGACACAGCTCCAAGTGTCGACACTTTCTGTCTGGTGTCGACTCTTCATCCCAGGTGTCGACACAATGACTCCAAGTGTCGACACTGCTTGTCTGGGTGTCGACACAAGCTTTCTCAAGTGTCGACACTTTCCCTCTGGGTGTCGACACATGGACTTAGAAACTTTTAGCTTCAGTCTAGTGAATACCTAACCTGCACAAGTAACTCAAACAAACATCAAATACATTATGATGCATATCATTGAGTTAGGTGAGGCTTCTTCAAATCAGGTACATTTGACCAATGTACCCAACAATCTCCCCCTATTTGGAGAAGTCATAACCCTTAGTCAATGATATACATCACTCATAATTAAAAATTAGAGAATGATGTAAAGCAGGTATATATCAACAGGGTATACTTAAACATGTAATAAAGCACACATGTATACTCATTCAGCATTACAGAACAACCAAGAATTAGACACATTCTACTGAATCAATCATGAAATATATTTATCAAAAACTGTCCAAACATTGTGTTCAATACATTGTCAATGATTTACAAAAATATTTAGATGTAACAAATTACAACATTCTTCAGTCTAATCTTAATCTAATTCTGCTCTGGTTCTTTTATAACTATGCCTTTCCCAGCTTGTATTTTGGCTTTTACAGCAGCAGCAGCAGCAGGCTCAGTATCAGCAACTTTCTTCCCTTTGGAGTCCTTCTTCTTAAGTTCTTCAGCCTTGATTTTCTGCCTTTCAAAATAATGATAGGGCTTAGGAAAGTACTTGCTAGGCTCCACAGCTGTAGGAGGTAGCTTTCCTAACTTAGCCTTCCTTCTATATTGGACAATGGCTTCCTGCCTGATTTCATGCTTCCTCCATTCTGCTTCTGAGAACCATTTATTCCTCTCATGTGCATTGTCCTTGGCTGCTTTCCAGGCTGTGAGAATGATATTCCTAGAAGTAGGGCTCCACTGTTCAAAATCTGGTTTTTGCTCAGCCAGTTCCCTGAACTTCTTCTTTGACAGCCTTGTCTCTTCTTCTTTGTCCATAGCCTCTTGCATGGCTGCTGTAATAGGTTGAACAACCTTTTCCTAAATGGACATTGTCCTTGCCCCCAGATGGGCTATACATTGTGCTCACCTCTGCATGAATCATTTCAAAATCTGGAGGTGGATAAATGACTTGAGCTACTTCTTGTGGCTCACCTCCAAAGATAGGCAGGGTTCAGTCCAGATTCAGCAACTTCATTATCATCACACAGGGGAGGATATCCAAGTGTAGCCCTGATGGAATTTGATATCCATTTTGCATGGTCAGAACTGGCTTTGACTAACACCCTCTCCCCCTTTATGACTTCTTGTGCAACATGATCTCTTACATCATCTTTTGGAACCTGATTTGGCTGTCCAAATACCTTATGCCATCCTTAAAGAAAGGTCTAAGCTTGGTAAGCTGTTCAGAAATGACCTTCTGGGAATCCTTGATTGCAGTCTTGACAGCAGCAATTTCTTCTTGAAAAGCTTTATCAAATTCAGCCTTGGCAGCAGCAGAGGAGGTTGAAGGTTCAGCAGACTTACTCTTCAGTTCAGTGACTATTGCATTGTGAGAAGCTGTCAGATTATCATTCATTCTCAATTGATTTTCCAGCACATAGCCTTGCTTCTGTGCTATATCATCTACTTGAGACTTTATTTTCTCTTGATGGGTTGCCAGATAGACCACTGCATTAGCACCCTTTGTAAAACAGTCAGTCATCTCCTTTTTATTAAGGTTCATTTCAAACCTTATTGACTTGATTTCCTGAGCTAGATCAGATTGTAGGGTCTTGTGCCCTTCATCAACATAAGTTTCTATAGCCTTCCTTTGTTCATCCATCTTGATTTGCAGTGCAATCAGTAGAGCACTATAATCAGTTGATGGAGCTTGTTGGACTAAGGAGTGTTGAGCAACAGTTTGTAGAGCCTTCTTATAGCTCTGACTCCTTCTTTTGAATACAAAGAACTGCTTCTTCTTAGCTTGCTCAGTCTCATCATCCTCAGACTCTGAAGTACTTGCAATATTCACCCTATCCTTAGGGCTTGAGGGTTTGTCAGCTTGCACATCAAGTGCCTTTTCAGTATCTAGCCTAATAGGCTCTTCCTGATCTTCCAAGATCTCCCCCTCAACAGCAGCACCTTCTCTCCCTCAACAGCAGCACCCTTCTCTTCTTCAGCAGCAGTCTTGTCCATGTCAAAATCCTCTTGATCTAAATTCAGAAATAGATCTTCCATTGTATATTCTGGGGGTGACTGAGCAGGAGATGTACTGGGTACATTAACTACAGCAGATGTGTCTTGGAGAACAACATCTGGTGCTTGGTTTGCTTGCTGAGTTTGCTGATGAATATCAGACAAATCAGAATCTATTATAGAAAAATCTAAAGTATTGAGGTCAGAAAGTACCTCTTGGATAATGAGAGTAGCTTGCTCACTCTCCAGTGTAGAGGGTTGGTCTACAGCTGGAGGCTCCCCCTGGATGTCAGCTGGCTCTTGAGGAGCAGGTGACTTCTCTGCAGCCTCATCCTCATGATTATCAGGAGTGAAAACCACATGTTCTTCACTACCTGAGCTGCTGGAGGACTCCTGAGTCACAGCAGCTATTTTCCTCTTCTTCTTTGGAGGTGATTCTTTCTTAGAAGCTTGTTTCTCTGGGTAGGCATATCTTTTGACAGCACCCTTTCCCACCTGGAGAAGATCCTCATGTCCATCCTTCTCATGTGGTTGATCTTGCTTCCAGCAGCAGTGCTCATTACCTCTGGTATTGTACCAGCCAGGTAGAGACTTAGTATCCTGCCCAGATTGGGCTTCTTCAGACTTTCCTTGATCTTTTCAAGGACAACCATTGACCAATCTGTTTTTAGGGTGAAGATGATTCTTGTCATGATACTGAACATGGAGGCTGACACCCTGTCATGCCCTCCAGGTTTACTGAGAATGACTTTTCCCACTATTTCTGACAGAAATTTTCCTTGGGTATTCATCCCTCTTCTGTTGAATACTGATCCTATCTTTAGCTTAGGATCTAGTCCACACCAGGTAAGTGCTTCCCTGGTCTTAGATGTTGTCACTTCTTCTTCTTCCTGGACTTTAGGTAGCTGAAGTACCTTTCTCAGAGACTTGGGTGAAATCTTGACCTTGGTGCCATGCACCCTGGATTTGATTCTGTAGCCTGAGTCATCTACAGACGCTCCAGTAAGGAATTCAATAACTTCCTTCTTCCAAATTTTGGTTGGTTCTGAAACCAAGAACTCCAATCCTGAATCGGTGACTAGGGTTATCACCGATTTGATTTCTTGATCACCGTCGTCGAATGCGCCACGCACCAGTTCATAGCCTTCGTTAACGTTCTCTTCCAGCTTGGGAGCCATTAGGGTTTGGAGAATTAGTCTTTAGAGAAGAGAAATGTCGACACAAGAGTTTTGGTCTCGAAACTTTTGAAAGCGTGTCGACAAACAAAGACAGAACCCTATTTATACCTTTCTGGTTTGAAGACGAACAGGCGGGATGAATTTCTAAAGATGTGTCGACACTGTCAATAAGTGTCGACACTGACTTATAATGTCTCGACACACATGTGTCGACACAAGTTTAGTCAACAGATTTTATGTGTCGACACTTGGTTAAGTGTCGACACCACATTACTCGACATGTAGTCGAGACTTTACTTAGAAAATTCTGAGTAAAACTTAAGTGTCGACACCTTATTGGATGTGTCGACACCTACTCGACATGTGTCGACACTAACATTCTGAAGTGTCGACACCAGCTTCCTAGATGTGTCGACACCATTTTCCTGAAGTGTCGACACTTACTATTCTGTGTCGACATAGACTTGTCTATGTGTCGACACCTTTTTACTTAGCCAATTTTAGTTCTGTAAACTTAGTCTAAGTTTATCATACCTAGTTCAATTTTGAACCTATTGAACTTAGCTTCTTCTAAGGGCTTAGTGAACATATCAGCTATCTGATTATCAGTTCTAACATATTCAAGTGCAATATCATTTCTTTCTACATGCTCTCTAAGAAAGTGATATTTAATCTCAATATGTTTAGTTCTACTATGTGATACAGGATTGTTAGCTATTGAAATAGCACTAGTAGAATCACAGTAAAGTGGAGTTCTACTTACCTGAAATCCATAGTCTTCTAACTGATGTTGAATCCACAGAAGTTGAGCACAGCAACTTCCTGCAGCTACATATTCTGACTCAGCTGTGGAAATAGCCACACTGGTTTGCTTCTTACTGCTCCATGAAATGAGTCTTCCACCTAGGAATTGACAGGATCCAGTAGTGCTCTTTCTATCTTCTTTGCATCCTGCAAAGTCTGCATCTGAATAGCCTGTTAGATCAAAATCTCCATTCCTAGGGTACCAGAGGCCTAGATAGGGAGTGCCCTTTAGATATCTCAAGATTCTCTTGACTGCAGTCAAGTGAGACTCTTTGGGGCAGGCTTGATACCTGGCACAAACACATGTAGCATACATAATGTCAGGCCTACTTGCAGTCAAGTATAGTAGGGAGCCAACTATCCCTCTATACAAGGTTTCATCTACAGGTTTCCCTGCATCATCCTTGCTTAGAGACATACTTGACCCCATAGGAGTCTTCATGGTACTGGATGAATCCATACCATACTTCCTTATGAGTTCTAGGGTGAACTTGGACTGACATATGGATAGACCACTTCCAGTCTGTTTAACTTGGAGACCCAAGAAAAACTTCAGTTCTCCCATACTACTCATCTCAAATTGACTTTGCATAAGCTTTGCAAACTTTTTGCAAAGGCTACTTTCAGTAGACCCAAATATAATGTCATCTACATATATTTGGACAAGTATGACTTTGCCTCTAGATTCCCTAAGGAATAGAGTCTTATCTATTTTCCCCCTTGAGAACTTGTTCTCAATGAGGAAACTAGATAGGGTTTCATACCAAGCTCTAGGTGCTTGTTTTAACCCATATAATGCTTTCCTAAGTCTATAGACATAATGTGGAAGAGTAGGATCAACAAAACCTGAAGGCTGCTCCACATATACTTCTTCTTTCAAATTACCATTTAGGAATGCTGACTTCACATCCATTTGGTATACCTTGAATCCTTGATAGGTTGCATAGGCCAAGAACATCCTTATGGCTCCAGTCTGGCTACTGGGCAAAGGTTTGATCAAAATCAATACCTTCTTCTTGCCTATATCCTTTTGCAACCAGTCTTGCTTTATTCTTTATGATGACCCCTTGTTCATCTAACTTATTTCTGTAGATCCACTTAGTTCCTATAACATTGTGGTCTTTAGGCTTTGGAACCAGCTCCCAAACCTTGCACCTTTTGAACTGATTAAGTTCTTCTTGCATAGCTTCAGTCCACTGTGGATCTTGTATAGCTTCTTCAAATTTCTTTGGTTCTATTTGAGACAGAAAACTTGAATATACTACAGCATTCTGATTTCTGCTCCTTGTCTGAACACCTTGTCTTGGATCTCCAATAATCAGCTCTACTGGATGATCTCTTAGATGCCTGTTGGCTGGAGGCATCCTTACTTCTGGTTGTACTTCTTCAGCATCTTCATCATGCTGAGTTCCTTGTACTTCTTCAGCTCCTGGTACATGTAGTTCTCCCCTGGACATAAGCCATCTTCTTCTACTTGCTGTCTTGCAGCAGGTACATCTTCTATGGTTAGCTTGTCCATCTTCTTAGTAAGACCTGTGGGGCTGCATACATTGCTAGACAACTCATTGTTAATTAGTTGTGTCTCATCAAAAACTACATGCACAGACTCCTCTACAACTTGTGTAGTCAAGTTGTAGACTCTATAAGCCTTACTATTATTGTTGTACCCAACAAACACTCCCTCTTGGGACTTGGCAGCAAACTTAGTTAGGTAAGACTTTCCATTGTTAAGTATGAAGCATTTACAACCAAAGATCCTAAATAGGATAATTTGGTTTCCTGCCTTTCACAACTTCATAGGGGGTCTTATTTAACCTTTTAGTGATGGTAGCCCTATTTATCACATGGCATGCAGTGTTAACTGCTTCAGCCCAGAAATACTCTGGCAGTGATGAATCACTTAATAGGGTTCTACCAGCCTCTATCAAGGTCCTATTTTTCCTTTCAGCAATGCCATTTTGCTGAGGTGTTCTAGGTGAAGAGAATTCTTGAAATATCCCATAGTCTTCACACAGCTTTGTCATGCTTTCAGACTGAAACTCAGTACCATGGTCACTTCTAATTTTGACCACTGTACAGTTCAATTCATTCTGAATTTGCTTAACAAAGCTATAGAAGACACTAGGTGTTTCAGATTTCTGCTTTAAGAAGAACACCCAGGAAAACCTTGAGTAGTCATCAACAACTACAAAGGTGTAGACCTTCCTACCTAAGCTGTGAACTGGCATTGGACCAAATAGATCCATATGCAAGAGGTATAAACACCTCACAGCATCTTTGTTGTCTAAGCTTCTAAAGGTGGATTTAGTCTGCTTGCCCTTTTGACAAGCTGAGCAAATGCCATCTTTGACACACTTAACTTGAGGACCATTCCTCACTAACTCTTTGCTAAAGAGTTTGCTAATAGTCTTGTAGTTAAGATGAGCTAGCCTCTTGTGCCACTTGACACAATGAGAGACTGTCTCATCAGCTACAAGACAGACAGGAGAACCATTGTTCTCAATCATAATGTCTAAACAATAGACATTTCTCTTTCTATATCCTGTCAAAATGATCTCTTGATCACTTGACCTCTTGATATGACAACCATTTTTAACAAATGAGATGTCATACCCTACATCACTTAACTGACTTATACTAATGAGGTTGTGTTTCAACCCTTTAACATAAGCCACTTGAGTAATGGTAACAAGGTTTGAAGAGATGTTACCAAACCCTTTGATGATTCCTTTTTCAGAACCACCAAAGGTCACTTTAGGACCATTTTTGATTGGAATGTAGTCCTTCAGTAGTCCCCTTGTTCCAGTCATATGTCTGGAACATCCACTATCCAAGTACCATGTTGGGGTATGGCCACTTGGATTCACCTGCAAAACAAATTAATGAACCTTAGAACCCAAAGTAAACTTGGGTCCTTGGTGATTGTTAGTTTGCAACTTGACATAGCTACCTACTGGCTTTCCACCAGGTAACTTGCTACTCAACTTGGCACTGGCATTGTGCCAACAATCCAAGGCAAAGTGGCCAACCTTGCCACAACACCAGCATTCAAACTTGTTGTACCTTTGCTTAGGTACAACCTTTGCTGTCTTGACTACAGCAGGCTTGTTGAATGTTGGGGCTTTGCCCTTGGACTTGAACTTGACTGTACAGTCCCTGCAGGTCTAACAAAACCTAGTCCAGCTTTCCTTTTTGATGAACAAATTCATCAATAATGGTAATACTGATTTAGGTTTTGAAAACCTGGCAGCAAGTTCTTTTTCCTTCTGGAGATTGATCTCCAGTATCTTAATTTGATCATTCTTAAATGTAATAGTACCCATCTGAATCACAGTAATGTGTTTCAGCCTGGCTACTTCATTCAGTTTTTGATCATACTGTTTTTCAAAATCTGTTGCAGCTGCCTTGAGATCAGCAATCTCCTTTGCCTGACTTTTGGCAAGGGACTTGCTTTTCTTATAGGCTTGCAACAGTACTTTATATTCATCTAAGAGCTGATGAATATCTCCCTCAGATTCAGAAACACTTCCATCACTTGATGAAGATGAATCTGACTCTGAACTAGAACTGAAATCTGAACTTTGAGTTGGACTTTGTACCTGACTAGGTCCTGGCTGCTCCAGGATTTTGGTACTTTCAGTCAATGCCATCAGTCCTTGGCACTGACACTCTTCTTGTTCATAGATTGATTCCATGATCTGCATAAACTCTTCTTCTTCTTCAGCAAATAGCCCTATGTAGGCTTCAGCATCTGTCTCAGTATCTGAAGAAGAAATGTCTGAAAGAGTCTTCTCATTCTTTGCAACAAAGGACTTCTCCTTCTTTCCTTTGAAGTGAGTCTTCTTTTTGTCACTGGATTCTTTTCTTCTCTCAGGACAATCTGCAATTACATGACCCTGTCTATTGCAGCAGTAACACACTATCTTAGACCCAGTTGCCTTGCTAGTCTTTGTCTTTTTCTTGTCCTTCTTTGAAGGCTTCTTCTCCTGATACTGTACTTCTTTCCCTTTGGAAAATGAAGGTCTGGACCTCCACTGTTTCTTCTTCAGGAATTTCTGAAAATGTCTGGTGAATGCAGCAAAGTCTTCATCACTTTCACTGCTTGTAGACTTTGTGCTAACAGACTCATCAGATTCTGATTCAACTACCTCTGGAGGAGGAGTTGATGACTTAGTCCTGCCCTTTCTAGGTACTTCTGACTTGAAGGCAACAGTCCTTTCCCTGTGCTCAGTCCTTGTTGACTTTTCCTCCTCTTTTCTCACTGACAACTGCATCTCATAAGATAACAACTTGCCAAACAGTGTGGGAGGAGGAATTTCTCCCAACTTTGCCATTTCTCTGATGGCACAGATCTTGGTGTCCCAATCTTTGGTTAGGGACCTTAAGAACTTATCATTCAATTCATAGTTAGTGAACTCTCTTCCATAGGACATGAGTTCATTAACAATTCTATAGAACTTTTTGTAGCATTCAGTGATGCTATCTCCTCTTCCTTGCCTAAAGCTCTCATACTCTTGATTAAGCAAGGACTTCCTATCTTGCCTAACTTCTTCAGAACCTTCCATATAGACAATGAGGGTATCCCACATTTCTTTTGCTGTTTTACAGTGAATTAGGTTCTGAAAAGTTGCATCATCAATGGCACTTACTATTATGTTTTGTGCCCTTTTGTCCATAGTGGCTAGGACAATTTCATCCTTGGTCATCTCAGAGAAATCCTTTGGAGTCCTCTGATTTGCATCCAATACTGAGATCTTCATGGGCACATATGGCCCCTCTTTGACTGTGATGTAGATTCTAGGGTCAGAGGCTTCCATGAATAGCCTTACCCTTTCTTTCCAGATTCCAAAAATCTCTTTTCTGCATATGGGCAGTTTCATTGAACCCAATTCCTTGTGATTCTCTGAAGAACCCATGTTTCTTGATTTTCTTGAAACTGTGTTTTGACTTATCCTAAATCTGCCAAACTGGATCTCCTCAGACAGTTAGTCCTTTTTGAGTAACCTCCCTCAGATACCACTTGAAAGATATGGTACCTAAACACCTAGAGGGGGGGGGGTGAATAGGTGACCTAAACCTTTTTAAAACTTTGTTGGCAGCACAACAGTTATTTCACAGATTACTACAACTAACAGCAATTACAGAAATAAAACAGTCAATCCACAGCACAGCACAGCAGACACACTAATTTATAGTGGTTCCCCAATCTTTGGGTACATCCACTTTCCCCCTTCGCCTATCTAGCAGTGTACTAGATTCGGCCAAACTTCTCCACTATCTCAGAACCCAACAAGGTTCCTACACCTCAGGCCCAAAGCCTTACACTCAGCCACTCAGGCCTACACTCAGCCACCCAGGCCTACACTCAGCCAATTAAGGCCTACACTCAGAGTTCTTCAACTCCTACACTCAGGCAATCACGCCCTACCCTCAGCCTTTATAATATAGGCTTACAATTCTCTCAGATCCAATGGATCCTACAAGTTAAAATAGAAATACAATTGCTAACTCTACAACTCAGAAAATAAGAGAGGAGTTGAGAGTTTCTTGAAGAGTTCTTGGAAGAACTCAGTTAGATCCAAACTGACTTAGCTTCCTTCAAAGCTTCTTGAGTTAGAACTGAATTAGTCTGAATCTTCTGCAGTTGTTCCTTGACCTCTGCTTCTTGAGATCCAGATGTTTCTGAATCCTTCTTCTCAGCCTTAGTTCCAAAGACTGAATTCTTGATTGGAGCTCTCTCTCTCCAACTTCTTAGATCTGCAGTTGGACTGACAGATCTTCTTGTGTTGATCCTCTGTGTATCACTTCTTGATTTAATCTGATCAACTACTTTAAATATTCTCTCAAGCTGTAACTCTTGTTTCTCAATCACAACCTTTTTTTTCTGTAAACTATGGATGCCTATTTATAGGCTTCCTTCATGGTAACCGGCTGGTCCGGTTCATAACAAACTTCTGATTTCTCTGACAGTTGCTGTAGACCGGCTGGATCGGCAGCTGTCATGTCAACCAGTCACTTCTTGAAATTCTCTAACTGTCAGATAGTGTCGAGACTTTCTGTTCTTAAGTGTCGACACTTATAGACTAAGTGTCGACACATGTTGTGTAAGTGTCGACACAAGTCTACAAGGTGTCGACACAATTCCTTGTATGTCTCGACACAGATTCTTCTGCATGTGTCGACACTTGAAATTGAGTGTCGACACAAATACTTGTACTTCATTCTTTAACTGTATTCTTCTAAGTGTCGACACATGTTCTTTGTGTCGACACATCTTCATGTGTTGAAACTGTCAAGTGTCGACACTGCTTCTTGGTGTCGACACAAGTCTTCACTTTTGTTTCTTCAGCTGAGTGTCGACACATTCCTTTAGTGTCGACACTTGTACTTAGAATATTTTGTAATTTTTCTGTTCTTTGCTAAGTGTCGACACAGCTCCTTGTGTCGACACTTTCTTCAAGTGTAGAGTCTTCAACTAAGTGTCGACACATTGTGCTGAGTGTCGACACTTTCTTCAAGTGTTGACTCTCCTGGTTGTGTGTCGACACATTGTGCTGAGTGTCGACACTTTCTTCAAATACTGACTCTTCAGCATAGTGTCGACACATTGTCTTGAGTGTCGACACTTACTTCAAATACTGACTCTTCAGCATAGTGTCGACACATTGTGTTGAGTGTCGACACTTTTACTTAGACTCTGCAGACTTTTGCAGAGTGTCGACACAGCTCCAAGTGTCGACACTTTCTGGTGTAGACACAGCTCTTCTAGGTGTCGACACTTCTGCTAAGTGTCAACACAGCTTTTCTGCATACTTCTTTACTGAGTGTCGACACAGCTCCAAGTGTCGACACTTTCTGTCTGGTGTCGACTCTTCATCCCAGGTGTCGACACAATGACTCCGAGTGTCGACACTGCTTGTCTGGGTGTCGACACAAGCTTTCTCAAGTGTCGACACTTTCCCTCTGGGTGTCGACACATGGACTTAGAAACTTTTAGCTTCAGTCTAGTGAATACCTAACCTGCACAAGTAACTCAAAAAAACATCAAATACATTATGATGCATATCTTTGAGTTAGGTGAGGCTTCTTCAAATCAGGTACATTTGACCAATGTACCCAACACTCTTTTCAGCTTGTTAAAACAGTTTACGTTAACCCAGGACTGCCCCCGGTATTCCCTGTGAAGGGCTCTCAAGGGGCACTAGGAACTATGTTGGGATTACGCCCAGCATTCCCTTTCGCAAGGTGCTTATTTTTTTTATTGGTTGATCCCCTTACCCATTACTTTCTCATGTTACGATATGCTAATCTTAAGATGACTTGACTCCACCTCACCTCAGGGAGGACGATCGTTCGTCGTACCCGAGCGCCTCTAAACCCTAGCCAAAACAACATCCTACTCACTTTATCTTCCAATGATGCACCTAATTCTATTTATCCTTTCCAGCAAACCAACAAAACCCAACACATGTGCTCTAATTCATAACCCGAATGATTTCCTGCAGTTTTACTAAATGCAGACCACTTAAGCTATATGACCCGTAAAATGGGAAGTATACCAAATGATCATCCAGTGCTCATATAATAATTATTAGAGGACTATATTGGTATTTGTAGCCTGAATCCATAATTTCCTAATTTTCATAATTTAACCGGTAATTTATTTATTTATTATAAAAGCCAAAAGTTCCAAGGTTGAACATGAAGTACAAGATTTAAGCAAGATAAAATTGCACTAAATTTATGATAAATGCAAAATGAATAATCATCTAAAAATCCAGAATCTCCAAATTTTTCAGTAAGATTTAAGCCCTTAAATTTTATTTCAAACATATTCCATAATAAATCATTCAAAGGGGATGTACAACAAAAGTACTTCCAAAAATTCAGAGAAAATTCCAGAATGATTATAAGGGCACATAAAACCTCCAAGTAAAGTTTCA
This sequence comes from Platanthera guangdongensis, assembly GCA_039583875.1. Lineage (NCBI taxonomy): Eukaryota > Viridiplantae > Streptophyta > Magnoliopsida > Asparagales > Orchidaceae > Platanthera > Platanthera guangdongensis. The sequence goes on along the minus strand of CM077148.1, from coordinate 115,117,785 downwards.
TAATTTTTTGAAATAATTATTCCCTGAATTAATTAATTATCCAATTCTCAATAATATGGCCTTGTAAAGGAAGTTCTGTAAACATGCCTCTAAAAATTATAAATAAATTACTACCAGTACTTTTTGGCCTGGAAACATCAAAACCGAAGGTTCATGATTTTCCCACAGATATATCATCAATAATTAATTTTATTCTACCAAAGCCCCTTTCTGAAATTAATGAAGGAAGTACCAAATATAATCAATTTAGAATTGTAATAAAATTCAGAGAGGTTCACCCAGCCATATATTATCTTTTGACCAAGTTTCATTAGATTTTAATGCACATAATAATCAAATTAATTAAAACACCATTTTGGGCCTTTTGGCATTTAACAAATGAAGTACCAAAAATATAATCCATAAAATTTTACAGAAATTACCAGAGGTTCTAGATGGCCTAAAACCTACTCTACCCAAGTTGCATAGCATTTGGGGAAGGTTTAGGGCCTGAATCTTCAAATTTGTGCTCCTACCCTAAAACTAGGGTTAGGGTTTTGAGGTGTCTACCTTGCTCCAACTCTTCTAAAGTTCCTACCAGAGAACTTAGGTTACCTTACCCTCAATTCTACTGAGTTTCCAAGGCCATACAAGGGCATTTGCCCCCATATCCTTCACAACCCTCAAAAGTCCTTCCTTAGGGTTTGAGGTTGAACCCTAGGGTAAATCAAGTCTAAAACATCCCATTTTTCCCTAGGAGGGTGACATTGGCCATGCCAAGTCAGTGTCCAAATCCTCAACCTCTGTTGAGGGGAGGTGGCCACCTTAAGTCCATAGTGCACTTTTAATCAAAAATACCTCCTTAAAGCCAAACTATGGTTTGGTGATTCTCTAACCAAAACCTATTCAAATGAGTTGAAATTTTGTACAGAGCTAGGTATTAGTGCAGGGACCTCTCACCTAAATTTGGGAGGGTTTGGAGTTCATTAGACCACTTAATTAAAATACCCTATCATTATTAATTAAAAGTAAAAAACTTTAGGCAAAGTGTCTCCAAAAAATCCTAATTTTGGACCGACCCTAGGTATAGTTAAGAATGATCCTCTGTCCAAATTTCAGCCAATTTGGACAAGGGATAAAAGGTGGGCATCCATTTGAATCTCAGGACAGCACTAGGTACAGGTCCCACCAAAATGGGTGCCCTGGTCCCATCCCAGGGCCAAAGTGGTTGAAATCAATTTTGAATTAAAGTAGACCCATAGGGCTACCACTATCATATTGAACTTTTTCCCACCAAGTGGACCTATGTATTTTTAACAATTAATGCAAAATAGCCCAGAAAACATGACAGAAAATTCAGAAATCAAAACTAAATAAAAGAAATGATGCTGCACGAATCTTAAAGCAAATCCGACGCATCCTGGTCATCTTCCTCCTCCAGCCAAGGGCTGTGATCAGCCCGACCTGGAGCTTCTTCTAAGCCATTTCCCCGGCCACCCGGCCACCTCCCTGGCCGGCCACCACCGGCACCACCTTCATTGAGGTGGGGGCTATCGCAGGGCGGCGACACGGCCGCCGGAGGGGTGGTTTCCGGCGAACCCCACACTCCATTTTTTCGGAAAAATCATGGAAACATCATCACATGATCTGGCTCATTCGAGCCCGATTTTCATCCTAAAAGATTCCTAAGCTCTATACATAGGAGAAGTAGTAGAGGAGGACCTTTAACCGAGCTTGTCGTCGAGTGTGGTGGTGGTGCGCCATGGCCGGTGGTGGAGCTTTTCGATGCTTGCAACTTCACTACCAAACCGCCCGGTTTCTTTAGGTGAAGGGTGGAAACGATTTCTCTTGGCCCAGGAAGCTTATAAAACGCATCAAATGGGGGGGGGGGGGGGGTAGAGGGAGGGTCATGTCTTCAAATCCATTAATGGTCTTGAATTGGAATTTCGGTTTTGGAGAAAATCCATGGAAATTTACCTCTCCTTTGTCCCAATTCGTTTGGAAACTCCTCAAAACTGATAGGGGAGATGAATACTAATTAATTGGTGAAGAAATGGAGGGGTGATTCACCTTCCCCACCATGAATGGCCTTCTCTTCTCCTTCTTTCTCTCTCTTCCCTATTGGAGGAATTAAATTCAGCCACCTTGGTGGCTGGCCATGGCTATTAAACTCCTCAAAATTGATGAGGGGGAATGTATTCAGCCTTGGAATCAATTGGAGAGCCCTTGATCTCCTTGGCCATGAATGGCCTCTTTTATCACTTTCTCTCTCCATCCATTAAAGAGAAAAATGGAGCTTTCTCTCTCCTCCATTAAAGAGAAAAATGGAGCTTTCTCTCTCCTACTCACCATGGCCGAATTTTGATCTCTCCTCCAGCCTATTGGCAGCCCACTAACTCATATTAATAATAAAATGAGGTTATCCCAAGTGGGGGAAATGGGTTTGAGCTTGGTTTAGCCCATTTTGGCTAATTTGACCTAACACTAGAATAGAGTTGACCTTGGTCAACATGACCATTTTGAGTTGACCCCAGTGGGTCCTTAGTGACCCATTGGACTCCCTTAAGGTCTAGGAAGACTTGAGTAGTGTAACGCCCCGAATTTTGTGTGCGAGTCGGTCGCGGGAAAAAAGAGTTTTTGGTGCTTGTAGGGGTACACGGCCTAGGACCGGGGCGTGTCCAAGGCCGTGTCTGGCTGGTGATTTTTGGTCGTTTTTCAACCCGAGAAGGACACGGCCAGAAACACGGCCGGATGACACGGGCGTGTCATCCGACACGGGCGTGTGCCAACCCGTGTCCAGAACCCTGTCCTGAGGGGTCGTGTCCGTTGCCGTGGCGGTTTTGCGTGACACGCCCTCGAACACGGGCGTGTCGAGGAAACCCGACACGGGCGTGTCAGGTCAGGCACGGGCGTTTGTCTTGGCCCGTGTGCGTTTCCCCGTTCGTCGATCGTGGCCTGGATCGAGGCACACGGCCTTGGACACGGCCGTTGTGCCAAGCCGTGTGCGGCCCAGTTCTGGGGAATTTTGTGCAGATCCGAGCCGTTCATTTTCTTTAATTTAGATCTGACGGCCCAGATTAGTTTAGGCTCTGTTAAGGCCGGGAATAGGGAGTTATTCCCTCATTTTCTCTCCAAAATTCTTCCCCTTCCAAAGTGAGAGAGGAGAGGAAGAAGAAGGAGGTTTCCGGCCGCCGGCGGAGCATCGGAAGCGCCATTTCGAAATCGGAGAGCGGATCGTGGAGGGAAGGTCATTGCGAAGAGTTCTAACCGCGTAGTTTTTCCATGGCGCCAAAACGGACTACAAGGGTAACGATTCTCAACTCGAGCGCTTGAAGCTCTTTCTTTCTGCATAGGTGATGAATTGTAAATATACCTATTTTTCTGTACATTAATTTAGTCGTTTTCATTTGTTTTCGTCTTTTTTATATATTTTTGCTTAATAAATTGCTCCTTTTTTGTAAATAATTTTGCTAACTTTGTTTATTTTATTTTTCAGAAAAAATCAAAAAATCTGCCAAAATTGACATGTCACGCCCGTGACATGTTGGTCACGCCCGTGACCAGGGACACGTGACACGTCAAAAGCCGTGAAATCAGCAATTTTCTGAAGTTCAAAGCATGTCACGCCCGTGTCACCCGAGTCACGCCCGTGACCCATGCCCGTGACCATCCAGATCAACGAAATCGCGCTCAATGATCGTCGAACCCAGCTGACACGCCCGTCGACACGCCGTGTCACCCGACACGGGGCGTGACCCAAGCCCGTGTTCACTCCACTCGACGATTTCATCTCGACGATGTCGAGTGTCGACACCTGCCTGTCACGCCCAGAGTCACGCCCGTGACCTGGGGCGTGACCTTTCCAGCTAGCCCGACAAGACCCGCGCGGCGACTTTTTGGCGCACCGCGCCCAGATCCACCTGCCTGTCACGCCCCCTGTCACGCCCGTGACCAAGGGCGTGACCACTGCGAGACCGCCACGTGTCCAGCCCGAAGTCAACTTTCCGTCAAATCGCGGCCGCCTTCCAAATAGTACTGTCACGCCCCCTGTCACGCCCGTGACCAAGGGCGTGACTCATGAAAATTTTGTCTATAAATTCAGAGGTTCTCCTTTGAATTCCTGTTCCCCTTTTGGGCACCATTTTGTATAGGAGTTATGCTGCTCGGATGAGTCCAAATGCTATGTAAGGGAAATTTCTCCCCCTCTCCTTTATTTTCTTAGCTTTGTAATCTTTGTTTTTAGCTTAATAAAATTGTAGATTTTCTCTCTTTTCATGGATTTGGACTTCAACGATGTGCCTACTTCTTTGCAATCTTATTTATTTTTGTTTTAATTTAGTTTCTGTTCTTCTTTATAGGCGTGTGTGAGTGTATGAGTATAGTTTATTTACTTTTATGTTTTCATTTTTTACGTAGTGTTGTTAACTTAGATTTTTATAGCTTTTTATTTCATTGTTATAGACCGTAAAAATGATTTCAAGGTGATTTTCTTTTCTTTTAACTTAGCTTTTATTTTAGGTTGTAAAACCTTTTTCGTTCTTTCGCTTTATTTTCACTTTTTTTTTAGCGTTTTTACGGAGTTATAGGAATGATAATATAGTCGTTTTAATTTTTCGCGCACTTAGTTTTTTTCATTTTAACTTTTTCCTTATTTAATTTTTTCGTTCTCTTTTTACGCATTTCTACCGCATTTTAGCGGTAGAAATGTATTCGTTTTTATTTTTCGATCACTTGCATTTTCTTTTTTATTTGCAAAAACTTTCTTTCCGGTTAATTTTTATTTTCGCTTTTTATGCATTTCTACCGCATTCTAGCGGTAGAAATGCAGTTGTTTTTAATTTTTTTCGTTAACTTAGTTTTTTGCAATTTTTTGTGTGTGCGCATTTATTTCCGCCTACTCGTTAAGAGTTAAATGGCGCTTTGCTTTATTTCAATTCTGTCGTGTGTGTGCGTGTGTTTTCTTTTCGGTAGAGTGTGTGCGTTTTCATTTATGTCGAGAGAGAGTGTGCGTGCGTTGCATTTATTTTGTCCTACTCGTTTGAGTAGGACCCGTATTTATTTTCTCCTACTCATTTGAGTAGGACTTTGCGTGTGTGCGTTTTACTGCTTTCATTTCTCCCGCCCACGCAGTTGCGCCGGGACTCGCAATTTACTGCTTTCTTCAGTCCTACTCGTTTGGGTAGGACTTGCAATTTTCAGCTTTCATTTACTGCTTTATTTTACTGCTTTCATTTCCTGCTTTCCATTTTCTGCTTTATTTACTGCTTTCCTCGCAAGCCGTCCCCAATTCGATGAGTGGCTAATCGTTCTTAGCCCTCGGCATCGAAGAGCATTGGGACAGATAAAATAGCTTAAAATAACTAAAGGTCTAATCTTTCTAATTAATTAATAGCACTTAAGGTTTGCCCGGGGTTAACGACGCGTAGGACCACATATCGATGTGTGGGCCCTATTTCCGTTTTTCCATACGCCAGCCGAGAGGCCGTGCGTATGGACAGATCACCCCTTGGCAAAGAGAGTTCCGCACTAACCCTCGAGAGAGGAGGCGCGCCAACTCTACCGGATTGGGTTCCCCACCAATAGCGGGGTTCTTAGCGTAATGCGGGCGTTAAGAGGAATCCTTCGTCGGACTAACGTTCGGTCGAATAGTCTTAGCGTTCAGGTGAGCGATAGCCCTATAGCTAGGTGAGCTCATTTTAGTGGAACCTCCACGGCCAAGTCTCCGCCTTAATTAATTAGAAATTTAGGAGCTCTTTTTATTTAAAGTCTATTTTAGTTCAATTGTTTTTTCGGTGCCATCGAGCTAAGCTCTTCATCGGCACCACCTTCTTGCTTTCTTTTCATGCTTTCATTTTTCTTTCTGCCATTTTCTGCTTTTTATTATATATAAATAACCGACAAGTTAATTATCGGTAAAATAATAGTCCCCTCCAGGGAAGAGTAGAAATAATCGAACCGGACCCGAGAACAATACGACCTCGATATTCCACCCGGAATATCCTGTACTACTCACGATAGGTGCACTTGCCTCCTTTCGTTAAAACTCGATTTCTAAACCTTTTTTATATCCAAAAAAAAATAAATAAATACGCGCGACCCGTTTTCTTGAATAAAATCACTTCCGCCTTTCAACTCAAATAAAACCGCCGGGTCGCCGCGCGACCGCAAATAATTTCCGAGTTTTAACCATCAAGTTTTTGGCGCCGTTGCCGGGGAATCTTTAGGTTCGTTATTTTAAACCCTGGAAATCTATTAATTTTACCTTATTTTTGAAAAAAAAAATCTATTTATAATAATACTATTAAAAAAAAAAAAAAAACTACTTTAAAAAGAAAAAAAAAACAAAAACTTAGAAAATATATATATATCTTTTTTATCATATTATTATTATTTATAAAATATTTTTTTGAAATGACGTCATTTTCTATAAATCCTAAAAAACCAAAAAAAAAAAATCTAAAAAATCTAAAACAAACAAAAAAAAACAAACAAAAACTCTAAAAACAAAAACCTAAAAATCTAAAAAGTTCAAAAAAAAAAAAAAAAAAAACTTAACAAAAAATATATATTTTATTTTAATTTAACTTATTATATTTTATTTTGATTCGGCGCGCTTTTCACTCTTGTGCGCGCTAGGGGATCACATTTTTATCACGTAGTGGTCGCTAAGGCCTTAGCTACCTCCGACTCCCCCACGCACATCGCCCCCCTACCGCCCGCGATTTTTAGGCCGAGTTTCTCTTTCTTATTTTTTCTGTTATCTTTTGTTTTTTCTTCTAAATAATGCAGGGTTCCAACCTGGGCCTCCCGCGCTCGTCTTAGGGAAGCTCCTACCCTCCCTTTTTCTTTTGTACTTATTATAATTTGTATATTATCTGTTCCGCATACTTAGACTGCAACATTGGGGACAATGTTGGGTTTAAGTATGGGGGTGTTTCCTATACTGCATTTTTTTTATTCTGTACTCATCAAAATACAAAAATACAAAAAAAAAATTGCAAAACTTAAAACATAAAAAAAAAAAAAAAAAAAAAATTTCCTTGTTTTATATAATAAAAAAAAAAAAAAAAAAAAACTCAAAAAAAAATCATAAACCACAAACAAAAATCTCAAAAAAACTTATAAAACATCAAAAAATTCAACAAAAAAAAAAAAAAATTTTTTTACTTTGTAAATATTTTTCAAAAAAAAAATCTCTCTTCCCCCCTCTTCTTCTTTTTTGTAAAAACTTGCGTCTTGCTGCCCGCGACGGTCGACTCATCGAACCAACCATTCAAATAGAGTCTGTTCGCGGGGGCCGCAATCGAGTTTTTACTTTGCCCTTTTTTTTGTAAATATCTCTCTTTCCCCCCTATCTTCTTTGTAAATAACACTTCTTTCTCTCCTCTTTCTTGTAAATAACTTATCAAATAACTCTAAAAATCAAAAAATTAGAAAAACCAAAAACCCTAAAAAGATAAAAAGCCAAAAAAATCCTAAAAGGTAATAATTAAAACACAAAAAAAAATGATAAAATCCCTAAAAAAATCAAAAAAAAAAAAATGTTTTGTTAAATTATGTAACAAAATAATTCGAATATACCATTTCTTAACCCTTTTTGCTTTCCAAAAATCTAGTTTCGAGTTAATTTATATGCGAATTTTAGTTATTCTTTGCTTACTATTCGTTTATTAATTAAAGTTCGATAGATTTAAGTGTCTGGGGTTAAGATTTAAAGAATTTTTTATGTCCTTTCCTTATAATAGAGAACTTGTTTTTCACCACCACTTCTAAGTCTATAAATAGAAGCTCGTTTTTTATGTTAGAAAATAACATCCATGGATTTCAATTATTTCAACTTCATGCTTTTAGAAACATTGGAACGTTCATTTTAAAAAGGTTGCTCTCAAAATTTTGATTAAAAGCTAGTTTTATTTTTGAAAAACTAAACCCACTTCCATTTTTTTTTCGTGTCTTAATTGACATGATTCCCCCTATCCCTTAAAAGATCCTATGTCAATGGGAATAAGATTTCGTTCCGTAAACATAGGCACCCAATAATTTAAAAAGATTATATAGGGAGTAAGAGGATAAAATTCATTACTCCTACAAATATACATTGGGTTATTTATTTATTATGAAGAAAGAAAAAATTTATTATGAGTTAGGAAAATAAGATTTCGTTTTCCTAACTATCCAAAAAGAAAAAAATTGGAGGTTCGAGAAAAAATTACCTCACCTCAATATCCAAGCCTTCTTCATAATCCACCAAACCACTTCGCCTATTTCAATGATTCTAGACTTAATTTAAAATTTTTTTGAGAGCATAATTTTTAAATTGCATTATTTCCTTTAACTTCTTTTTAGCCAAAGTTTTTTGTATTAAATCCAATCCATCTTTGTTAAACTAACAAAAATAAATTTTTGCCTTCTATTTTATTTTATGTAGAAGTCTTTTTGAAACTCTTCCTCTATTCATAACATTTCATAAATTAGGATTTAATTCTTTAACCCGGATGTTTATTTTGATCTTCCTTTTAATTAAGTCAAGCGGTAGCTAAACTTAGGATTTCTTTTATTCCTTATAAGTTCATCTCCAACTTTTGCTCTGGAATAGCAAAAGCTTAAGTATGGGGGTATTTGATGAATTGTAAATATACCTATTTTTCTGTACATTAATTTAGTCGTTTTCATTTGTTTTCGTCTTTTTATATATTTTTGCTTAATAAATTGCTCCTTTTTTGTAAATAATTTTGCTAACTTTGTTTATTTTATTTTTCAGAAAAAATCAAAAATCTGCCAAAATTGACATGTCACGCCCGTGACATGTTGGTCACGCCCGTGACCAGGGCGTGACACGTCAAAAAGCCGTGAAATCAGCAATTTTCTGAAGTTCAAAGCATGTCACGCCCGTGTCACCCGAGTCACGCCCGTGACCCATGCCGTGACCATCCAGATCACGAAATCGCGCTCAATGATCGTCGACCCAGCTGACACGCCCGTCGACACGCCCGTGTCACCCGACACGGGGCGTGACCCAAGCCCGTGTTCACTCCACTCGACGATTTCATCTCGACGATCGTCGAGTGTCGACACCTGCCTGTCACGCCCAGAGTCACGCCCGTGACCTGGGGCGTGACCTTTCCAGCTAGCCCGACAAGACCCGCGCGGCGACTTTTGGCGCACCGCGCCCAGATCCACCTGCCTGTCACGCCCCCTGTCACGCCCGTGACCAAGGGCGTGACCACTGCGAGACCGCCACGTGTCCAGCCCGAAGTCAACTTTCCCGTCAAATCGCCGGCCGCCTTCCAAATAGTACTGTCACGCCCCCTGTCACGCCCGTGACCAAGGGCGTGACTCATGAAAATTTTGTCTATAAATTCAGAGGTTCTCCTTTGAATTCCTGTTCCCCTTTGGGCACCATTTTGTATAGGAGTTATGCTGCTCGGATGAGTCCAAATGCTATGTAAGGAAATTTCTCCCCTCTCCTTTATTTTCTTAGCTTTGTAATCTTTGTTTTTAGCTTAATAAAATTGTAGATTTTCTCTCTTTCATGGATTTGGACTTCAACGATGTGCCTACTTCTTTGCAATCTTATTTATTTTTGTTTTAACTTAGTTTCTGTTCTTCTTTATAGGCGTGTGTGAGTGTATGAGTATAGTTTATTTACTTTTATGTTTTCATTTTTTACGTAGTGTTGTTAACTTAGATTTTTATAGCTTTTTATTTCATTGTTATAGACCGTTAAAAATGATTTCAAGGTGATTTTCTTTTTCTTTTAACTTAGCTTTTTATTTTTAGGTTGTAAAACCTTTTTCGTTCTTTTCGCTTTATTTTCACTTTTTTAGCGTTTTTACGGAGTTATAGGAATGATAATATAGTCGTTTTAATTTTTCGCGCACTTAGTTTTTCATTTTAACTTTTTCCTTATTTAATTTTTTCGTTCTCTTTTTACGCATTTCTACCGCATTTTAGCGGTAGAAATGTATTCGTTTTTATTTTTCGATCACTTGCATTTTCTTTTTTATTTGCAAAACTTTCTTTCGGTTAATTTTTATTTTCGCTTTTTATGCATTTCTACCGCATTCTAGCGGTAGAAATGCAGTTGTTTAATTTTTCGTTAACTTAGTTTTTTGCAATTTTTTGTGTGTGCGCATTTATTTCCGCCTACTCGTTAAGAGTTAAATGGCGCTTTGCTTTATTTCAATTCTGTCGAGTGTGTGCGTGTGTTTTACTTTTCGGTAGAGTGTGTGCGTTTTCATTTATGTCGAGAGAGAGTGTGCGTGCGTTGCATTTATTTTGTCCTACTCGTTTGAGTAGGACCCGTATTTATTTTCTCCTACTCATTTGAGTAGGACTTGCGTGTGTGCGTTTTACTGCTTTCATTTCTCCCGCCCACGCAGTTGCGCCGGGACTCGCAATTTACTGCTTTCTTCAGTCCTACTCGTTTGGGTAGGACTTGCAATTTTCAGCTTTCATTTACTGCTTTATTTTACTGCTTTCATTTCCTGCTTTCCATTTTCTGCTTTATTTACTGCTTTCCTCGCAAGCCGTCCCCATTCGATGAGTGGCTAATCGTTCTTAGCCCTCGGCATCGAAGAGCATTGGGACAGATAAAATAGCTTAAAATAACTAAAGGTCTAATCTTTCTAATTAATTAATAGCACTTAAGGTTTGCCCGGGTTAACGACGCGTAGGACCACATATCGATGTGTGGGCCCTATTTCCGTTTTCCATACGCCAGCGAGAGGCCGTGCGTATGGACAGATCACCCCTTGGCAAAGAGAGTTCCGCACTAACCCTCGAGAGAGGAGGCGCGCCAACTCTACCGGATTGGGTTCCCCACCCAATAGCGGGGTTCTTAGCGTAATGCGGGCGTTAAGAGGAATCCTTCGTCGGACTAACGTTCGGTCGAATAGTCTTAGCGTTCAGGTGAGCGATAGCCCTATAGCTAGGTGAGCTCATTTTAGTGGAACCTCCACGGCCAAGTCTCCGCCTTAATTAATTAGAAATTTAGGAGCTCTTTTTATTTAAAGTCTATTTTAGTTCAATTGTTTTTTCGGTGCCATCGAGCTAAGCTCTTCATCGGCACCACCTTCTTGCTTTCTTTTCATGCTTTCATTTTTCTTTCTGCCATTTTCTGCTTTTTATTATATATAAATAACCCGACAAGTTAATTATCGGTAAAATAATAGTCCCCTCCAGGGAAGAGTAGAAATAATCGAACGGACCCGAGAACAATACGACCTCGATATTCCACCCGGATATCCTGTACTACTCACGATAGGGCACTTGCCTCCTTTCGTTAAAACTCGATTTCTAAACCTTTTTTATATCCAAAAAAAATAAATAAATACGCGCGACCCCGTTTTCTTGAATAAAATCACTTCCGCCTTTCAACTCAAATAAAACCGCCGGGGTCGCCGCGCGACCGCAAATAATTTCCGAGTTTTAACCATCAATAGGAATCCCGCTCCCGCGAGTATGCGGTTAGTGCGTGGTGTTCCTTGGGGTTGACGGGAATAGTCCCCCTTGTGTTGCATGTAGAGCCCGGAATCGTAAGTACGGGCATAGGCATTGTGTGTGAAGCCTACCCGGACGTGTTTTGTCTGGATCGGTGATGTTGCATTTGATATGGTTTTGCCGGAGAAGACTCCGTGCTTTGGATTTTTTCGGGTTTCTACGCGGTAGATTGCAGCAGGGATCCTTGAAGGTTAGCTTCAAGGCGCACCCGGAAAATTGAGCGGAACGTGTTCTGCTAACTTGGCGGTCTGGGAACCGGCCTTGATCATAACTGGGTTATGAGACTGTTTGGAAAATTTGGGATCCGAGAGAAGCTTGGCCCGCGCAAAGTTCCTTAAATTGGACATGCGGCGTGAGCAACGGGCAAGTGGAATTGGACCTAGGCTATGTGGTTCGGTGCGAGAGACCCGAAGACGGGGACTGGCCGTTGGCATAGTTGGAGCCTTAGACGGTGGTCAGAAAGGCTAAATGCTCACATGTTGTTGCCATCCTAGGGGTGGTGGTGGATGCACTGATGGGTCAGGGTCCACCATGAATGTGCCCTGAGTGCACGGGGTGTTTGGCCGTGCGAGCCTACACCTGTGGCGAATTATAATTGCGCTATATATATATTGTGGCTAAAGTTTTTGCAGGGAAAGAGCACCGCCGTCCCGAGTAAGGGACGGGGTCGTTATAATTTGGTCGGCTTTTAGCTGACCGTTGCTTTATTTGCCACCGTGCGGTGGTATGTGCTTGCAGGTGCTGCGGAGCCGAGCGCCAAATAGCGGGCTGGAGCCCATGTTGCTGTGCTGGCCCTAGAAGGCCGTAGAATAGTTGTTTTTACATTTCTCATGTGTGGCCGGCCTGCGAGCCGATGTATGTAAGACATGTTATATTTATGAACATTTGTAAGGCCATAAGGCCATGTACCTATTTCAGTGTATTTGGGGTTCATTCCTGTTGTTGTAGCTGTGGACATTCATATTGATGGAATTAACTTTGGGTTCTTTCAACTTTAAAATCTTCCGCTAGAATGCTCTGTGATTAGGACGAGTAGTCTTAATTAGATGGTTTGATTTATTCATTTAGTAACCCTTCCGACTGTCTGTGGTATATGGCGTCGGGTTCCAGCTGGACCTTCTGTTATATGCCATGCGACGGATGGGGGTGTTACAATTTGGTATCAGACTTCTGGTTACGGTCAAGCTTAAATGAATTCGTGGGCGAATTCTTTTAAGGGGTGGTGAGCACATGTGTGCGTCATCGTTATAACATTAAAAAGAACCCATGGATGTCCACTTAGGAATGAAAAATACTCGTGGTTGAGGAACCTGCGCGTTCCTATAATTGCTTTCTGCAATTTTGTTTGGTCACTTATTGGTGTTTTGTATGACTATAGGTGACCGGGAGTGGCGTAGAGCCGACAGAACATCTGGTTTTCTGAGGGATTATAGTGCACCCAGTGGAGCGCTTGATACCCTCTTTCGTTAGAAACCATAAGAAGGATCGTTGAAGTGGTGCTCGCTATGACTAGTGCACAGCAAGGAAGCAAATGTGCAACCTCTTGTCCCCGAGATGACTTCAATGTCGGGTGGTGTGTGTTGAATCAAATGACATTTAGGAGGCCATCAGGTCAGCCGTTGAATATGTGCTTGGTGCAGGGTACGCACTCAGTTGATGAGTATTTGCAGGCATTCCTTTTGATAAGCCGCTACCCATGCTTTGAGTTGGAGAACGAGAGGTCTATAGTCGATAGATTCTATAGTGGTCTACGTGACGAACTACGAATTCCACTTCTAGGACCAAAACTAATGGGATTCCGAGCCTTGGTAGAGTCGGCCAGATCTTTGGAAGTGGAAATGGAAAAAATTCACCAGATACCAGTGAGTAGGGTATCGAACTCTGCAATTCCTATGAGGGGTGCATCTTGCAAAATGCTGAAGAAGAAGGTTAGATCATCGACTAGCAAGGTTGCTTACAACTGTCATACTTGTGGAAAGAAAGGACACTTTGCCCGAGAATGTTGGGATGGTGCTCAGAAGATTAAGGAAGCTATGTCAGGAGCAGGTGAGGACTCTGGTACTAAGAAACCACAGTTCAAAGGGCCAAGTTCAAAGTCCGATGTCCGCAGTTGGAATAAGAAGCTGAAGACTTCGAACTCAGCCCCTTCTTCTGGTGCGTCGGGAGCAACTACAAGTCGAGTCCCAAGAGCTTGCTATATCTGCGAAAAAGTGGGACATTTTGCACGTGAGTGTTGGAGTGGACGTGCAAAGTCCGAAAGGAACTCTGAAGAGTACAAGCTTGGTCAGCAAGAGGACAGAAAGCAAGCAGACGTGGTGACAGGTAAGGTTTAAAATTCTAGCATTTAGCTTTAGACACTTGCAGTCTTTGTGCATGTTAACCTAGAACCGCTTGTGCTAAGCGTTGTTCTGAATTTCGTTTATCCGGCGCGAGCACCGTTCGTTAAAGGGGGCTTTGTGTCTCCGTTTGCCCAAAGGAATTGTATTACGTGTCGGAATATATCTTCCGATGGCAAAAGTCTTAATGGATGTGTTGTTGACTAGTAGTGCTCGATGCGCGCAGATGGAATCTGTTGCGTTTAGGTATGGATTGTGAGTCAAAAGTTTGATTTGCAGGCGTTGTTTCTTACCGCTAGGAGGGTTCAACGTGATCTTTAGCATGGTCAGGCTCTCGGAGCAGCAGACATACGTTGATCGAAGTTGCTAGTGGGTCAGTTGAGAGCTAGTCATGAGGTGACTTTCGCGGGCATGAAGGGGTCGGGTAAGATTTTGATGTCAGCCCTTCAGGTGTTCCCGGCAGTTCGGTCTGGGGCAGAACTGTATGTCACTCTAGTGTAGACTTCGACGCTAAACCTAGTTTGGGCAACATCCCAGTTGTGTCCAAATATCCTGATGTGTTTCCAGATGATCTCCCAGGAGCCCCTCCTCAGTGGGAGATAGACTTTACTATAGAGCTGGTACCGGGTGCCAAACCGGTGTCATGCTCCCCCTATCGGATAGCCCCAAGAGAAATGGCAGAGTTGAAGGTGCAACCGCAGGAGTTGCTAGAGCAAGGTTTTGTGCGTCCAAGTTTGTCGCCTTGGAGCGCACCAGTTCTCTTTGTTAAGAAGAAAGATGGGAGCTTGTAGATTTATATCGATTATCGGAATTGAACAAACTTACGGAGAAGAACAAATATCCAATCCCGAGGATTGACGATCTATTTGATCAGTTGGTTGGGTCAACTGTATATTCGAAGTTAGATTTGAAGTCTGGTTACTATCAGTTGAGGATAAGGGAGAGCGACATTCCAAAGACAGCATTCAGTACGCGGTTTGGCATTACGAGTTCACGGTTATGCCGTTTGGGTTGACGAATGCTCCATCCGTGTTTATGGATCTGATGAATAGGACGTTCAGAGAATACTTGGATCAGTTTGTGATAGTATTCATCGATGATATCCTGGTGTATTCGCGGTGCGAGGAGGATCATTACAAGCACTTACACATGGTGTTGGAGACATTGAGGAAAAGTCAGTTGTATGCAAAGTTCTCCAAGTGTGAGTTCTGGTTATCCTCGATAGCGTTCCTTGGTCATGTTGTCAGTGGAGAAGGAATAGCTGTGGATCCGGCGAAGATAGTGGCGATACGGAGTGGCCTACTTTGACTACAGTGGCAGAGGTCCGGAGTTTTCTGGGGCTTGCTGGCTACTACAGGCGCTTCGTAGAGAACTTCTCGCGGATAGCACTACCACTCACGACGTTGACAAGGAAGGATCAGAAGTTTGTGTGGTCTTCGGAGTGCGAACAGGCTTTTGTAGAGTTGAAGAGGCGGTTAACCACGGCGCCTATTTTATGTTCGCCAAGTGGTACCGAAGGATTCGAGATATATAGTGATGCTTCAGGTAGTGGTTTGGGCTGTGTTCTACTACAGCATGGGAGAGTGATAGCTTATGGTTCACGACAATTGAAGGTTCACGAGAGGAATTATCCGGTCCACGACTTAGAGTTAGCGGCCGTGATATTTGCTCTTAAGCTTTGAGGCACTATCTGTACGGTGTGAAGGTGGATATTTACACCGATCATAAGAGTTTGAAGTACCTATTGGACCAAAAAGATCTGAACATGAGGCAGAGGAGGTGGATGGAGTTCTTAGGGGACTACACCTTCAAGATACACTATGTGCCTGGGAAGGGAAATGTAGTGGCGGATGCGTTGAGTCGTAAGATTCCCGCACAAGCCAACTGGTTATCAGTGCATGATAAGAGATTGGTCCAAGAGTTGGAGGCATTGGAGATATCTTGCGTTGACAAGCAGTCTAGTGCCGAGGCGAAACTGTTTTGGACAGAGGTGCAGTGTGACCTAGCGGATAGAGTTCGGAGGGCTTTGGTTCAGGATAGCAGCATGAAGCAAATCTTGGATGGATCTTTGGATGGGTCAAATTCCCAGTTTGTGGTTGAAGATGGGTTGCTAAGGAAGGACGGTCGTCTATGCGTTCCTAGTGCGGATAATATTCGGGAGGAGTTGATGTATGAGGCTCATCATACCAAATACTCAATCCACCGGGAAGCACGAAGATGTATAGAGACATGAAGAAATTATTCTGGTGGCCGGGTTTGAAGAAGGATGTGGCGCTTTATGTGGCCAAGTGTCGTACTTGTGCATTAGTGAAGGCGGAATGCCAGAAGCCCGGAGGTTTCCTGAAATCACTTCCTATCCAGAATGGAAGTTTGACGACATATCTATGGATTTTGTGCACGGTTTGCCGAAGTCACAGAAAGGAAATGACGCCATTTGGGTGGTTGTTGATAGATTGACAAAGGTGTCGCACTTTATCCCAGTGAGAAAGGAGGATCCAGTGGAAAAGTTAGCCAAAACTCTACGTGGATAATATTGTACGACTGCATGGTGTGCCTCGCAGTATTGTTAGTAATCGTGATGGACGCTTCACGTCAAATGACTGGAGGTTGGTGCATGGTCTGTTGGGTACTAAGCTAAAGTTCAGCACAGCCTTTCACCCACAGACAGGTGGCCAAACCGAGAGAGTCAACAGAACTATGGAGGACATGCTTCGCATGTGCGTCCTAGATTTCGGGAAGTATTGGGAGGATCACCTGTACATGGTGGAGTTTGCGTACAACAATAGCTTTCAGGCAAGCATTGGAATGGCGCCTTTCGAAGCTTTGTACGGGAGGAAGTGTCGTACGTCGTTGTCTTGGTTGGAGGCAGGCGAATCAAAGTTGTATAAACGTCAACGGTGGAAGATGCCACTTCAATGATACGGACAATTCATGAAAGGCTGAAGATAGCTCAGGATAGACAGTCAAAGTACTACAATGCCAAACATAGAAATGTGGAGTTCAACGTTGGCGACATGGTATATTTTAAAATCAAGCCGTTCAAGGGTGTATCGCGGGTTCGACGCTTGAAGAAGCTGAGTCCGAGATACCTTGGACCATTTGAAATCCTGGAGCGTGTTGGCGAGGCGGCGTATAGGTTGAAGCTGTCGACGGAGTTGAGTGGGTTGCATGACGTAGTCCACGTATCGGTGTTGCGTAAGGCAGTGCAAGAGCCTTCACAGATCGTTGCAGACAATCAGGTACCGGTTGATTATGAGTTAACAACAAGGGTCAGACCAGTACGAATTGAAGACGTTGCGGTCAAACGACTCCGCAACAAGGAGGTCAGATGGTTAAAGTCCGTTGGGATAATTGCGGACGTGAGGAGCTTTCTTGGGAGCGAGAGCAAGCTATGTTGGAGGAATACCCCGAGTTATTCCACTCAGGTATCATTTAGCTTTCGTGTACCTTTGCTTAATTTCGGACGAAATTCCTTAAGTGGGGGAGATTTGTAACGCCCCGAATTTTGTGTGCGAGTCGGTCGCGGAAAAGAGTTTTTGGTGCTGTAGGGGTACACGGCCTAGGACACGGGCGTGTCCAAGGCCGTGTCTGGCTGGTGATTTTTGGCCGTTTTCAACCCGAGAAGGACACGGCCAGAAAACACGGCCGGATGACACGGGCGTGTCATCCGACACGGGCGTGTGCCAACCCGTGTCCAGACCCGTGTCCTGAGGGGTCGTGTCCGTTGCCGTGGCGGTTATGCGTGACACGCCCTCGAACACGGGCGTGTCGAGGAACCCGACACGGGCGTGTCAGGTCAGGCACGGGCGTGTCTTGGCCCGTGTGCGTTTCCCCCGTTCGTCGATCGTGCCTGGATCGAGGCACACGGCCTTGGACACGGCCGTGTGCCAAGCCGTGTGCGGCCCAGTTCTGGGGAATTTTGTGCAGATCCGAGCGTTCATTTTCTTTAATTTAGATCTGACGGCCCAGATTAGTTTAGGGCTCTGTTAAGGCCGGGAATAGGGAGTTATTCCCTCATTTTCTCTCCAAAATTCTCCCCTTCCAAAGTGAGAGAGGAGAGGAAGAAGAAGGAGGTTTCCGGCCGCCGGCGGAGCATCGGAGCGCCATTTCGAAATCGGAGAGCGGATCCGTGGAGGGAAGGTCATTGCGAAGAGTTCTAACCGCGTAGTTTTTCCATGGCGCCAAAACGGACTACAAGGGTAACGATTCTCAACTCGAGCGCTTGAAGCTCTTTCTTTCTGCATAGGGAATCCCGCTCCCGCGAGTATGCGGTGAGTGCGTGGTGTTCCTTGGGGTTGACGGGAATAGTCCCCCTTGTGTTGCATGTAGAGCCCGGAATCGTAAGTACGGGCATAGGCATTGTGTGTGAAGCCTACCCGGACGTGTTTTGTCTGGATCGGTGATGTTGCATTTGATATGGTTTTGCCGGAGAAGACTCCGTGCTTTGGATTTTTCGGGTTTCTACGCGGTAGATTGCAGCAGGGATCCTTGAAGGTTAGCTTCAAGGCGCACCCGGAAAATTGAGCGGAAACGTGTTCTGCTAACTTGGCGGTCTGGGAACGGCCTTGATCATAACTGGGTTATGAGACTGTTTGGAAAATTTGGGATCCGAGAGAAGCTTAGCCCGCGCAAAGTTCCT
This sequence comes from Platanthera guangdongensis, assembly GCA_039583875.1. Classification (NCBI taxonomy): domain Eukaryota; kingdom Viridiplantae; phylum Streptophyta; class Magnoliopsida; order Asparagales; family Orchidaceae; genus Platanthera; species Platanthera guangdongensis. Next base: position 115,099,329 of record CM077148.1, on the reverse strand, counting down.
TAAATTGGACATGCGGCGTGAGCAACGGGCAAGTGGAATTGGACCTAGGCTATGTGGTTCGGTGCGAGAGACCCGAAGACGGGGACTGGCCGTTGGCATAGTTGGAGCCTTAGACGGTGGTCAGAAAGGCTAAATGCTCACATGTTGTTGCCATCCTAGGGGTGGTGGTGGATGCACTGATGGGTCAGGGTCCACCATGAATGTGCCCTGAGTGCACGGGTGTTTGGCCGTGCGAGCCTACACCTGTGGCGAATTATAATTGCGCTATATATATATTGTTGGCTAAAGTTTTGCAGGGAAAGAGCACCGCCGTCCCGAGTAAGGGACGGGGTCGTTATATTTGGTCGGCTTTTAGCTGACCGTTGCTTTATTTGCCACCGTGCGGTGGTATGTGCTTGCAGGTGCTGCGGAGCCGAGCGCCAAATAGCGGGCTGGAGCCCATGTTGCTGTGCTGGCCCTAGAAGGCCGTAGAATAGTTGTTTTTACATTTCTCATGTGTGGCCGGCCTGCGAGCCGATGTATGTAAGACATGTTATATTTATGAACATTTGTAAGGCCATAAGGCCATGTACCTATTTCAGTGTATTTGGGGTTCATTCCTGTTGTTGTAGCTGTGGACATTCATATTGATGGAATTAACTTTGGGTTCTTTCAACTTTAAAATCTTCCGCTAGAATGCTCTGTGATTAGGACGAGTAGTCTTAATTAGATGGTTTGATTTATTCATTTAGTAACCCTTCCGACTGTCTGTGGTATATGGCGTCGGGTTCCAGCTGGACCTTCTGTTATATGCCATGCGACGGATGGGGTGTTACAAGTAGGGTTGGTTGGGCATCTTGGGGGTCACATGTCCCTTGGTAAGGGTACTTTGACCACATTAGGGCTAGAGTTGACTTGGGTCAACAAGACCATTTGGTTTGACCCCAATGGGTCCTTGGTGACCCATTGGCATCCCCTAAGGTCTAGGAAGGGTCATGTAGGGTTACCTTGCACTTTGGAGGTCACATACCCTTAGTAAGGGTACTTTGACCAGATGTGGGGCCTAAGTTGACTTGGGTCAACTTGATCTCTAGGGCTGAACCCAATGTGTCCTTCGTGACCCATTGACCTCACGTTAGGGTTAGGAGGTCATGGGTGGGGCCCACTTGGCTAGGGAAGGTAAATTGACCCTAAATAGGCTAGTTTGACCCTTTAGGGTTACGGTTGACTTGGGTCAACTGAGTCTCTTTGATTGACCCCATGGGTCCATATGGCTCTAATGGGCCTCCCAAAATTTTTGGGGTGTTGTGGTAGGTATTGTGGTCAAGGTGTAGCCCCATGGTCATCCTAAACTATTGTTTAGAATTCTACTATATACAGACCATGATGATTTCCAACTTCATGCCTCCTATCTCTTGGCCCATTTCTGGCTTCGTAGGGTTTGTCATGACCTAGTCATGGACAAAACACTCCTAGGGGTCTAGTTGGAAATGGGATGTTACATGTTTATCGTCTTGCTTTGCCTAATGGGCTTGTAATAGAACTATATATTGTTATTTTGTTCCTTCAATATCTTGAAACATTATATCAATTTCATGTTTGAACATGTTGGATTTTTCTTTTATTATTAAGAACAATTGTTGTTCAATATTTAAGAATGATGTTTGTTATGGTATAGCCCAAATGTTTAATGATCAGTATATTTTGAACTTAGACCATCTGATATATAATATTAAAAATACTAAAATACTAAGAACAAATGACTCGAACCCTACGTATCTTGGCATTGTCATTTGGGTCATATAAATGAGAAACGTATATCCAAGCTCCATAAAGATTTACTGTTGGACTCATTTGATTACGAATCTTTTGAGTGATGCGAATCTTATTTGTTAAGCAGGATGACTAAAGTCCCGTTAACTGGCTGCAATGAGAGGGCTGATGATCTCTTGGGTATAGTACATAGTGATGTATGTGGACCCAGCTGAGAAAGAAGGTTAAAGAACTCCGATCTGATCTATGTGGTGAATACCTAAGTCGTGAGTTTCTTGATCATCTGATAGAGTGTGGTATTATATCACAGCTCACTCCACCTAGAACACCACAACATAATTATGTGCCTGACAGGAGGAATCATACTTTGTTGGATATGGCGTGGTCGATTATGAGACATGCAGATTTGCCTATTTCCTTTTGGGGCTTTGCTCTAGAAATTGTTGCTTTAACATTAAATCATGCTCCAACGAAAGCAGTTCTAAAGACCCCAAATGAGATATGGACTGGGAAGCATCCCATTATGTCATTCATTAAGGTTTGGTGATGTGATATATAGACGAGACTTCAAATGCCTGATAAGTTGGAACCCTAATACAGTTATCTTGTGCGGTATCCTAGGGAAACCAAAGGGTACTACTTCTACCTACCGTCCGAGGGAAAAGTGTTTGTCACAAGGACTGGTGTCTTTCTTGAGAAAAAGTTCTTAAGTAGAAAGACAGACTGGTAGAACTTGAAGAAGTTCAGGAACCACAAACTGTGAAAGAACCAATATTGACACCAAAGTCAAGACTACATGTAGTTGTAGCTGGAGAACCTGCTCTAGAAACACAAGTTCCATGTAGATTTGGTAGACCAATGTTTGGGCCTGAGAGATATGGATTTCGCGTGTCTCAAATAGATAATGTGTTGCTCATGGATCATAGTGATGAGCTTGAAACCTACCATGAGACTATTTGTGAACCGGACTACGAGAAGTGGCTTGAGGCCATGAAATCTGAGATGGACTCCATGTATGAAAACCACGTATAGACTTTGGTGGAACCACCTGAAGGGGTAAGACCCATAGGGTGCAAGTGGGTCTTCAAAAAGAAGACTGACATGGATGGGAATGTACAGACATTCAAAGGGCGACTTGTGGCTAAATGTTTCAAACAAATTCATGGTATTGACTATGAGGAGACTTTTTCCCCTGTTACATGGTTAAGTCCATCAGAATTCTGCTTGTTATTGCTGCATATTATGACTACGAGATCTAGTACATTGATGTCAAAATGACTTTCCTAAATGGAAACCTCCTTGAGGAAGTGTATATGACACAACCAGAGGGTTTTGAATCTCCAAGTGAAGCCACTAAAATATGCAAGATGGAGAGATCTATTTATGGATTGAAACAAGCTTCTCAAAGTTATAATCTTCATTTTGATGACAAGATCAAAGAGTTTTGTTTTATCAAGAATGAGGATGAACCTTGTGTTTATAAGATGATTAATGGGAGTATTGTAGTCTTCCTCATATTGTATATAGATGACATACTGTTGATTAGGAATGACAAACTAACCCTGCAAGTTGTTAAGAACAACCTAGGGGATGGCTTTTCAATGAACGACTTAGGTGCAACGACTTATATACTTGGAATTAAGATCTATAAAGATAGATCGAAAAAGTTACTGGGTTTAACCCAAAGTACATACATTGACAATGTGTTGAAATGGTTCAGCATACTTGAGTCAAAGAAAGGATTCTTGCCCATGTCTCATGGTGTGAGTCTCTCTAAGGACCAGTGTCCTAAGTCTTGTGAAGATAAGGACCGCATGAAGTTGATTCCATATGCTTCGACAATTTGGTCAATCATGTATGCAGTGATAGGTACTAGATCTGATGTTTCTTATGCTTTGAGCATGGCAAGTAGTATCAGTCTGATCCTGGTGCAGGTCACTGGATAGCCGTCAAGAATATCCTCAATTACTTGAGAAGAACTAAGGATACATTCTTGGTATTCAGCGGAGAGGAAGAGCTCCTTGTAAGTGGTTACACGGATTCTAGCTTCCAAACTGATAGGGATGATTCAAAGTCTCAGTCAGGTTTTGTGTTGTGCCTTTATGGAGGTATTGTTAGCTGGAAGAGTTCCAAGTAGGATACAGTTGCCAATACTACTACTGAGGCTGAGTATTTTGTCGCTGCAAATGCAGCGAAGGAGGGTGTATGGATTAGGAAATTCATCAGTGAGTTAGATGTAGTTACTAGCATTGTTCATCCTGTAGATCTCTACTGTGATAAAAACAGTGTAATTGCACTTGCTTCGGAACTTAGATCTCATCAGCGCTCCAAGCATATACTCTAGCAGTTCCATCTAATTAGAGAGATTGTCAATCAAGTTGATGTGAGCATATTCAGAGTGCCGACTGAAGTAAACATTGCGGATCCACTGACAAAGCCTCCCGCACAGAGAAAGCATGATGGTCATGTTAAATCTATGGGTATACGATACCTAAATGATCAACTCTAGTTTGAGTCTTATGGATTGTATGTTTGTTGGCTGTAATATTTTATTTGATGAATAAAAGCACTATATGCATTTCATTTTATATATTTTGGCAAGTTCTTTTATTATGAAATTTTTTCTATTATGATAGAGAAGTTCAATTTAATAAATGTCATCACAGTGTTTGATTCTATAGATTAAGTAGTGACTTGATGTGAGAACATATGATCTTTGAAGCTTCATTCTTAAAGGTCCCTAGTTGTTGTATCATCTTAGAAGCTAAGGGTGATGACGATGCATTTAAGACTAGCATGTGTGTTGACTGATGACCCGTCCTCACAGGTCAAGATATTGTGATATTAAGTCATCACATGGGTACTTGTTATGAACAAGTTGTACTAGACAACCCACCGCGAGAATACTTTGTGGATTGTTATATAAACAAGTCACAAGTTTGGCTCGAGTGGCAATGGTGTTTGTTGTCATTTGACCTGAAGTAACAGCTTTCATCGAGTGAGGAAGAGCGTTCTTTAATGCCATCAAAAGTCCATTCTTGATAAAGTTGGATGATAAAAGTGGTTATTGGGTACGTTACGAATTGTTTGGGTATTTGTGTGTGAGCAGAGATGGGATTTGTCCTCCTATATGACAGATTTGCATCCATGGCCCCTTGATGGAATGGGACTGAGAAATGCATGCCATGCTTGGTAGAGTCAATATAAATATGGGACTCACCAATTTCTGAAAGTCCATTTTAGATCGGGAAACTGAGATTGAACAATTATGAGGGTGACACGGTCTATACCTCTAGTTCTATCCGTATGTAAGTGATGAATGGACATGATAACACTGTAATATTAGTCAGAATGTCATATAAGTTTATAAACTCTTACTGTTTGTGGAGCAATGATGTAGTGCAACATGCCGCTCAATGTTTGTGAATCTTTTGTTTGATACTTTCTAGATCAAGTGGGAGTCTGTTGGTGCAACCATAGTGATCTCGAAGTGATCAAGCATGTAGCCTCACTGCCAACTCAGTATGAGCCTATCAGGGTCGTACATAAGATTGTGGAGAAATTTAGAGTTTGGATCTGTATGGTGTAGCTCATGTGATGAGCAAAAGGGACTGAAATATTTTAAGTCAAAAGCATTGAATGCATTTAGTTAACTCAATGCCTTGGAATATTCGTCGATCTCAATTCGACAATTTTTTCCTCTAGCGCAGATTCGTCAAACTCCTTTTGACCAATTTCCCTTGGCGCAGATTCGTCGAACACCGTTGGAGGAATTGGCCTTGGCACAGATTCGTCGAACCCTGCAGAAGGCGTTGAGGACATTGAGACCATTCAACGACTTCATCGATTCAAGTGTTGATTCGGCTGGATTTTGGCATTGATTTCATCCTATGTGGTATTAGATACTCAATGATTTGATGAGTATAAATTGATACTCGACGATTCGTCGTATATCTTATCGATATTCGATAATTCGCCCCGACAACCCTTTGTCTGGCCGAAGGTCTATTTTCTCTTAGTCCTGGGTCTGCGACTTGCGACGGGCTACTTTGTTTATTCCCTTTGTGTATAAATAGGAAGTTTTAGGGTTTGACTATTAGACAATCAATTCTCTGTCCGAGCACACGAGCCGTACTGTGTGAAAGACTGATAACCCTAAAAGCCCGACGGAAGTCGTTCCGTCTTCGTCTTCGCTTTGGGGGAAGAACCTTGTCTAACAAATTCATTGCGGGAATGATGGAGAAAGCCATTAATGGCGTCGACGACTAGTTTTTGTCGTCTTCTACAAATGGAAGGTTGTAAATCAGCAATTAAGGTGGGGCCCAAAGCATAATAGAGTCGTTGATCGACAAGAAATAAAAGGGAAATATTGGCTATGTCGACAATAAGCAATTAGGGTTTTCTGATTTCGCAATTGCGGCTGAACATCATCTTCTTCCTCACCATTATTGTCGAGCCTGAAGGTCATGTTCAGTTCAGTCAACCTGAAAGCTAAAGATGATATCTACTGAAATATTAATTTGCGACAACAAGGTCAGGATTGATTTCTGAAAGAGAAGAGGCGGAGACTTCTGCAAGTAACTTCCAGCAAAAGCCGTGAAAAAACTAAAGACCTAGTCAACTTGTTATTGTGAAGAAGATATGGTTGATATCTAGTTAACCTAGGAAGACAGACATAAGGTTTTTTATCTAGTGTCTAACTATTTCAAAACACTTCTGTTTTTCTGTAGGATCCTATCTAGGATCTAAGTGCAGGATGCTTGAGTGAATCTGTGTGTTGGCCTGCTTTATAAATGTTGTAAGACCCCCTTTTTTTCAATATAAAACCCCGGGGTCTTAGGCCCAGAACCGCCGCCTTGCGGGTGACACCTTCGCACCCGGGAAGGTCGTCACTACAAGATGCCGATCCTGTCGGCCAAATCGATCGCGACTGAAGCAAAAGTAGCAGTGCAAGAGAAGATAAGTCCACAACTAATCACATATATATTAAATAGACTCCACGATGGGAGTGCCCACAAAATAATAAAAGAGTACAGAAATAAAAGGTGTTGGGTCCGGCGTTCCTTCACTTGACCCGTGGCACTTTGCTACTTATTTAAGAAATTAAGTAGCGCCCTCTCCAACAGTCCGGGCTTTTGGGGCAGTTGGGTATGCGCTTGATCCTTCAATTGGTATCAGAGGAGGTCACATGTTTAAGACCGGGGGAGCGCTATTAAATCCTGATTTTTTCCCTTCTACCTATGTGGGTCCGGCAGGTCATGCAGTCGTGGACATGTGGTAACCCCACCTCTGAGCCAGGTGGGCCATGTGGTAACTCCACCTCTGAGCCGATGGGTTTGCTGGACGCCGGGGGGGGGGGGATTGTTGGGTCCGGCGTTCCTTCACTTGATCCTGGCGCTTTGCTACTTATTTATGAAATTAAGTAGCGCCCTCTCCAATAGTCCGAGCTTTTGGTGCAGTTGGATATGCGCTTGATCCTTCAAAAGGGCTTAAGCCCGGTACATTAATATCCTCACTACAGATCTCTCATGCGGAAGCAAAACTAAAAAAACAACTACTAGAAGTCGGAACACACGGTCCCAGCTGGCTGTACTCCTGAGCTAGACTGCCCTGTCTCCAATCGCACCGGTCTCCTGGGCTGTCCTCCATACTCGGCTCTGCGATCCCCTAATATGTTGTGGTTCGAAAACCATTTATCTATAAGACTAGGCCCTATCATCCCCCACCCCTTCCCCATGCTCCTAGGCACCGAGCGGGAGGAAGAAAGGAAAGGACGTGAAAGTGGAGAGAAGTCAAAAACAGGTGACAGGGGGACCTAGCTGGCAATTTATAATCAGGTTATAATAAGTAAAGTAAGAAAGGAATTTAACCTTCACTTATATGGATACAGATAAGCCAAGGGATCTTCTACAACGCTCACATCGTATAAAATGTCTCATACCACTTTATACGTTGGGGTGTCGGTTATCACAAGCAGTATATATATATTGAAATAACCATAATTTATAAACTTGCCCACACAAGCTTATAGACCAAGGGGTCGTTTTGTAGGGCCTAATGTATAAGCGTCCCTAACCACTTATACTTTAGGTGTTAGGGTTAAATGAATCGTTGATGCTATGACATGCAAGTGGGTATGATGAACATGCAAGTGCAACACACACACCCGACTCTGTGCACACAGACCTTTAGTTCCCCTTTCGGAGCCGTTACCTCCCAGGATACCTCCGTAGTGGCAGACGGAAGCGGTGGGTTGGGCCTCTCCCACCTCAAAACCAGTAAAAGCACTACCGGTATGACCTATCGTATGCCTCAACGCTTGGTGCACTAAGCGGCTACCGCGTACTCTTGCCGACTGGACCGCCGGACTTAAGTTTGGCGAAGTGTAAAACCACACTTGCCGAGTCATCGTATTGGCATCGGTGCATTGAATAACCCATACCGAAGACCCACCACCTTAACTTTCTTTCCTTTCATGCACATGCAAATTTATCGTATCAGTACCGATCCAAAGCTCCCCGGACCATTCCGTCCGTCTCAAATATCAACCGAGCCAAAGCTCGCCGGACCAAAACGTCTGTCTCTTATTCCAAACCTCATCCCTTTGAACACAGCGAGATGGTGCCCCTTTGAACACCTCGGGATGACTTAACCATTTCCAATACTTTTCCAACTAGTGTGTGCAGTGTGAAACCCTATTTACTAAATTACTCTTTCGATTTGTTCTTTAATGTTTACGTTAACCCAGGACTGCCCCCGGTATTCCCTGTGAAGGGCTCTCAAGGGGCACTAGGAACTATGTTGGGATTATGCCCAACGTTCCCTTTCGCAAGGTACTTATTATTATTGGTTGATTTCCCTTACCCATTACCTTCTCATATTGCGATAGGCTAATCCTAAGGTAATTTAGACCTTTCACTCTTGCGGGAACGACGATCTTCGTCGAACTCGCATACCTTCTAACACACATCAACTCGATTCCCACCCCTCCTTAGAACTTTCTATGGTGACCCATCCACTTTCATTCAAACAATTCAAACACGACTAACTCATACCCTATTCCAACTCTTATCCTAATACAACTTTCCCCCAATTACTATTTGCAGACCAACCTATACTAAGTGATGATCATGAAAGGAAGTCCTTCAAGTTTTCATCCGAATGACCTAGGATTATTACTGGAGTTCTATCATGACATAAATGATTTAATTCCAGAATATTGTATTTTTCTCAATTAATCTTCTATTTAAATAATTTCTTAAATGAGCCAATTATTGTCAAGTTGATCATGAAGTATACATTTTAGACATGATTAATGTTTCATAAATTCATGATAATATTTGATATATCTATAAGTGATAATTTCCAAATTTGACATTTTCTACAAATATTTAAGGGGCCTAAAATTATTTTAGCATCAATCACCATATTCCAAGATTTGTAAATCAACTACTTAATATTATCATCCAAATAATTTGAATTAAATATATTACACTACTACAGTCCTAAACGTATCACTGTCCAACATTCATGATTTTTCACAGAATATTTAATTCTAAATAAATTCAATACACAAATCAACAAAGAACATAATTGTGAATTAAGTACTATAAATATACTTCAAAAATTCCTAATTAAATTCCTAATAGTAGATGTCATCCTAAAATCATTAGTGGCTAAAACTCACATTTTTACAGGTTAAATTATTCTTTAAATGAATTATTTATTAAATATCGCCTTTACGAAATTTATGAAGGAAGCAACATATAAATTACTTTAAAAATTATAATAAAATTCAGTGACCTCTATTTAGGTCAAAAACTTCTACTGGACAAATTTTACTAAATTCCATTTAAACCAAATGATTAAATTAAATCAAATACTAAATTGGACATTTTGATAATTAACAAAGGAACTACCTTGAATATAATCTATAAAATTCCACTAAAAATATCTCGGGGTTCAACTCACCCTAAGATTCATTCTACGACATTTTCACAATTTTTAGATGAGGTTAAGTTACTGTTTTGACCTAGTAGTGCTTCTATCATAAAAATAGGGTTTGACTTTTGAGGTACTTAACTACTTCTAAATTTCTTAACATTCCAACCAGTGGCTTAAATATATCTTTGTTAACTCTCTACTGAATTACAAGGCCATACAAGGGCATTTGCTCCTATGTCCTTCACAACCCCTAAAGGTCCATCCTTAGGGTGTGAACTTGGGTCCAAGGGTAAGTCAATGATAATTCATCCATTTTCCCCAAAGAGGGGAGGGAACTTAAAGTAATACTAAGTCAGTGGTCCAAAAAGGGTTGTGCCTTCAATATTTCATTTTTTTCTTCTTTTGGCTATAAGCACACCAAGTCCGTAACAAGCCAACACATGCAAGGGATCTCCCTAACTTGCTGTGGTCCATATGGGCTGAAATTTTAACTATGTCTTAATAATTTACCCATGGACATGCCACCAAAAATTGGGGACTTGTGGGGTTGAACTACTCCAAGAATCACCTAAACAAGACTAGGGGTAATTTGGTAATTTCACCCTAATTTTAATTCCAATTAGTCCCACTATTGGGAAGGGCCTAAATATGCCCAAAGCCAGTTACTTCCCAAAATTCCAGGTCATTTGGGCCTCTGGACGGGCTTGGGCATCCCTTTCAATTTTTTGCATTTTTGCTATTTGCAGCCCAAGGCCATTCAATTTTTCAGATCTTGCAAGTGCGATATCTCAACATGCATAGGGCTAAATGGTCTAATGTTTCTACCATAGGCCTACTATAACACTAAGGGCAGGCCACCAAAATGTGGGGCATTTTGGAGTTGATGTGATCCAAAAATCAACAAAATGTAATTTATCAAATTCTGACTAAAATTATTGAATTATTTTCCCCAAAAATTCTCATTTTGGATAGGACCTATATATGACTAATTAAGCCATATGCCCAAAATTTCAGACCATTTGGACTTATGGTTTGGGCAGGGCACTCATTTTAGTTTCTAACCTACCCTAGGACCCGCCCTAGGAAAATGGCTCTATAGGGCAACCAGACTTGAGAAACATCGTGAACTTATCAAATAAAAGGTAACTTCAAGACCTACATTGTACATGTTGAGAACAGTTTATGAAAAAGGATGTAAGTGCCCTAATATTGGCATGCAAAAGTCAATTATAAAAGACATAAAAATAGCACTATTCATGAAATAATTAACTCCAGGATTAATATTTTGCATGGCACTAATCTTAAAGCAATCCGACGGCAGCTACTCTGAAAGTGATAGTTCTTAACTTAAGCTGATTAGAGTTAAGAAATCAAGCCACACAGAAAAGCCACAAGGATTTTATAGTGGTTCCCCAAATCTGGGTACATCCACTATTCTACCACCCTAGGTAGGAATCCATGCAGGATGAGTTGATCAGGTGTCCTGGGCACCAATGGGTTTTGATCAGGTCCCCAAAAACAAAAACCTCAAGTCTTTTGGAAGGAGACTTGCAATCAGGAATCACTTTTGAAGGGAGATGACAACCCTTTATACAGGAGGGGAAAAGAGGTGATGGAAGTCTTCTCTTTCTCAATAACAGATGAGAAGACTATGTGGATATTGATGTTAGCAGCTTGCTCCCCCTGAGATTTTGAATTTATCAGGAAGACTGGAGGACTGCTTCAGGGTGATAAGCCTTCAATCTTCAGGCATGTACCAGAGTATCCTTCAGTAACTTCTGACTGATAGAGTAATTGTTGTTCTTGAAGTTATCCTGTAGTGATGGAGAAGAAGAAGACTCTTGATAGTGATTGGATGTCTTCTTCTTCTTATGATTGATGTTTCCTCTAATCTAGGGCTGCTAGTTGCTTCAGTGATATTGCCCTGTGTGTTTTTACTATTCTTCTTTTTTTCTCTGTATCTTCTTCTTTTTTTTGTTCTTTTTCTTGTGTTCTTTGTATATATTCAGACATTCAAAATCCTTGGCCTTGATGGCGGAAGAGAAAACATTCCCGAGAGTGGAGATGTATTGGGAATTGATCTATAATTAATCCAATTATAACTGTCGCTTGAACGGTTATTTTTGCTGGAAATATTGACTGCAATAAATCCCCAATAAATTCTGCCAACTGTTACTGATTCCACAGAAATCGTCGACCTGAACTTTCGTCGAGTTCATCAGTCGTCGATCTGAGTTCGACATTCATCGAACTCAGCTGGATTCGTCGAGCTGAATATCTTGCCTGCATTCATCGACCGGAGCTTACAGTTCGTCGAGCTCAGTTTCTGTGTTGTCCAGCTGAGAGAACTGTTGAGTGTCGACACAGGTGTGTTGTGATGGTGTCGACACAGCCTTACTTGAGTCTTGAGATCGTCGATCTGAGTTCAGAGAACTAACTCAGAATTCGTTGACAGGAGATCGCCGTTCGTCGAACTGCGTTCGACGATCGTCGATCTGATTTTCTGCCTTTGTCTTAACTGCATTCCTTAGACTTCTTTTCTGCAATGCTGGAGAGACCTTCTGAATGACCAAGCCTAGAAATAATCCTATGACCCATGACTATACATGTTGGGTCAATCTAAGCAACCCTAATAGTGTTTCTTACCCAAATCCAACTGGGGTTCCAACAATCTCCCCCTATTTGGGTAAGGACACTATTTACATAAATATAAGTAAATACAAGGCAATAAAATACAATCTCCCCCTAAATCTGGATGAAGAAAAATCTGATGTTGTTGTTGTTGATCCTTGCCGAAACCTGCAGCATTATAATCTGTTGTTGTTGTTGCTGCTAGAATTTCTGCAACTTCATTTATAGGCCACTCCCCCTATTTGCATAGCCACTATTCCTCTGTGGTAAAACAAACAATCTCCCCCTATTTACATTTCCTTGCCCAAATACAACACCCGCTGATATCCTGTAAATTTGTTGGACTGAATTCTTTTCCTACAAGGAGATGTTAGGAGTTCTGGACCCAGATAACCTTGGGTCCTAGTTCTCTTTTAAAATAATCAGAAATAAAAGAATAAAAAATTTCTGTTTTGAAATTCTGAGTTCGACGAAAAATATTTCCGTCGATCTGAGTTCGACGAATGATATTGAGATCGTTGATCTCTATTCACAGAATGATAATAATTGTTTTCTGTGATCCATTTTCGTCGATCTCTGTTCGATGAATTAAGTTTGTTTCATCGAGCATAGAGTCCTGAATAGTTCAAAACAAAATCTTTGTTCATAGTTCGTCGATCTGAGTTCGAGAATAGTATTGATGTCGTCGATCTCCGTTCGAAGAAATATTTTGAACTAAGATTTTCTGATGATCAGATTTAAGTTTATTTGAGGAAGAGTCAAAGGAAGAAATAACCTGATCCTCTTCATCTGATTCATACTTTGATTCTTCAGATTCTGTAGCATAGCTGCTGCGAGAAGCATCTATTGCCATTAGGCAAAATTCTTTTGCTCTTGCATCATCAGAGTCACTATAGGATTCAGCTTCAATTATTCTTTCTTTTGTTAATCCAACAGCCATTGCTGTGATGGAATTCCACATCTCTTTTGTAGATGAACATTCAGCAAGTACTTCAAAAATGTCATCAGACATTGATTGTGCTAGAATGTTCATTGCTTGTGCATCAGCAATCTTCAGCTTTTTCTCGGCATCTGTCCATTGAGATGATGGAACAGCATTTGGACTTGTTGTATACATTGATGGATAAGGACCTGACAAAACAGATTTGAAGATGTTTTCATCAATAGAGTCCATATAAAATCCAATCCTTGTCTTCCATAGTGCAAGCATATCTATATTGAACATGGGCAGTCTGGTGCTTGAAAAATCTTCAATTTGTGCCATGATAACTCTAAAGATATTCAAGATCTATCAAAGGATCTTTGTGGTTCAGGTGTAAGCTTGTACAACCACTAAGGTGTGGTATTTTTAACCAACCTCGCTTTGATACCAATTGAAAGTGATAGATCTTAACTTAAGCTGATTAGAGTTAAGAAATCAAGCCACACAGAAAAGACACAAGGATTTTATAGTGGTTCCCCAAATCTGGGTACATCCACTCTTCTACCACCCTAGGTAGGAATCCACTGCAGGATGAGTTGATCAGGTGTCCTGGGCACCAATGGGTTTTGATCAGGTCCCCAAAAACCAAAACCTCAAGTCTTTTGGAAGGAGACTTGCAACCAGGAATCACTTTTGAAGGGAGATGACAACCCTTTATACAAGAGGGGAAAAAAGGTGATGGAAGTCTTCTCTTTCTCAATAATAGCTGAGAAGACTATGTGGATATTGATGTTAGCAGCTTACTCCCCCTGAGATTTTGAATGTATCAGGAAGACTGGAGGACTGCTTCAAGGTGATAGGCCTTCAATCTTCAGGCCTGGACCAGAGTATCCTTCAAGAACTTCTGACTGATAGAGTAATTGTTGTCCTTGAAGTTATCCTGTAGTGATGGAGAAGAAGAAGACTCTTGATAGTGATTGGATGTTCTTCTTCTTCTTATGATTGATGTTTCCTCTGGTCTAGGGCTGCTAGTTTCTTCAGTGATATTGCCCTGTGTGTTTTCTACTGTTCTTATTTTTTTCTCTGTATCTTCTACTTTTTTTTCTTCTTTTTCTTGTATTCTCTGTATATATTCAGACATTCAAAATCCTTGGCCTTGATGGCGGAATAGAAAACATTCCCGAGAGTGGAGATGCATTGGGAATTGATCTATAATTAATCCAACTGTAACTGTCCGCTTGAATGACTATTTTCAATGGAAATATTGACTGCAATTAATCCCCAATAAATTCTGCCAACTGTTACTGATTCCACAGAAATTGTCGACCTGAACTTTCGTCGAGTTCATCAATCGTCAAACTCAGCTGGATTCATCGAGCTGAATATATTGCCTGCGTTCGTCGACCGGAGCTTGCAGTTTATCGAGCTCAGCTTCTGTGTTCGTCGAGTTGAGATCACTATTGAGTGTCGACACAGGTGCTGTGATGGTGTCGACACAGCCTTGCTTGAGTCTTTAGATCGTCGACCTGAGTTCAGAGAAGCAACTCAGAATTCGTCGACCGAAGATCGCCATTCGTCGAACTGCGTTCGACGATCGTCGATCTGATTTTCTGCCTTTGTCTTAACTGCATTCCTTGGACTTCTTTTCTGCAATGCTGGAGAGACCTTCTGAATGACCCAGCCTAGAAATAATCCTATGACCCATGACTATACATGTTGGGTCAATCTAAGAAACCCTAATAGTGTTCCTTACCCAAATCCTAACTGGGGTTCCAACATGCTCATCTTCTCCAAATCGCCTGGATTCCAGCCGAATTTCACGGGATCTTTCCCGGCAGCTACCGGCGACGCCTCCACCGGCAAACATCTCCTCCCCCCTCACGGTGGTGGGGGCAAGCATTTTCCGGCGGCTAGGGCGGCGGGAGGTGGCGGTGCTACCTCACCCGAGATCTTATAAAACAATCATTAATGGCAAAAATGAAGAACTAGGTTCGGGCTCATTCGAGCCAAAACCATACCCTAAACACTCCTAAGATCTAAGCATGAAGAGAGAGGTGAGGGAGGACCTTCCCGGCGGCCTTGCGACGTGAGGAGCGGCGGGGAACCATGGCGGCGGCGACGACATTGAACCTTGGTTTTCACGGCTCCAACTCGGGTTCTCTCTCTCTCTTTGCTGCTCTCCTTGTCCTGAGGGTGATGAAACTGAAAGGAGAGAGGGGGGAACTGAGAAGATGAAGTATAGAGGGGGAGGGTGATAATTCCTATGTGATATGTGGTGGTTTTGCATAGTTATATTCACCATGCATGCATGGGTGGGCCCCACTCCATCCAGCTCGTTCTCCATGACTCCAAGGGTCGGCCAGCCCGTGTGGGGGCTGATGGCATGGGTCCAAGTGGCTCATTCCACTAAACACCCTTAAATATACCCCTTTCTCTCTCTCCTAATTATTCTTAAATTTTTGAGATTCTATCTCTCTCTCTCTCCTAGTCACTAAGTTGGCCGGTCAATCTTCTATTGGCAGTCCACATGTTTATTTCATCCACCAAAAATATGGTTAGCCCAAGTGAGTTGGGCTTGAGCTTGAGTTAGCCCATTTGGGCTAGCTTGACCCAAACCTAGGCTAGGGTTGGCTTAGCTCAATTTGGTCTTTGAGGTTGGCCCAAATGGGTCTTTGGTGACCAATTGGCCTCCCCTAAGGCCTAGGTAGGGTTGTATTGGCCCTTTGGACGTCATTTGACCCTTAGGCAGGGCACTTGACCACTTTAGGGCTAGAGTTGACTTTGGTCAACTTAGCCCTTTTGGTTGGCCCCAATGGGTCCTTGGTGACCCATTGGCCTCTCACTAGGGTTATGAAGGTATGTGTGGGGTCCACTTGGCTAAGGGAACTTCAATTGGCCCTTGTGCAGGTCAGTTTGACCCAATGTAGGTTAGGTTGACCCATTTAGGGGCGTGTTGGCCGCGAACTCAACCCGAAGTCAACTTTCCTGTCCAATCGCCGGCCGCCTTCATGAATAGTACTGTCACGCCCCCCCTACACGCCCGTGACCTAGGGCGTGTACTTAGAATTTTTTGCCTATAAATTGCCCATTTCTGTAAGGTCCAAGGGTTCAGATTTTTGGGCCATTTTAATGTCTTTTTGTGGGCTTAATCCGTGGATACTAGTGCTATGTAAGGAGATTTCTCCCTTCTTTATTTCATGTTTGTTTTGCTTTATCTTTTAGCTTTGTAATAGCTTGATAATTTAATAAAAATATTATTTTCTCTCTCTATATAGCATTAAATTCATTTGGATGGCTTACTTCTTCCCCTTTTTATCCTTGGTTTCATCTTTGTTCCTCCTCTTATGAAAAGTGCGTGTGTGTGTATGAGTGTAACTTATTTACTTTACATGTTTTTAGTATGTCTTCATGATGGGTTTTGTAGTAGATTTCATTTCCATGCATGTATGATATGGTTCTCATCTTCAACATGTTCTTCTTTAATGTTTCTTTTGTTTATTATTTCATACTTATGAATTTGTAAAAGAGATTTGAAAGTGAACTTTATTTTCTTTTCTTAGTTTATTTTGTAGGATTGTAAAACCTCTTTTTGTTCTTTTCATCTTCTTTTTCACTTGTTTATCACTTTCATAAAAAACATAAGAATGAAAATCTTGTAATTTTAATTTTCCAAAAACTTTGGTTTTTAAATTTGTTTTGAAAAACTTTTGTCTTCTAAAAATTGTAATTCTTCTTTTTATTTGTTTTTGGCAAAACCTAAGCTTGAAAAAGTAAAAGTTTTAATTTTTAGGTAACTTTCATTTTGCTTTCAATTAGTGTGTGTGAGTGTATGAGCATAAATTTCTTTTGTTCTTCTTAATTTTCATGTTGTGTGTGTGAGTGTATGAGTATAATTTTTAATGCTTTGTTCAAATTATGTAGAGTGTGTGAGTGTAGGTGTATAACTTTTATGCTTTGATTCAAATTTTGTAGAGTGTGTGAGTGTAGGTGTTAGCTTTATTGCTTTCTTGTAATTCATATGGAGTGTGTGTGTGTTTGTGTGCATTTATTTCTGCCTACTCGTTAAAGTTAAATGGCGCATCGTTTTCATTTTCAGTCCTACTCGTTTGAGTAGGACTTGTTATTTTCTTTCTTTATTTTTCCGCCTACTCACTTGAGTTTAAATGGTCAGACTTTATTTCCCGCATACTCGTTTGAGTAGGACTTGTAATTTGCTTTCTTTATTTTTCCGCCTACTCACTTGAGTTAAATGGACAGATCTTTTTCTCCCTGTAAATATTTTAGAAAGCCATGTAATCGCATTTATTTTCTCCTACTCATTTGAGTAGGACTCGCTTTCATTTCAGTCCTACTTGCAATTTTCAGCTTTTATTTATCGCCCCCACTCGTTTGAGTGGGACTCGCAAATTTTAAATATGCAAATTTCTTTTATTTGTAACTTAGTTTCTGTTTAATTTATAATTTGGAGTGTGCGTGGGTTCTTGTTTTAGCTAACTTTTCAGTTTTCTAAATGTTTGTTATTTTTCTTATGTCCCCTTCTTATAATCATTTAGCGTTTATTTCGAACTCGCGGCTCACTAAATTATAAAGCCGTCCCCATACCGATGTGTGGCTAATCGCTATTAGCCTCGACATCGAAGAGCATTGGGACATTTAAAATGATTTCTAATAATTGAAGCTCTTTATTTTCATTTTAATTTAAGGACTTAAGGTTTACCCCGGGTTTACGACGCGTAGGACCACATATCGATGTGTGGGCCCTATTTCCGTAGTCCATATGCTAGCTAGCCGAGAGGCCGTGCATATGGACCGATCACCCCTGGGTAAATAGAGTTGCGTGCATACCCTTGAAAGAGGACAAGCGCAATTCTACCGGATTGGGTTCCCCACCCAATAGCGGGGTTCTTAGCGTAAAGCGGGCGTTAAGAGGAATCCTTCGTCGGACTAACGTTCGGTCGAATAGTCTTAACGTTTAGGTGAGCGATATCCCTATAGCTAGGTGAGTTCACATTTGTGGAACCTCCACGGCCAAGTTGCCTTATTTTTAATTTGAAAACTAAGTCCTATAATTACTAAAAATTGTTTTAGTCTTAATCCGATTTGATGCCGATCGTTAACCCTTCATCGAATATTTTCTAAATCGTTTTTTCGCTCCTTTGCTTTTCCGTCTTTTATTAAGTAAAAAAAAATCCACCTTTCTTTCAGTAAAATAATAGTCCTCCCGGAGGAGTAAGAATAGTCAACACGACCCCGAGAACAATACGACCTCGGTATTCCCCCGAATATCGAGTACTACTTGCGATAGGTGTACTTGCCTACCCGAGCAAGCCCGCGGCGATCGACTCACCGAACCAACCACAGTAAGAGTCTGTTCGCGGGCCCATCAAGTTTTTGGCGCCGTTGACCCACTTTGTAAATATTTTTTTGTACATACTCTTTTCTCTCTCCTTCTTGTACAAACCTCTTTTTTTTTCTTTTTCCCATGATTTTGTACATATAATGAAAATTCTCTTAAAAAATAAAAAAAGATAATAGTTCAAAACAAAATTCAAAAAAATTGAGAAAAACAAAAATACAAAAAAAAAGAGAGATAATAAATGAAAAACAAAAAAAAAATGATGATAAAAACTATAAAAAAAAAATGTTTTGCAACAAATAAATCAAATATTTCATCCTTAACTTTTCTGCTATCCAAAAATTCCATTTTGAGTTTATTTATATGCGAATTTGATTAATTCTTTGTTCACTACCCGTTTGTTAATTATTGATTGAAAAATTTAAATACCCGGGGTTAAGTTTTAAAGAATTCTTTATGCTTTGTTAAAAATAGCAAACTCGTTTTAGACACTACTTCTAATTTTTCATTGATAAGAGCACGTATATTATGTTAGGAAATAACGACTATAGAATTCAATTATACTTACTTTTACCTTTCTGAAAAAAAATTGGAACGTACAAATTATTAAGGTTGCTCTCAAAAATTTTTAGGATTACAATCCAGTTTTCCTTTCTCCCCTTACTTTTCATAACCTACTTGGCATGAAAAATTTTATCCTTAAAAGATCCTATGTCAATGGGAATAAGATTTCGTTCCGTAAACATAGGCACCCAATAATTTTAAAAGATTATATATGGAGTAAGAGGATAAAATTCATTACTCCTACAAATATACATTGGGTTAATTCTTATGAAGTTGAAAAACAAAAATCATATTAGGAAAATAAGATTTCGTTTTCCTAATAATCCAAAAAACAAAAAATGGAGGTTCGAGAAAAAATTACCTCGCCTCAAAAATCAAAACCCTCTTCATAAACCCACTACCCCCGTTAGCCAATTACACGATTCTAGAATTAATTCAAAAATCTTTTTGAGAGCATAATTAGTACATTGTATTATTTCTAGTAGCACTCGTATAAGCTAGAGTTCTTATAATTCCAAACTATTTTCGTTAATCTAACCATTACAAATGTTGGCTTCTATTTGATTACATCAAGAAGTCTTTTGGCCAAAACTTTTGCGCTATTTAAATCATCTACATAATTTTAGGACTTAACTCTTACACCCCGTATATTTATTTCGATCTCTATTATAATTGATTAAGCGGTAGCTAAACTTAGAGTTTTTTTTTATTCCTTATAGATTCACCTCAAACTTTTGCTCTGGAATAGCAAAAGCCTAAGTATGTGGGTATTTGATGAATTATAAATATACGTATTTTTGTGCACATTAATTTAGTCATTTTCATTTATTTTCGTAGTTTTTACTTATTTTTGTTGAATAAAATGCTCCTATTCTTGTAAATTTATTACTAACTTGTTTTATTTTATTTTGCAGAAAAATTTCAAAATCTGCCAAAATTGGGCAGTACACGCCCGTGACAATTTGGTCACGCCCGTGACCGGGCTGTGACATTGTATTTCCCGTGAAAACGGACGATTTCTGAAGTACAAGCTTGACACACCTGGAGACACGCCCGTGTCACCCGACACGGGGCGTGACCCAAGCCCGTGTCCTCTCCTCTCGACACTTTCTGCTCGACGATCGTCGAGTGTCGACACCAACAGTCACGCCCAGCGTCACGCCCGTGACCTAGGGCATGACTCAATCTCAGCTCAACGATCTCACTCGACACTTTCTGCTCGACGATCGTCGAGTGTCGACACCAATTGACACGCCCAGAGTCACGCCCGTGACCTGGGGCGTGACCTTTCCAGTTAGCCCGACAAGATGCTGCCGAAGACTTTCGGCGCAACCCACGCCCGGTTCTACCTCCCCGACACGCCCAGAGTCACGCCCGTGACCTGGGGCGTGACTGCCGCGAACTCAGCCCGAAGTCAACTTTCCTGTCCAATCGCCGGCCGCCTTCATGAATAGTACTGTCACGCCCCCCCTACACGCCCGTGACCTAGGGCGTGTACTTAGAATTTTTTGCCTATAAATTGCCCATTTCTGTAAGGTCCAAGGGTTCAGATTTTTGGGCCATTTTAGTGTCTTTTTGTGGGCTTAATCCGTGGATACTAGTGCTATGTAAGGAGATTTCTCCCTTCTTTATTTCATGTTTTGTTTTGCTTTATCTTTTAGCTTTGTAATAGCTTGATAATTTTAATAAAAATGTTAGATTTTCTCTCTCTATATAGCATGAGAATTCACTTGGATGGCTTACTTCTTCCCCTTTTTATCCTTGGTTTCATCTTTGTTCCTCATCTTATGAAAAGTGTGTGTGTGTGTATGAGTGTAACTTATTTACTTTACATGTTTTTAGTATCTCTTCATGATAGGTTTTGTAGTAGATTTCATTTCCATGCATGTATGATATGGTTCTCATCTTCAACATGTTCTTCTTTAATGTTTCTTTTGTTTATTATTTCATACTTATGAATTTGTAAAAGAGATTTGAAAGTGAACTTTATGTTCTTTTCTTAGTTTATTTTGTAGGATTGTAAAACCTCTTTTTGTTTTTTCATCTTCTTTTTCACTTTTTTTATCACTTTCATAAAAACATAAGAATGAAAATCTTGTAATTTTAATTTTCCAAAAACTTTGGTTTTTAAATTTGTTTTGAAAAACTTTTGTCTTCTAAAAATTGTAATTTCTTCTTTTTATTTATTTTGGCAAAACCTAAGCTTGAAAAAGTAAAAGTTTTAATTTTTAGGTAACTTTCATTTTGCTTTCAATTAGTGTGTGTTAGTGTATGAGCATAAATTTTCTTTTGTTCTTCTTAATTTTCATGTTGTGTGTGTGAGTGTATGAGTATAATTTTTAATGCTTTGTTCAAATTATGTAGAGTGTGTGAGTGTAGGTGTATAACTTTTACGCTTTGATTCAAATTTTGTAGAGTGTGTGAGTGTAGGTGTTAGCTTTATTGCTTTCTTGAAATTCATATGGAGTGTGTGTGTTTGTGTGCATTTATTTTCGCCTACTCGTAAGAGTTAAATGGCGCATCGTTTTCATTTTCAGTCCTACTCGTTTGAGTAGGACTTATTATTTTCTTTCTTCATTTTTCCGCCTACTCACTTGAGTTTAAATGGCCGGACTTTATTTCCCGCCTACTCGTTTGAGTAGGACTTGTAATTTTCTTTCTTTATTTTTTTTCCGTCTACTCACTTGAGTTAAATGGACGGATCTTTTTCTCCCTGTAAATATTTGAGAAAGCCCTGTAATCGCATTTATTTTCTCCTACTCATTTGAGTAGGACTCGCTTTCATTTTAGTCCTACTCGTTTGAGTAGGACTTGCAATTTTCAGCTTTTATTTATCGCCCCCACTCGTTTGAGTGGGACTCGCAAATTTTAAATATGCAAATTTCTTTTATGTGTAACTTAGTTTCTGTTTAATTTATAATTTGGAGTGTGCGTGGGTTCTTGTTTTAGCTAACCTTTCAGTTTTCTAAGTGTTTGTTATTTTTCTTATGTCCCCTTCTTATAATCATTTAGTGTTTATTTCGAACTCGCGCCTCACTAAATTATAAAGCCGTCCCCATACCGATGTGTGGCTAATCGCTATTAGCCTCGGCATCGAAGAGCATTGGGACATTTAAAATGATTTCTAATAATTGAAGCTCTTTATTTTCATTTTAATTTAAGGACTTAAGGTTTACCCCGGGTTTACGACGCGTAGGACCACATATCGATGTGTGGGCCCTATTTCCGTAGTACATATGCTAGCTAGCCGAGAGGCCGTGCATATGGACCGATCACCCCTGGGTAAATAGAGTTACGTGCATACCCTCGAAAGAGGACAAGCGCAATTCTACCGGATTGGGTTCCCCACCCAATAGCGGGATTCTTAGCGTAAAGCGGGCGTTAAGAGGAATCCTTCGTCGGACTAACGTTCGGTCGAATAGTCTTAACGTTTAGGTGAGCGATATCCCTATAGCTAGGTGGGCTCACATTTATGGAACCTCCACGGCCAAGTTGCTTTATTTTTAATTTGAAAACTAAGTCCTATAATTATTTAAAATTGTTTTAGTCTTAATCCGATTCGATGCCGAGCGTTAACCCTTCATCGAATATTTTTTAAATCGTTTTTTCGCTCCTTTGCTTTTCCGTCTTTTATTAAGTAAAAAAATCCACCTTTCTTTCAGTAAAATAATAGTCCTCCCGGAGGATTAAGAATAGTCAACACGACCCCGAGAACAATACGACCTCGGTATTCCCCCGAATATTGAGTACTACTTGCGATAGGTGCACTTGCCTACCCGAGCAAGCACGCGGCGATCGACTCACCGAACCAACCACAGTAAGAGTCTGTTCGCGGGCCCATCAAGTTTTTGGCGCCGTTGCCGGGGAGACTCTTTTCGAGTTGCTATTTCGAATTCCGGAGTCTATTACTTTTACTTATTTTCTATAAAAAAAAAACTAAAAACTTTATTTTAAAACAAAAAAAGAAGTTTATTTTGTTTTATTTTTGTTTGGGTGTATGACCCGTGGACAACCCTCCGAGTCTAAAGATTTTGACTTCGACCCTGAGATCGAACGCTCTCTTGCGCGTATTCGATCTCAACGCCGAAATCCTTCTTTAGATCCCGAGGAATCTATCAGAGAACCCACTGTTATAGTTATGGCTGCGCCTAACCTTCCCCCGGTGGCCGAGCGTACTATGTCTTATTACGCCCGGCCTAACCTGGATGATTCTGGGTCGAGTATTGTTCGCCCTGCGGTGGCGAATAATAGTTTTGAAATAAAGTCGAGTGTCATTCAAATGGTCCAAAATGCCGTGCAGTTTGATGGAATGCCGGATGAGGACCCGAATGTCCACTTGTCCAATTTCTTGGAGATATGCGACACCTTCAATATTAATGGCGTCACTGATGACGCCATTCGTTTGCGCTTATTTCCTTTTTCCCTTAAGTCCAAAGCCAAGGCGTGGTTGAATGCCCTCCCGCGAGGATGTATCACCGCGTGGGCTGAGTTGACGGAACGGTTCCTAACGAAGTACTTTCCGCCCGCAAAAACTGCAAAGTTGCGGGCGGACATTTCTTCGTTTGTGCAAAATGATCCTGAGTCTCTATACGAGACTTGAGAACGGTTTAAGGAATTCCTCCGCCGTTGGCCGCACCACGCGCTGCCAACGTGGTTGCAAGTTCAAATTTTTTATAATGGGCTGAATTTTCAGACGCGTCAAATGATTGACGTGGCTGCCGGGGGTACGCTTAACAACAAAACCCCCGAGGCCGCCCAGGCTTTATTCGAAGAGATGGCTATGAACGCCTATCAATGGAATGTCCCGCGGGGACGCCAAAGCCGGCGGCTGGTCTTTTTGAAGTGGATGCCACTGCTCTCTTGACCCTTCAAGTTGAAAGGTTAACAAAGCAGGTGGCGGAGATGTCTGCTGCCTCCTCCACTCCGCCTTGTTTTATTCCCCCTAACGTCTGCGTAGCTGAAGAGTTCGTGGAATTCATGGGAAATTCGGGTCGTCCTCCCTTCAACCCCAATAACAACCCTTATAGTAATAACTATAATCCGGGTTGGAGGAATCACCCCAACTTCTCGTGGAGCAACCAGAATAATGCTCAGCGTCCCCCTATTTCTTATGCGCCCGGATTTCTTCCTCCTCCTCCTCTTCCGAAACCCTCCCCGATGGAGGAAAATTTTTCGAAGTATATTGCGTCCAACGAGTAAAATATCCGGAACATTACCGGATCGCTAAAAACACTCGAACAACAGGTTGGACAGCTGGCGAGGATGATGTCCGAGCGCGCGCTCGTGTCACTGCCGGGAAACACGGAGCCCAATCCGCGGGAGAACGCCAACGCTATAACCCTCCGTAGTGGAAAGGAGGTGGTCGATCCAAAACGGACCGACCCTCAGGTACATATTTCACCTCCGACCCCTCTTCCCCTTTCTTCGCTTACGCCGCCTTTACCAATTATAAAAGAAAAAATTATTTTAAACAAGGCTCTTCCTTATCCGCATAAGTTAGATAACGAGCGTCAGGACGCGCAATATGAAAAATTTATTTTATTATTAAAACAAATTCATATTAATGTTCCTTTTTGCGAGGCTATCTCGCAAATGCCCAAATATGCGAAATTTTTAAAAGAGCTACTTTCTAATAAACGCAAATTAGAGGATATTTCGCATGTATCTCTCAACGATGTCTGCTCGACGGCCCTTACTAATAAATTGCCCACAAAACAAAACGACCCGGGACGGTTTTCCATCCCGTGCCTTTTGGCGATATATTAGTAAAGTACGCCTTAGCTGATTTAGGGGCTAGCATTAATCTGATGCCGTTCACGCTCTTTTCACGTTTAGGTTTGGGTACTCCTAGTCCTACGAGTATGCGCATCCAATTAACGGATCGCTCGGTTAAGTTCCCTATCGGGGTAGTGGAGGACGTCCTTGTCCGAGTCGACAAGTTTACCTTCCCGGTAGACTTCGTCATCGTAGATATCGAGGAGGACGCCGAGGTACCAATAATACTCAGTCGCCATTTTCTCGCCACCTCCCGCGCACTAATAGATGTTAGTAATGGTAGCCTTCTCCTCCGAGTAGGCGATGATCAGGTTACTTTCTCTATTAATCCCTCGATGGACAATTTGTCATCGAGCGATGATTTCTGCTACTCTTTAGATACATTTTTTGGAGATCGTTCTTCTCCCGTTTTCGAGTCCGTATTTTTAAACGACGATATTTATGCGCTCGAAAATTTTAAATGCGATGAGAATACTTCTTTAGACTTGCCTTTCGAACCAATTGGTAAGAAAGACATAGGCATTAAAACCTCCCTAGAAGAACCGCTCATCCTAGACCTCAAACCCTTACCTGCATCACTCAAATTCGCATTTTTGGTAAAAGGCGATACGCTTCCCGTTATCATTTCTTCGGACTTGAGTGATTCAGAGACTTCTGATTTATTGGAAGTTTTATTTAAACATCGACACGCAATTGCGTGGCAAATCTCTGACTTAAAGGGGATTAGCCCCTCCTTTTGCACCCATAAGATTTTTCTTAACGATAATTGCCGCAAAACGATTCAGCCACAGCGTCGTCTTAACCCAAACATGAAAGACGTCGTTAAAGCTGAGATTATTAAGTTATTAGATGCAGGGATTATCTACCCTATTTCGGACAGTGCATGGGTTAGTCCCGTGCATGTCGTGCCCAAGAAGGGCGGCCTTACCGTAGTGGCGAATGAGCATAACGAGCTCGTCCCAACTCGTACTGTTACGGGTTGGCGAGTGTGCATCGATTATAGAAAACTTAATGATGCCACCCGCAAGGACCATTTCCCTCTGCCATTTCTGGACCAGATTTTATAGCGTTTATCCGGTAATCCGTATTATTGTTTTCTTGATGGTTTATCGGGGTTTTTCCAAATCCCCATTTCCCCCGATGATGAAGAGAAAACAACTTTTACTTGCCCGTTTGGCACCTTCGCATATCAAAGAATGCCATTTGGACTCTGCAATGCGCCGGCTACATTCCAAAGATGTATGCTAGCGATCTTTGGCGAGCTAGTAGAAGACATTATGGAAGTCTTTATGGATGACTTCTCTGTTTTCGGACGCTCTTTTCCCGATTGCCTTCACAATTTAGATCGTGTCCTTCAACGGTGCGAGGACACAAGTCTTGTTTTAAATTGGGAAAAATGCAACTTTATGGTTCGAGGAGGTTTGGTCCTCGGCCATATGATTTCGTCTAATGGGATAGAGGTGGATAAGGCCAAGATAGAAATTATAGAAAAACTTCCGCATCCAACAAACGTAAAATCTATTAGGAGTTTCTTAGGCCATGCGGGCTTTTATCGACGCTTCATTCAAGACTTTTCAAAAATAACAAAGTCGCTAACTCACCTCTTGGAAAAGGAATCAAGTTTCATCTTTAGTAGCGAATACGAGTCCGCCTTTAATTTAATAAAACAAAAACTTATCACTTCACCAATTTTAGTGGCCCCTAATTGGCCACTTCCGTTCGAGATTATGTGCGACGCTAGTGATATTGCCATAGGTGCCGTTCTTGGCCAACACGTAGAAAAACATTTTCATCCTATTTATTACGCTAGCAAGACGCTCACTTCCGCACAAGTAAATTACACGACAACGGAAAAGGAACTCTTAGCCGTCGTTTTCGCTTTCGATAAGTTTCGCTCGTATATAACGCTATCTAAAGTTATCGTTTTTACCGATCACTCCGCGCTTAAATATTTATTAGCTAAAAATGATGCGAAGCCCCGCCTTCTTCGATGGATTCTCCTCCTATAAGAGTTTGATTTGGAGATCCGAGATAAGCGGGGAGCGGAAAATCTAGCGGCGGACCACCTCTCCCGTTTAGAAAATCCGGGTGCGGAAGCGCTCGTCGAATCTGAAATAAATGACAGATTCCCCGAGGAACGCCTCCTTGCCATTAGATCTTCGTCATCTTCACCTTGGTTCGCAGATTTTGCAAATTTCTTAGTAGCGCGGGTGCTTCCAAAAGAGTTTTCAAGTCATCAAAAGAAGAAATTCTTTTCTGACTTGAAAAATTTCTTTTGGGAGGACACATTTCTTTTTCGTATCTGCGCGGACCAATCGGTCCGAAGATGCGTTGCGGGTGTGGAGTGCTTGCAAATTCTTAAGCACTGCCACGAGGGTCCAGCCGGTGGGCATTATCAAGCCAACCGGACCGCTCGGAAGGCGCTAGAGGCGGGCTACTTTTGGCCCACTCTCTTCAAAGACGCGCATAATTTTGTGTGCGCATGCGATAGCTGTCAGCGGTCGGGTAACATCTCTCGTCGCGACGAGATGCCCCAAAATATGTTTTTAGAGTGCGATGTCTTCGATTTATGGGGCATAGATTTTGTTGGCCCCCTACCTCCATCTTTCAAAAATATGTATATTTTAGTGGCAGTCGACTACGTATCAAGGTGGGCGGAAGCGCAAGCTCTCCCCACCAACGATTTGCGAGTCGTCGTTACATTTCGTAAAAAACTATTTTCTCGCTTCGGCACGCCTCACGCAATTGTTAGTGATAGGGGAACGCATTTCTGTAACGCTCTTATGGCTAAGACGTTAGCTAAATACGGAGTCACGCACAAGCTTGCCACCCCTACCACCCGCAAACAAGTGGCCAAGTTGTGGTAGTAAATCGAGAGATTAAGCGAATTTTAGAAAAAAAACGTTTTGCTCAATAGGAAAGATTGGTTCGTTAAACTCGACGATGCGTTGTGGGAGTATCGGACGGCATACAAAACCGCAATTGGTTGTACGCCGTTCCGGTTAGTCTACGGCAAAGCGTGCCATTTACCCGTAGAATTAGAGCATCGCGCTCTTTGGGCTTTAAAACTCTTAAACCTCGACTCCAACTTAGCCGATCAGAATAGAAAACTGCAACTAAACGAGCTCGATGAATGGAGTGCGAACGCTTACGAGAGCAATAAATTCTATAAGGAGCGCTCTAAGTTATATCACGATCGAAAAATCAAGTCCCAAAAATTATTTTCTCCGGGCGATCTTGTCCTTCTTTACAATTCACGTCTTAGGCTTTTTCCAGGTAAATTAAAATCTAGATGGTCCGGTCCCTTCCTAGTTGAAGAAGTATTTCCATATGGAACCGTACTCGTCTCCCACCCAGAAAAAGGTTCATTTAAGGTAAACGGTCATCGGTTAAAGTCTTATATAGCAGGCGACCCAGTGATCGGTTTTAGCGAAACCATAACTTTCCTCCACCTAATAAACCCGCCAAAATAGTCAAGCTACACGACGATAAACAAAGCGCTCCTGCGAGGCACCCCTCGCTTATCTTTTTCGCTCTTTCCTTATTATCTTTGCTATTTTTCTTCTAATAAACGCAGGGTTTCTGATCGGCCTCCCCCTACGCGTTTTAGGGAAGCTTCTACCCCCTTCCCTTTCTTTTCTTTGTATATATTGTCTTTCCTTTTTTGTTCCGCATACTTACGCTACAACATTGGGGACAATGTTGGACTTAAGTATGGGGTATTTTCGTGCTTTACTTTCTGCACTTCAATATTTTTCTGCATTTCAAAAATACAAAAAAATACATATAACAACAAAACAAAAAAAATTAAAAAACATCTTAAAATGAAAAAAATTTTAAATGAAAAATCCAAAAAAAATTTTTTTGTTCTCTTTCTTTCTTTTTTCCAAAAAAACTGTTATGCTCATCTATAAAAAGTACGAGTTGGGACGAGCTCGTTATGCTCATTCGCCACTACGGTAAGGCGCCTTCTTGGGCACGACATGCACGGGACTAACCCATGCACTGTCCGAAAAGGATAGATAATCCCTGCATTATAACTTAATAAATCTCAGCTTTAACGACGTCTTTCATGTTTGGGTTAAGACGACGCTGCGGCTGAATAGTTTTGCGGCAATTATCGTTAAGAAAATCTATGGGTGCAAAAGGAGGGGCTAATCCCCTTTAAGTCAGAGATTTGCCACGCATTGCGTGGCGATGTTTAAATAAAACTTCCAATAAATCGGAAGTCTCCGAATCACTCAAGTCCGAAGAAATGATAACGGGAAGGTATCTCCTTTTCCCAAAAATGCGTATTTGAGTGATGCGGGTAAGGGTTTGAGGTCTAGGATGGGCGGTTCTTCTAGGGAGGTTTTTAATGCCGATGTCTTTCTTACCCATTGGTTCGAAAGGCAAGTCTAAGAAGTATCCTCATCGCATTTAAAATTTTCGAGCGCATAAATATCGTCGTTTAAAAATACGGACTCGAAAACGGGAGAAGAACGATCTCCAAAAAAGGTATCTAAAGAGTAGCAGAAATCGTCGCTCGATGACAAATTGTCCATCGAGGGATTAATAGAGAAAGTAACATGATCATCGCCTACTCGGAGGAGAAGTCTACCATTATTAACATCTATTAGTGCGCGGGAGGTGGCGAGAAAAGGGCGACCGAGTATTATTGGTACCTCAGCGTCCTCCCTCGATATCTAAGATGACGAAGTCTACCGGGAAGGTAAACTTGTCGACTCGGACAAGGACGTCCTCCACTACCCGATAGGGAACTTAACCGAGCGATCCGCTAATTGGATGCGCATACTCGTAGGACTAGGAGTACCCAAACCTAAACGTGAAAAGAGCGAGAACGGCATCAGATTAATGCTAGCCCTAAATCAGCTAAGGCGTACTTTACTAATATATCGCCAAAAAGGCATGGGATGGAAAACCGTCCCGGGTCGTTTTGTTTTGTGGGCAATTTATTAGTAAGGGCCGCCGAGCAGACAGCGTTGAGAGATACATTCGAAATATCCTCTAATTTGCGTTTATTAGAAAGTAGCTCTTTTAAAAATTTCGCATATTTGGGCATTTGCGAGATAGCCTCGCAAAAAAGGAACATTAATGTGAATTTGTTTTAATAATAAAATAAATTTTTCATATTGCGCGTCCTGACGCTCGTTATCTAACTTATGCGGATAAGGAAGAGCCTTGTTTAAAATAATTTTTTCTTTTATAATTGGTAAAGGCGGCGTAAGCGAAGAAAGGGGAAGAGGGTCGGAGGTGAAATATGTACCTGAGGGTCGGTCCGTTTTGGATCGACCACCTCCTTTACGCTACGGAGGGTTATAGCGTTGGCGTTCTCCCGCGGATTGGGGCTCCGTGTTTCCGGCAGTGCCCCGAGCGCGCGCTCGGACATCATCCTCGCCAGCTGTCCAACCTGTTGTTCGAGTGTTTTTAGCGATCCGGTAATGTTCCGGATATTCACTCGTTGGACTTGTAACCACGTTGGCAGTGCGTGGTGCGGGCAACGGCGGAGGAATTCCTTAAACCGTTCCCAAGTCTCTCGTATAGAGACTCAGGATCATTTTGCACAAACGAAGAAATGTCCGCCCGCAACTTTGCAGTTTTTGCGGGCGGAAAGTACTTCGTTAGGAACCGTTCCGTCAACTCAGCCACGCGGTGATACATCCTTGGGAGGGCATTCAACCATGCTTGGCTTTGGACTTAATGGAAAAAGGAAATAAGCGCAAACGAATGGCGTCATCAGTGACGCCATTAATCTTGAAGGTGTCGCATATCTCCAAGAAATTGGACAAGTGGACATTCGGGTCCCTCATCCGGCATTCCATCGAATGCACGGCTTTTTGGGACCATTTGAATGACACTCGACTTTATTTCAAAATTATTATTCGCCACCGCAGGGCGAACAATACTAGACCCAGAATCATCCAGGTTACGCCGGGCGTAATAAGACATAGTACGCTCGGCCGCCGGGGGAAGGTTAGGCGCAGCCATAACTATAACAGTGGGTTCTCCGATAGATTCCTCGGGATCTAAAGAAGGATTTCGGCGTTGAGATCGAATACGCACAAAGAGAGCGTTCGATCTCAGGGTCGAAGTCAAAATCTTCAGACGCGGAGGGTTGTCCACGGGTCATACACCCAAACAAAAATAAAACAAAATAAACTTCTTTTTTTTGTTTTAAAATAAAGTTTTTAGTTTTTTTTTTATAGAAAATAAGTAAAAGTAATAGACTCGGAATTCGAAATAGCAACTCGAAAAGAGTTTCCCCGGCAACGGCGCCAAAAACTTGATGGGCCCGCGAACAGACTCTTACTGTGGTTGGTTCGGTGAGTCGATTGCCGCGGGCTTGCTCGGGTAGGCAAGTGCACCTATCGCAAGTAGTACTCGATATTCGGGGGAATACCGAGGGTCGTATTGTTCTCGGGGTCGTGTTGACTATTCTTACTCCTCCGGGAGGATTATTATTTTACTGAAAGAAAGGTGAATTTTTTTTACTTAATAAAAGACGGAAAAGCAAAGGAGCGAAAAAAAACGATTTAGAAAATATTCGATGAAGGGTTAACGCTCGGCATCGAATCGGATTAAGACTAAAACAATTTTTAATAATTATAGGACTTAGTTTTCAAATTAAAAATAAGGCAACTTGGCCATGGAGGTTCCACAAATGTGAGCTCACCTAGCTATAGGGATATCGCTCACCTAAACATTAAGACTATTCGACCGAATGTTAGTCCGACGAAGGATTTCCTCTTAACGCCCGCTTTACGCTAAGAACCCCGCTATTGGGTGGGGAACCCAATCCGGTAGAATTGCGCTTGTCCTCTTTCGAGGGTATGCACGCAACTCTATTTACCCAGGGGTGATCGGTCCATATGCACGGCCTCTCGGCTAGCTAGCATATGGACTACAGAAATATGGCCCACACATCGATATGTGGTCCTACGCGTCGTAAACCCGGGGTAAACCTTAAGTCCTTAAATTAAAATGAAAATAAAGAGCTTCAATTATTAGAAATCATTTTAAATGTCCCAATGCTCTTCGATGCGAGGCTAATAGCGATTAGCCACACATCGGTATGGGGACGGCTTTATAATTTAGTGAGGCGCGAGTTCGAAATAAACGCTAAATGATTATAAGAAGGGGACATAAGAAAAATAACAAACATTTAGAAAACTGAAAAGTTAGCTAAAACAAGAACCCACGCACACTCCAAATTATAAATTAAACAGAAACTAAGTTACACATAAAAGAAATTTGCATATTTAAAATTTGCGAGTCCCACTCAAACGAGTGGGGGCGATAAATAAAAGCTGAAAATTGCAAGTCCTACTCAAACGAGTAGGACTGAAATGAAAGCGAGTCCTACTCAATTGAGTAGGAGAAAATAAATGCGATTACAGGGCTTTCTCAAATATTTACAGGGAGAAAAAGATCCGTCCATTTAACTCAAGTGAGTAGGTGGAAAAATAAAGAAAGAAAATTACAAGTCCTACTCAAACGAGTAGGCGGGAAATAAAGTCTGGCCATTTAAACTCAAGTGAGTAGGCGGAAAAATAAAGAAAGAAAATAACAAGTCCTACTCAAACGAGTAGGACTGAAAATGAAAACGATGCGCCATTTAACTCTTAACGAGTACGCGGAAATAAATGCACACAAACACACACACTCCATATGAATTTCAAGAAAGCAATAAAGCTAACACCTACACTCACACACTCTACAAAATTTGAATCAAAGCATAAAAGTTATACACCTACACTCACACACTCTACATAATTTGAACAAAGCATTAAAAATTATACTCATACACTCACACACACAACATGAAAATTAAGAAGAACAAAAGAAAATTTATGCTCATACACTCACACACACTAATTGAAAGCAAAATGAAAGTTATCTAAAAATTAAAACTTTTACTTTTTCAAGCTTAGGTTTTGCCAAAAACAAATAAAAGAAGAAATTACAATTTTTAGAAGACAAAAGTTTTTCAAAACAAATTTAAAAACCAAAGTTTTTGGAAAATTAAAATTACAAGATTTTCATTCTTATGTTTTTATGAAAGTGATAAAAAAGTGAAAAAGAAGATGAAAAGAACAAAAAGAGATTTTACAATCCTACAAAATAAACTAAGAAAAGAAAATAAAGTTCACTTTCAAATCTCTTTACAAATTAATAAGTATGAAATAATAAACAAAAGAAACATTAAAGAAGAACATGTTGAAGATGATAACCATATCATACATGCATGGAAATGAAATCTACTACAAAACCTATCATGAAGACATACTAAAAACATGTAAAGTAAATAAGTTACACTCATACACACACACACACTTTTCATAAGAGGAGGAACAAAGATGAAACCAAGGATAAAAAGGGGAAGAAGTAAGCCATCCAAATGAATTTTCATGCTATATAGAGAGAGAAAATCTAACATTTTTATTAAAATTATCAAGCTATTACAAAGCTAAAAGATAAAGCAAAACAAAACATGAAATAAAGAAGGAGAAATCTCCTTACATAGCACTAGTATCCACGGATTAAGCCCACAAAAAGACAATAAAATGGCCCAAAAATCTGAACCCTTGGACCTTACAGAAATGGGCAATTTATAGGCAAAAAATTCTAAGTACACGCCCTAGGTCACGGGCGTGTAGGGGGGGCGTGACAGTACTATTCATGAAGGCGGCCGACGATTGGACAGGAAAGTTGACTTCGGGCTGTGTTCGCGGTAGTCACGCCCCAGGTCACGGGCGTGACTCTGGCATGTCGGGGAGGTAGAACCGGGCGCGGGTTGCGCCGAAAGTCTTCGGCAGCATCTTGTCGGGCAAGCTAGAAAGGTCACGCCCCAGGTCACGGGCGTGACTCTGGGCGTGTCAATTGGTGACGACACTCGACGATCGTCGAGCAAAAAGTGTCGAGTGGATATCGTTGGGCTGAGATTGAGTCACGCCCTAGGTCACGGGCGTGACGCTGGCCGTGACTGTTGGTGTCGACACTCGACGATCGTCGAGCAGAAAGTGTCGAGAGGAGAGGACACGGGCTTGGGTCACGCCCCGTGTCGGGTGACACGGGCGTGTCTCCAGGCGTGTCAAGCTTGTACTTCAGAAATCGTCCGTTTTCACGGGAAATGCAATGTCACGGCCCGGTCACGGGCATGACCAAATTGTCACGGGCGTGTACTGCCCAATTTTGGCAGATTTTGAAATTTTTCTGCAAAATAAAATAAAACAAGTTAGTAAAAAATTTACAAGAATAGGAGCATTTTATTGAACAAAAATAAGTAAAAACGAAGAAAATAAATGAAAATGACTAAATTAATGTGCACAAAAATACGTATATTTACAATTCATCAGTTAGGGATGACTTGGGTCAACTTAACCCCTTTGACTACCCTCCATGGGTCCTTAGTGCTCTAATGGATCTTACAATGGGTTGATGAGACCATGGAGGGGTCTTGAAGCCTTGCTGATGCCCCATGGTTATCTTAAACTAAGGTTCAGGAATTTACTATTTGCAGACCATAGTGGTCTCACCCACATTCTTAGGTTTTCTTGGTCTTCTTGGGCTTCCTAGGGTTTGGTCATGACCTAGTCAAGGCCAAAACCACTCTTAGGGGTCTAGTTGGAAATGGGATGTTACAAATCCCAATAAACAAAATAAGGATTTCGTCCCCGAAATCAAGGTTAGGCCTATGGGAATTTCTATCGAAGAAAAAAAACTTGTAACATCTCATAAGAAGTGGAAGATTACATTTCGACGCCATGTTTGCTAAGTGGGGTTTAAAGGAAAAACTTAAATATATGACCAATTCGCCCAATTGGCAAAGCCAAGATCCCAATAAACAAAAGATTAGCCTCTACTCTTCCTAGAGCAGCCCTACTAGTTTTAAAAAAATAGGAAAGTAAATTGAACATGTTGAGTGGTTGCGAGGTATACCTGACTAAATAGCTCAGGATATATTTCCTGCATCAGGTCCTTTGGCTCCCAAGTATGCTCCTCTCGTCTGTGGTTCCTCCAAAGGACCTTGACTAGCGGGATCTTCTTGCGGCGCAAGACTCGTATCCACTGGTCGTCGATCTGTATCAGCTCCAAATGTACATATCGATCCAAAGCTACCGGCCCATCAGTGTCCGTAATCTGCAACTCCGGGCATAGTAGAGCCCTCCTGAGTGAAAACATGTGAAAGACGTCATGCAAGCCGACCAGCTCCAGTGACAGCTCCAGCCGGTAAGCTAGGGGACCGATCCGCTCTAGGATCCTGAACGGCCCCATGTACCTCGGGCTAAGCTTCTTCCGTCGACCACGTACTCGTGAAACCCCATGCATCGGCTGGATCTTCAAGAACACCCGATCCCCTACCTGAAACTCCACTAGGCGATGTCGAGCATCATAATATTTCGCCTGCCTGCTATGCGCCTCCAGTATTCTATCCTGTATCAGCCGTACCTGTGCCTTAGTATCCTCGATAAAGTCCGTGCCCACAGTATTCAGACCCTCGTCTTGTATCCAAGACAATGGAGACCTGCATTTTCGCCCATACAATGCCTCATACGGAGCCATCCGTATACTAGACTGATGACTATTATTGTATGAAAACTCCACTAAGGGCAACATCCTCTCCCAGGACTCTCCATGGTCCGCAATATACAGTCTCAGCAGGTCCTCCAGTGTCCAGTTTGTGTGCTCTGTTTGCCCATCTGTCTGCGGGTGGAAGGTCGTACTGAAAACCAGTCGAGTACCCAAGTATTCTTGTACTCTCCTCCACTCCTTGGACGTGAATCGTCCATCTCGATCTGACACGATCGTCTTGGGCAGCCCATAATATCGCACAAACTGCTCTATGAACCTTCGTGCCAGTACTCCGACAACATCCTCCTTCCTGATCGGGATGAACCTAGTAACCTTCGTCAGTCGGTCAACGATTACCCAGATAGAATCGTTTCCCGCCCGTGATCGAGGGAGACCATGGATGAAGTCCATCGCGATATCCTCAAATTTCCACTCCGGCACCGGGAGTGACTGCAATAAACCAGCGGTATGTCTGCACTCTGCTTTCACTAACTGGCACGCCTCGTAGTGGGTCACAAAGTAGGCGATGTCATTCTTCATGCCCTGCCAGTATAGAGTCTTCTTCAAATCCGCCTTCATCTTAGTGATCCCGGGATATATAGAATATCTGCTATGATGAGCCTCGGCCATGATGTCCTCCCGAATCTGGCCTCCATCCGGTATGTAAGTCCGACCTCTGAAATATATCAGATCATCTCGTATCGTGTAGTCTCCAGCTGAGCCTGCCTCGAAGGCCCGGAAAATCGGCTCTAGTTTGGCATCCCGCCTATGCCAGTCTCTAACTCTGTCATGTATATCATAGGTGGTGCTCGTAGCGGCCAGGTACTCCTTGTACCACTCCGGGTAATCAGATAATACCAGAGTGATATGCATCTCTTCAAAACTCCGTAGTAGCTTCATGGTCATAATCTGGGTCCCTTCTCCAAAAGTGGAAGCTCTCCGGCTCCGTGCATCAGCCACCACGTTTGCCTTACCCGAATGGTAATGCATCTCGTACTGATAGTCCGCTAGAAACTCCACCCATCTACATTGCCGGATATTCAGTTCCTTCTGCGTATCCACATATTTCAGATTTTTATGATCTAAAAATATATCGCAGTGGACACCATAGAGGTTGTGCCGCCAGACCTTCAATGCAAATATAACCGCTCCCATATCCAAATCGTGAACTGGGTAGTTCTTCTTATGTTTCTTCAGCTGGCGGGAGGCATAAGCGATCACGTGTCCCTTTTGCATCAAAACTGCTCCCATGCCCTAGTAGGAGGCATCTACAAAAACCTGAAATCCTTCTCTCCCCGAGGGGAGGGCAAGTATCGGCGCCGAAGTGAGTCGACTTTTCAGCTCTTGGAATGCCGACTCGCACTGTGGTGTCCAAACAAACGGTATATCCTTCCTTGTTAGAGAGGTAAGTGGGAGGGCAAGCCTAGAAAAACCCTCTACGAACTTCCGGTAGTAGCCGGCAAGTCCTAGAAAGTTCCGTACGTCCGCAGCTGTCTTCAACTGTGGCCAATCTCGGACTGCCTGAATCTTGGCCGGATCTACTGCCAACCCTGCTCCACTAATAACGTCTCCAAGGAAGGCCACCTCATTCAGCCAGAACTGGCATTTGCTGAATTTGGCATATAACTGATGTTCCCGTAGCTTCTCCAAGGTCAGCGTCAGGTGCCTCACGTGCTCCTCATCGGTCCTCGAGTAAATGAGGATGTCATCGATGAAAATGATAACAAACACATCTAGATATGTCTCAAAGACTCGGTTCATGAGAGTCATGAATGCTGACGGCGCATTCGTGAGCCCGAAGGGCATCACCGTAAACTCGTATAGCCCATACATGCTGCTAAAAGCAGTCTTCTGTATATCCTCCTCTCGTATCCTCAACTGATAATAGACCGATCGCAAGTCCAACTTCGAGAAGAAGTGGGATCCCTCCAACTGGTCGAACTGCTCGTCTATCCTTGGCAGAGGATGGGTATTCCTGACTGTTAGCCGGTTCAATGCCCGGTAATCGATACACAACCTGAGTGTTCCGTCTTTCTTCTTGACAAATAACACTGGGGCTCCCCATGGCGAAGAGCTCGGCCGGACAAACCCGGCTTCCACCAACTCCTGCAGCTGACTTTGGAACTCTGTCAGCTCCCTTGGGGCCATGCGGTAGGGGGTTCTGGATACCGGCTTAGCCCCTGGCATAAGAACTATCTGGAAATCCTGCTCTCTGTGCGGGGGTAGCCCTGGTAGTTCCTCCGGGAAGACGTCGGCAAAATCTCGCACCACTGGAACGTCGGATACAGATCCCTTGACCTCTGCCATCTCGAAGAGAATCTGATAAATCTCGTCGCCCTGCATGTGGGCCTTGACGGCCTGAATAGATGATAAAAATATATGGGAGGCGGGTCTAATACCTTCCATCACGACGAACAAGCCTTCATATCTCAGTGTAATCTTCTTGGCCAAGCAGTCAATCTGGGCATGGTTCCAATGGAGCCATGTCATACCCAGAATCAGATCAAAATCAGGCAGTAACAGAATTGTCGCTGGAGCTTCAAAGGGTTTTCCGCCTATCCATGCCTCCAGATTGCAATGGGATGATGCGAACAGCTCCGACCCGTCTGGTAGCCGTATCTATAACGTCTTGCCTGTGATCCTCTCCACGCCTCCCAACCCTTGGATAAAGGTCTCCGACACAAACGAGTGTGAAGCACCCGTGTCAAAGAGAGTGTGTACGGGCTTGCCGCAAATGAAGACGATGCCTGAAATTGTAAATTTACTTAGAGTCATATTTCTGGTTTTCCTGCCTAGTCTTAATAATTCAAGTTCATGAAACTACTTTTCTAGGAAGGAAAAAAACTTAAGTAAAAAGAAAACTTTTGGTCGTACCTGTAATCACTTGCCCTGGGTTCCTGGGTTGAGCCAAGTCCAGTGCATAAATCTGATGTCCTTCCGGCCTGCGGTCTCTACCCTGATATCCGCGTCCTTGGTCACGTCCTCGGCCTCCATAATGCTGAGCCG
This sequence comes from Platanthera guangdongensis, assembly GCA_039583875.1. NCBI lineage: Eukaryota > Viridiplantae > Streptophyta > Magnoliopsida > Asparagales > Orchidaceae > Platanthera > Platanthera guangdongensis. The sequence goes on along the minus strand of CM077148.1, from coordinate 115,060,807 downwards.
GTGGGGCAATCTGTAGTGCTGGTGGAGGCATCCCTCTCACGGGACAGTTTCTCTTGATGTGCCCCACCTGATGGCAGTGGTAACATTCCGGCGGAGTGTAAGCCCCACCTCCCAGTCTCTGCACATCTCTCATCTGAATAGGCTGAGGGGCCAGGGTCACCTGCTCCCTCGACTCCTGCCTCACCTCCTGTCGATGCTGATCCTCCACCTCTTGTACCTCTGGCGCACGACCTTGCCACTGATCGTTCCGGGCTCCCCGACTCCGATCCTCCGTTGGCCGCTTCCGGCCTCTGGTGGTGAGCCAATCTGCCTCTAACCTTTTTGCCATCTCCAGAATATGAGTGATAGACCCGTCCAAAACGAAAAGAAGGGCATACCTCATGTCTTCCCGTAAACCTTTGTAGAACCTCTTGGTGTACGCTGCCTCATCTAGCCGGTAAGAGTCTGCAAAACGGGACAGATGGTTAAAGTCTCGATGGTACTCCACCACCGTCCTGGAACCTTGCTTCAACTGCAAGAAGCGGTCCTCCAGCTCGTCTCAGGCCGACTGCGGAACAAAGTTCTCCAACAGCATGGGCCTGAACTCCTCCCACCTCACCTCGGCAGCCTCCCTATCAGCAAAGGTAGTCTCCAGAACTATCTTCCACCACCGCTTGGCATGGGACTACAAGCAGGAAACAACCAGTGGCACCCTCTCCTCCCAAGGGCTCCGTATCCCTGTCAGCATCTCCTCCATGATGTCTAACCATTCCTCTGTCCAAACTACCCCCTCTGTCCCCAAGTAGGACGGGGGAGAGAGTCCTCGAAAGATGCTGAGCCAGTTGGCTCCCGAAATAGGCTGCGGAGCCGGGGCCTGTTGGTTCCTGAAGGCTTCCAGGATAGCCGTCAGAGTCTGTCCCATGTCAGACTGTAGGAATTGAGTGGGAACCGGCGGCGTTGGTGCAACTTCCGGAATCTATGTAGGCAGTGCTGGACGGTGCGTGACAAAATTTATCGTCAGAAATTTTTCAACCTTAACTAAAATGGACAATTATATATGTGATCCCCACATGGGCACACCACTGCCTCCGCTGCTTAGTTTGTCCCCAAACTAAACTCGCGCGGTGGTGACCCAGGGGTTGTGGACTGTTACTTTTCAATCGAGGTTACCTGTGATGCCACTTGTAAGACCCCCTTTTTTCAATATAAAACCCCGGGGTCTTAGGCCCAGAACCGCCGCCTTGCGGTGACAACTTCGCACCCGGGAAGGTCGTCACTACAAGACGTCGATCCTGCCGGCCAAATCGATCACGACTAAAGCAAAAGTAGCAGTGCAAGAGAAGATAAGTCCACAGCTAATCACATATATATATAAATAGACTCCACGATGGGAGTGTCTACAAAATAATAAAAGAGTACAGAAATAAAAGGGCTTAAGCCCGGTACATCAATATCCTCACTACAGATCTCTCATGCGGAACCAATGGGACCTGATCACCTAGCTATGTTGGGATTATGCCCAACGTTCCCTTTCGCAAGGTACTTATTATTATTGGTTGATTTCCCTTACCCATTACCGTCTCATATTGCGATAGGCTAATGCTAAGGTAATTTAGACCTTTCACTCTCGAGGGAACGACGATCTTCCGTCGAACTCGCGTACCTTCTAACACACATCAACTCGATTCCCACCACTCCTTAGAACTTTCTATGGTGACCCATACACTTTCATTCAAACAATTCAACACGACTAACTCTACCCTATTCCAACTCTTATCCTAATACAACTTTCCCCCAATTACTATTTGCAGACCAACCTATACTAAGTGATGATCTTGATAAGAAGTCCTTCAAGTTTTCATCCGAATGACCTAGGATTATTACTGGAGTCCTACCATGACATAAATTATTTAATTCCAGAATATTGTATTTTCCTCAATTAATCTTCTATTTAAATAATTTCTTAAATGAGCCAATTATTGTCAAGTTGATCATGAAGTATACATTTTAGACATGATTAATGTTTCATAAATTCATGATAATATTTGATATATCTATAAGTGATAATTTCCAAATTTGACATTTTCTACAAACATTTAAGGGGCCTAAAATTATTTTAGCAGCAATCACCATATTCCAAGATTTGTAAATCAACTACTTGATATTTTCATCCAAATAATTTGAATTATATATATTACACTACTACAGTCCTAAAATTATCACTGACCAACATTCATGATTTTTCACAGAATATTTAATTCTAAATAAATTCAATACAAAAATTAACAAAGAGCATAATTGTGAATCAAGTACTATAAATATACTTCAAAAATTCCTAATTAAATTCCTAATAGTAGATATCATCCTAAAAGCATTAGTGGCCAAAACTCACATTTTTACAGGTTAAAGTATTCTTTAAATAAATTATTTATCAAATATGACATTTACAAAAGTTATGAAGGAAGCAACATATAAATTACTTTAAAAATTATAATAAAATTTAGAGACCTCTATTTAGGTCAAAAACCTCTACTGGACAAATTTTACTAAATTTCATTTAAACCAAATGACCAAATTAAATCAAATACTAAATTGGACATTTTGATAATTAACAAAGGAACTACCATGAATATAATCTGTAAAATTCCATTAAAACTATCTAGGGGTTCAACTCACCCTAAGATTCATTCTACCCAATTTTCACAATTTTTAGATGAGGTTAAGTTACTGTTTTGACCTAGTAGTGCTTCTACCATAAAACTAGGGTTTGACTTTTGAGGTACTTAACTACTTCTAAATTTCCTAATATTTCAAAAAGAGACTTAAATATATCTAAGTTAACTCTCTACTGAATTACAAGGCCATACAAGGGCATTTGCTCCTATGTCCTTCACAACCCCCCTAAAGGTCCATCCTTAGGGTGTGAACTTGGGTCCAAGGGTAAGTCAACCCTAATTCATCCATTTTCCCCCAAAGAGGGGTGGGTACTTAAAGTAATACTAAGTCAGTGGTCCAAAAATGGCTGTGCCTTCAATATTTCATTTTTTTTCTTCTTTTGGCTATAAGCACACCAAGTCCTTTACAAGCCAACACATGCAAGGGATCTCCCTAACCTGTTGTGGTCCATATGGGCTGAAATTTTAACTATGCCTTAATAATGTCCCCATGGACATGACACCAAAAATTGGGGCCTTTTGGGCTTGAACTACTCCAAGAATCATTTAAAAAAGCCTAGGGGTAATTTGGTAATTTCACCCTAATTTTAATTCCAATTAGTCCCACTATTTGGCAGGGCCTAAATATGCCCTAAACCAGTTACTTCCCAAAATTTTAGGTCATTTGGGCCTCTGGATGGGCTTGGGCATCCCTTTCAAATTTCTGCATTTTTGTTATTTGCAGCTGAAGGCCATTCAATTTTTCAGATCTTGCAAGTGAGATATCTCAACATACAGAGGGCTAAATGGTCTAAGTTTGATACCATAGGCCTACTATACCCCTGAGGGAAGGCCACCAAAATTTGGGGCATTTTGGAGTTGATATGCTCCAAAAATCAACAAAATATAATTTATCAAATTCTGACTAAAACTATAGAATTATTTTCCCCACAAATTCCCATTTTTGGGGAGGGCCTAGATATGACTAATTAAGCCACATGCCCAAACTTTCAGCCAATTTGGTCTGATGGTTTGGGCAGGGCACTCATTTTAGTTTCTAACCTACCCTAGGACCAGCACTAGGAAAATGGCTCTATAGGGCAGTAGACTTAACCAAATATTATGTGTAACATATCAAATTAAAGGTTACTTCAAGACCAACATTTTTCATGTTGAGAACATTTTATTAAAAAGGCGGTAAGTGGCCTAATATTGACATGCAAAGGTCGGTTATAAAAGACATAAAAATAACACTATTCATGAAATTAATTAACTCCAGGATTAATATTTTGCATGGCACTAATCTTAAAGCAATCCGAAGGCAGCTGCTCATCTTCTCCAAATCGCCTGGATTCCAGCCGAATTTCATGGGAGCTTTCCCGGCTGCTACCGGCGACACCTCCACCGGCAAACATCTCCTCCCCCCTCACGGTGGTGGGGGCAAGCATTTTCCGGCGGCTAGGGTGGAGGGAGGTGGCGGCGCCACCTCACCCGAGATCTTCTAAAACCGCCATTAATGGCAAAAATGAAGAACTGGGTTCGGGCTCATTCGAGCTCGAACCCTACCCTAAACACTCCTAAGATCTAAGCATGAAGAGAGAGGTGAGGGAGGACCTTCCCGGCGGTCTTGCGACGTGAGGAGTGGCGGGGAACCATGGCGGCAGCGGCGTTGAACCATGGTTTTCACGGCTCCAACTCAGGTTCTCTCTCTCTCTCTCTTTGCTGCTCTCCTTATCCTGAGGGTGATGAAACTGAAAGGAGAGAGGGGGGAAATGAGAAGATGAAGTATAGAGGGGGAGGGTGATAATTCCTATGTGATATGTGGAGGTTTTGCATAGTTATTGTCACCATTCATGCATGGGTGGGCCCCACTCCATCCAGCTCCTTATCCATGACTCCAAGGGTCGGCCAACCCATGTGGGGGCTAATGGTATGGGTCCAAGTATCTCATTCCACTAAACACCCTTAAATATACCCCTTTCTCTCTAATAATTATTCTTAAATTTTTGAGATTCTCTCTCTCTCTCTCTCTCTCTCTCTCCTAGTCACTAAGTTGGCTGGTCAATCTTCTATTGGCAGCCTACATGTTTATTTCATCCACAAAAATATGGTTAGCCCAAGTGAGTTGGGCTTGAGCTTGAGTTAGCCCATTTGGGCTAGCTTGACCCAAACCTAGGCTACGGTTGGCTTAGCTCAATTTGGTCTTTGAGGTTGGCCCAAATGGGTCCTTCGTGACCCATTGGACTCCCCTAAGGCCTAGGTAGGGTTGTATTGGCCCTTTGGATGTCACTTGACCCTTAGGTAGGGCACTTGACCACTCTAGGGCTAGAGTTGACTTTGGTCAACTTAGCCCTTTTGGACGGCCCAATGGGTCCTTGGTGACCCATTAGCCTCTCACTAGGGTTATGAAGGTATGTGTGGGGTCCACTTGGCTAAGGGAACTTCAATTGGTCCTTGTGCATGCCAGTTTGACCCAATGTAGGTTAGGTTGACCCATTTAGGGTTAGGGTTGACTTGGGTCAACTTAACCCCTTTGACTGCCCTCCATGGGTCCTTAGTGCTCTAATGGATCTTACAATGGGTTGATGAGACCATGGTAGGGTCTTGAAGCCTTGGTGAAGCCCCATGGTTATCTTAAACTAAGGTTCGGGAATTTACTATTTGCAGACCATAGTGGTCTCACCCACATTCTTAGGTTTTCATGGTCTTCTTGGGCTTCCTAGGGTTTGGTCATGACCTAATCATGGCCAAAAACACTCTTAGGGGTCTAGTTGGAAATGAGATGTTACAAATACTGAGGTAGGATCCAGTTGGGATCTGAGTGGTAGGGCATATTTCTTGAGTGGTAAGTCTTGGAGAAGACTTAGCGGTCCTATAAGATCGTTGTTTAAGATCCTTGGAGCCGAGTTTTGGGAGAAGAACCATGTCTTACATATTATTAGAAGGGCACAGAGGGATAGTAGATGTACCCAAGATCGGGGAAACACTATAAAATATTTGTGTCGTCTGGTTGATGTTCGTGAAAGCTTAATCTAACTAATCACCAAGCACAGTAATTAAGGTATAGGTTTAGATAATCTAAAAAAAGGCCTAAAACCTAATCACCCCCCCCCCTCTAGGTGTTTGCTGACCTTGAAAATAAAGACTTTCAAGTGGTATCAGAGGGAGGTTTCTCTTTAATGACTAAACAGTCTGAGTAGATCTCCAAGGTTAGCAAGAAAATTTGTCCTTATGGGTTCAAGAGTGAACTATAAGGAGTTGGGTGCCATGAAGTTTCCCATGTGCAGGAAGGAAGGGTTTAGCATCTAGAAGGAGAGGGTTAGGCTATTCATGGAGGCAGCTGATGTAAGACCCCATTTTTATTCTTTTTCAAACTCGGGGGTCATATGCCCAGAATCGCAGTTTTGCGGTAGCACCGACACTCGGGAAGGCCGCCACTATAAAATTCTGATTCTGCCGGCCTTTTCGATCAACAAAGAGAGGGTAGTAATCATAAACTGAATTATAATTGAGTCCACAAACATCATATAAAAATTAGAAACCACAACAAGTCCATAAATATAGGAAAGAGAGAGTACTGCAATAGAACAGTATAAATGAAATATAAACGGGCTTAAGCCCGGTACATCAGATCCTCACTACAATCTCTCGCGAAAGCTATAAGAAAGACTAGTCACTCACGGAGCTGGTCACTGGTGCTCCGATACTAGACTGGCCCACCTCCATGAGCACCATACTCCGCTGGTGCTGTGTCCCCTGCTACTGCTCCCTATCTCCCATTTGGATCCCCTGTAATGTTGTGGTCCGAAAACCATTAGTCACAAAGACAAAGTCCTATCATCCTCTACCCCTCCACCATGGCTCCTAGGCATCGATCGGGGAGGAGGAAATGGAAGCTATGAAGGTGGAGAGTAAGCAAAGCAGGTGATGGCGGAACTATTCTAGCAGTTAATTTATAATGTATAAATAGCTAAGGAAGAAAGGTGAAAGTGGAGGATAAGATCTATCTTAACTCTAGAGGGGGGGTGAATAGAGTATATTAAAATAATTTTCAAGATAAAAATTATTTGCAGTGGAAGACTTAATTTAAATAATATGTGTATAGTGCTGCAGAAAATAAAAATATGAAAGCAAGAAATAAAACAACACAACATACAACAAAAAACAAAGAAGCAACCAGAGGACACAAGGAGCTATAGTGGTTCCCCAATCAATCTGGGTACATCCACTCTTCTACCACCCTAGGTAGGAATCCACTGCAGGATGAGTTGATCAGGTGTCCTGGGCACCAATGAGCTTTTGATAAGGTGCTCAAAAACCAAACTAGAGTTTTTGATCAGGTGTCTTGCCACCACTGAGTTTTGACAAGATCTCAGAAACCAACACAAACTTTTGAAGTGAGTTTGATAAACCCTTTACAATAGAGAGAGAAAGAGAGAGAGGTGAGATGATCTTCTCTGTCAACAATCAGAGAGAAGATAGTGGATGTTGTCAAAGCTCCCCGTGAGATCTTGAGTTATTCAGGAAGTGAAGCTTTGTAATAGGGTGATAGGCCTTCAGAAGATTAGATCTCCAGTAAAAGATGATTCCAGCAGCAGCTGAAATGTGTGGTGTCTGGAGTCTTGAATGATAAGGCCTTTGAACACTGGAATCAAAAGGGATCTAGAAATTTTAGTATATTGATCTCCTTCAGTGATGTGTGTTCCTATAAGAATTCTATGACTGTGAATATCTGCAACTTTTTCTCTACTTCTTGTTATTGTATTTTTTCTTAACCAGCAGAATGAATAATCTTTTATTCCTTAGATCTGAATAGAAAAATTCTCTGTCCAAGATAGTCGTTAGCCTGTTATAAATGACTTCCTTAAATGCATTTTGTCTTTTGGAGGAAAGTCCAATAAAACATTCCTTTAAAATCTCCTTGAAACTTGCTCCAAATTAATTGAGACGGCTACAAGATTCTTAAAATTAATGCTGTGAATAAATAGAAGGTAATACCAAAACTGACTGAATTTGAATCTTGAAAAACGTCGATCTCTGCAGAAAAAACGTCGACCTGAGCTCAACTATCGTTGAACTGAGCTCAGCGACTGGACTTAGACTGAAGCAGAAATCGTCGATCTGAGCTCAACTATCGTCGAACTGAGCTCTGAGATAGGGAAACAAACTAGAGACAGGAACTTCAATCTGAGCTCGAAGATCGCCGAACGGAGTTCGACGACTCGTTGAAGTGAGCTCAGAGATCGTCGAATGAAGTTCGATGATTCGTCGACCTGAGCTCGACGAAATGACTTAGTCTCCTGAACTGAAATATCTGGTCTTGTGGGTCTTGAGGGTAGCTTTCAAACCTAAATACTAACCGTTAGACTCAATCTAATTGACCTTTAGATCTATACAAGGAGGTCAAAACAAATTTGCTAAAGGACATAGTGATCCTTGCCCAAATCAGTAATAGGGTGTTCCAACAATCTCCCCCTATTTGGGTTAGGATTACTATTTACAGACATTGGAAAAATTAAAACATACAATGCAGAAATATAACCAAAAAAAACATTGCAGAAACATGGATATAATCACAGATAGTCAGAAATAGGTATCACTGTCAGCTTACAAAATCATTCTTTCTCCTTGCTCTTTTTGAGAACTATTTCTCTGTTAGGGTTAAGAAATTCTTTCTTGGATCTTCTATCATCATCTGCACCTAGAAAAGTTTGATGTTTTGTCCTGGGGACTACAGCTTCTAGGTGCAGCTTCATATAACTTTCTGAGTCAAAGAATTTGCTGGAAGAATATCTCTCAAGTTCTTTCTTTCTCTGTTTTGATAGAGTGGTGAAATTTGATGTGTCTCTTCCTTATTCTCTAGCCTTTTTAATTTGATCTAGTGCAGCCAACTCTGTCGTTCTTGCTGTCTAGGAATTAGGATTGTTCTTTGGGTCTTCAAATGGAATAGGAGGTTCATATCTGTTTGAAGAGTCATCAGGAGTAGCTCTGGAAGAAACTGGATCTCTTAGATTATAAGGTAAAGGACCAGATGTAGTGTCAATGGGACCTTGTCCTTCCCTATGATAAGGATGTTGCCTGGAATATACTTTAGAATACACTCTGAGTTCTCTTTGATTACCTCTGAACTATCCTCTTCTTGGTTGGTAACCTTTAGACTGATTTCCTCTTTGCTGAGATCTTCCTTGAAATTGATATGAACTTTGGCTTCTAGCAGTAGATTGAAAGGCAGAACTTCCACCTGTACCTGCATCAGGTGAAGGAGGAGGAGGATTGAAAAGGGATGAACCTTTGTCATACTTCCTTTTCTTTTTCATGGATTTCAGCTGATTTCTGGAGTACTGCATCCATGGTTCTATAATCTGGCAATCATGCAATATATAATAAGGAACATCATTTGTATCTTTAACCTTCTCTGGGGGAACTCTCTTCATGGCCTTGCTTCTTGCTTTCCTTTTCCTTGCAATTGTTGCAGAGGAATCATCAGAGTCAGTTCTAAACTGATCACTGTATGAACTTTGTGGATTAGCATACAATGCATCAATCCTTTTGATATGTTCTTTCTGTTGTTGAGACTGAGCAGAAGAAATAACAGCAGGAACAGCAATAGGAGCAACAACAATAGCAGGAATTGGAACAGAAATAACACTGGCAGAAGGAGCTATAGCAGCAGGTTCAGAAACAAAAATTTCAGAAACAATAAGCTCAGATACAACAGGCTCAAAATCAATTGCCTCTGTCATATGCACATCCTCAGAAACTGAAACAGTAACATCAGAACTAACTAAAACATCAACAGCAGCAGCAACAATTTCAACATTGTCCACAGCCTGGACAAAATCTATAAAAGAGGCTAAAATGCTCGGCTCACAGCAAGAAATAGGCACAATGGCCTTAGTAAGGTCTTCAGTATACTCTTCTGGAAGGCAGCTGAAGTATACAGAATCAAATACTTATAATAGTGACCTAAGGTCCACTGTAATGACTGCAACTAGAGCTTGAACTAGAGTTACGGCAGCAGGCAATCTCTCAGCTTCATAAGGCATCTCCCCCTGCCTAGATTCAGTGATAACTGGATTAAGGCACCCAGTAGAAGGGATTGCCTGAGGAGGAAGAATAGAGGATAACCTGGCAGACAACTCCTGAACAGTTTTCAGAAGTGGATACAATGAAGTCTCCAGCAGTAGTGATAGCCTTAGAGCTATCAACTCATATTGCTGGCCTGCAATAGCTGGAAGGTCTACTTGCTCAAGAGGGACTTGAGTAGAGGTAGGGATGGATGTGGTAGAGATGAAAGTTGGAGCAACAGGAGATGTTGTTGGAGAAACTGTGGATGCTGGAAGTGATGGTTGAGATATTGAAATTCTGGAGATGGAAGATAATGGAGTGGAGATGGATAGTGTGAATAATGGTTAAGCAATGATTTCCTGAAGTAATTGTTGATAAGAAGTGGATGATGATGGTGGCTCAAGAGGGGATGAAGGAGAATCATCCATATAGGAATCATCTAAAAGAGTGAATGATGGAATATGAGATGATGAATCAATATCCATGTGTGGGTAGTGATGTAGTGGATGGAAGATTTCTTCAGTTGATGTTGGAGTTGGAGAAGAGATTGAAGTTGGAGATGAGATGGAAATGGGGGATGAAATTGTGATAGTGGATGTGATTGTTGTTGAAAGATATTGTACCTAATCACCTAGAGGGGGGGGGGGGTGAATAGGTGACTTGAATCTTTTTAACTTTTTATGCAGCAATCAGATAATATCACAGAATTCTATCTACTATATCACAGCACATATGCAGCAATCACAGCCAACATCAATCACACAGTAGACACAGAGTTTTATAGTGGTTACCCAAGCTTTGGGTACATCCACTTTCCCCCTTCGCCTATCTAGAAGTGTACTAGATTCGGCCAAACTCCTCCACTATCTCAGAACCCAAAATAGGCTCCTACACCTCAGGCCCAAGGCCCTACAACTCAGCTTTTCCGCAAAGCCTACACTCAGCCACAAAGGCCTACACTCAGCCACCAAGGCCTACACTCAGCCACAAAGGCCTACACTCAGCCACCAAGGCCTACACTCAGCCACCAAGGCCTACACTCAGAGATTTAACTCTCCTACTCTCAGCCTTTATAATTGCAGGCTTACAATCTCAGATCCCTAAGGATCCTACAAGTTATAATGAATACAAAATGTATAAACTCAACAACTTAGATGAAAGAGAGATAAGTTGTGAGATTCTTGATGAGTTTTTGGAAGAACTCAGCTGAAATCAATCTGACTTGGCTTTCTTCAAAGCTTCTTGAAAGTAGAACACAATAAGACTGATTCCTCTGCAGTTGATCCTTGATCTCTGCTTCTTAAGATTCAGACCAATCTGAATCCTTCTTCTCAGCTGGGTTCCAACAGCTGATTTCTTGGATGGAGCTCTCTCTCTCCAACTTCTTAGATCTGCACTTGATTCTTCAAGGAATAGCTAGATCTTCTTTGTTAAATACTTGATCAATAAATTGAACAACTTCAACAACAACATCGGTTTCTGTAGACTGTATAAGCCTATTTATAGGCCTTCTTCATGGTAACCGGCTGGTCCGGTCCATAACTGAATTCTGACAACTCTGACAGGTGCTGTAGACCGGCTTGAATGGCAGCTGTCAAGTCATCCAGTCAGTTCTTGAAGATTCTGTAACTGTCTGCAAGTGTCGAGACTTTCTGTCTTTAAGTGTCGACACTTATAGACCAAGTGTCGACACATGTTGTCTAAGTGTCGACACTAGTCTACAAGGTGTAGACACAACTCCTTGTGTTGTAGATTTTATATCTTGACACTACTTCTTCTTCATGTGTCGACACTGAAATTGAGTGTCGACACAAGTACTTGTACTTCAGTATTTTGCTGTATTCTTCTAAGTGTCGACACAACACCTTTGTGTCGACACATCTTCATGTGTTGAATCAGTTAAGTGTCGACACTGCTTCTTGGTGTCGACACATGTCTTCAGTGTTGATACTTGTTGAGTGTTGACACATTGCTTTGGGTGTCGACACTTTCTTCTTCAGTCGAGACTCTGGCTGTGTGTCGACACATTCCTTTAGTGTCGACACTTGTACTTAGAATATTCTTGAACTTTGCTGATCTTTGCTAAGTGTAGACACAGCTCCTTGTGTCGACACTTTCTTCAAGTGTTGAGTCTTCAGCTAAGTGTCGACACATTGTTCTGGGTGTCGACACTTACTTCCAGTGTTGACTCTTCTGCTAAGTGTCGACACATTGTTCTGGGTGTCGACACTTACTTCAAGTGTTGACTCTTCTGTTGAGTGTCGACACATTGTTCTGAGTGTCGACACTTATACTTAGTCTCTGCTGACTTTTGCTGAGTGTCGACACAGCCTCCAAGTGTCGACACTTTCTGATGTAGAGATAGTTTCACTGGGTGTCGACACTACTGCTAAGTGTCGACATAGCTTCACTGCACTCTTCTTAATTTAGTGTCGACACAGCTCCTTGTGTCGACACTTACTGTCTGGTGTCGACTCAGCATCCCTGGTGTCGACACAATGACTCCAAGTGTCGACACTGCTTGCCTGGGTGTCGACACAAGTCTTCTTAAGTGTCGACACTTTCCCTCTGGGTGTCGACACATGGACTTAGAAACTTTTTCTTCTTTCCTATAAATACTTAGCCTGCACAAGTAAAATCGAAACACATCAAATACATTTTGATGTATATCATTGAGTTGGATGAGGCTTCTTCAAATCAGGTACATTAGAACCAATGTACCCAACAATCTCCCCCTATTTGGAGAAGTCATAACCCTTAGTCAATGATATACACCATTCATAATAAAATTACAAAATGATGTAAACCAGGATTATGTAAACAGAAAAGTACATCACATGTATTAAACAAACATGCATAATCAGATAACATCTCAGAATAATTATGAAATAAATTTAACACATAGCTAATTTATCACACAACACATTGTTCCAATACTTTGTCATATTCATTTTCAAAAGTTTACAGAATGTTTATCATCAAAAAGATTACATAGTAAACTTTAAGAAAATTCTAATTCTATTCTTGATCAGCATCTTTGATCACTATCCCTTTTCCAGATTTTATCCTTGCTTGTATAGGGGCTTCAGCATCTTCTGTTTCAGCAGGCTTCTTACCTTTCAGATCTTTCTTCTTAAGTTCCTCAGCCTTAATCTTTTGTCTTTCAAAATAATGATATGGCATAGGAAAGTACTTGCTAGGCTCCTGAGCAGTAGGAGGTAGCTTTCCCATCTTGGCCTTTCTTCTATACTGGACTATTGCCTCCTGCCTGATCTCATGTTTTCTCCATTCAGCCTCAGAAAACCATTTATGCCTGTCATGCACATTATCTTTTGCAGCTTTCCAGGCAGTCAAAATAATATTTCTTGAGGTGGGGCTCCACTGCTCAAAGTCAGGTCTTTGTTCAGCTTGCTCCCTGAACCTCTTCTTAGACAATCTAGTCTCTTCTTCTTTCTGCAGTGCTTCTTGCATAGCTTCAGATATAGGCTGAACAACTTTCTCAATAATTACATTGTCCTTACCCCCAGGTGGGCTATACATGGACTGTATGTCAGCATGAATCATGTCAAAATCTGGAGGAGGGTAGATAACTTGAGCCACTTCTGGTTGCTCCCCTCCTAAATATGCAGGATGAATTCCAGATTCAACAATATTGTCATCATCACAAAGAGGAGGATAACCCAGTGTAGCTCTGATGGAATTAGATATCCACTTGGCATGATCAGAGCTAGCTTTGACTAAAACCCTCTCCCCTTTTATGACTTCTCTTTCTACATGATCTCTGACATCATCTTTTTGAAATCTGACTTGATTATCCAAATAATTAACTCCATCTTTAAAGAAAGGTTTTAACTTTTGGAGTTTGTTAGTTATCAACTTTTGAGAATCTTGTATAGCAGTCTTAAGAGCAGTGATTTCTTCTAGGAATACTTTGTCAAAATCTGCCTTTGCTATAGCTGGAGTCTGCCCTGTAGCTAGATTCTTCAATTCTGTGACTATTGCATTGTGAGATGCAGTAAGGTTGTCATTCATTCTTATCTGATTTTCAAGAACATAACCTTGATTCACAGCTATGTCATCCACTTGTGCTTTTATCTTCTCCTGGTGTGTAGCCAAGTACACCACTGCATTTCCACCCTTGTGGAAACATTCAGTCATCTCCTTTTTATTTTGGTTCATTTCAAACCTGATAGATTTTATATCCTGGGCTAGATCAAATTGGAGAGACTTCTGCCCTTCATCCACATATTTCTCTATGGCCTTCCTTTGCTCATCAAGTTTAATTTGCATTGCAACCATTAAAGCACTATAATCAACATTTGGAGCTGGATGTGATATAGGCTGTTGTGCAATAGATTGTAAGGCCTTCTTATAACTCTGACTCCTTCTCTTGAATACATAAATCTTCTTTTTCTTAGCTCTTGCTGTTTCCTCATCTTCAGAAGCCGAGGAGCTAGTAATGTCTACCCTCTCCTTAGGGCTTGGGGGTAACTCCTTCTGCACAGCTGGAGCCTTCTCAGTTTCTTACCTTGCAGGCTCTTCAACATGTACTACTTGCTCCCCCTCAATTGGAGCATTCTCTTCTTCAGCAGCAGCATTGTCCTTGTCAAAGTCTGCTTGATCCAGATTTAGAAATAAATCTTCCATAGTATACTCTTGTGGAGAAGGAGCTGGAGAAATTCTGGGCTCTTCAACCACTAGATCAGATACAAACTGAGCTGCAGCAGATGTATCTTCCATGACAACATCTGGGACTTGACTAGTAGTCTGTGGTTGCTGATAAACATCAGACAAATCAGTATCTTCTGTAGGAAAAACCAAAGCATTAAGCTCAGTAATTACCTCTAGAATTGTGGTTGTAGCTTGCTCACTTTCAAGAGGAGTGGGCTCTTCTACAACTAGGGGCTCCCCCTAGATGTTATCCTTGTGTATGGGGCTAGCTTGAGGTAGCTCCCCCTGGATTTCAGCATCTACTTGTTGTGTTGGAGACTTCACAGCAGTTCCTGTGTCTTCTTCATCAGGTGTGAAGACCACTTGTTCTTCACTATCAGAGCTGCTTGATGGAACTTGAGCCACTGGAGCAGTTTTCCTCTTCTTCTTTGGAGGTGATACTTTTTCAGAAATTATCTTTTCAGGGGTTGGCATCTCCTTAGTCAACACCCTGTCCCATCTGGAAAATATTCTTAAATCCATCTTCCTCATATGATTGATTTTTGTACCAGCAGCTTGGTACATAACCTCTGGAATACTTCCAGCAAGGTATAGACTTATAATCCTGCCCAAGTTGGGCTTCTCCAAGCTTTCCTTTATCTTCTCAAGAACTATCACAGACCAATCTGTTTGCAAATTGAAGATGATTCTTGTCATAATACTGAACATAGAGGCAGATACCCTATCATGCCCTCCTGGCTTACTGAGAATTACTTTGCCAATAATTTCAGACAGAAATTTCCCTTGGCTGTTCATGCCCTTTCTATTAAAAACAGAGCCAATTTTCATCTTAAAATCTAGACCACACCATGTTAGAGCTTCCCTGGTCTTTGAAGCAGTAACCTCATCTTCTTCTTTTGTTCTTGGTAACTGTAGAATCTTCCTCAAGCTCTTAGGTGATACCTTCACCTTCTCACCATGAACCCTGGATTTGATCTTGAATCCAGTTTCGTCTACCTTAGCTCCATTGAGGAATTCCAGTACCTCTTTCTTCAATATTTTAGTAGGTTCTGAAACAAGATATTCTAACCCTGAGTCGGCGACTAGGCTTATCACTGTCTTGATTTCTTGGTCTGCATCATCAAAAGCATTGCGCACCAGCTCGTATCCTTCGTTGACGTTCTCCTCAAGCTTTGGCGCCATTAGGGTTTGAGGAATTTTGACTGGAGAGAAGAGAGGTGTCGACACACAAGTTTTGGTCTCGAAACTTTTGAAAGCGTGTCGACAGACTAAGGCAAACCCCTATTTATACCTTTCTAATTTTGAAGATGAAAAGGAGGGCAGCTAACTTAAATTGTGTCGACAATGGCAATAAGTGTCGACACTGACTTATAATGTCTCGACACATATGTGTTGACACAAGTTTAGTCAACAGATTATATATGTCGACACTTGTTTATGTGTCGACACCACTTAACTCGACATGTAGTCGAGTCTTTACTTAGATAATTCTGAATAAACACTATGTGTCGACACCACCTTGGTTGTGTCGACACCAACTTGTCATGTGTCGACACTAATATTCTGAAGTGTCGACACCAACTTCCTAGATGTGTCGACACCTTTTCCCTGAAGTGTCGACACCACTTTTCTGTGTCGACACAGATATCTCTATGTGTCGACACCTTTTTACTTAGCCAATTTCCAATACTATAAACTTACTCTAAGTTTATCATTCCTAGTTCAATCTTAAACCTATTGAACTTAGCTTCTTCTAGGGGCTTAGTATACATATCAGCTAGTTGATTATCTGTTTTAACATATTCTAGTAAAATATCCTCTTTCTCTACATGCTCCCTAAGAAAATGATATTTTATCTCAATATGTTTATTTCTACTATGTGAAACAGGGTTATGTGCAATTGAAATAGCACTTGTAGAATCACAGAAGAGTGGAGTTCTACTTACCTGAAATCCATAGTCCTCAAGTTGATGTTGTATCCACAGAAGTTGAGCACAGCAACTTCCTGCAGCCACATACTCTGATTCTACAGTGGAGATAGCCACACTTGTTTGCTTTTTGCTACTCCATGAAATCAGTCTCCCACCTAGGAATTGACAGGTTCCAGTTGTGCTTTTTCTGTCTTCTTTGCATCCTGCAAAGTCTGCATCTGAATAACCTGTTAGTTCGAAATCCCCATTCCTAGGGTATCAGAGGCCTAGATAAGGTGTGCCCTTTAGATATCTCAATATTCTTTTGACTGCTGTCAAATGAGACTCTTTAGGGCAGGCTTGATACCTTGCACAGACACATGAAGCATACATGATATCTGGTCTACTTGCAGTCAAGTATAATAGGGAGCCAACTATCCCTCTATACAAGGTTTCATCTACAGGTTTCCCTGCATCATCCTTGCTAAGAGACATATTTGACCCCATAGGAGTCTTCATGGTGCTGGATGAATCCATACCATACTTCCTTATGAGTTCTAGGGTGAACTTGGACTGGCATATGGATAAACCACTCTCAGTCTGTCTTACTTGGAGACCCAAGAATAACTTTAGCTCTCCCATACTACTCATCTCAAATTGACCTTGCATTAGCTTTGCAAACTTTTTGCAAAGGCTACTTTCAGTAGACCCAAATATAATGTCATCTACATATATTTGGACTAGTATTACTTTGCCTCTAGATTCCCTAAGGAATAGAGTCTTGTCTATTTTCCCCCTTGTGAACTTATTCTCAATGAGGAAACTAGACAGGGTTTCATACCAAGCCCTAGGGGCTTGCTTTAACCCATATAATACTTTCCTAAGTCTATAGACATGATTAGGTAGAGTTGAATCAACAAAACCTGAGGGTTGTTCCACATAGACTTCTTCTTTAAGATTACCATTTAGAAATGCTGACTTGACATCCATTTGGTAAACTTTGAATCCTTGAAAGGTTGCATAGGCCAGGAACATTCTTATGGCTTCTAGTCTGGCTACTGGAGCAAAGGTTTGATCAAAATCAATACCTTTTTCCTGCCTATATCCTTTAGCAACCAATCTTGCTTTGTTCTTAATGATGACTCCTTGCTCATCCATCTTGTTCCTATAGATCCACTTGGTTCCAATTATATTGTGGTCTTTAGGTTTAGGAATAAGCTCCCAGACCTTGCATCTCTTGAACTGATTGAGTTCTTCTTGCATTGCCTCAATCCAAAGAGGGTCTTTGATGGCTTCTTCAAACTTCTTAGGTTCAACTTGGGATAAGAAACTGGAGTAGATTGCTGCATTCAAGTTTCTGCTCCTTATTTGTACCCCTTGTCTTGGATCACCAATGATCTGCTCTACTGGATGATCTCTAAGATTCCTATAGGCTGGAGGCATCCTAACTTCTGGTTGAACCACTTCAGTTCCTTCATCTTGATGTACTCCTTGTACTACTTCTGCATCAGGTACATGTAGTACTCCCCCTGGACAACAGCCACTGTCTTCTACTTGCTGTCTTGCAGTAGATTCTTCTTCTAGAGTGAGCTTGTCCATCTTCTTTATTAAACCTATGGGGCTGCATACACTACTAGACAACTCATTGTTAATAAGTCTAGTTTCATCAAATACTACATGTACAGTCTCTTCTACAACTTGAGTAGATAAGTTGTAGACTCTATAAGCCTAACTATTGTTGCTGTACCCAACAAAAATTCCCTCTTGGGACTTGGCAGCAAACTTAGTCAAGTAAGACTTACCATTATTAAGTATGAAGCACTTACAACCAAAGATCCTGAAGTAGGATAGGTTTGGTTTCCTGCCTTTCACAACCTCATAGGGGGTCTTGTTGAGGCTTTTAGTTATGGTAGCCCTATTGATAACATGGCATGCAGTATTAATTGCTTCAGCCCAGAAATATTCTGGTAGTGATGTATCACTTAAAAGGGTCCTACCAGCCTCAATCAAGGTTATATTCTTCCTCTCAGCAATGTCATTTTGCTGAGGTGTTCTTGGTGAAGAAAACTCTTGAAATATCCCAAATTCTTCACATAGTTTTGTCATGCTATCAGACTGAAACTCAGTACCATGGTCACTTCTTATTTTGACCACTGTACTATTTAGTTCATTCTGAATTTGTCTAACAAAGCTATAGAAGACATTGGGTGTTTCAGATTTCTGTCTTAGAAAGAACACCCAGGAGAACCTTGAGTAGTCATCCACAACTACAAAGGTATAGACCTTCCTACCCAGGCTGTGAACTGACATTAGACCAAAGAGATCCATATGCAAGAGGTATAAACACCTCACAACATCTTTGTTTTCTATGCTTCTAAAGGTGGATCTAGTCTGCTTGCTCTTTTGACAAGCTGAGCAAATACCATCTTTAACACACTTAACTTGAGGACCATTCCTCACTAACTCTTTACTAAAGAGTTTGCCAATTGTCTTGTAATTTAGATGGACTAGCCTCTTGTGCCATTTGACACAATGAGAGACTTTCTCATCAGCTACAAGACATACTTGAGAACCATTGGTCTCACACATAATGTCTAAGCAGTAGACATTCCTCTTTCTATATCCTGTCAAAATGATCTCTTGATCAGTTGACCTCTTGATATGACAACCATTCTTAACAAATGAGATGTCATACCCTACATCACTTAATTGACTTATACTTATTAGGTTGTGTTTCAACCCTTTAACATAAGCCACTTGAGTAATGGTAACTAAGTTACTAGAAATGTTACCAAACCCTTTGATGATTCCTTTTTCAGAACCACCAAAGGTGACTTTTGGACCATCTTTGATTGGAATGTAGTCCCTTAGTAATCCCTTTGTTCCAGTCATATGTCTGGAACATCTACTGTCCAAGTACCATATAGGGGCATGGCCACTTGGACTCACCTGCAAAACAGATTAATGAACCTTAGAACCAAAAGAATTCTTGGGTCCTTAGTACTTGTTAGTTTGCATTCTGACAAGGCTACCTGCTGGTTTTCCAACAGGCAGTTTGCTACTCACTTTGACACTAGCATTGTGCCAAAAGTCCATTTCATAGTGGTCTACCTTGCCACAGCACCAACACTCAAACTTATTGTACCTTTGCTTAGGTATTGTCTTTGTTGTTTTATCTACAGCAGACTTTTTGAGAGTTGGGGCTTTGCCCTTGGACTTAGACTTGGACTGAACAGTCCTTGCAGGTCTTGTAAAACCAAGTCCAACTTTACCTTTTTGATGAACAAATTCATCAATCAAAGCTAGAACTGACTTATGTTTAGAAAACCTAGCAACTAAGTCCTTCTCCTTCTGAAGATTAATCTCCAGACTCTTGATTTGATCATTCTTAAATGATATAGTTCCCATTTGAATCACAGTTATGTGCTTCAATATGGCTATCTCATTAAGTTTTTGATCAAACAACTTCTCAAAATCAGTTGCTGTAGCTTTGAGAATTGCAATTTCCTTTGCCTGACTTTTGGCTAGGGACTTGCTCTTCTTGTAAGCTTGCAACAGTACTTGATATTCATCTATCAACTGATGAATATCTTCTTCAGACTCAGATGCACTCTCATCATTTGATGAGGATGAATCTGATTCTGTACTTGCACAAGAAACTGAACTTAAAGTTGAACTTTGTACCTTACTAGGTCCTGGCTGCTCCAGGATTTTGTCATTTTCAGTCAATGCCATTAGTCCTTGGCACTGATAGTCTTCTTGTTCATAAATAGAATTCATAATCTGCATGAACTCTTCTTCTTCTTCCTCAGCAAACAGCCCTATATATGCTTCTGCATCTGACTCAGTTTCTGATGAAGATAAATCTGACAGGGTCTTGTCCTTTTTGGCAACAAAAGACTTCTCCTTCTTGCCATTGTATAGAGTCTTTTTCTTATCACCAGACTCCTTTCTCTTCTCTGGACAATCTGCTATCACATGACCTTGTCTATTACAGCAATAGCACACAATTTTTGATAGTATAGCTTTGCTAGACTTTGACTTTTTCTTGTCTTTCTTTGAAGACCTCTTTTTCTGATAAGAGTCTTCCTTTCCCTGTGAAGTAGAAGGCCTTGACCTCCACTGTTTCTTATTTAAGAATTTCTGAAAATGTCTTGTGAAAGCAGCAAAGTCCTCATCACTTTCATTGCTTTCAGATTTTGTGCTGACTGACTCATCCGACTCAGAATCAGCTGCTGGTGGAGGTGGAGTTGGTGACTTACTCATGTACTTTCTGGGGGCTTCTGATTTAAAGGCCACTGTTCTTTCCTTGTGTTCATTTCTTGTGGATTTCTCCTCTTCTTTCCTCACTGTCAACTGCATTTCATAAGACATCAGTTTGCCAAACAGTGTAGGTGGAGGAATTTCTGCCAACTTAGCCATTTCTCTAATGGCACAGAACTTGGTGTCCCAATCTTTAGTTAGGGATCTTAGAAACTTGTCATTGAGTTCATAATTACTGAACTCTCTGCCATAGGACATGAGCTCATTCACTATCCTGTAGAACTTTTTATAGCACTCAGTTATGCTATCACCCTTTCCTTGTTTAAAACTTTCATACTCTTGATTGAGCAAGGATTTTTTGTCTTGTCTAACTTCTTCAGAACCCTCCATATATACAATAAGAGTATCCCACATCTCTTTGGCTATCTTACAGTGTATTAGATTCTGAAAAGTTGCATCATCTATGGCACTCACTATAATGTTCTGAGCCCTTTTGTCCATGGTGGCTAGGACAATCTCATCCTTTGTCATTTCAGAGAAATCCTTAGGTGTTCTCTGAGTTGCATCTAATACTGACACCTTCATGGGCACATATGACCCTTCCTTTACTATGATATAAATCCTAGGGTCTGAGGCCTCCATAAACAGCCTTACCCTTTCCTTCCATATGCCAAAGATTTCCTTCCTACATATAGGTAGTTTCATGGATCCCAATTCCTTGTGATTTTCAGTGGAACCCACGGTTCTTGATTTTCTTGAATCTGTAATTGACTTAACCTGAATCTGCCAACAGGATCTCCTCAGACAGTTATGTCCCTTTTTGAGCAACCTCCCTCAGATACCACTTGAAAGATATTGTACCTAATCACCTAGAGGGGGGGGGGTGAATAGATGACTTGAATCTTTTTAACTTTTTATGCAGCAATCAGATAATAACACAGAATTCTATCTACTATATCACAGCACATATGCAGCAATCACAACCAACATCAATCACACAGTAGACACAGAGTTTTATAGTGGTTCCCCAAGCTTTGGGTACATCCACTTTCCCCCTTCGCCTATCTAGCAATGTACTAGATTCGGCCAAACTCCTCCACTATATCAGAACCCAAAACAGGCTCCTACACCTCAGGCCCAAGGCCCTACAACTCAGCTTTTCCACAAAGCCTACACTCAGCCACAAAGGCCTACACTCAGCCACCAAGGCCTACACTCAGCCACAAAGGCCTACACTCAGCCACCAAGGCCTACACTCAGCCACCAAGGCCTACACTCAGAGATTTAACACTCCTGCTCTCAGCCTTTATAATTGCAGGCTTATAATCTCAGATCCCTAAGGATCCTACAAGTTATAATGAATACAAAATGTATAAACTCAACAACTTAGATGAAAGAGAGATAAGTTGTGAGATTCTTGATGAGTTTTTGGAAGAACTCAGCTGAAATCAATCTGACTTGGCTTTCTTCAAAGCTTCTTGAAAGTAGAACACAATAAGACTGATTCCTCTGCAGTTGATCCTTGATCTCTGCTTCTTAAGATACAGACCAATCTGAATCCTTCTTCTCAGCTGGGTTCCAACAGCTGATTTCTTGGATGGAGCTCTCTCTCTCCAACTTCTTAGATCTGCACTTGATTCTTCAAGGAATAGCTAGATCTTCTTTGTTAAATACTTGATCAATAAATTGAACAACTTCAACAACAACATCGGTTTCTGTAGACTGTATAAGCCTATTTATAGGCCTTCTTCATGGTAATCGGCTGGTCCGGTCCATAACTGAATTCTGATAACTCTGACAGGTGCTATAGACCGGCTGGATTGGCAGCTGTCAAGTCATCCAGTCAGTTCTTGATGATTCTGTAACTGTCTGCAAGTGTCGAGACTTTCTGTCTTTAAGTGTCGACACTTATAGACCAAGTGTCGACACATGTTGTCTAAGTGTCGACACTAGTCTACAAGGTGTCGACACAACTCCTTGTGTTGTAGATTTTGTATCTCGACACTACTTCTTCTTCATGTGTCGACACTGAAATTGAGTGTCGACACAAGTACTTGTACTTCAGTATTTTGCTGTATTCTTCTAAGTGTCGACACAACACCTTTGTGTCGACACATCTTCATGTGTTGAATCAGTTAAGTGTCGACACTGCTTCTTGGTGTCGACACATGTCTTCAGTGTTGATACTTGTTGAGTGTTGACACATTGCTTTGGGTATCGACACTTTCTTCTTCAGTCGAGACTCTGGCTGTGTGTCGACACATTCCTTTAGTGTCGACACTTGTACTTAGAATATTCTTGAACTTTGCTGATCTTTTCTAAGTGTAGACACAGTTCCTTGTGTCGACACTTTCTTCAAGTGTTGAGTCTTCAGCTAAGTGTCGACACATTGTTCTGTGTGTCGACACTTACTTCCAGTGTTGACTCTTCTGCTAAGTGTCGACACATTGTTCTGGGTGTCTATTGGAACACCCTATTACTAATTTGGGTCAGGATCACTATGTCTCTAGGAACCTTTGCTTGACCTCCTGTATAGCTCAATAGGTCAATTAGAATTGAGTCTAAGGGTTAGAAGTCTAGGTTTGGAAGCTGCCCTGAAGACTAAGATTTTGTGTTTGGAGACTAAGTCATATCGTCGAGCTCAGCACGACGATTCGTCGAACTCCGGTCGACGATCGTCTAGCTCAACTTCGACAAGATCGTCGAACTCCATTCGACGATCGCTGAGCTCAACTTCATTATATCGTCGAACTCCATTCGACGATCGGTGAGCTCAGGTCGACGATTTTGACTCTGCTTTGGATCTTTATCTCTGAGCTCAGTTCGACGATCTTTGAGCTCAGATCGACGACATTTTGCTGCTGTATTTTTCCAGATCGCTGAGCTCAGCTCGACGATAGCAGAGCTCAGTTCGACGATTACAGATAACTTCCAGGATGTTTCTAAATTCAAATTCAAATCAGTTAAGGAATTATTCTGCAATTAATTCAGAGATTTCCTAGCCGTTTTCATTCATTTCTGGACCAAGTTTCAAGGGATTTTTAAAGGAATATTTCTGTGTACCTTCCTCCAGAAGAGATTATGCAATTAAGGATGCAATCAATGCAGGACAACGGCTATTCTTCTCAGAGAGAATGTTTTGTTCAGTACCAGAGAATAAAAGACAGAATTTTTTGAATCTCTCACAGAACACACAACACAGAGAGAGACACACAATACAGAGAGAACACAGACACACAGTCAGATATTCAAAAATCCTCTGTCCCAAAGAATTCTTAAGAACACACATCCAAGGAGATCAAGCTTTCAAAAATCTTCAGATCTCTTTAGTTTTCAAAGTGTTCAAGGCCAACATATTTCCAGACTCCAGACATTCAACATTTCAGCTATTGCTGAAATCATCTATTGCTGGAGTTCAATCTTTGAAGGCCTATCACCCTCAGCAAAGCCTTTCTTCCTGAAGATCTCAAGGATTCAGGGGGAGCTTTGACATCAACAATCCACATAGTCTTCTCAGTTGTTTGAGAAAGAGAAGACTTCCATCACTCTCTCACCCCCACTTTGTAAAGGGTTTCTCAAACTCCCTTCAAAAGTTTGAGCTTGGTTTTTGAGCACCTTGTCAAAAGCTCATTGGTGGCAAGACACCTGATCAAAAAATCTGCTTTAGTTTTTGAGCACCTTATCAAAAGCTCATTGGTGCCCAGGACACCTGATCAACTCATCCTACAGTGGATTCCTACCTAGGGTGGTAGAAGAGTGGATGTACCCAAGTTTAGGGGAACCACTATATTTCCTTGTGTCTTCTGGTTTTGCTTGTGTTTATGTTTGTTTCTGGCCTTGATTTTTCTGTGCTTAGTTTTTGTTTAACTTAGTGCTGTGATTAGATTTATTATTGCTTCCCTGCTCACACATATTACAACAATTGTTGTAAAAAGTTTCAAAGCACCATATACTCTATTCACCCCCCTCTAGAGTATATCAGATCTAGCTGCACTTTCAATTGGTATCAAAGCGAGGTTGGTTAAACATACCATACCTGATTGGTTGTACAGGCTAACACCTGAACCCAAAGATCCCAAACTAGATCTTTTTTTCTTTGGTATTTTATTATTAGATTTTGTTTTCTCAAATCATGGCCCAAAACAAAGATTATGCTAGCACCAGACCTCCAGTGTGCAATCTTTCAAAGTTTGCACTTTGGAAAGCAAGGATTAGACTTTACATGAATTCTATTGACGAAGATATTTTTAATTCTGTTTTGACAGTGTGTCCAAGACCCCCAGAGAACACAAGTACAAATGCTGTTCCACCTCCATCAGGAACAGATGCTGACATCAAGAGATGGAAGGTAGCTGATGCTAAGGCTATGAACATCCTAGCCCAGACAATGTCTGATGACATATTTCAAATGGTAGCTAAATGTAATTCAGCCAAGGAAATTTGGGACAAACTCTCAGAAATAGTCTCAGGCTCAGCTGATGAGAGAAAGGACAGAAGATCCCATCTCATCTCTCAATATGAGAATTTCAAGAAGGGAGAGACTGAGTCAGTGGGAGACATGTACAACAGGCTAAGTCTAATTGTCAGTGAACTCAGGACATTGGACAAAAAGATCTCACTAACTGAAGTTAATGACAAGATCCTAATGTGCTTCCCTAGCACTTGGGATTCAAGAATCTGGCCAATTAAGGATGCCAGAAGTCTGAATGAGATCACTACTGAAGCTCTATTGGGTAAGCTCAAATCTTATGAGCTGCTCATCAAAAATAGAGAGAAAGAACAGAAGGCTGCCTCACCAGCCACAAGAAAAGAGAAGACCATAGCATTCAAGGCAACTGAGGATCTGCCTGAAGATAAAGCCACAGGCAATGATGAACTACTCAGTCTGCTGGCCAAAAGATTTTACAAAATGGCCAGAAAGGACTTCAGAAGAAGATCATACAAGGAGCAGGATAAGCCAAGGTATGACAAGTCCATTAGTAATAATAAAGACATTATTTTCTTTGGTTGCAGGAAACCAGGGCACATAGTTCCTGACTGTCCAGAGAACAAGAACAAGGACAGAAGAGACAGGAAAGAAAGAAGAAAGGAGAAAGACTCCAAAAGGAATGGCAATGACAAACCTTCTTCAAGCAAAAACAAGCATACAAGAAAAGGGTTTGTTGCTGAATCCTGGAGTGAGACTGAAGAAGAGTCAGAAGCCTCATCCAGCTCCAGTGATGATGATGATGATGCAGAAGAAAAGGAGTTCTGCATGATGGCAATCAATGCCTCACAGCACAATTCAGAGGAAGAGGAGTCAGAGTCAGACTCAGAGACTCAACCTGAAGAAGATCAGGTAATTGGTTCTTTTGATTTTAGTTCAGAAGATTTTAAATCTGAATTTAAAGCACTGTGTTTAGACCTGCTAAAGTCTGAGAAAGAGATTATCTCTCTCAGAAATCAATTATCTGAACACAATACTTTAAAGTCAGAAAACCTCAAACTCTCTCAGGAGTTGGAGTGCTGTAGGGAACAGATAGCTTCACTGAAAAGTGAGCTCTCTGAGGCCAAGAAGCTTGAAGAATCCCTCAATGGGAGAAGCATCAAGCTGATGGACATCACAAGCACAGTGAACTCTAGATTTAATAGTATACTGGGCTTGGGTGCTTCATCCATCCAACCCATAGTTCTAACAACTCCAATCAAATTCATTTCTGACAAAGGAAAGGGAGTTGTAGAGGTTGCTAGAAAAAATTCTGATCTGCCTCAGAAAACCAAGTCCCAGCAGAAATCGTCGAACGTAGATCGACGATCGCCGAATGAAGATCAACGATCGCCGAACGCAGCTCGACGATCTCAGGCAAAATCGTCGAACGCAGATCGACGATCTCAGCCAAAGTCGTCGAACGCAGGTCGACGATCTCAAATACCTGACCTCAGCCATAGTCGACCGTCGAACGGAGCTCGACGATCTGACCCAAGATCGTCGAACGCAGCTCCAAGATCGTCGAACAGAGGTCAGAGCTCTGGAAAATTTTTCAAAGGCAAATCAAAATTGAATCCTAAGGGTCCTTCATCCCAAATCTTTAACCCTTATACTGAATGGATTATACCTCCAAGGAGATATCATCCTGAAGGATATAAGAGTCAACCTGGGATGTCTTTCATTTCAGAATTTAAAGGTTATCAACCTAGGCCCAAGGTAAACTGGGTCAAAAACAAATGAATTGTCTTTTGTGCAGGTGAAGACCTATCCAACATCTAACCAGCAATGGTATTTGGATAGTGGGTGCTCTAAGCACATGACAGGGAACAAGGACAACCTCACATCCTTCAGAGCCAAGCTTGGACCCAAAGTTATCTTTGGTGATTCAAACTTTGGACAGACTAAAGGATATGGTGCAGTCCAGATTGGTTCAGTAACTTTCAAGAAGGTAGCTTATGTGGAAGGACTGAAGCACAACCTAATTAGCATCAGTCAGCTGTGTGATGAAGGCTAGCAGGTGACCTTCAGCAAAGCCTTATGCAAAATCAAGTCAGAGGACAACACAACTGTGTTGACAGGTAAAAGGAAAGGTAACATCTATCTAGTAGATTTTCTTTCAACTGTTGTAGATATCTACTTGTTTAATTTTGTCTGTAGACCAAATATTTTATGGCATAAGAGATTAGGACACCTAAATCTTAGAACTATTGCTAGGCTATCCAAGGACAACCTTGTTAGAGGACTACCTTCTGGCCCCTACAAGAAGGAAGGACTCTGCAGGGCTTGTCAATTAGGCAAGCAAACTAAAAACAGCTTTAAGTCACTTAATAAGAGTGATTCACCTAGGATATTGTATCTGTTACACATGGATCTCTTTGGACCCATCACAGTACAAAGCCTAGGAGGGAAATCCTACACTTTAGTAGTTGTAGATGACTTCTCTAGATTCACTTGGGTGTTCTTTCTAAGGAAGAAGTCTGATAACTTTAAGTGTCTGACAGAGTTTCTCAAATGTATACAGATTGAGTTCAATACTCACATTGCCCTGATCAGAAGTGATCATGGGACAGAGTTTGATTCTCTTCTTATGCAAGAGTTCTGTCAGAGTGAAGGGATCAGACATACTTTCTCAGCTCCTAGAACTCCTCAACAAAATGGGGTAGCTGAAAGGAAAAATAGAACCCTTATTGAATCTGCCACTACATTGTTGTCAGATGCTCACCTTCCTCTATCCTTTCTGGGCAGAGGCAGTGAACACCTCCAACTATGTGCTGAACAGAAGTCTGATACATAAACTAAAGGGAAAGACTCCCTATGAATTACTCAAAGGGAAGAAACCTAAAGTTGACTATTTTAGAGTCTTTGGTTGTATTTGCTACATTCACAATAATGACAAGAAATATTTAGCAAAATTTCAAGCCAAAGATGATGAAGGAGTGTTTCTGGGATACTCCATGATCAGCAAGGCCTATAGGGTCTATAATAAATCATCTTTGAAAATTGAGGAATTTGTTCACATTTCATTTGATGAAACTAACATGTCTTTCAAGGAGAAGAATTCTTCTACCATAGAACATTTGCAGGAACATTCTCTAGTTGAAGACTTGAACAAGTTACAGGTTACTCAAGAGGATGAAAGCAGTGAAGATGAAGGGAATGCTCAACATAATGAAGAACAACTTGAAGAGCCAGTTGTTGTACCACAAGAGGAAACAACAACACAGGTTGGTGAACAATCAACACCCCCTGTTGATTTAGTAACATCAAGAGACCATCCAATTTCCCAAATAATTGGAGAAATCTCAGCTGGTGTGCAAACCAGGAATCAGGTCAACCAAAACCTGTTGCACACCTGCTTCCTATCTCAAATTGAACCTCAGTCCATTCAAGATGCAGAGCAAGATCCACACTGGATCATTGCAATGCAAGAGGAGCTGTATCAATTTGAGAGGAACAAAGTATGGGAACTAGTGCCAAAGCCTAAGGATCACTCCATTGTTGGAACAAAATGGGTATTCAGAAACAAGTTGGATGATCAAGGAGTAATTGTAAGGAACAAGGCAAGGCTAGTTGCTCAGGGATACTCTCAAGAAGAAGGAATCGACTACGACCAGACTTTTGCACCAGTTGCAAGACTAGAAGCCATCAGAATATTTCTAGCTTATGCAGCTCACAAAGGCTTCAAAGTATATCAGATGGATGTCAAAAGTTCTTTCTTGAATGGAGACATCAAAGAGGAAGTTTATGTCAGACAACCTCCAAGTTTTATCTCTCCAACTTATCCTGACTATGTTTTTAGATTAAACAAAGCATTATATGGTCTCAAGCAAGCTCCTAGAGCATGGTATGAGACCCTAGCATGCTTTCTCTTGGAAAATGGTTTTATAAGGGGTAGAGTAGACCAAACTCTTTTCATTAGAACCCATAAGTCCCATACCCTACTAGTACAGATTTATGTAGACGATATCATTTTTGGTTCTACTGACTCCAAATTGTGCAGAAGGTTTTCTAACCTGATGCATTCTAAATTTGAGATGAGTAGCATGGTTGAGCTATCCTTCTTCCTAGGATTGCAAGTCAAACAACATGCTGAAGGCATCTTTATTTCTCAAACCAAATATGCAAATGAACTGGTTAAGAAATTTGGTATGTCTGAAGCATCTTGTATGAAAACACCTCATGCCTACTAATGCTGTATTGGATGCTGATGAACATGGGAAACCTGTTGATCAGACAACATATAGAGCAATGATTGGCTCTTTACTGTATCTTACAGCTAGTAGACCAGATATAATGTTTGCTACATGTATATGTGCTAGGTTCCAAGTAAGCCCTAGAGAGTCACACCTAACTTTAGTAAAGAGGATTCTCAGGTATGTTAAAAGTTGTCCAAATCTAGGTCTCTGGTATCCAAAAGATTCAGCATTTGATTTAACTAGATTCTCTGATGCTGACTATGCTGGATGCAGAATTGACAGGAAAAGCACCAGTGGAACTTGTCAGTTCCTTGGTGATAGACTTGTCTCTTGGTTTTGTAAGAAACAAACATCTGTGTCAACTTCAACTTCTGAAGCTGAATATATGGCTGCGGGCAGTTGTTGTTCACAAATCTTATGGATTCAAAACCAACTCCTAGACTATGGCTACAATTAGAGAAGTCTAAAATCTTTTGTGACAATACTAGTGCTATTTCTATAGCTCAAAATCCAGTCCTCCATAGTAGGACAAAACACATAGAGATTAGGCATCATTTCTTAAGGGATAATGTTGAAAAGAATAAAATTGAACTATACTATATCCCAACTGATTTACAAAGGGGAGAAATTTTCACCAAGCCATTGGATGAAAAGAAACACACCTTCTTCCTAAATCAGTTAGGAATGTTAGATGGAGGAAGTCTTAAATAATATCCAAGATTTTGAAAGCTTAAAAATTGACCAAGACTAGGCAAACATTCTGATTTTTCTTAGTGTCTAGAATTTTTCTGATCTCTGAACTGCGCTTGACGATTTGCCCCACGATCGTCGAACGGAGATCGACGATTTCCAAAAATCGTCGAACTGAGTTCAACATCTATCAGATAGTATGAACTATCTCTTCCGGTCAACGATCGTCGAACGACGCTCGACGATTATATTCTCTGAACGATCGTCGAACGGAGCTCGACGCTCTCCAATATCGTCGAACGGAGCTCGACGATGTTGAAGACTCTTCAGATTCCTTTAGAAGCCTCGATCGTCGAACTGAGTTCAACGATCTTTCCAATTCTGCGTCGAACCCTAATATAAAACTCATTTTTCGCCGTCATTCTCTTTTGCACTTTCGATTTCTCTGCAAGAATTTTCTTTCCGTCCAAACAGTTCTACACTTGGTCGTTTTGTTTGTTGAATTTTTGCAGGTACTCATGGCTGAGTCAGTTGCTGTTCTTGCTGCTATAAAGTTTGATGCCGGTTTTGACATCGACCTCGAATCATTCAGCACAACTGACCAGATTTTTCAAGATATATTGGGATTGTTCAAAGACCAGAACCTGACTTCCATAATGACCACCAGAATCAAGCTGGCATCTGATGAAATAAAGGAGTGGGTGTATACTGCCCATAATCAAGATAACAACACCATTGTTGGGTCTATAGCTGGAACTCAGTTACCCTTGACCCCAACTATTTTATAAGAAGTTTTTGGGTTGAGAAATGGAGAAGATACTGCTGAGTTATCTGGAGAAGAGTATTCTGAACTGCTTGCCAGGATGGGTCATGTCACAACCCGCATTTCCTCAACGAGTATATCGTATCAGAGCAAGAGGAACTACGAGTTATGATGCCACGTCGTGCAGGGGATACCTGCACACGCTCAGGTAACTCTTAACGCTTACTTTATGAGTTGAAATTCAACAGTGAAATGTAAGAAAACCTTTAGATTGAATGACCGTATCCCTCGGCCTTAGGTAAGAAAACTGATTTGTACGCTGCGGAAATACTTTGTTTATTTATGATGAGCTCCTATATGCAGTCTATAGTGATACTACTATAAGAAATCCTCTTTGTTTACGTCATTTGGAAAATATGTCTTAGTTGATCAAAACATGTATGCATGATATACAATAATAGGTTTTGTGTAGCTTAAAAATACCTAATGCAACCTACCACAAATCCTTCCCAAGAGCAAGAAGACATCATCCAAATGAGTCACATAGCAGTCTATTAGTCATATAGCACAAGTAAAACAAACCACCAATGGGCGCCAACAAGCTGACACGAACCCATTGGGGCACATGTATGTCTGTACAACAAAGAAAAGAACTACCTCACTAAGCAAGCTAAGCTAGTTCCCAAGAAACACCTCCAACAAACCTAGCCGCTCAATCGGCTACAACCTACACCTGAGGCATTCAAGAAAGAATACCTCAGCAATCAACCAAACTATACAAAAGAGAGCATGAATTTCATAATCAATAAAGAAGAGGCTTACCGACCCCATAACAATGTTTCATATAAGTAAAAAGAGTGCATAAAACAAATGCGTACAAGTAGTAAACAATGTCATTCCAAAGTGTCAACCGCACCAAGTGCGTACAAGTTCAACAAGTCCTGCTCCACCCGCAGGAGGAAAAGGACAATACACATGCCCAAGTCATCATCGCTAGAACAAGAAACCACCAAACTAGTGAAACATAAGCAGCGGTTAAGTTCAATTCCGCAAGAGTCTTTCGGTGGCGGCCTTAAAGTGGAACGCACCAAACAAAACCAGCCCACATCGGGGCCCAAAGTGGTCTCTCTAACCACAAAAAAACCAAAACTCGGTGGCCACAGGCTGAAACCACACCATCCCTTGCAGAATTCTCACACAAACGCTCCTGCCATGGTTCATAATTCGCCTCGCAAAACGCCCCATAACCCAAGCTAAACATGTTCCTTTCATCGTTCTCACGCATGACGACAAGTTGAGAGCAATTTCATTAAGCTATGATCCACATGAATTGTATGATGAGAAACAAGAACAAACCACATGATTAGGCAAGAAAAAGGCTACATGAACATGAATAACTAGAGCTACATGACTCACATGAAAAAGATAAACGACATGAACACGATAAACGAACATGGACTTGCTAACTAAAATGAAGCATGAAAATCATAGCCATGGAGCATAGGGAAATTCAAAGGTATCATAAAGGTTAGTGAGGAAGAACTCATAACAAGAAGAATAAGCTAGGAAATTGGAAAAAAGAAAAACTAGTTAAGTTGGCACAATCCAAATCAAGAAAGAAGATTGGCAAGGGTGAAGAACACCGCTTGCCTGAACCGAGACGATGCCGCGACGGCTGCTCCTCTCTTTCTTTGCCTTGCTTGCTCCCTTGCTCTCTTGCTTTCTCTTTGAGGAGGATGAAGAAGAAGATGAAGATAAGATGAAATGAGAAGAACAAGTTTCTGTTTCGGCCTTATTTCTTCCAGAACAGAGCTGGGCCGTTAGATGCAGAATCAAGGAAATCAACGGCACAAAAAAACTGGAAAAAAATCGATTTTTGGGCCGGTCACGCCCTATGTCACGCCCGTGACACAGGGCGTGTACCATAAGCGGCGCAGAAAGTCGGCAAAATCCAAGTTTATCCACACGGTACACGGCCGGGTACACGCCCGTGACGGGTCGGTCACGTCCGTGACCTAGGGCGTGTAGCCCGTGACTCGACACCTTGTCGACACAAAGTGTCGACACTCGTCACAGCTGGACACGCCCTATGACACGCACGTGTCACAGGCTGTGTCCCCTCTCTCGACACCCGACACTCGACACTCAACACTCGACACTCGACACTCGACACTGCGGGACACGGCCCGTGACACGCCCGTGTCACGGGGCGTGTACCCCATTCGTCGAGCTTAACTCGACACCAGCAAATCGTCGAGTCAAGGAGGTCACGCCCAGGTCACGGCCTGGGTCACGCCCGTGTCAGGGGGCGTGTCTCACACAAAAACGACCATTTTTCCCTGTTTTGAAAAATGTTCCTGTGTCGTCCTAGACCATTTTTGCCTTAAGAACTTTTTACCATTTTTTTGTTTCCTGTACCAGCAATTCACTTTCAGCAACATTTCCCGGGCGCGAAAAAGTGCAGACATTCCCTAAGAGGCCTCATCGAGTCCCCAATTTGGACTCTGGTTTGCTGGGGAATCGTGCAACTCGGCAACCAAAACAGCCACTCGCAAGCCCACGGGAAAAACCATGCTCGAACAACGTTCAAAGCCAACGTAACGCCATCATGCGTATGCAATCAAAATTCCGGGGCGTTACAATCACTCCCCCTAACAAAAAGTTTCGCCTCAAAACTTTTCTATTATTTGGATCTCCATCCAAAATAAGATAGCAAACCAAAAATACCAATGCAACAAAAACACTAATCCACATACCAGCTTGTTTACGGGAACAAATGAGGGTGAGCCGCCCTCATCGTTGACTCAAGCTCCCACGTCGCGCTTTCCACATCCTGATTTTTCCATAGCACCTTGACCATCGGAATCGCCTTTTTCCGCAACACGCGATCTTGGGAGTCCAATATCCGGATAGGCATCTCGACATAAGAAAGGTTTGGCGCTAACTGCGGCACCACATCCAACACTTGCTGATCATTCCGTACACATTTGCGAAGTTGGCTAACATGAAACACGTCGTGAACACCAGGAAAGTTCACAGGTAATTCTACTTTGTAGGCGGATGCACCAACTCGCGCAAGAATCTTGAAGGGACCCACAAATCTTGGGTCTAGTTTGCGCTCTTTTCCAAACCTTTTAATCCCAACCATTGGGGAGACTTTCAAGAAAATCGAATCTCCCACTGCAAATTCTAATTCCGACCGTCGTCGATTGGCATACTTTTCATATCGCTCTTGGGCAATTCGGAGCTTCTCTCGGATACCTCGTACGGCAACTTCTATGTCCTCGAGCGCCTCTGGGCCCAACAAAAGCCGCTCGCCAATCTCAGTCCAAAAGAGAGGAGTCCGACATCGACGCCCATATAAAGCTTCGAACGGAGCCATTTGCAAGCTTTCTTGATAGCTATTATTATATGCGAATTCCATAAGCTGCAAACGTTCATCCCATGCTCCGCCATACTCAAGAATATAGCATCGAATCATATCTTCTGCAATTTGATTTACTCGTTCTATTTGGCCATTCGTCTGAGGGTGGTAAGCAGTGGAATACCGCAAATCCGTTCCCAAACCCTCTTGTAGACTCTTCCAGAAACGAGAAGTAAATCGGGAATCCCTGTCTGATATGATATCGACTGGCACACCATGCAGTCGGATGATCTCGTTCAAATAGAGCTCCGCTATTGTCTTCATCGGGTAGTTGACCTTAAACGGTATGAAATGAGCACACTTGGTCAATCTATCCACGATCACCCACACGGAGTCATGTCCTCGTGGAGATCTTGGTAGGCCTGTTATAAAATCCATGGAGATGCTTTCCCACTTCCATGTTGGAATCTCCAATGGTGTCAACTTGCCACCAGGCCTTCCATGATCAGCTTTCACCCGCTTGCATGTATGACACTCAGCTACAAATCGTGCTATATCTCTTTTCATTCCATACCACCAGACAATTTGTTTCAGATCACGGTACATTTTTGTTGAGCCTGGATGGTAGGCCATACTTGCGCCATGTGCTTCCTGACACCCCTTCTCGCGAATATCTCCAACTAAGTGAATACAAAAACGACCACGATACTTTAACGTGCCCCCTTCATCAATAGAAAAATCCGGTAATTCACCCTTTTCAGTCCGAAGCAATAGATGTAAAAGATCAGGATCATCCTTTTGATGTTGTCTTGCAAGCACCAGCCATGAAGGTTCTTCTACTGCCGAATGACTTTGCGGGTCATATTTGCCCACAGAAATATCCATCAATAGAAATTCCTCCATAAGACGGTGGACGGAAAGATGAAATAATTTCCCCGTCTTCCGACTCAAAGCATCGGCCACAACATTCACTTTCCCCGGGTGATACTGAATGTCCACATCATAATCAGCTACATATTCCAGCCATCGACGTTGGCGCAGATTCAGTTCCTTCTGTGTGAAGACATACTTAAAACTTTTATGATCTGTAAAGATTTTGCACTGCGCACCATACAGTAAGTGTCTCCACAACTTCAACGCAAAGATCACCGCTGCGAACTCCAAGTCATGTGTTGGGTAGTTCTTTTCATGAAGTTTCAACTGCCGAGACCCATACGCAATGACCTTTTTGTCTTGCATTAAAACACATCCAAGTCCAACGTGCGACGCATCCACAAAAACGTCATAATCTATCCCTTCCGTCGGTAAGATTAACACAGGAGCGGTACATAACCTGTTCTTGAGTTCTAGGAATGAGGCCTCACACTTGTCATTCCACTCAAACGCCACATTATTTTGGGTTAAGCGAGTCAAAGGTGCGGCCAATGTCACAAAACCATCGAGAAATCTGCGATAATAGCCGGCCAATCCCAAGAAGCTTCGAATCTCCTTGGGTGTCTCCGGTTTTCTCCATTCCATAACTGCAGCAATCTTTTCGGGATCCACGGAAATTCCATGTTGATTAATGACATGACCCAGAAAAGCAACTTGAGGCAACCAAAACTCGCATTCGCTTAGTTTGGCGAATAACTGTTGGTCTCGCAAAGTGGCCAATACTAAACGCAGATGCTGTTCATGCTCCTCAACACTGCGGGAGTAGACAAGAACGTCATCAATAAAAACCACCACAAACTTATCCAAGTAGTCTTTGAACACCCTGTTCATCATATCCATGAAAGCTGATGGTGCGTTGGTCAAACCAAATGACATCACCAGAAATTCAAAATGACCATGCCTTGATCGAAATGCAGTCCACGGAATATCAGACTCCCGGACTTTAAGCTGATGATAGCCCGAACGGAGATCAATCTTCGAAAATACGGAACTGCCACGCAGTTGATCAAACAAATCATCAATTCTTGGCAGTGGGTACTTGTTTTTAATCGTCACCTTGTTCAACTCTCGGTAATCGATGCAAAGTCGCATCGACCCATCTTTCTTCTTCACAAATAACACTGGTGCACCCCAAGGTGATGAACTTGGCCTGATAAACACTTTTGCCAATAAGTCATCCAACTGGGTACGCAACTCTGATAGCTCACGCGGGGCCATTCTGTACGGTGCTTTCGCAATAGGCCGCGTACCCGGTTCCAAATCAATAACGAACTCGACATCACGATCAGGGGGAAGACCCGGAAGATCCGTAGGAAAAACATCAGAAAATTCACGTACAACAGGAATCTCCTCCAAACGCAGCAAAACAGCACTAGTCCCCACAATTGAGACTAGACAAGCAAAACAGTCGGAAACAAACAACATCCGAACACATACCGCCGAAATCCCTGGAGAATCCTGGCAAGAATCACCATACACACTTCCTGGCTGACCATCATCCTTGATAAAATCCAAGCGCTTCCCTCTGCACTGGATGACGGCGTCATAGCGGGATAACCAGTCCATACCCAGAATGACGTCAAAATCCTCCAAATCGATCACTTTGAAATCAGCCTTTGCTAAGAACTCGCCCAACAAAATGGGACAATCAAGAAGACCCCAGTCTGCCACCACAGAAGCACCGGAAGGAAATTTCACCAAAAACGCATTCCCCACTCGATCTGGTGTCAAACGATACCGATCCAGAAAGGTTCGCGCCACAAATGAATGGGTCGCGCCAGAATCAAAGAGAACACGCGCCCAACGGTTCTTTACCTTAAAAATTTCCTATAAGGGTATATATGCTAAGAACTACACGTAAAAGGCAGAAACAAAACAGGAACCAGAGGAATGAATCGAACCTGAGATAACCTGAGGTGACGTCTGCGCTTCCTCTAAAGAGACGACATTCAACTTCCCTTTGCCTTTGTCTGCATGCAGAGGCGGAGGCAAAGCCTGGAGTGGTGCGGGTTGCAAAACAGGTTGGATCTGCGGGCACCTTGCAGGAAGATGTCCTGGTCTGCCACACTGGAAGCACACCTTGTCTTTGGCCTAGCAACGACCCACATCATGACCTTTTCTCCCACAAAATGTACACTCCAAGTCTCTTGTTGGCGCACCCTGAATGGCGTGCACCTGCTCCTTCTTTTGCATCCCCAACCGCTTGAAACATTTCTCAAACGGGTGACCGGCTCGGCCACAGAAACTACATATTTCCTTCTTCTTCTTTACGTCTGACTCGTGGGACATTTTCTCTCCCACCAACTGTCTCTTGCCCTGCCTCATCTGCTGCCCTCTTTGTTTGGCAGTTTCTATAGCTTCCACCTTCAACGCAGCCTCAACCGCAGTGGTGTAACTTGTCGCTCCATAAGCACTTGCGAATTGCTGCACGTCGCTGCGGAGTCCGCCAAGAAATCTCTTTACGCGGTCAGCTTCCGTCGTCACCAAGCTCGGAGCAAACCGACTTAACTTGCTAAACTCAATTTCATACTCACTCACTGTGAGTTTCCTCTGCTTCAAGTACAAGAAGTCATTCATGAGGCGGTCCCTTTCAACTGATGGCAGAAACTTGCGCCGTAACATGTCTTTGAACGCTTCCCACGAATAGCCCGCCCCTAGGCCTTCCTTTTCTCGCAACCACCAACCTTTCGCTAACCCTTTGAGTTGATAGGCGGCAAGCATCACCTTCTGGTCCTCAGTAATGCCAGCATAACCAAACATTTCTTCCAATGTGATTACCCAATCATCTAAGATCACAAAGTCCGCTTTGCCATCATAAGTCGGTGGTCCAAGTCGCTGAAACTGCGAGATGAAGGTCATCGCAGGAGGAACCACAACTGGGGGTGCCACTGCCACTGAAGGAGTCGAAATCGTGGGCCTCTGACAGTCTCTTGCCCTCTTGGTGCCAGCCCCGACATCGCTGATGACATAGCTTGGAGCTGGGACTGCACTTCCTGAACTTGCCTCGTCAAAGCCTCATTACTTTGGCGAAGACTATCCATCAGGGCATTATTCTGCGCGCCCGAAGACTCGCCCTCGGATTGGGGAGTTTGCCTTGTCACTGGACGCTTCGACATCCTATAAACATGTTCACTCTTGTCAAACTCAAACCCAACAAAACACACAACGGCTATGTACAGACCATACAGAGATACATATGAATATCAACTGCTAACTTGCTCTGGGAGTTTGAAAATGATGGTATGCCTAACCTAAAGATGACTCACCGTCATCCCACTAACTTGTGCCTAACCGATGAATGCATGACTTTCTTTGACCCAAAACCATGAGTGTACAGGTGTCATCATGTAAATCTTAGCTTGGCACGTTGTGCATGCAATGTTATGTTATGCGTGTTGTGCGATGCATTCTAGAAAAGGCCTTAATGCATGCCATGAGCGGTCGTACGCATCACAATGTTATGCATCCCATACTACATAGCATTGCATGCAACGAAGAAAAGAAAACGTGCTAGTCGCATCCATGTGGTAAGGTTATGCATCCCATACTACATAACCCGCACATGTTGCCCCTATGGTGGATCCATATACAACCACATATTATGCATCCCATACTACATAATATGCCCCGTAAACTTCTTATCATGTCATGAGATGTAGTGTGCGTGCGTCGGCCAAGACATACTGATGGCACATCGGTGTGTGTATGATATGATGCTTACAACCAAAACAGAAAGTTTGCCCGACCAATTGTCAAGCAAACCTCGCTCTGATACCAACTGTCACAACCCGCATTTCCTCAACGAGTATATCGTATCAGAGCAAGAGGAACTACGGGTTATGATGTCACGTCGTGCAGGGGATACCTGCACACGCTCAGGCAACTCTTAACGCTTACTTTATGAGTTGAAATTCAACAGTGAAATGTAAGAAAAACCTTTAGATTGAATGACCGTATCCCTCGGCCTTAGGTAAGAAAACTGATTTGTACGCTGCGGAAATACTTTGTTTATTTATGATGAGCTCCTATATGCAGTCTATAGTGATACTACTATAAGAAATCCTCTTTGTTTACGTCATTTGGAAAATATGTCTTAGTTGATCAAAACATGTATGCATGATATACAATAATAGGTTTGTGTAGCTTAAAAATACCTAATGCAACCTACCACAAATCCTTCCCAAGAGCAAGAAGACATCATCCAAATGAGTCACATAGCAGTCTATTAGTCATATAGCACAAGTAAAACAAACCACCAATGGGGCCAACAGCTGACACGAACCCATTGGGGAA
This sequence comes from Platanthera guangdongensis, assembly GCA_039583875.1. Classification (NCBI taxonomy): domain Eukaryota; kingdom Viridiplantae; phylum Streptophyta; class Magnoliopsida; order Asparagales; family Orchidaceae; genus Platanthera; species Platanthera guangdongensis. The sequence goes on along the minus strand of CM077148.1, from coordinate 115,021,555 downwards.
CATGTATGTCTGTACGACAAAGAAAAGAACTACCTCACTAAGCAAGCTCGGCTAGTTCCCAAGAAACACCTCCAACAAACCTAGCCGCTCAATCGGCTACAACCTGCACCTGAGGCATTCAAGAAAGAATACCTCAGCAATCAACAAACTATACAAAGAGAGCATGAATTTCATAATCAATAAAGAAGAGGCTTACCGACCCCATAGCAATGTTTCATATAAGTAAAAAGAGTGCATAAAACAAATGCGTACAAGTAGTAAACAATGTCATTCCAAAGTGTCAACCGCACCAAGTGCGTACAAGTTCAACAAGTCCTGCTCCACCCGCAGGAGGAAAAGGACAATACACATGCCCAAGTCATCATCGCTAGAACAAGAAACCACAAAACTAGTGAAACATAAGCAGCGGTTAAGTTCAATTCCGCAAGAGTCTTTCGTGGCGCCTTAAAGTGGAAGCACCAAACAAAACCAGCCCACATCGGGGCCCAAAGTGTCTCTCTAAACCAAAAAAAAACCAAAACCGGTGGCCACAGGCTGAAACCACACCATCCCTTGCAGAATTCTCACACAAACGCTCCTGCCATGGTTCATAATTCGCCTCGCAAAACGCCCCATAACCAAGCTAAACACGTTCTTTCATCATTCTCACGCATGACGACAAGTTGAGAGCAATTTCATTAAGCTATGATCCACATGAATTGTATGCTGAGAAACAAGAACAAACCACATGATTAGGCAAGAAAAGGCTACATGAACATGAATAACTAGAGCTACATGACTCACATGAACAAGATAAACGACATGAACACGATAAACGAACATGGACTTGCTAACTAAAACGAAGCATGAAAATCATAGCCATGGATCATAGGGAAATTCAAAGGCATCATAAAGGTTAGTGAGGACGAACTCATAACAAGAAGAATAAGCTAGGAAATTGGAAAAAAGAAAAACTAGTTAAGTTGGCACAATCCAAATTAAGAAAGAAGATTGGCAAGGGTGAAGAACACCGCTTGCCTGAACCGAGACGATGCCGCGACGGCTGCTCCTCTCTTTCCTTGCCTTGCTTGCTCCCCTGCTCTCTTGCTTTCTCTTTGAGGAGGATGAAGAAGAAGATGGAGAGAAGATGAAATGAGAAGAACAAGTTTCTGTTTCGGCCTTATTTCTTCCAGAACAGAGCTGGGCCGTTAGATGCAGAATCAAGGAAATCAACGGCCCAAAAAAACTGGAAAAAAAATCAATTTTCGGGCCGGTCACGCCCTATGTCACGCCCGTGACACAGGGCGTGTACCATAAGCAGCGCAGAAAGTCAGCAAAATCCAAGTTTATCCACACGGACACGGCCGGGTACACGCCCATGACGGGTCGGTCACGCCCGTGACCTAGGGCGTGTAGCCCGTGACTCGACACCTTGTCGACACAAAGTGTCGACACTCGACACAGCTGGACACGCCCTATGACATGCCCGTGTCACAGGCCGTGTCCCTCTCTCGACACCCGACACTCGACCCTCGACACTCGACACTCGACACTGCGGGACACGGCCCGTGACACGCCCGTGTCACGGGGCGTGTACCCCATTCGTCGAGCTAACTCGACACCAGCAAATCGTCGAGTCAAGGAGGTCACGCCCAGGTCACGGCCTGGGTCACGCCCGTGTCAGGGGGCGGGTCTCACACAAAAATGACCATTTTTCCCTGTTTTGAAAAATGTTCCTGTGTCGTCCTAGACCATTTTTGCCTGAAGAACGTTTTACCCTTTTTTGTTTCCTGTACCAGCAACTCACTTTCAGCAACATTTCCCGGGCGCGAAAAAGTGCAAACATTCCCTAAGAGGCCTCACCGAGTCCCCAAATTGGACTCCGGTTTGCTGGGGAATCGTGCAACTCGGCAACCAAAACAGCCACTCGCAAGCCCACGGGAAAAACCATGCTCGAACAACGTTCAAAGCCAACGTAACGCCATCATGCGTATGCAATCAAAATTCCGGGGCGTTACAGGTCATCCAGAGGGAAACCCTAGCAAGCTCTTCAAAAGGAACCTGTCTGTAGAATACAGGTTCATGGCAGATGTGGTTGGGAAAGTGCTACTGGCAAAGCACACTGCCCATGATACAATTTCAAGATATCAGCTCTGCCTCATGGGAGCTCTTGTGGACAAGAAGAATCTAAATTGGGGAGAGATTTTCTTTGACCTCATCAAAAAGAAAATAAACAAAAGTTTTGTTAACTTTGGGAGAATCCTTGGAGTGTTTCTGCAGCACAGGTGCCCTGCCTTGCTGGTCTCCTCTGGAATTCATATAAATGCCTCCAAGAGACTGTCTTGTGCCCTCTTTGGAAAGTGGGACAGACAAATAAGCAAGCCTAGCAGGCCCTCCTCCAGTGCTCCTTCAGGCACAAGGACTCTAAGAGTCACTCCTCCACAGGTCTCCGCCCCTGCAGATGACCTGCCTGCTGTAGTTGCCTCTCCTCCTCCTCCTCCAATTCCATCCCTCCCATACCATCCACCATTCTAGCTCCATCCACCATCATCATATCCAGCCCATCTCCAACATCAACACCATCTCCAGTACCTATTCTACCTCCACCAGAAGAACAATTCCACCCACTATTCTCCTATCCTCCACCAGCTGTCACCTCATCACCCTCTTATCCATTCTTCACCCTACTTGATGATTCCTTTATGGATGATTCCCCATCATCCCCTCCTGAGTTACCCTCCTCCTCAACTTCATTTCAAGACCTCCTACACCAAATCATTGATCAACCAACATTCACCCCATCCATCTTCATTCCCCTGTCCTCCATATCCACCTTGCCACCACATCAGCCATCCCTTCCACAATTCTCCAGCTCTCCACTTCCAGAACCTTCAGCTGCTCCCATACCTTCTACCTCTGCTCTAGTTCTTGAGCAAGTTGACCTCCCAGCCCTTGCTGACAGGCTGTATGAGCTGCTTGCCCCCAGGCTCTCTCTACTGTTGGAGACCTCCTTGGCTCCCCTACACCTGTCAGAAGCAGCCCTCTCTGCCAGGCTCTCTTCCCTCTTCCCTCAGACAGCACCTACAGCAGTGTGCCTTGATCTATACATGTCTGCATCTAGGCAGTGGGAGATGCCATATGAAGTGAATCTTCATGTTGCTGCTGCTGTTGTTTCTGTAAGCTGTCTGTCTACTGCTGCTGTTAGTACTGCTTCTTCCGCTGCTCCTCCTCTTGTTGTTGCTGTGCCTCAAGCACAAAGTCATATTTCAACTGCAGTCCTTGCAATAGACCTCAGCTCTTTGCTATCAGCTTTTGATTCTGCTTTCTTCAACTGTCTGCCAGAGGTTAATGTTGTCCAGCCTCCAGAAGATTTATCCAAGGCACTTGTGCCATTTTCCTGCTGTGACCCTAGCATTATCACCTCCTTTGTAAATTCAGTATATACTGCTGCTGCTGCAAATATTGATACTGCTGCTGAAGCTCCTATTATTTCTGATGCACCATTTTCCAAGGACATTCTGATGTCAGAGGCACCAAAATCTGAGCCTTCTGCAGTACTTGATGATATTCCTTCTGTTTCTATTGCTGATAGTGAATCTGGTGTTTCTACTGTTGTTAGTGAAGTTGTTGCTGCTATCACCTCTCCAGAGCCTACTGCTGCTGTTGTTGTGTCTGCTTCACCTTCAATATCTGCTGCTGTCTCTACTGTTATCATTTCAACATCTGCTGCTACAACTTCTGCCTTATCTGCTTCTGTTCAACTTAAGAAGGATCTAATGAAGAAAATAGATGCTCTCTATGATGACCAGAGTTCTGAAAGTGATGAATTTAAAACATACTCTGATGACTCTTCTGCTACCATTGCCAGGAAAAGAAAGGCAAGGAGCAAAGCAATGAAAAGGATACCTCCTGCTAAAGTTACAGATAATAATGATATCCCATATTACATTCTACATAACTGCCCAATTACTGAAAACTGGATGTAATACTCTAAAAATCAGCTGGAAGCAATGAAGAAAAAGAGAAAATATGAGAAGTGTTCATCCCAATTCCAGCACTCTCATCCTCCTCCACTACCTCCTCCTGATGCAGGTGCAGGTGGAAGCTCTGCATGTCAACCCCCAGCCAGAAGTCAGGCTCCCTATCAACCTCATGCCAGATCTTACCACAGGGAAAGCCAATCCGGGTTCACATTCTAGGAGAGGAGGATATAGAGGTAGTCAAAGAGATATTCAAGTCTATTCCAAAGGGTACTCCAGGCAACACCCATATTCTAGGGGAGGACAAATTTCTTCTGATACAATATCTGGTCCTTTCCCTTACAAGCTGAAAGAGACTGTGTCTGGCAGGCCTCCTCAAGACAATCCCTCCAACAGGTATGAACCACCTGTACCTTTTGAGGATCCTGAAAATAATCCAGCTGCTTGGACTGCAAGGTTAAAGGAATTAGCTGCACTGGACCAAATTAAAAAGGCCAGAGAACAAGGATTAGACTCTTCCAACATTTCTACTATGTCTGAACAGAGACAGAAAGAACTAGAGAGATATGCTTCAAGTAAATTCTTTGATGCTGACAGATATATGGAATTACATCCTGAAGCTGTAGTTCCCAGGCCTAAAAAGCAAACATATTTGGGTGCAGCAGATGATACCAGGTCAAACAAGGAAGCCCTCAATCCTAACAGAGAGATTAAACTTGTTAAAGGTAAAGAGAAGAAATGATATTGTAAGGTGACAATTTCTGTGATTTCTGATTACTATCTGGATGATATATATCTCTGTGATTCTGCTATGTCTAGCTGTTGTTTTTCTATTTTACTGATTGTATGTTGTTGTTTAAATTTTCCAAAGTCTGTAAATAGTAATCCTAACCCAAATAGGGGGAGATTGTTGGAACACCCTATTACTAATTTGGGTCAGGATCACTATGTCTCTAGGGACCTTTGCTTGACCTCCTGTATAGCTCAATAGGTCAATTAGAATTGAGACTAAGGGTTAGAAGTCTAGGTTTGGAAGCTGCCCTGAAGACCAAGATTTTGTGTTTGGAGACTAAGTCATATCGTCGAGCTCAGCACGACGATTCGTCGAACTCCGGTCGACGATCGTCTAGCTCAACTTCGACAAGATCGTCGAACTCCATTCGACGATCGTTGAGCTCAACTTCATTATATCATCGAACTCCATTCGACGATCAGTGAGCTCAAGTTGACGATTTTGACTCTGCTTTGGATCTTTATCTCTGAGCTCAGTTCGACGATCTTTGAGCTCAGATCGACGACATTTTGCTGTTGTATTTTTCCAGATCGCTGAGCTCAGCTCGACGATAGCAGAGCTCAGTTCGACGATTATAGATAACTTCCAGGATGTTTCTAAATTCAAATTCAAATCAGTTAAGGAATTATTCTGCAATTAATTCAGAGATTTCCTAGCCGTTTTCATTCATTTCTGGACCAAGTTTCAAGGGATTTTTAAAGGAATATTTCTGTGGACCTTCCTCCAGAAGAGATTATGCAATTAAGGATGCAATCAATGCAGGCCAACGACTATTCTTCTCAGAGAGAATGTTTGTTCAGTACCAGAGAATAAAGACAGAATTTTTTGAATCTCTCACAGAACACACAACACAGAGAGAGACACACAATACAGAGAGAACACAGACACATAGTCAGATATTCAAAAATCCTCTGTCCCAAAGAATTCTCAAGAACACACATCCAAGGAGATCAAGCTTTCAAAAATCTTCAGATCTCTTTAGTTTTCAAAGTGTTCAAGGCCAACATATTTCCAGACTCCAGACATTCAACATTTCAGCTATTGCTGAAATCATCTATTGCTGGAGTTCAATCTTTGAAGGCCTATCACCCTCAGCAAAGCTTTTCTTCCTGAAGATCTCAAGGATTCAGGGGGAGCTTTGACATCAACAATCCACATAGTCTTCTCAGTTGTTTGAGAAAGAGAAGACTTCCATCACTCTCTCACCCCCACTTTGTAAAGGGTTCTCAAACTCCCTTCAAAAGTTTGAGCTTGGTTTTTGAGCACCTTGTCAAAAGCTCATTGGTGGCAAGACACCTGATCAAAAAATCTGCTTTGGTTTTTGAGCACCTTATCAAAAGCTCATTGGTGCCCAGGACACCTGATCAACTCATCCTGTAGTGGATTCCGACCTAGGGTGGTAGAAGAGTGGATGTACCCAAGTTTAGGGGAACCACTATATTTCCTTGTGTCTTCTGGTTTTGCTTGTGTTTATGTTTGTTTCTGGCCTTGATTTTTTGTGCTTAGTTTTTGTTTAACTTAGTGCTGTGATTAGATTTATTATTGCTTCCCTGCTCACACATATTACAACAATTGTTGTAAAAAGTTTCAAAGCACCATATACTCTATTCACCCCCCTCTAGAGTATATCAGATCTAGCTGCACTTTCAGTGTCGACACTTACTTCAAGTGTTGACTCTTCTGTTGAGTGTCGACACATTGTTCTGAGTGTCGACACTTGTACTTAGTCTCTGCTGACTTTTGCTGAGTGTCGACACAGCCTCCAAGTGTCGACACTTTCTGATGTAGACACAGTTTCATTGGGTGTCGACACTACTGCTAAGTGTCGACATAGCTTCACTACACTCTTCTTCATTGAGTGTCGACACAGCTCCTTGTGTCGACACTTACTGTCTGGTGTCGACTCAGCATCCCTGGTGTCGACACAATGACTTCAAGTGTTGACACTGCTTGCCTGGGTGTCGACACAAGTTTTCTTAAGTTTCGACACTTTCCCTCTGGGTGTCGACACATGGACTTAGAAACTTTTTCTTCTTTCCTGTAAATACTTAGCCTGCACAAGTAAACTCAAAACACATCAAATACATTTTGATGTATATCATTGAGTTGGGTGAGGCTTCTTCAAATCAGGTACATTAGAACCAATGTACCCAACAGTTGTTGATGAAACAATAGGTGGAGAAGGAGGAGATGATGAGGCAGGCAAATCTTCTACATGGGTAGAAACCTGAGGGGAAGACACTGAAATAGTCCTTGTGCCTGAAGACGAGATTGCAGAGGCTCTGCTAGGCTTTACAATCTGCCTGTCCCATTTCCCAAATAGGGCACAGGTAAGCCTCTTGGAGGCAATGATGTGTATTCCATTGGACACAAGCAGGTCAGGGTATCTATTGTGAAGAAACAGCCCTAAAATCCTCACAAAATTAACAAAATTTTTGTTAATTTTCTTCTTGATCAAATCAAAAAACACTTCTCCCCAGTTCAGCTACTTCTTGTCCACTAAGGCACCCATCAAACAGAGCTGATACCTAGAGTTGTTATCATGAGCAGAGTGTTTTGCCAACAACACTTTCCCAACTACATCAGCAAGAAATCTGTACTCAATTGACAGATTCTTCTTAAGCAATTTATTAGGGTTAGCTGCTGAATGGCCCATCCTCTCAAGCATAATTGAAAATTCTTCTCCAGAAAGCTCAATAGAATCTTCACCAGAATTTAATTGAAGTACCTCTGTGAAAACAGCAGGTGTTAAAGGTACCTGAGTTCCTGAGATGGTTTCGGTCATAGTGATCTGATCCAGATTGTGGGCAGTATACACCCATTCCTTTATTTCATATGCGGCCAATTTGATCCTTGTAGACATTATGTTTACTAATTGTTGGTCCTTGAAGAGTTCCAGAATGTCCTTGAATATTTGATCGCTGTTATCGAAAGAATCCACGTCTATATCAAAGCCAGTATCAAATTTCATGGCTACCAAGATTGCGACTGAAACTGCCATTGATTCCTGCAAAAAAATGAACAAACACAAGAGCAAGAGCAGAAAAGTTTGGAGGGAAAGAGAAATTTTGCAGAGAGTATGAAAGCGCAAAGGCAGGACGACGGCCGAAAATGAGTTTTATATTAGGGTTCGATGCAGATAAGGAAAGATCGTTGAACTCCGTTCGACGATCTGGGCTTCTAAAGGAAACTGAAAGGTCATTAACATCATCGATCTCCGTTCGACGATATTGGAGAGCGTCGAGCTCCGTTCGACGATCACTGACCGGAAGAAGATAGCTTTGTACTATCTGGAAAGCGCTGAACTCCGTTCGATGATTTCTAAGATCGCCGATCTCCGTTCGACGATCTTTGGGAAAAATGTCGAGCACAGTTCAGAGACTAGAAACACCCTGCAGATACAAAATAAAATCAAATTGTTTGCCTAGTCTTGGTCATTTTTAGATTTTTAAAATCTTGGATCTTATTTTAAACTTCCTCCATCTAACATTCCTAACTGATTCAGGAAGAATGTATGTTTCTTTTCATCTAAGGGTTTGGTGAAAATATCTCCCCTTTGCAAATCAGTTGGGATATATTGAAGTTCAATTTTGATTTTCTCAACATTATCCCTTAGAAAGTGATGTCTAATTTCTATCTGTTTTGTCCTACTATGGAGGACTGGAATTTGTGCAATGGAAATAGCACTGGTATTATCACAAAATATTTTAGACTTCTCTAAGTTGTAGCCATAGTCTAGGAGTTGGTTTTGAATCCATAAGATTTGTGAACAACAACTACCTGCAGCCATATATTCAGCTTCAGTAGTTGAAGTTGACACAGGTGTTTATTTCTTGCAAAACCAGGAGACAAGTCTGTCACCAAGAAACTGACAAGTTCCACTTGTGCTTTTCCTATCTATTCTAAATCCAACATAATCAGCATCTGAAAATCCAGTTAAGTCAAATGCTGAATCTTTTGGATACCAGAGACCTAGATTTGGACAACTTTTCACATACCTAAGAATCCTTTTTACTAAGGTTAAGTGTGACTCTCTAGGGCTCACTTGGAATCTAACACATATGCATGTAGCAAACATTATGTCAGGCCTACTAGATGTAAGGTACAATAAAGAGCCAATCATTGCTCTATATGTTGTCTGATCAACAGATTTCCCATGTTCATCCGCATATAATACAACATTAGTAGGCATAGATGTTTTCATACATGATGCCTCAGACATACCAAATTTCTTAACCAATTCTTTTGCATACTTGGTTTGAGAAATAAATATGCCTTCAGCATGTTGTTTGATTTGCAACCCTAGAAAGAAGGATAGCTCGCACATGCTACTCATTTCAAAATTAGAATGCATTAGGTTGGAAAACTTTCTGCACAAATTTGAATCAGTAGAACCAAATATAATATCATCTCCATAGATTTGTACTAGTAGGCTATGGGACTTATGGGTTCTAATAAAAAGAGTTTGGTCTACTCTACCCTTATAAAATCCTTTTTTAAAAGAAAGCATGCTAGGGTCTCATACCATGCTCTAGGAGCTTGCTTTAGACCATATAATGCTTTATGCTATTTGAAAACATGATCAGGATGAGTTGAAGAGATAAAACATGGGGGTTGTCTGACATAGACTTCTTATTTGATATATCCATCTAGAAAAGCACTCTTTACATCCATGTGGTATACTTTGAATCCTTTGTTTGCTACATAAGCTAAGAAGATTCTTATGGCCTCTAACCTTGCAACTAGTGCAAAGGTCTGGTCATAGTCTATCCCTTCTTCTTGAGAGTACCCTTGAGCAACTAGCCTTGCCTTGTTCCTTACAATGACTCCTTGATCATCCAATTTATTTCTGAACACCCATTTTGTTCCAACAATGGAGTGATCCTTTGGCCTTGGCACTAGTTCCCAAACTTTGTTCCTTTCAAATTGATGCAACTCCTCTTGCATTGCAATGATTCAGTGTGGATCTTGCACTGCATCTTCAATGGATTGAGGTTCAATTTGAGAAAGAAAGTAAGTGTGCATCAGGTTTTGGTTGACCTGTTTTCTGGTTTGCACACCAGCTGAGATGTCTCCAATCACTTGGGAGATTGGATGGTCTCTTGATGTTACTAAATCAACAGGAGATGTTGATTGTTCACCAACCTGTGTTGTTGTTTCCTCTTATGGTACAACAACTGTCTCTTCAAGAAGATTCTCTTAAAGATGTTGAATGACTTCTTCATCTTCACTATTTCATCTTTTTGAATAATTTATAACCTGTCCAAGTCTTCAGCAAGAGAGTGTACCTGCAAAGGTTCTATGGTAGAAGTATTCTTCTCCTTGAAAGACATGTTAGATTCATGAAAAGATATATGAACGGATTCTTCAATTTTGAGAGTAGATTTATTATATACCATATGTTGGGTATTGTATTCACAATCACCTGGATTTGAGGAAGCCACCTGTCAGACTAAGATGAATTCACAATGTATTTGATGAAACTTCTTAAGTTGTGCTTGCAGTTCTTCCACGCTAAGTGCACACCAATGTCAGGGTGCAGTAGATCAATATACACGGGTCTGCACGACGTAATCCCTCGTTGAGCAGATCAGTGTGTTGGCCTACGTGTACTCTCTCTATTGGAGTGCACTTACTTTCAAGTACAGGGCCATGTTTATGCAAGAGAAGACAAGGAGCAAGGATGGGTCAAGGAGCCGCTCTTGGGTGGAAAGACGAAAATTCGTCTAAGTAAAAGTCGACGAGAATCACCAAGTGATTCTCGCCGATTCGGCGAGAATCACTAGTGATTCTCGCCGAATCGTCGAGAATCATTAGTGATTTTCGCCGACTCCTTCCGGCTACCTCAAAATGGTGCCAAGTAAGATTCGGCGAGAATCACTGATGATTCTCGCCGAACCCATCGCTGAGCAGATCATGAATACCAAGTGAAAATCGTTGAGAATCAACAAGTGAATCGTCGAGAATCACTAGTGATTCTCGACGAATCGTCGAGAATCATTAACTGATTCTCGCCGATTCGTCGAGAATCACCACTGATTCTCGACGAATTTTACTTGGCGTTTTCTCTGGATGCTGCTGGACCGGATTCTGCCGCTGGACTATTTTGAACCGGATTTCGGGTATCTACGTGTGGGACCCACAACGGTCATATTGTAAGTGCCTACAGTGTATAAATACATGGGTATATTTGAATAGTAAAAACACGGAAAAAGATATACAAAGCAGAGCTGCGACTTGACCTAGTTCGCGATTTTCCGCCGCCGCCTCCATCGCCACGCGAGAGTGTAGATCGCCGGTCGTGATCGTGTTTTATTCCAGATCTCCGGTCGATAGAAGCCTAGCTAAGCTCAGCGTCTCACGTGTCTAACCAGAGATCTCTTGTCTCTCGATTTGTAGATCGGGAAAGTCTTCCCCATCCGAATCGATCGAGACGATTGATCCTAGTGTGACCGTTGGTAGACCTAGCTAGCTTTGCTACGAAGTTTGGATCTCTAAAGAAGTGCAGCCGCACATCGTCGTCGCCGCCGATCCCGAACCAAGCCGCCGTTTGTATTGCCGCCGCCGGTTCCGGGGAGATCCTCTCCAAGAGAGATCTAGGGTTGTAGACTCTTCGTTGACTTCACGAACACGTCGTCGAACGAAGAGGAACACCGTAGTCTCCAAATGAAATTTGTATCTCGTGTACATTCTAGATTTACTTTTGTTGTAAAGGAACGTTTGTTCCGTGTTGTAAGGGTTGGGTGCAACCCATTTTGTGGGAGTGTTGACTCTCACGTGTGGAAGGGTTCCTTCCGATAGTGCAGGGATTGGATTTCAATCCCGTTGGAGAAGTGACCGAGTCGTCCCTTGTTAGGAGATAGGTCGAAGGGGGAGAGTGGATGTACCCAAGTCGGGGAACCACTATAAATTGCCTGTGTTTTCTGTGTGTTGTGCTGTTTGTTTTTATTGTGCAGGTACATTCGTAAATTCCATAAAAGCGCTTCACGTCACCTATTCCCCCCCCCCCATAGGTGAAGATAGTTGACACTAGGTGGACTTTCAAGTGGTATCAGAGGTGTTCCACAACTGATGGGAACTAGACAGTAGGTGTTCCACAACTGAATTGGAACATGCATCTGGAATAACAGAAGTGATATATATATAAGCATACTCACATCGAGCACCTGGTATGTTATAGTCAGAGAGACTAAATGCTAACTCTCATAATCCCAGGTATTTTTGATCAGTTTAAGGACTTGAGTCATATTGCATTCACATTTATACATATATCTCTATCTATATGTATATTTATACTTATGCTTATACCTGTCTGTGTGCACATCTAAGGATAGGTTAACTCGATACATACAAACCTTTTATACATCAATAAAGAGTTAACGAAGATATGTCATTGTGAATCTCGACAACTCACAATTGACATCAAGAAGTGTTTGGAAAGGCCTCGTTCAAACCCAAATAGATTGGCTTTAAAATATATATATATTTTTCATTTTTAAATTAACTTGACATCAGAAGATTTTGAAAATGTTGCAATGCCTCTTAACTTGAAGATTCCTAGTAAAGAAACCTTTCGATTTCGACTTAGACAAATCCCGCCGACCTTTCATTTCCACGGGAAACTTACCGCAGCATACTCGTCGAATGAGCTGAAATTCCGTCGACCCTTTATATACTTAGAATCCCGCCGACCCTTCGCCTTCCATAAGAATCCCGCCGAAGGAGCAAATCCCGCCGCACTTCACAGGAAATACGCCAAATCCCGCAAGAGTTCCTCCGCCGCCTCTTCCCTTACCCGCCGACTCGCCGAAGCCGCAGGAAAGCTCGCTGAATCAACTCCTCCGCCGGAAACTCGCCAACTCCTGCAAGAATCTCGCCGAACCGATCTCCATCAAAGGTCTCCCGCCGATTCCCGCTGGAATCTCTCCTTTTCGTCTTCCCCTTTCATCGTTGCTCACCGCAAGTTTCCCGCAGGACGCTCACCTTGCTTTTGGAAGCTCTTCCGGTTTCGATTCTTGCCTCCAGAAATTTCTCGGCGTACACTCATCGGGTGTCCCTCGTCTTCATCGCACTAACCCATCGTCTACACCTTTAGGTAACCCTCCCTCACCCTTACTTGGACTTGATCGCTAGTGTCGCATCCTTTTTGATTTTTGATTAAGCGTAGAATAGGGCTTCTCTCCTTAGATCTGCAATGGCTCCAAGGACAACTGCTGGGTTGGTCACTGGTTGCGAGCTTGTTCGAACTGGGTTCTCTCACGCCTCTGACGAATTCAGAAACATCATTCTGATGCTGGAAGAGGCTGGGCTTTCATTCATCCTGGAGCACCCGTGCAAAATCCTGGACAAAGAGGTGCTGGAGTTCTTCGCTACCGCAAGACTCCGGAATAGCGACTCTCTAATCAAAAGCAAGGTGGCTGGGGCGAAGGTCAAGATGTCTGCCAGCAAGCTGACCCGCTTCCTGCAGCTTTCTAGCTCAGAGCATGAGGACTATCTGGAGGACGATGACAAAAGCAGGACTCTCCTATTCTGTGGTCTCCCACGAGGAACTCGGTCGATCAAGCGCAAGGATATGAATGAAGAAGGGAAGCTTCTGTCTGACATCATTGGAAAGGTACTCATCTGCAAGCCAGGATCTCATGACCATATCTCTGCGGATATGTTCAAGATCCTGGTGGCTATTGTTTGCCGAAAAAGGTTCAACTGGGGGGCGTTGCTGTTCGAGAAGATAAAGGACACCTTGAGCTCTTCGAGTTTTGGTCGAATCATAAGTCTGTATCTAAATCAACTAAATGGAGACAAGTTTGACATGAGCAAAGGTGTTCCTCTACACTACCTGAAGAAGATGGACTCAAGTGTGTTTGACAGATGGGAGAGGCGAATTGGGCCGGCTGTCTTGGAAGAACAACAGGAAGTATCTCCAGCAGCATCCCCCAGTGAAATTCCTGATACTTTGACTGCAGGAATCGAGGGGGAGCCTCTACCCCCTCATACTGATATAGTATCTGACATCTCCCAGCTGGCCAGAGATGCTGTGGCAGATCTACACGAAGAAAGTGAACCTGAGCTGGAGCATGGGGAGGCCCCGAACCGAAATGAGCAAGGAGCTGAAGCTACTGGACTGGAGACTGCTGACAACGAGTCGGAAGATGCTGCTGATGAAGATGATTTCATGGATGATGACGGAGAGGAAGATAGGAATGAGGGACATGAAGTATTGGAGGCTCCAGATCTTTTTGAACCTCCATCTGACAAACATGCACCAGTGGAGGGGGAGTCAGACAAATCTACAGAGGCCGCCAGCATTCCTCCATTAGAGACTGTGATTGTATCCAGCTCTACAGATGCGTCTGCTGAAGAGCAAGGCCCACAAGTGCCTCCGGTTCTTCCATTACGAGATGAGCTAGCCACTCACACTGTAAATGTCATTCAGGGCATTGTGAATGAACTTAAAGCCTCCTTTGATGAAGCTCAGAATAAACTGCTGAAAAGGATTAAGACATCTGAAAATCTCATGCTCAAGAATATGGTGGAGATCAACCATAAACTGGACGTGATGGAGAAGAAATTTGAGGAACAGTACACCGAGGCAGGCCAAGCTGTCACACTTCTTATGGCCGGATTGAAGAAGACCACCGACACTCTTACTGTAGTAAATCAGAATGCACATGTTGTAGCCAACAACATTCAAAAGTTTGACGGTAATATGGTAACTCTTAACGCCAATCAGCAAGCCTTAGTCAATGAATTCTCCAGGACTTCAAAGCATATTGATGACTCGCTGCACTCATATGCCAATTCCATCGCGGTCGAAGCCAAAAAGGGGGAGAAAGAGTATCTAGCTAAGATGGCCGAGCTTCAAGAAATCATGATCACAAACTTCGAACAGTCGAACAAATATGTCTATGAGAGCTGCTGGTGGATGCTCCAACAGGCGTTAGGCGCGTTAGGCGTCGTCTTGCCTGACAATCCTGCAGGTACTCATGCTCCTGAGTCTTCTACGGCCGCTGAGGGAGTAAGTGCTGCTGAGGGAATAGGTGCAAGTGCTGCAGATGTTCCCATAAGTGAAGCTGATGCTAGGGCTATTTCCAAAGCTAAACTGAGGAGCATGTTTGACCAAGAGGCCCTAGCAAAAGCCAGGGGCAAGAGAAAAGCTCAGGAAGGGACCTCCAGGGAGACACTAGCTGAGAAGAGAATCAGAATGAGTGAGGAGGAAGTACGAAACGAAAAGTGGAGTCCAGTTTCAAAGAACATCATCTTGGACACCTTTTGGCTACAAGAAAAAGGAGAACTCAATCGAAACGAAGTATACAGCCAGTATGAATGGGAGATGCATAAGACGTATGAAGCCAAAAGGAACATCTTCTTCAGAAACAACACGGATGCAGATAAAGTTCCTCCTCGCAGATATTACCTGAAGCCTAAAGAGTACATGGAGAGACAAAGGAAAAAGTTTTTGGCGCAAAAACTCAAGGATGACTTAGCTAAGGAAAGATAGTCAACAACTTGTAGCTTGTCATTCTCTCCTAAGAACATTTAATGCTTATTGTTATGATATGAACAATTCCGAGATTATATATATATATATATATATATATATATATATATATATATATATATATATATATATATATATATATATATATATATATATACATTTGTATTTGAATATGTGAATGACTCAAGTCCTGATCTGTTTGTTTATATTCTCTTGTGCTGCATGTTTAACTTCTGAATGCTGTTTTTTATTATTTGATTAGTGTTATTCATCTTAGCTAGTAGGGTTTTGGCTTCGTCAAATAGGGGAGATTGTTGGGTATTGTATCCACAATCACCTGGATTTGAGGAAGCCACCTGTCAGGCTAAGATGAATTCACAATGTATTTGATGAAACTTCTTAAGTTGTGCTTGCAGTTCTTCCACGCTAAGTGCACACCAATGTCAGGGTGCAGTAGGTCAATATACACGGGTCTGCACGACGTAATCCCTCGTTGAGCAGATCAGTGTGTTGGCCTACGTGTACTCTCTCTATTGGAGTGCACTTACTTTCAAGTACAGGGCCATGTTTATGCAAGAGAAGACAAGGAGCAAGGATGGGTCAAGGAGCCGCTCTTGGGTGGAAAGACGAAAATTCGTCTAAGTAAAAGTCGACGAGAATCACTAAGTGATTCTCGCCGATTCGGCGAGAATCACTAGTGTTTCTCGCCGAATCGTCGAGAATCATTAGTGATTCTCGCCGACTCCTTCCGGCTACCTCAAAATGGTGCCAAGTAAGATTCGACGAGAATCACTGATGATTCTCGACGAACCCGTCGCTGAGCAGATCATGAATACCAAGTGAAAATCGTTGAGAATCAACAAGTGAATCGTCGAGAATCACTAGTGATTCTCGACGAATCGTCGATAATCATTAACTGATTCTCGCCGATTCGTCGAGAATCACCAATTATTCTCGACGAATTTTACTTGGCGTTTTCTCTGGATGCTGCTGGACCGGATTCTGCCGCTGGACTATTTTGAACAGGATTTCGGGTATCTACCTGTGGGACCCACAACGGTCATATTGTAAGTGCCTACAGTGTATAAATACATGGGTATTTTTGAACAGTAAAAACATGGAAAAAGATATACAAAGCAGAGCCGCGACTTGACCTAGTTCGCGATTTTCCGCCGCCGCCTCCGTTGCCGCGCGAGAGTGTAGATCGCCGGTCGTGATCGTGTTTTCTTCCAGATCTCCGGTCAATAGAAGCCTAGCTAAGCTCAGCGTCTCACATGTCTAACCGGAGATCTCTTGTCTCTCGATTTGTAGATCGGGAAAGTCTTCCCCATCCTAATCGATCGAGACGATTGATCCTAGTGTGACCGTTGGTAGACCTAGCTAGCTTCGCTACGAAGTTTGGATCTCTAAAGAAGTGCAGCCGCACATCATCATCGCCGTCGATCCCGAACCAAGCCACCGTTTGTATTGCCGCCGCCGGTTCCGGGGAGATCCTCTCCAAGAGAGATCTAGGGTTGTAGACTCTTCGTTGACTTCACGAACACGTCGTCGAACGAAGAGGAACACCGTAGTCTCCAAACGAAGTTTGTATCTCGTGTACATTCTAGATTTACTTTTGTTGTAAAGGAACGTTTGTTCCGTGTTGTAAGGGTTGGGTGCAACCTGTTTTGTGGGAGTGTTGACTCTCACATGTGGATGGGTTCCTTCCGATAGTGTAGGGATTGGATTTCAATCCCGTTGGAGAAGTGACCGAGTCATCCCTTGTTGGGAGATAGGTCGAAGGGGGAGAGTGGATGTACCCAAGTCGGGGAACCACTATAAATTGCCTGTATTTTCTGTGTGCTGTGCTGTTTGTTTTTATTGTGCAGGTACATTCGTAAATTCCGTAAAAGCGCTTCACGTCACCTATTCCCCCCCCCCCCCCCCACACACATACACATAGGTGAAGATAGTTGACACTAGGTGGACTTTCACCCTATAAGCTTTACTGATCATGGAGTATCCCAGAAACACTCCTTCATCAGCTTTAGCTTGAAATTTTACTAAGTATTTCTTGTCATTATTATGAATGTAGCAAATACAACCAAAGATTTTAAAGTAATCTACTTTAGGTTTCTTCCCTTTGGGTAATTCATAGGGAGTCTTGCCCATCAGTTTATGTATTAAACTTTTATTCAACACATAGTTGGAGGTGTTCACTGCCTCTGCCCAAAAGGATAGAGGAAGGTGAGCATCTGACAACAATGTAGTAGCGGATTCAATAAGGGTTCTATTTTTCCTTTCAGCTACCCCATTTTGTTGAGGAGTTCTAGGAGCTGAGAAAGTGTGCCTGATCCCTTCACTCTAACAGAACTCTTGTATAAGAAGAGAATCAAACTCTGTCCCATGATCACTTCTGATCAGGGCAATGTGAGTATTGAACTCACTCTGTATGCATTTGAGAAACTCTGTCAAACACTTAAAGTTATCAGACTTCTTCCTCAAAAAGAACACCCATGTGAATCTAGAGAAGTCATCTACAACCACTAAAGTATAGGATTTCCCTCCTAAGCTTTGTACTGTAATGGGTCCAAAAAGTTCCATGTGTAACAGATACAAAATCCTAGGTGAATCACTCTTATTAAGTGATTTGAAACTATTTTTGGTTTGCTTGCTTAATTGACAAGCCCTGCAAAGTCCTTCCTTCTTGTAGGGGCCAGAAGGTAGTCCTCTAACAAGGTTGTCCTTGGATAGCCTAGCAATGGTTCTAAGGTTTATATGCCCTAGTCTCTTATGCCCTAATTCATTAGGTCTACAAATAGAGTTGAACAAGCATATATCTATCTTAGTTGAAAGATAGTCTACAAGATAAATGTTACCTTTCCTTTTACCTGTCAACACAGTTGTGTTGTCCTCTAATTTGATTTTGCATGAGGATTTGTTGAAAGTCACTTGATAGCCTTCATCACACAGTAGACTGATACTGATTAAGTTGTTCTTCAGTCCTTCCACACAGGCTACTTTCTTGAAAGTGACTGTGCCAATCTGGACTTCACCATATCCTTTTGTTAGTCCAAAGTTTGAATCACCAAATATTACTTTGGGTCCAAGCTTGGCTTTGAAGGATGTGAAATTGTCCTTGCTTCCTGTCATGTGCTTTGAGTACCCACTATCCAGATACCATTACTGGTTTGATGTTGGATAGGTCTTCTCCTGCACATAAAACAATTTATTTGTTTTTGACCCAGTTTACCTTGGGCTTAGGTTGATAACCTTTAAATTCTGAAATAAAAGACATCTCTGGTTGACTTTTATAGCCTTCAGGATGATATCTCGTAGGAGGTATTATCCATTCAGTATAAGGGTTAAACCTCTGAGATGTAGGACCTCTAGGATTGAATTTTGATTTACCTTTGAAGGATTTTTCAAAACTCTGAGCTCTTTTCGACGATCTCTGAGTTGAGTTTGACGATCTTGGGTCAGATCGTCGAGCTCCGTTCGAAGAGCGACTATGCCAGAGTTCAGGGTGCAGAAATCGTCGACCTAAGTTCGACGATTCAGCTTGAGATCGTTGATCTCCATTCGGCGATTTTCGAGCTCCATTCGATGTTTTCTATTAAACTTTTATTTTCTTATGTAAATCAGAATTCTTCCTATCCACCTTTACAACTCCCTTACCTTTATCAGAGATAAATTTGATTGGGGTTGTTAATACTATGGGTTGACTAGATGAGGCACCCAAGCCTAGTGTACTATTGAATCTTGAGTTCACTGTGCTTGTGATGTCCATTAGTTTGATACTTCTCCCATTAAGGGATTCTTCAAACTTTTGGCCTCTGATAGCTCACTTTTCAGTGAAGCTATCTGCTCCATATAGCATTCCAACTCCTCAGAGAGTTTGAGGTTTCCTTATTTTAAATTGATGTGTTCAGATAGCTGATTTCTGAGAGAAATGATTTCCTTCTCAAATTTTAATAAATCTAAACACAGTGCTTTAAACTCACACTTGAAGTCTTCAGAATTAAAATTAAAAGAATTTATTATCTGGTCCTCTTCAGATTGAGTCTCTGATTCTGACTCTGACTCTTCTGCATCAGAATTTTATTGTGAGGCATTGATAGCCATCATGCAGAAATCTTTTTCATCAGCATCATCTTCATCATCACTAGAGTTGTAACATCCCATTTCCAACTAGACCCCTAGGTGTGGTTTCGTCCATGACTAGGTCATGACAAACCCTAGAAAGCCAGGAATGGGCCAAGAGATAGGAGACAAAGTGTGGAAATCATCATGGTCTGCAAATAGTAGAACACTGAACAATGGTTTAGGATGACCATGGGCTACACCTTGACCACAAGACCCTACCACAACACCCCATAATACCTTAGGAGGCCCATTATAGCCATAAGGACCCATTGGGGTCAACCAAAGAGGCTCAGTTGACCAAGGTGAACCCTATCACCAAATGGGTCAAACTAGCCTATTTAGGGTCAATTGACCTACTCCTAGCCTAGAGGACCCCACCTATGCCCTCCTAACCCTAAAGTGAGGTCAATGGGTCACTAAGGACACATTGGGTCCAGCCCTAGAGGCCAGGTTGACCCAAGTCAACTCAAGCTCCTAATCTGGTCAAAGTACCCTTACTAAGGGTATGTGACCTCCAAAGTGTACGGTAACCCTACATAACCCTACCTAGACCTTAGGGAAAGCCAATGGGTCACCAAGGACCCATAGGGGTCAACCCAATGGTCATGTTGACCCAAGTCAACTCTAGCCCTAAAATGGTCAAAGTGCCCTTACCAAGGGACATGTGACCACCAAGATGCCCAACCAACCCTATTCAAGTATTCCTAGACCTTAAGGGAGTCCAATGGGTCACTAAAAACCTAATGGGGTCAACCCAGATGATCAAATTGAACCAGGTCAACCCTAATTTGAACCAAGTCCAACCTAGCCCAAAAAGGGCTAACCCAAGCCCAAGCCACTTCTTCCTTAGGCTAACCTCATTTCCATGTTCATCATGACTAAGTGGGCTGCACTTAGCCTATGGGGTTGACCAGTCAAGCAGGGGTGACTAGGAGAGAGAAGGGATCTTGCCTCCATGTTAATGGAGGAGAGAGAAGATGGGGAGAGGAAGGGAGAGAGTGGAGCCGGCCAAGGAGGCTAACAGCCACCTTTAATGGCTTCAATCAACTCCTCTAGGGAAGAGGAGTTGATTCCAGCCGTTTCCCGGCCACCAAGGGGTGGATTCAGCCCCCCTCCACTCTACCTGAGCCACACCATAAATGGTGTTGATGGCCATTGAAGAACCAGCCACCCCCTCCCCAATTGCCATTTAAACACCATCAGTGGGCAGAGGGGAACATTTTCGAGCGTTTACCTGGAGGAGACGGGCCGTCCCACTGTGCTGTTGCAGAAGCCGAGCGCCGCCGCCGTCAACAATGGCACCCCGCCGCTCTTCCCGCATCCAGGCCGCCAGGAAGGTCCTCACCCTCTCCTTAACTCGCGGGTAGATCATAGGACTCCTTAGGTTTAAGATTCGGGCTCAATTGAGCCAGATCAAATCCAGGATTTTCATGGTTTTGGCAAGAAATTTTCTTGCTATAACCGCCGGAAAACGCCTCTCCGGCGGCAGAGCTGCCGCCTGGCGATATCCACCACCTCAACGGAGGTGGTGGTGGCGGTGGTGGCCGGCCGGGGAAGGGGCTGGATCGCCGGCGGCAGAGCTTGGAAGTGGCTCCAGGCGGGATGGATCCTGGCCGTCGGCTCAAGGAGGAAGATGAAGGGATCCCGTCCCTTTATGCTTCAATATCCGTGCGATTGCATGATTAGACTATAGGTTATTATATGTGAATAATTTGATTATGTCACAGATTTGGAATTATTTGGATTTAATCTTTAAAAATACCTAGGCTCACCTGGTGGGAAAACATCCAACATGAGAGTTGTAGTTCTTTGTGTCTACTTTAGTTGAAATTTGTTTGAACCCATTTGGGTGCATGGTCTGACCAGGGCACCCATTTTGGTGGGACATGTACCTAGGGCTAGGCAGTCATTAAACTGAGTGCCCACACTTCATCCCTAGCCCAAATCAATTGAAATGTTGGCAGGGAGCCTACCCTAGCTATACCTAGGGCCTGCCCAAAACTCAGAATTTTTGGAGACACTTTTCCTAAAGTTTTTGCTTTTATTTAATAAAGCTAGGGTAATTTAATTAAGTGGTCAAATGACCTCCAAACCCTCCCAAATTTTGGAGAGTGGTCCCTGGCATCAAGACCTAGTTCTGTACAAACTTTGAGCACATTTTGATATGTTTTGGTTAGGGAATCACCAAACTCTAGTTTGGCCAAAGAGGGTATTTTTGACCACAAGTGCACTATGGACTTAGGGTGGTCCCTCCCTCAACAGAGGCAGAGGTTTTGGACACTGACTTGGCATGGACATTGTCACTCTCTTGAGGAAAATAGGATGATTTAGGCTTGATTTGCCCTAGGGTTCAACCTCAAACCTAAGGAAGGACTTTTGAGGGTTGTGAAGGACATGGGGGCAAATGCCCTTGCATGGCCTTGGAAACCCAATGGCACTGAGGGTAATGTAATCTAAGGTCTCTGGTAGGCACTTTAGAAGAATTGGTGCAAGGTAGTCACCTCAAAACCCTAACCCTAGTTTTAGGGTAGGAGACTAATTTGAAGATTTAGCCACTAAGCCTTTCCCAAATGTTTTGAAACTTGCATAGAATAGGTTTTAGACCACCGAGAACCTCTGGTGGTTTTTGTAGAATTTTATGGATTATATTTTTGGTACTTCATTTGTTAATTACCAAAAGGCCCAAATTGATGTTTGATTTTATTATGGATGTTATGTGCTTTAAAATATGATGAAACTTGGTCAGAGGTTATTATAGGGCTAGTTGATCATCTCTGAATTTTATCACAATTTTCAATTAATTTTATTTGGTACTTCCTTCATTAATCTCAGAAAGGGGCTTTGCTAAATAAAATTCATTATTGATTATATATCTGTTTAAAAATCATGAGGCTTAGGTTTTGAGGTATTTAGGCCAAAAAGTAATTGTAGACATTTATTTATAATTTTTAGAGCTCTGTTTTCAGAACTTTCTTTACAAGGCCATATTTTTGAGAATAGGATAATTAATTAATTTGGGGAATAATTCTTTCAAACAAATTATGAAAATTTACATAGAGGTTTTATGTTCCCTTACCATCATCCTGGAATTTCTCTGAATTTTTAGAAGTATTTTTATTATACATCCCCTTTTAATGAATTATTTTGGAATAAATTGGAAATTCAATTTAAGTGCTAAAATCTTGCTGGAAAATTTGGAGATTCTGGATTTTTAGATGATTACCCATCTTGCATTTATTTTAATTTTAGTGGAGCTTTATCTTGCATAACTCTTGTACTTCATGTTCAACCTTGGAACTTTTGGCTTTTAAAATAAATAAATAAATTAGCATTTAAATTATAAAAATTAGGAAATTGTGGATTCAGTCTACATATGCCCATATAGACCTCTAATAATTATTATATGAGCATTGGATGATCATATGACATACTTCCTTTTTTACGGGTCATATAGCTTAAGTGGTCTGCATTTAGTAAAACTGCAGGAAATCAGTTGGGACATGAATTAGAGCACATGTGATGGGTCTTGTTGGTTTGCTGGAAGGATAAGTAGATTTAGGTGCATCTTTGGAAGATAAGTGAGTAGGGTGTTGTTTTGTATAGGGTTTAGAGGCGCTCGGGTCCGACGAAAGATCGTCCTCCCCGAGGTGAGTGGAGTCAAATCAACTTAGGATTAGCCTATCGTAACATGAGGAAGTAATGGGTAAGAGAATCAACCAATAACAAAATAAGTATCTTGCGAAAGGGAACGCTGGGCGTAATCCCAACATAGTTCCTAGTGCCCCTTGAGAGCCCTTCACAGGGAATACCGGGGGCAGTCCTGGGTTAACGTAAACTGTTTTAACAAGCTGAAAAGAGTAACTTAGTAATTATGGTTGCACATTTCACAAACACTGTTGGCACCGGAAGTTAGCTGGGAGCTTCGGCTCGGAAGGTTAAAAGACGGACTTTGGGTCCGGGGAGCTTCGGCTCGATTGTTTGTGACGGACGTGTTGGTCCGGGGAGATTCGGCTCGGGTTTTGATTACGCTAAATTTGCATGTGCATAAAAGGAAAGGAAATTAAGGTGGTGGGTCTTCAGTATTGGAGGGTCGATGCACCGACACCAATACATTGACTCGGCAAGTGTGGTTAGCACTTCGCCAATAGAAGTCCGGTGCGCCAGCCGGCAAGAGTACGCAGGAGTCCGCTTCGTGCACCAAGCGTTGAGGCATACAATAGGTCTGACCGGTAGTGCTTTACTGGTTTAGAGGTGGGCGAGGCCCAACCCACCGCTTCCGTCTGCCACTACGGAGGTATCCTGGGAGGTTACGGCTCCAGAAAGGGGGAACTAAAGGTCTGTGTGCACAGAGTCGGGTGTGTGTGTTGCACTTGCATGATCCATCATACCCACTTGCATGTCATAGCATAATAGATTCATTTAACCCTGACACCTAAAGTATAAGTGGAATGGGACGCTTATACTTTAGGACCTGCAAAACGACCCCTTGGTCTATAAGCTTGTGTGGGCAAGTTTATAAATTAAGGTTAATTTTGACATATATATTTACTGCTGTGTGATAACCGACACCCCAACGTATAAATTGGTATGGGACTTTTTATACGATGGGAGCCTTGCAGAAGACCCCTTGACTTATGTATTCTTGTTGGGTATTGTATACACAACGTACCTGATTGAAGAAGCCCCTGAACAAGCTAAGGTAAATAGACAATGTATTTGATGAAATCTTTTAAGTTGTGCTTGCAGTTATTCTACGCTAAGTACACACCAATGTCAGGGTGCAGTAGGTCAATATACACGGGTCTGCGCGACGTAATCCCTCGTTGAGCAGATCAGTGTGTTGGCCTACGTGTACTCTATCTATTGGAGTGTACTTATTTTCAAGTACAGGGCTGTGATAATGCAAGAGCAGACAAGGAGCAAGGATGGGTCAAAGAGCAGCTCATAGGTGGAGAGATGAAAAATCGTCTAAGTAATAATCGACGAGAATCACCTAGTGATTCTCGCCGATTCGGCGAGAATCACTGGCTGATTCTCGCCGTCTCTATCGGCTAAATCAGAGCGTGCAAATCTGTCGCTAAGTCAAAATCGTCGAGAATCACTGGCTGATTCTCGCCGAATCGACGAGAATCACATTCGATTCTCGCCGATTTTGACTTAGGCGAATTTCTGGAACCTGCTGGATCGGACTCAGCCGCTGCTGCTGTTTTGAACCGGTTTTAGGGTTTCTTCTAGTGGGACCCACAACGGTCATGAAGAAGTATTCTACTGTATAAATACTCGCGTATTTTTGAACAGTCGACCTAGCGATTTGAAAGAGGAAGAAGCCGAGCCGCCGACGTGACCTAGATCGCGAAACTTGCTCCACCGCCGTCGCCGCTCGTGCCAGTGAATGTCGTCTTTTATCGTGGTTTCTTCCAGATCTCCCGGTGACAGAAGCTCAGCCAAGCATAGCGTCTCACGCGTCTAACCAGAGATCCTTTGTCTCTTGATTCGTTGATCGGGAAAACCTTCCCCTTCCGAATCGATCAAGACGATCGATCCTAGTGTGACTGTTGGAAGACCTTGCTAGCTTTGCTACGAAGATTGAATCTCCAAAGAACAGCCGCAGCACGCCGTTGTCGCCGCCGATCCCGAGAACCAAGCTGCCGCCCTTCTTGCCGCCGCCGGTTTCGGGAGAGATTCTCTCTAAATGAGATCTAGGGTTGTGGACTCTTCGTTGACTTCAAGAACAAGTCATCGAACGAAGAGGGACACCTTAGTCTCCATAAGTTGTTTGTATTTCTTATACAATCTATTTTCAATTTCTTTGTAACGGACCGATTGGTCCCTAGTTGTAAGGGTTGGGTGCAACCCGTGTTGTGGGAGTGGTGACTCCTACGTGTGGAAGAGTTCCTTCCGTTAGTGCAAGGATTGGATTTCAATCCTGTTGGTGAAGTGACCGAGTCGTCCCTGGTTGGGAGATAGGTCGAAGGGGGAAAGTGGACGTACCCAAATCGGTGAACCACTATAATTTGCTTGTGTCCTTTCTGTGCTGTGTTGTTTTGTTTTCTTGTGCAGGTATGATTTTATTTCCGCAAAAACGCTGCAAGACACCTATTCCCCCCCCCATAGGTGAAGGTAGTTGACACTAAGTGGACTTTCAAGTGGTATCAGAGGGAGGTTACTCAACAAATAGGTTAACACCTTGAGTAAGTTCCTGCCACTAGTGTCAAGAAGAAGGCAGACTTCTACTATGGACGGACTCAAGTACACAGGCAAGATCCCAGTGTGCACAAGGCTAAACTTTCCTATCTGGAAGGAAAGGATTAGGTTCTTCATGGAAGCGGTCGATCCCCGACTCTTCATGATCGTGGAGGAGGGACCTTATGTCCCCACTAAGGCCTCCACCATTGATCCTACCAATAAAGTGCCAAAGAAAATTTCTGAAATGGATAAGGACGAGATGGTGCTGGGGGACTTGATAAGAAGGCGCAGAAATTCTGGTCAGCGCGGTCGATGACTCAATGATGCAGAACTTCTTCAACTATAGGACAGCAAAGGAGATCTGGTACTGCCTAATTATCCTAATGGAGGGCAATGATGAAGTGAGGGATGATCGGAGATCCCTCCTGAACCAGAAATATGAAGCCTTCAGACAAGGGCCTAAGGAAGAGATCGGAGTCACCTTCGAGAACTTCCTCAAGATTGTCAATGCCCTCAAAGGATATGGAAGAGTGTTCACTGATGGTGAACTTAATGATAAATTCCTTAGGTCCCTTACTAAGGAATGAGACACAAAGATCTGCGCCATCCGAGAGTTTGGCAGACTTCCTGAAATAGACCCGCAAATTCTGTTTGGAAAGCTGATGTCCTATGAGCTTCAACTGAACACCAGGAAAGCAGAAGAAGAAGCAGAGAAGGCTGCAGCCAAGGAAAAGACTGTGGCCCTAAAAGCCATTCACTCCAGGAAGGGCAAGTGTGCGGTTTCATACCGTGCCGGGAAAAAGGATGAGGAGGAGGACTCCGAGCCATGCTCCTCCAGCTCAGAGTTGTCTGAGGAAGATTTCTCCCTCATCACCCGAGAATTCAAGAAGTTCCTCAAGATGACGAATCAAAGAAAGAGAGACGGCTCCTCCTCCAGGCATCAGAAGAAAATTATTCTTCTGACAGGTATGCTTCTAAACCGAACAAATATCGCTCCTCTGACATTATTTGGTTTGGATGCAATAAGCCAGGACACGTCGTGGCCGACTGCCACCAATGCAAGAGAGAAAAGGGGAAGGGAGAGGAGCACAAGTCCTCTAGAGATAAGAAGAAAGAGAGGAGCTACATCGCCAAAAAGCCAAAGACACTGAGTGAGTCTGATTCCTCAGACTCCAATGATGATGAGGAAGCCTACGTCGGGCTGGTGGGTCGCTCCGACTCAGAAGGAGAATGCCCCCCATTTACTGGGAAGGTAAAAGCTCACACCCCTCTCTCCGACTTTGAATCTGATCCTGAGTCTCAGGATGATGACCCTGAGGATAGCCCTTCGGCCCGTGAAGCGGAGCTCCTCGAGAAGTATGAGCTTCTGCTCAACACTTTCGAGGAGTGCCGTAAGAGATTGAAGGCTGAGAAAAAGGAAGTGAAATTCCTTAAGGGTGAGAGTGTCTCCCTAAGGAAGAGATCACCAGTTTAATCTCTCTCCGACAGGAGCACCTAGACCTGACTTCAAAGCATTCAGAGTCTCTTAAGCTCCTTGATCTTAAGCAGGAGGAAGTCGACAAGTTGGAAGAACAACTTGCAGTAGAAAGGAAGATCGTCAAGAGCTTCTCTATGCCAAAAACAGTTCTTCCATTAGTTGATACCTTCTCTGCTCAGGCCAAAGGAGCTGGCATGGGGCATGTAGGGGTATCTGTTTCCTCATCCAGGAGAAACAGGAACCAGAGAAAGAATAAGGCCGCCAAGAAGGCCTCTGCTGCTGAAAAGGGAAAGGCCCCACTCAGTACTGTTGCGTTCAGAAAGCCTAGCTTTTCCTGCAACCAACATGACTTTGAGTCAACCTTTGGTCATCATTTCCGGCCCTCGGTTGCAAAGCCAAAGAGCCGATATGATGGTTGGACTTTTCCCCGCAACTTCGGTGAGAGTGTCTTCAAGGCACCTTATGAGGAAATCCACATGGGAAATTATGGTCAATTCTCTAGCGGCCATAATAGATAGCATGCACCAAAAGCCAAGCCTGTTATACTGAAGGAACAAAAGGTGAAGAAGTCATGTGACTGCAATCACTATGATGCCTCCACCTCCAGATCCAAGGCCCCGGTTGTACCCACCATTCCCAGGGTAAAGCAGGAGCCTAGGAAGAGGTACAACAGATTTGACTGTTGCTGTTGTGGCAAAGTCGGTCACTTTGCTGTGGATTGTTGGTTTAATCCGAGGTATAACGAGACTCCTTATGTTAGCAATGCGAGGCCGACCACTCGTAGGGTTAACCACCCGAGGTGGAGTATGCTAACCAAGAATCTAGGACCCAAGTTCGATTGGGTTACTAAGGGAAATTAATTTTGTTTTACAGGAATGTCCAAAGGCCACCAAAACTCCAATATGGTACTTGGACAGTGTATGCTCCCGTCATATGACTGGGACAAGAAGCCTGCTGTGTGATTACACTGCAGTCGAGAATGGACCCAAAGTCATCTTTGGGGGGTCAGATCGAGGAGTCACCAGAGGTTACAGTATGATTTCCAACGGTATAATCTCTATCACCGACGTGGCTTATGTTGAAGGGTTAAACCATAACCTGATCAGTGTAAGTCAGTTATGTGATAAAGGTTATGACGTTAAGTTCTGCAAGGATAAATGCCTGATAATATCATGTGCCTCTTCTGAGACGGTATTATCAGGCATTAGGAGCAGAAATATCTTCTGCTTAGATTTTCTTAGCTTAGATTCATCTACCCCCGTATGCCTAGTAGCAAAAGGCAGTGCATCTCTTTGTGAACAATGGCACAAGAGATTGGCACATATTAATTACAAAACAATTAATATGCTATTTTCCAAAGATTTAGTGAGGGATGCTCCCATTATTAAGTGTATCAAAGATAGTCCCTATCCTGCATGCCAGATGGGCAAATAGACTCGGGCTACCTTTAAGGGCATCTCAGACAAAGACTCCTCCAGATGTCTTTATCTTCTGCACATGGACTTGTTTGGTCCAATGCAAGTTCATAGCTTAGGAGGGAAATCTTATACGCTCGTGATTGTAGATGATCACTCTCGGTTTACCTGGGTGTTCTTTTTAAAACGCAAGTCTGATACGTTTGACATCTTCACCAGCTTTGTCAAGAAGATCCAGAACGAACTTAACTGCTCAGTGGTCAAAATCAGAAGTGACTATGGAACAGAGTTCGAGTCTGGTGCTATGACAGAGTTCTATGAAGAACTTGGTATCTTTCATGAGTTTTCCTCCCCGCGCACTCCTCAACAAAACGGAGTCACGGACAGGAGAAATAGAACACTCATTGAAGCCTGCACGACAATGTTGAATGACGCTTCACTCCCAGAATACTTCTGGGCTGAGGCGGTCAATACGGCTTGTCATGTTCAAAACCGGGCATTGATCAACAAAAGTCATCGTAAGACGCCCTACGAACTACTGAATGGCAGGAAACTAACCATGTCCTATTTGAGGATCTTTGGTTGCAGATGTTATGTACTGAATAATGGGAAGTACCAGCCTACTAAATTTGGTGAAAAATGCTTCGAAGGCATATTCATTGTCTATAGTACCCACAGTCGGGCATATAGGGTCTTCAATAAGAAAACCCTAGTGGTAGAAGAATCAATTAATGTTGTATTTGATGAAGGATGCTTTCTTAACAGCAATTCTTCCAGCGATATTCTTGAAGATGCAGGTGCACGACTTGAACAGCTGAGTCTCGATGAGACCGCTAAAGATGAAACTCCTAAGTACGTCAAAGTTTCCACCTCAACGTCAACTGGGAATGTTGAAGATCAAAATGGAGAAAATCTCTTAGAAGAAGGAGAAGCCCAAGAAGTAGTCGAAGCTCCAAACGCCAGACTTCTAGAGCTCCGGCACGTGAGGGATCATCCTAGAGATCAGATCATCGGAGATCCTCATGACGGTGTCAGAACTCGAAGAGGTACTATTAACGAGATTTTGAATCTTAGCTTCCTGTCACAGGTTGAGCCAAAGAAGTTCGACGAGGCGAACAAAGATGCAGCATGGATTTTGGCCAGGCAAGATGAACTGCATCAATTCCAACGATGCAACGTTTGGACGTTGGTTCCCAGACCACAAAAGCAGAATGTGATTGGCACCAAGTGGATCTTCAGAAACAAACTGGATGAACATGGTGTCATCATAAAGAACAAGGCCAGGTTGGTGGCTCAAGGTTACAGACAGGAGGAGGGGATTGACTTCGACCAGACCTTTGCACCAGTGGCAAGGCTCGAGGCAATCAGATTGTTCCTGGCGTATGCTTCGCACAAAGGATTCACAGTCTATCAAATGGATGTGAAATCAGCATTCTTGAACGGAGACCTGAAAGAGGAAGTATACGTCGCTCAACCCGCAGGTTTTGTCAATCCTACTTATCCCAATCATGTATATTTTCTTAATAAAGCTCTATATGGTTTAAAACAAGCTCCACGAGCTTGGTATGAGACTTTATATAGTTTTTTTCTTGAGAACAAGTTCTTTAGAGGTAAAATAGATAAGACATTGTTTCTCAGGGAAGTCAAAGGCAAGATTTTGCTGGTGCAAATCTATGTCGATGACATTATCTTCGGCTCAACGGACAACAATCTTTGCAAAAAGTTTTCTAAACTTATGCAAGGAAAGTTTGAAATGAGCAGTATGGGAGAGCTAAAGTATTTCTTGGGACTTCAAGTGAAACATTCTGATGATGGAATCTTCATCTCTCAAACGAAGTTCACAAATGAACTCCTCAAGAAATTCGGTATGGAGAATGCAACCTCTATGAGGACTCCAATGGGATCCACTATGTCTCTAGATAAGGATGAGAAAGGTAAACCTTTCGATGAAACCAAATACAGAAGCATCATTGGATACCTGCTCTACCTTACTGCCAGTAGATCGGATATCATGTTCTCAACATGTGTCTGTGCCAGATATCAGGTGAACACTAAGGAATCTCACTATGTCGCTGCAAAGCGAATTCTAAGATATCTTAAAGGTACTCCCAATCTTGGCTTGTGGTACCCGAGAAACAATGATGTCGAGCTAATAGGTTTTTCAGATGCTGATTTTGCAGGGAGTAGGGATGACAGGAAAAGCACTTCCGGGACGTGTCAATTCCTCGGAAGAAGGCTTATCTCATGGAACAGCAAGAAGCAGAATTGTGTAGCAACCTCCACAGCAGAGTCTGAGTACATCTCGGAAGGCAGCTGTTGCGCACAACTCCTATAGATCAGAAACCAGTTAGCCGACTACGACCTTCAGTTCAAGGAAGTACCAATGTACTGCGACTCCTCCAGTGCAATTGCAATTGCCAACAATCCGGTATCGCACAGCAGAACGAAGCATATTGAAGTGCGCTACCACTTCATTCGGGAGCACGTGGAGACCAAGGACATCTCTCTCTGTTATGTCCCCACGGACAAGCAGATTGCAGATATTTTTACAAAGCCCTTAGACGACGCCAAGTTCAGTCTTTTCAAAACTGAATTGGGCATGCTAAACTATGAGGAATGAAGACTACAGAAGCTCCAGGCTCGTGCATCTAGGGGGAGCCTCTGCCAGGAACTCAAGTGTGAGCACAGGTGCAAGAACTGAGGGGGAGCAAGAGGTCAAATGCAACAGACCCAGATTTGCAGAAGCCGAAAAGGGGGAGATTACCCTCTCGGCTAAGGCTAAGGTGGCTCCAAGTCAACTCTCAAGAAATTGGTATTGGTAATCAATATCTCTCTCAACTCAATTTTAAGTTTATGATTTTCATTCCCATACGCTCTATTCAACTTAGCTTGTAGGGTTTAGGCTTCTTCAAATAGGGGGAGATTGTTGGGTATTGTATCCACAACGTACCTGATTTGAAGAAGCCCCTGAACAAGCTAATGTAAATAGACAATGTATTTGATGAAATCTTTTAAGTTGTGCTTGCAGTTATTCCACGCTAAGTACACACCAATGTCAGGGTGCAGTAGTGAAGGATCAAGCGCATACCCAACTGCACCAAAAGCCCGGACTGTTGGAGAGGGCGCTACTTAATTTCTTGAATAAGTAGCAAAGCTCCACGGGTCAAGTGAAGGAACGCCGGACCCAACAATCCCCCCCCCCCCCGGCGTCCATCAAAACCCGTCGGCTCAGAGGTGGAGTTACCATATGTCCCACATGGCTCAGAGGTGGGGTTACCACATGGCCCACACGGCTCAGAGGTGGGGTTACCACATGTCCCACGGTTTCACGGCTCAGAGGTGGGGTTACCACATGTCCACGGTTGCCTGACCCGCCGGACCCACACAGGTAGAAGGGAAAAATCAGGATTTAATAGCGCTCCCCCGGTCTTGAACCCGTGACCTGCTTTGATACCAATTGAAGGATCAAGCGCATACCCAACTGCACCAAAAGCCCGGACCCAACAAGTAGGTCAATATACACGGGTCTGCGCGATGTAATCCCTCGTTGAGCAGATCAGTGTGTTGGCCTACGTGTACTCTCTCTATTGGAGTGTACTTATTTTCAAGTACAAGGCTGTGATAATGCAAGAGCAGACAAGGAGCAAGGATGGGTCAAAGAGCAGCTCATGGGTGGAAAGACGAAAAATCGTCTAAGTAATAATCGACGAGAATCACCTAGTGATTCTCGCCGATTCGGCGAGAATCACTAGTGATTCTCGCCGAATCGTCGAGAATCACTGGCTGATTCTCGCCGTCTCTATCCGGCTAAATCAGAGCGTGCAAATCTGTCGCTAAGTCAAAATCGTCGAGAATCACTGGCTGATTCTCGCCGAATCGACGAGAATCACCTTCGATTCTCGCCGATTTTGACTTAGGCGAATTTCTGGAACCCGCTGGACCGGACTCAGCCACTGGCGCTGTTTTGAACCGGTTTTAGGGTTTCTTCTGGTGGGACCCACAAAGGTCATGAAGAAGTATTCTACTGTATAAATACTCGCGTATTTTTGAACAGTCGACCTAGCGATTTGAAAGAGGAAGAAGCCGAGCCACCGACGTGACCTAGATCGCGAAACTTGCTCCGCCGCTATCGTCGCTCATGCCAGTGAGCGTCGTCTTTGATCGTGGTATCTTCCAGATCTCCCGGCGACAGAAGCTCAGCCAAGCACAGCGTCTCACGCGTCTAACCAGAGATCCTTTGTCTCTTAATTCGTTGATCGGGAAAACCTTCCCCTTCCGAATCGATCGAGACGATCGATCCTAGTGTGATCGTTGGAAGACCTTGCTAGCTTTGCTACGAAGATTGAATCTCCAAAGAACAGCCGCATCACGCCGTTGTCGCCGCCGATCCCGAGAACCAAGCCGCCGCCCTTCTTGCCGCCGCCGGTTTCGGGAGAGATTCTCTCTAAGTGAGATCTAGGGTTGTGGACTCTTCGTTGACTTCAAGAACACGTCATCGAACGAAGAGGGACACCTTAGTCTCCATAAGTTGTTTTTATTTCTTATACAATCTATTTTCAATTTCTTTGTAATGGAGCGATTGGTCCCTAATTGTAAGGGTTGGGTGCAACCCGTGTTGTGGAAGTGGTGACTCCTACGTGTGGAAGGGTTCCTTCCGTTAGTGCAAGGATTGGATTTCAATCCTGTTGGTGAAGTGACCGAGTCATCCCTGGTTGGGAGATAGGTCGAAGGGGGAAAGTGGACGTACCCAAATCGGGGAACCACTATAATTTGCTTGTGTCCTTTCTATGCTGTGTTGTTTTGTTTTCTTGTGCAGGTACGATTTTAATTCCGCAAAAACGCTGCAAGACACCTATTCCACCCCCCATAGGTGAAGGTAGTTGACACTAAGTGGACTTTCAATTCCCACATAAGTGAAGGTTACTTTTCATATTTCAGCTTATTGTGTATACATGTTACAGAATTGATAGTATAGGTCCGCTGCCATCTGCTTTTGATTTTCTCCACCTTCAAGTCCTCCCCTTTCTTCCTCTCCGCTCGGTGCCTAGGGGCCGTGGGGGAAGGGGCGGGGGATGATAGGACTTAGTCTTTTAGACTAACGCTTTTTGAACCGCATCATTTAGGGGATCGTGGAGACCAGCATGGAGGAGCAGCCCCAGAGACCGGTGCGCTTGGAGGTGGGGCAGTCTAGCTCCGGAGTTCATACAGCCGGGACCGTGAGTCTCGACCTTGAGTAGTTTTTCTGCTTTTGCTTCTGCATGAGTGATTTTGTAGTGAGGATACGATGTACCGGGCATAAGCCCGTATTTTGCTACTCTGATGTTTTATTCTGTGGACACTCCCTTCGTGGAGACTTATTTAATGATATGTGATTTTCTGTGGACTGATAGTTTCCATTTACTTCTTTATGCTACTTTTCTGTGATCGAAATGGCCGGCAGAATCAGCGCTTTGTGGTGATGACCCTTCAGGTCATGAAGGAGTCACCGCAAAATGGCGGTTCTGGGCCTAAGACCCCGGTGTTGAAATGAAAAAAAGGGGGGGGGGGTCTTACAAGTGGTATCAAAGCAGACCTTGATCGAAAAGTAGTAGTACACAATCCTGGGTCACCCCCGCGCGAGTTTAGTTTGGGGACAAACTAAGCAGCGGAAGCAGTGGTGTGCCCATATGGGGGATCACATGTAAATTGTCCACTTTTATTAGGTATTGAGTCGATTACCTACTAATGTAGTTCATTTTGCAGCCCCCAGCTCAGCCCACCCCACAAGGTGGAGCTCAGCAGACTCCAGACATTGCACCACCTCCCATGGTCCCCACACCTTTCCTTCAGTCAGACATGGGGCAAACCCTTACATCTATCCTTGAGGCCTTCCGGGCTCAGCAGGCTCCGGCCCAGCAGCCAAACCCAGGGGCCAACTGGATGAGCACCTTCCGAGGACTCTCTCCCCCGTCATACTTGGGGACAAAGTCGGCAGTGCAGACAGAGGAGTGGCTGGATATAATGTACGAGATGTTGACTTGGATACGATGCCCTTGGGAGTAGAGGGTGGCCTTGGTGGTATCTTGCTTGGAGTCCCATGCCAAGAGGTGGTGGAAGACGCTGTTGGACATGACGTTTGCCGATAGGGAGATTGCAGAAATTACTTGGGAGGAATTCAGGGCCACGCTGCTGGAGCACTTCGTTCCGCAGTCGGCCAGGGACGAGTTGGAGGAGCGGTTCTTACATCTGAGGCAGGGCACCAGGACGGTGGTGGAGTACCACCGAGAGTTCGACCATTTGGCTTGATATGCAGGTTCTTACCAGCTGGACGAAGCAGGATACGTCAAGAGATTCTATAAGGGCCTAAAAGAGGAGTTGAGGGAGGCCTTGTTGTTTGTATCTGAAGGGTCTATCTCCCGGATTTTGGAGATGGCAATGAGGATTGAGGCCGATTGGCACACCACTCGGGGCCGGAAGCGGCAAGCAGAGGATCAGGGCCGGAGGGCCCGAAATGATCAGCGGCGAGGCACCATACCAGATGGGAGAAGGACAGAGGAGCAGCCTCGTCAGGAGGTGAGGCAGGAACCGAGAGAGCAGGTGGTTTTGGCCCCTCAAACTCTTCGGATACATGAGATGCCGAGATTCGGGGGTATGGCGTATCCCCCGCCGGAGTGCTTTCATTGTCATCAGGTGGGACACCTCCGGAGAAACTGCCCCATGAGGGGGGCACCACCTCCAACACCACAGGGTGGCCCACCTGCCCAGCATTTCGGAGGCCGAGGACGCGGCCGAGGATGTGGTTACCAGGGAGGAGACCGAAGACAGGAAAGGGAGCAGGCATATGCCTTGGATCTGGCACAGCCTCGAAATCCAGAGCGGGTCATCACAGGTAAGCTAAGATGTTTTAAATTGTTTAAACTAAATTCCCGTTCTCAATTGCCCAACAAGTAGAACTGCCCTAGGTAGAATAAATAGGAAAGAAAATGTGTTATAAAATACTAAGACCTTTAATCATCACAGGTATAGTCTTCATCAGCGGCAAGCCCGCCTATACTCTGTTCGACACGGGTGCCTCGCACTCGTTTGTGTCGGAGGCATTTCTGGAAGGGCTGGATGGAGTGGAACGGTTCACAGGCTGGATGAGTAAGGTGCGTCTACCCAACGGATCGGAGATACTCACCTCAGCCCACTGCAGTATGGAGGCGGAGATTGGTGGAATGTCATTCGAAGTTTCGGCAACGGTCCTGAGGATGCCAGTCTTCGAGCTGATCCTGGGCATGATTTGGCTACAGTGGAATCATGCCTAGATTGATTGTCAAGCGAAGAGGATCACCGTGAGGCACGGGGACTCTACCATCATCATCGAAGGTATAAGACCTGCCTCACGTATACCCTTATCTTCAATACAGGCCGTTAAGGCCTATTTACAGCGGGACGAGGTCTACGAGGTGCTGTTTGAGATGGCAGAGGCCACGAGTTCTATATCGAATATTCCGGTGGTGCGGGAGTTTGAGGACGTCTTTCCAGAGAAATTACCCGGATTACCCCCGCGTAGAGAGCAGGACTTCCAGATACAGCTTGTGCCGGGGGCCAAGCCAGCATCCAAGGCACCTTACCGGATGGCCCCAAAGGAGTTGACAGAGTTCCGGAGCCAGCTTCAGGAGTTAGTGGAAGCCGGATTTGTCCGGCCAAGCTCTTCACCTTGGGGAGCCCCGGTATTGTTCGTCAAGAAGAAAGACGGGACCCTCAGATTGTGCATCGACTACTGAGCACTAAATCGGCTGACGGTCCGGAACAACTATCCACTGCCAAGGATAGACGAGCTATTCGACCAGCTACAGGGAGCGCAGTTCTTTTCGAAATTAGATGTGTGGTCGGGATACTTACCAGCTTCGGATTAGGGAGGAGGACATTTAGAAGACTGCTTTTAGTAGCAGATATGGTTTATACGAGTTTACGGTGATGCCCTTCAGACTCACCAATGCACAATCAGCGTTCATGACCCTCATGAACCAAGTCTTCAAGGAATATCTTGATGTGTTTGTCATTGTGTTCATCGATGACATCCTCATTTACTCGAGGACGGAGGAGGAGCACACTCGCCATCTGACACTGACCCTGTAGAGACTCCAGGAGAATCATCTATATGTGAAGTTTAGTAAATATCAGTTCTGGCTGAAGGAGGTGGGCTTCTTAGGCCATATTATCAATGGAGCCGGATTGGCAGTGGACACGGCAAAGATTCAGGCTATTTCGGATTGGCCGCAGCTGAAGACAGCCACCGACGTACGGAGTTTTCTAGGACTTGCCGGTTACTACCGGAAGTTCGTGGAGGGATTCTCTCGAATCGCCCTCCCGCTCACATACTTGACGAAGAAGGAGGTACCGTTCGTGTGGAT
The DNA here is from genome assembly GCA_039583875.1 of Platanthera guangdongensis. Lineage (NCBI taxonomy): Eukaryota > Viridiplantae > Streptophyta > Magnoliopsida > Asparagales > Orchidaceae > Platanthera > Platanthera guangdongensis. The sequence goes on along the minus strand of CM077148.1, from coordinate 114,984,724 downwards.
CCTGTAGTGCCAGGTAGCTTTCCAGGAGCTGAAGGATCGGCTAACCACGACTCCCATTCTTACTCTCCCCTCGGGGAGGGAAGGATTTCAGGTCTACACTGACGCTTCCTACCAGGGTATGGGAGCTATACTGATGCAGAAGGGCCATGTGATTGCATATGCATCTCGCCAGTTGAAGAAGCACGAACAGAACTATCCAGTGCACGACCTTGAGATGGGGGCGGTCATTTTTGCTTTGAAGGTCTGGCGTCATTATCTTTATGGAGTCCACTGCGATATCTATTCCGACCACAAGAACCTAAAATACGTGGACACGCAGAAGGAACTGAACATCAGGCAGAGGCGTCAGGTGGAGTTCCTTGCAGATTATCAGTATGAGATGCACTACCATCCAGGGAAGGCAAACGTGGTGGCGGACGCATTGAGTCGGAGAGCTGCCACTTCCGAAGTCGGGCCACAGGTTATGTCTATGGAGCTGGTGAGGAGATTGGAGGATATGCACATCACACTGGTGTCATCCGAGGACCCCGAGCTTTACATGGAGTATTTAGCAGCGGTGAGTGCTACAGACGATATCCGGGACAGAGTCAGAGAGGGACAGAGGCGAGATGTCAAATTGGAGCCGCTATTCTGGGCCTTGGAGAACGGTACAACAGGAGATTACACGATGAGGGACGGCGTGGTATGCTTCAGATGTCAGACTTATATACCGAAAGGAGGCCAGGTCCGGGAGGATATCATGGCGGAAGCCCACCACAGCAGATACTCGGTGCACCCTGGCATCACGAAGATGACTGCGAATTTGAAGAAGACTATGTACTGGCCTGGCATGAAGAAGGATATCACTCGGTTTGTGACCCACTGCGAAGCTTGCCAGCTAGTGAAGGCAGAGTGCAAAAACCCCGCGGGTTTGTTGCAACCACTCCCGGTACCAGAGTGGAAGTTCGAAGACATCGCGATGGACTTTATTCACGGACTTCCCCGATCATGAGCAGGGAATGACTCGATTTGGGTCATCGTCGATCGGTTGACTAAAGTAGCCAGGTTCATTCCGATCAGGAAGGACGACGCTGTGGGAGTATTAGTACGGAAATTTGTGGAGCAGTTCGTTCGATATCACGGGGTTCCCAAGACGATCGTGTCGGATCGGGATGGCCGGTTCACTTCCAGGGAGTGGAGATCCGTGCAAGCTTACTTAGGCACGCGATTGACCTTCAGCACTGCATTTCATCCCCAGACGAACGGGCAGACAGAACGCACCAACCGGACGCTGGAAGATCTTTTGAGGCTATGCATTTTGGACCGCGGGGAACCGTGGGAGAAACTCTTACCCCTGGTCGAGTTCTCCTATAACAACAGCTACCAGTCCAGCATCAGGATGGCGCCTTACGAAGCCTTGTACGGAAGGAGATGCCGGACCCCGCTTTCTTGGGTTCAGGACGAAGATCCGAAGGTGTTGGGATTAGAGTTTGTTGAAGACACCGAGGCTCAGGTGAGGCTGATCAGAGACAGGATGCTAGAGGCGCAGAGTAGACAGGCTAAGTAATATGACGCCCGACATAGGCAGGTGGAGTTCCAGGTGGGAGACCGTGTGTTTTTGAAGATCCGGCCCATGCATGGAGTCTCGCGGGTGCGTGGTCAGAGGAAGAAGCTCAGCCCTAGGTACATGGGCCCTTACAGGATCCTGGAGCGGATCGGGCCCCTAGCCTACAGGCTGGAGTTACCACCAGAGCTGGAAGCTCTGCATGACGTCTTCCATATTTCTTCGCTGAGGAGGGCTCTGCTATGCCCGGAGCAGCATATTTTGACCACCGAAGGGCCGATAGCTTCAGACTGGTCAGTTCGTTTGGAGCCGGTTAGGATCGATGACCGAGGAGTACGAGTCTTGTGTCGCAAGAAGGTCCCACTAGTCAAGGTCCCGTGGAGGAACCACGGCCAGGAGGAGCATACCTAGGAGCCGCAGGACTTGATGCGACAAAGATACCCAGAGCTGTTCAGTCAGGTATACCTCACAAACCCCTCAAGATGTTTAAATTATTTTTCCTGCTTTAAACTAGTAAGGGCTGCTCTAGGCAGGTAGGGGCTTATCTTTTATTTATTGGGATCTTGGATTCATCAATTGGGTGAATTGGTCATAGATTTAGGTTTCCCTTGAAACCTAGTTTAGCAAACATGGCGTCGTGATGGGATGTTACAAGTTTCCGTCTTCGGTAGAAAATTCCCGTAGGCTTAACCTTGATTTCGGGGATGAAATCTTTGTTTTGTTTATTGGGATTTGTAACATCCCATTTCCAACTAGACCCCTAGGTGTGGTTTTGTCCATGACTAGGTCATGACAAACCCTAGGAAGCCAGGAATGGGCCAAGAGATAGGAGACAAAGTGTGGAAATCATCATGGTCTGCAAATAGTAGAACACTGAACAATGGTTTAGGATGACCATGGGCTACACCTTGACCCCAAGACCCTACCAAAACACCCCATAAGACCTTGGGAGTCCCATTAGAGTTATAAGGACCCATTGAGGTCAACCAAAGAGGCTCAGTTGACCAAGGTCAACCCTATCCCTAAATGGGTCAAACTAGCCTACTTAAGGTCAATTGACCTACTCCTAGCCTAGAGGACCCCACCTATGCCCTCCTAACCCTAAAGTGAGGTCAATGGGTCACTAAGGACACATTGGGGCCAGCCCTAGAGGCCAGGTTGACCCAAGTCAACTCAAGCTCCTAATCTGGTCAAAGTACCCTTACTAAGGGTATGTTACCTCCAAAGTGCAGGGTAACCCTACATAACCCTACCTAGACCTTAGGGGAAGCCAATGGGTCACCAAGGACCCATAGGGGTCAACCCAAATGGTCATGTTGACCCAAGTCAACTCTAGCCCTAAAATGGTCAAAGTGCCCTTACCAAGGGACATGTGACCACCAAGATGCCCAACCAACCCTATTCAAGTATTCCTAGACCTTAAGGGAGTCCAATGGGTCACTAAAAACCCAATGGGGTCAACCCAGATGATCAAATTGACCCAGGTCAACCCTAATTTGAACCAAGTCCAACCTAGCCCAAAAAGGGCTAACCCAAGCCCAAGCCACTTCTTCCTTAGGCTAACCTCATTTCCATGTTCATCATGACTAAGTGGGCTGCACTTAGCCTATGGGGTTAACCAGTCAACCAGGGGTGACTAGGAGAGAGAAGGGAGCTTCCCTCCATGTTAATGGAGGAGAGAGAAGATGGGGGAGAGGAAGGGAGAGAGTGGAGCCGGCCAAGGGAGGCTAACAGCCACCTTTAATGGCTTCAATCAACTCCTCTAGGGAAGAGGAGTTGATTCCAGCCGTTTCCCGGCCACCAAGGGGTGGATTCAGCCCCCCTCCACTCTACCCGAGCCACACCATAAATGGTGTTGATGGCCATTGAAGAACCATCCACCCCCCCCCCTCCCCAATTGCCATTTAAACACCATCAGTGGGCAGAGGGGAACATTTTCGAGCGTTTACCGGAGGAGACGGGTCGTCCTACTGTGCTATTGCAGAAGCCGAGCGCCGCCGCCGTCAACAATGGCATCCCGCCGCTCTTCCCGCATCCAGGCCGCCAGGAAGGTCCTCCCCCTCTCCTTAACTCGCGGGTAGATCATAGCACTCCTTAGGTTTAAGATTCGGGCTCAATTGAGCCGATCAAATCCAGGATTTTCATGGTTTTGGTAAGAAATTTTCTTGCTATAACCGCCGGAAAATGCCTCTCCGGCGGTAGAGCCGCCGCCTGGCGATAGCCACCACCTCAACGAAGGTGGTGGTGGCGGTGGCCGGCCGGGGAAGGGGCTGGATCGCCGGCGGCAGAGCTTGGAAGCGGCTCCAGGCGGGATGGATCCTGGCCGTCGGCTCAAGGAGGAAGATGAAGGGATCCCGTCCCTTTGTGCTTCAAGATCCGTGCGATTGCATGATTAGACTATAGGTTATTATATGTGAATAATTTGATTATGTCACAGATTTGGAATTATTTGGATTTAATCTTTAAAAATACCTAGGCTCACCTGGTGGGAAAACATCCAACATGAAAGTTGTAGATCATTGTGTCTACTTTAGTTAAAAATTTGTTTGAACCCATTTGGGTACATGGTCTGACCAGGGCACCCATTTTGGTGGGACATGTACCTAGGGCTAGGCAGTCATTAAACTGAGTGCCCACACTTCATCCCTAGCCCAAATCAATTGAAATGTTGGCAGGGAGCCTACCCTAGCTATACCTAGGGCCTGCCCAAAATGCAGAATTTTTGGAGACACTTTTCCTAAAGTTTTTGCTTTTATTTAATAAAACTAGGGTAATTTAATTAAGTGGTCAAATTACCTCCAAACCCTCCCAAATTTTGGAGACTGGTCCCTGGCATCAAGACCTAGTTTTGTACAAACTTTGAGCATATTTGGATATGTTTTGGTTAGGGAATCACCAAACCCTAGTTTGGCCCAAAGAGGGTATTTTTGACCACAAGTGCACTATGGACTTAGGGTGGTCCCATCCCCTCAACAGAGGCAGAGGTTTTGGACACTGACTTGGCATGGACATTGTCACTCTCTTGAGGAAAATAGGATGATTTAGGCTTGATTTGCCCTAGGGTTCAACCTCAAACCCTAAGGAAGGACTTTTGAGGGTTGTGAAGGACATGGGGGCAAATGCCCTTGCATGGCCTTGGAAACCCAGTGGAATTGAGGGTAATGTAACCTAAGGTCTCTGCTAGGCACTTTAGAAGAATTGGTGCAAGGTAGTCACCTCAAAACCCTAACCCTAATTTTAGGGTAGGAGAACAAATTTGAAGATTTAGCCACTAAGCATTTCCCAAATGTTTTGAAACTTGCGTAGAATAGGTTTTAGACCACCGAGAACCTCTGGTGGTTTTTGTAGAATTTTATGGATTATATTTTTGGTACTTCATTTGTTAATTACCAAAAGGCCCAAATTGATGTTTGATTTTATTATGGATGTTATGTGCTTTAAAATATGATGAAACTTGGTCAAAGGTTATTATAGGGCTAGTTGATCATCTCTGAATTTTATCACAATTTTCAATTAATTTTATTTGGTACTTCCTTCATTAATTTCAGAAAGGGGCTTTGGTAAAGAAAATTCATTATTGATGATATATCTGTTTAAAAATCATGAGGCTTAGGTTTGGAGGTATGTAGGCCAAAAAGTACTTGTAGAAAGTTATTTATAATTTTTAGAGGTCTGTTTTCAGAACTTTCTTTACAATGCCATATTTTTGAGAATAGGATAATTAATTAATTTGGGGAATAATTCTTTCAAACAAATTATGAAAGTTTACATAGAGGTTTTATGTGCCCTTACCATCATCCTGGAATTTTCTCAGAATTTTTCGAAGTATTTTTATTGTACATCCCCTTTTAATGAATAATTTTTGAATAAATTGGAATTACAATTTAAGTGCTAAACTCTTGCTGGAAAATTTGGAGATTCTGGATTTTTAGATGATTACCCATCTTGAATTTATCATAATTTTAGTGGAGCTTTATCTTGCTTAAATCTTGTACTTCCTGTTCAACCTTAGAACTTTTGGCTTTTAAAATAAATAAATAAATTAGCATTTAAATTATAAAAATTAGGAAATTGTGGATTCAGTCTACATATACCCATATCGAACTCTAATAATTATTATATGAGCATTGGATGTTCATATGACATACTTCCCTTTTTACGGGTCATATAGCTTAAGTGGTCTGCATTTAGTAAAACTGCAGGAAATCAGTTGGGACATGAATTAGAGCACATGTGATGGGTCTTGTTGGTTTGCTGGAAGGATAAGTAGATTTATGTGCATCTTTGGAAGATAAGTGAGTAGGGTGTTGTTTTGTCTAGGGTTTAGAGGCGCTCGGGTCCGACGAAATATCGTCCTCCCCGAGGTGAGTGGAGTCAAATCACCTTAGGATTAGCCTATCGTAACATGAGGAAGTAATGGGTAAGGGAATCAACCAATAACAAAATAAATACCTTGCGAAAGAGAATGCTGGGCGTAATCCCAACATAGTTACTAGTGCCCCTTGTGAGCCCTTCACAGGGAATACCGGGGGCAGTCCTGGGTTAACGTAAACTGTTTTAACAAGCTGAAAAGAGTAACTTAGTAATTAGGGTTGCACATTTCACAAACACTGTTGGCACCGGAAGTTAGCTGGGAGCTTCGGCTCGGAAGATTAAAAGATGGACTTTGGGTCCGGGGAGCTTCGGCTCGATTGTTTGTGACGGACGTGTTAGTCCGGGGAGCTTCGGCTCGGGCTTTGATTACGCTAAATTTGCATATGCATAAAAAGAAAGGAAATTAAGGTGGTGGGTCTTCGGTATTGGAGGGTCGATGCACCGACGCCAATACGTTGACTCGGCAAGTGTGGCTAGCACTTCGCCAACAGAAGTCCGGTGCACCAGCCGGCAAGAGTACGCAGGAGTTCGCTTCGTGCACCAAGCGTTGAGGCATACGATAGGTCTGACCGGTAGTGCTTTACTGGTTTAGAGGTGGGCGAGGCCCAACCCACCGCTTCCGTCTGCCACTACGGAGGTATCCTGGGAGGTTACGGCTCCAGAAAGGGGGAACTAAAGGTCTGTGTGCACAGAGTCGGGTGTGTGTGTTGCACTTGCATGATCCATCATACCCACTTACATGTCATAGCATAATCGATTCATTTAACCCTGACACCTAAAGTATAAGTGGAATGGGACGCTTATACTTTAGGACCTGCAAAACGACCCCTTGGTCTATAAACTTGTGTGGGCAAGTTTATAAATTAAGGTTAATTTTGACATATATATTTACTGCTGTGTGATAACAGACACCCCAACGTATAAATTGGTATGAGACTTTTTATACGATGGGAGCCTTGCAGAAGACCCCTTGGCTTATGTATTCTCACATAAGTGAAGGTTACTTTTCATATTTCAGCTTATTGTTTATATATGTTACAGAATTGCTAGTATAGGTCCGCTGCCATCTGCTTTTGATTTTCTCCACCTTCAATTCCTCCCCTTTCTTCCTCTCCGCTCGGTGCCTAGGGGCCGTGGGGGAAGGGGCGGGGGATGATAGGACTTAGTCTTTTAGACTGGCAGTTTTCGAACCGCATCATTTAGGGGATCGTGGAGACCAGCATGGAGGAGCAGCCCCAGAGACTGGTGCGCTTGGAGGTGGGGAAGTATAGCTCCGGAGTTCATACAGCCGGGACCGTGAGTCTCGACCTTGAGTAGTTTTTCTGCTTTTGCTTCCGCATGAGTGATTTTGTAGTGAGGATATGATGTACCGGGCATAAGCCCGTATTTTGCTACTCTGATGTTTTATTCTATGGACACTCCCTTCGTGGAGACTTATTTACTGATATGTGATTTTCTGTGGACTGATAATTTCCATTTACTTCTTTATGCTACTTTTCTGTGATCGAAATGTCCGGCAGAATCAGCGCTTTATGGTGATGACCCTTCAGGTCACGAAGGAGTCACCGGAAAATGGCGGTTCTGGGCCTAAGACCCCGGTGTTGAAAAGAAAAAAAAACAGGGGGGGGGGGGGGGGTTCTTACAAGAGCTGGATGAAGCTTCAGATTCTTCTTCTGTCTCACTCCAAGTTTCAGCAACAAACCCCTTCCTTGTATTTTTGTTCTTGCTGGAGGAGGGTTTGTCATTGCTATTTTTCTTGAAGTCATTTTCTTTTCTCCTTTCTTTCCTGTCCTTCTTGTCCTTGTTTTTATTTTTTGGACAGTCAGGCACAATGTGGCCTGGTTTCCTGCATCCAAAACAAATAATCTCTTTGTTATTTGATTTGTCATACCTTGACTTGTTATGCCCTCTGTATGATCTTTTCCTGAAATCCTTCCTGACCATTTTATAAATCATTCTGGCCAGTAAGCTTAGCAGCTCTTCATTGCATGTGACCTTGTCTTCAGGCTGATCTTCAATAGCTTTGAATGCTATTGATTTCTCTTTTCTGACTGCTGGTGAAGCAGCCTTCTGCTCTTCTTCTCTATTCTTGATGAGCAGCTCATAAGACTTGAGTTTGCCCAAGAGAGATTCAGTTGTGATCTCATTTAGGCTTCTGGCATCCTTGATTGGCCAGATCCTTCAGTCCCAAGTGCTTGGGAAGCACATTAGGATTTTATCATTGAGCTCAGTCAATGAGATCTCTTTGTCCAATGTTTTCAGCTCATTGACTATGAGACTGAGTCTATTATACATATCTTCTACTGACTCAGCTTCTCCTTTCTTAAAGTTCTCATAATGAGTAATGAGATGGGATCTTCTATCTTTTATCTCATCAGCAGATCCTGAGACCATCTCAGATAACATGTCTCAGATGTCCTTTGCTGAGTTGCATTCAGCTACTTTTTGAAATATGTCATCAGACATGGTTTGTTCCAAAATGTTCTTTGCTTTGGCATCTGCAACTTTCCATTTTTTATTTCTGTATCTATTCCTGAAGGAGGTGGGACAGCACTTGTACTTGTATTTGCTGGTGGTCTTGGACACACTGTCAAAACAGAATTAAAAATATCTTCATCAATAGAATTCATGTACAATCTTATCCTTGCCTTCCAAAGTGCAAACTTAGATAGATTGCACACTGGAGGTCTGGTGCTAGCATAATCTTTGCTCTTTGCCATGGTTTTATATAAGGATAGATATAATACGAATAATAAAAATAAAAACCCTCTATGAAAGATTGATCTTATCAGAGATCTTTTGCTTCAGGTGTTAGCATGAGGAACAACTAATTTGATGAGGAATTAGTTGAATAACAACCAACCTCTAGGGTCTGGTATTTTAACCAACCTCACTTTGATACCAATTGAAAGTGGAGGATAAGATCTATCTTAACTCTAGAGGGGGGGGGGGTGAATAGAGTATATTAAAATAATTTTCAAGATAAAAATTATTTGTAGTGGAAGACTTAATTTAAATAATATGTGTATAGTGCTGCAGAAAATAAAAATATGAAAGCAAGAAATAAAACAACACAGCACACAACAAAACACAAAGAAGCAACCAGAGGACACAAGGAGCTATAGTGGTTCCCCAATCAATCTGGGTACATCCACTCTTCTACCACCCTAGGTAGGAATCCACTGCAGGTTGAGTTGATCAGGTGTCCTGGGCACCAATGAGCTTTTGATAAGGTGCTCAAAAACCAAACTAGATTTTTTGATGAGGTGTCTTTCCACCACTGAGTTTTGACAAGGTCTCAGAAACCAACACAAACTTTTGAAGGGAGATTGATAAACCCTTTACAGCAGAGAGAGAGAGAGAGGTGAGATGATCTTCTCTGTTAAAAATCAGAGAGAAGATAGTGGATGTTGTCAAAGCTCCCCCTGAGATCTTGAGTTTTTCAGGAAGTGAAGCTTTGCATTAGGGTGATAGGCCTTCAGAAGATTAGATCTCCAGCAAAAGATGATTCCAGCAGCAGTTGAAATGTGTGGTGTCTGGAGTCTTGAATGATAAGGCCTTTGAACACTGGAATCAAAAGGGATATAGAAATTTCAGTATATTGATCTCCTTCAGTGATGTGTGTTCCTGTAAGAATTCTATGATTGTGAATATCTGCAACTTTTTCTCTCCTTCTTGTTCTTGTATTTTTTTCTTAACCAGCAGAATGAATAATCTTTTATTCCATAGATCTGAATAGAATAATTCTCTGTCCAAGATAGCCGTTAGCATGTCATAAATGACTTCCTTAAATGTATTTTGTCTTCTGGAGGAAAGTCCAATAAAACATTCTTTTAAAATATCCTTGAAACTTGCTCCAGATTTAATTGAGACGGCTACAAGATTCTTGAAATAAATGCTATGAATAAATAGAAGGGAATACCTAAACTGACTGAATTTGAATCTTGAAAAACGTCGATCTCTGCAGAAAAATGTCGACCAGAGCTGAACTATCGTTGGACTGAGCTCAGTGACTGGACTTAGACTAAAGCAGAAATCGTCGATCTGAGCTCAACTGTCGTCGAACTGAGCTCAGAGATAGGGAAACAAACTCGAGACAGGAACGTTGATCTGAGCTCGAAGATCGCCGAACGGAGTTCGACGACTCGTTAAAGTGAGCTCAGAGATCGTCGAATGGAGTTCGACGATTCGTCGACCTGAGCTCGACGAAATGACTTAGTCTCCTGAACTTAAATATCTGGTCTTGAGGGTCTTGAGGGCAGCTTTCAAACCTAAATACTAACCCTTACACTCAATCTAATTGACCTTTAGATCTATACAAAGAGGTCAAAACAAATTTCCTAAAGGACATAGTGATCATTTCCCAAATCAGTAATAGGGTGTTCCAGCAAAAGGTACAACCTAGATGTTCTACAATAGTAGACTGTAAAGTAAGCAAGTAGAATAAAGCAACACAGGTAGGAAAAACATTCTAAGGAGTAAGTAACCTTAACTTATATGAATGCCCGTACAAACTTATAAGTTAATGGGTCTTCTACAAGGCTCCCATCATATAAAAGGTCTCATACCAATTTATACGTTGGGGTGTCAGTTGTATGCAAGTATGAGTGTAGTGATATGCTATGTCATAATTCATACAAGTGCAACTCACGCACACAACTCTATGCGCACAGACCTTTACTTCCCCCTATTTGGGCAGCTAGCTTCACTCCCAGGAACCTCCGTAGTGGCAAACAGAGATAGTAGGTCAGGCCCGCCACTACTAGGCGAGTATCCACACTACCAGGCATAGCCCTTACGTATGCCTATAGAAGGACGCAACCTAGAGTCTCCGCGTGCTATGCTGGACATATCCAATAGACTTTCCCTGGCCAAGTGTCCCACAATGCCGAGTCAACGTATCAATGTCGGTGTGAATGACCGTCCAATACCGAAGACCCACCACCTTATTTTTGAATCAAAATCCTTCCGAGTCGCCGTCTCCCCGGACTATCCTGTCTGTTACATCTACCTTCCGAACCTACCATCCGGATGGTTAATCAAACTATCCTAACCAACCTCTCGAGCTACCTACGTGTGTGAATAGTGAATACTTATACTAATTGCTCTTTTAAACGTTGATTTTACATACGGTTTAAGTTAGCCAGGGACTGCCCAAGATATTGCCCGTAAAGGTCTCTCGAGGGCACTAGGAACTATGATGGTAGTTGAAGCCCATCATTCCATTTCGCAAGGCACTTACTATTATTGGTTGTTACCCAACACCAAATCCCTTTAATGTTGTACTGTATCTAACCCGAGTGTATTTGACTCTTTCTCTCTCCACGGGGAAGGCGATGTTTCGTCGACCCCGAGCACCTCTTAACTCTAGTCAAACCTCCCACTCCTCATCACGACTCCCGATGATAATCTCATTTCACTTAACAGATCAATACACTAATATCCCAACTCACTAGGTTCATTTTGCACCATATTATGATTTTTGCAATTTTTAATAAACGCAGACCATCCTAAGCTATATGATGTATACAATGGGAGGAACTCCAAATTATCATCCAAAATCCCTATAATATTTATTGGGGGTCTATCATGACATGATTAGCCTAAATTCAGAAGTATATAATTTTCCTAATTTACTTGATATTTTATTTAATTTCCTAAGAGATCCAAATGCCTTAGTTTGAACATGAAGTAAAATTTTCAGTCATGCAAAATGTTCCACAAAATTATGATAAATACAAGACAACTACTTATAAGTAAATTCAATGTCTCCAAATTTTTAGTAAGACTTAAACCTCTAAACATAATTTTTGAACATAACCTATATTAACCAAGTTAAAGAGACAAGTACTGCGAATATACTTCTAAAAATTCTGAGAAAATTCAAGGATGAATATAAAGACATATAAACACTCCAAGTCAAGTTTCACATTTGACCATTGAATAATGAACTCGATACTTGATTTTCTCATAATAAACCAAGTTAACATGTTAATGAACTAAGTACAACAATTATTCATCTAAAAATTGCAATAAAATTCCCATATGAGCATATTGACCTAGAAACACTACTGATAAATTTTCATGATTTACCAATAAAAAGAGAGCTATAAATCTATTATAGATCATATTCTCGTATTTATATACTTGTGAAGTAAGCACTAGAAATTTACATTTAAAAATTACAATATAATTCATGTATGATCATAATGGTCTAAATCTCACTTTGCCCCAATTTCATAATCATCTAATGGATATTAAGATCATATTAAAAATATAATTAATTAGGGCTAATGCTGGTATTGCAATGGTGATACCAAAATTATTGATCTGAAATTCCCAATAGAATTATTCATGGGTTATAATGACAATATTACTACACTACCCAAGTTTCACAACTTTTCACAGAGTTCTAATTACCTATCCTTCAATTTTAAGGATGGTGACCTAAACTAGGGTTAGGGTTTTGAGGGGTTTAACCATATCCAAATCCTCTAATATTTTCACTAGAGGACTTTAGTTACCCTAGTGTCTTCTACACCAAATTTCAAGTCCATACAAGGGAATTTGACCAAATGCCCTTCTCAAAACCCCCACAGTCCAAATTTAGGGTTTGAACTTGGGTCCTAAGGCAACTCTACCCTAATCCACCCCATCTCCCATGGGAGGGTGACCATGGTCATAACAAACTAGTGGACAAAATGTCAGCATCTGTTGAGTTGATTTGGCCACCCAAATCCACAAAGGGAACTTTTAACCTAAGTACCCTTTTTATTACTAAACTAGGGTCTGCTCTTTTCCCAACCAAACCAACTCAAAAAGAGGTGAACATTTATACCGAACCTCATGATGACCCTAAGGGCCACCCACCCAAATTTGGGATGGTTTGGAGGTCATTAGGTCTTCTAATTAATTTACCGTATGATTATTAAATAATTTCAAAAACTATTGAAACATTATCTCCAAAATTTCCCATTTTTGTATAGTACGTAGGTATAGGTTAGCGGGACTCCCTATCCAAATTTCAGGTCATTTGGACAAGGTATGAAGTGGGGGCACTCATTTGAGTTTCTGTCTAACCCTAGGTATAGACCCCACCAAAATGAGTGCCCTGGTCAACCCAAGCACACAAATTGGTTCAAACTAATTTTAAAATAAAGTACCTAGGTATTTTAAATAAATTGAAACATTAAATACAATTTCCGTGACAAAATGAAATAATATGAAATCATATCCTATAGTTTAAATCCATCTCCAGCATGAATCTTAAAGCACATCTAAGGGTGGCTGTGTTGTCTTCTAGCTCCAGCGGATGGCCAGGATCATCCCGTCCTGGAGACACTTCCCGGCCAATTTCCCGGCCATCCGTCCACCTCCCAAGCCGGCCACTGCCACCCCCACCTCCATTGAGGTGGTGGCTATCGCCAGGTTGCGGCATAGCCGCTGGAGGGCCGGATTCCGGCGATCCCGATGAGTTCATTCTTGCAGAAAAAATAGGAGAAACTGTAACATCCCATGTTACTTTTGGACCCCTCAACTTAGATTGGGTTAGGCATGGGGTGAATTTTAAGGAGATCAACTAGGTTTGACCCTAGGTAGTGGGTGGTAGCCATGTGGAGCCCACTATAGGACCAAAGTCAAACTAGGTCAAACTAGCCTAAATAAGGACCCTAGCCACACCATGACCCCACCACATTGCCCTAACCCTAAAAACAATATAAGTGCACCCTAGGGCATGCCATTAGGTCAACACTTTGACCACAATTGACCAAAGTCAACCTTGGGCCAAATTTGGTCAAACCCACACTCATAAGCCCAACTAGCCTAAGTAGGGCACCCCCTTGACCCAACCCAAGTTGGGTGGTGCCACTAGACCCATTACCACCAAGTAGGGTCAGCCCACCCACCATGTTGACTAAGTCAACTCTCCAAGTCAACAAGTCAACTATTTGACCTAAAAGAGGGAAATGAAGACCAAGCCACCCTCCTTTGGACCAAGCCCACCAAATTTGGCCCATGGCCAGCCCAAGTGAACAAGACCAGCCCTACCCCTCTAAATCAGGAGAGAGAATGCATGCAAAGGGATAGAAATGAGATTTTGAGAGAAAGAGGAGAGAGAAATGGGGTTGAAGGGGAATGGTGGCCACATGGCCACCCCTTCAGCTGAAATCCTCTGCCCAACACCAACTGGCCGACCTACTCAATTCATTCCAGAGGAAATTGGGGGCTGTGTGCCACTTGGCAAGCAGGGCGGAGCAACCAAGGCTGAGCCCGAGCTCACCTTGGTTGTATCTCCCCATATACTCCACCTCAGCCCCAAATAACCTCACCATTAGCTTCAGGAGGTGGAAAGGAATTGAAATCGAGTCCTGGAACATGGAAATCGGTGGAGAATCAAGCATTCGGGGTGGAGCTCGCCGGCGCACCACCACCATGGAAAACCGCCGCCTTACCCGCAGCCAAGCCCCAATCCAGGTCCGTTTCGCCGCCCCTCTACCTGTACTAGAATTCTAGATCCATTTAGGGAGATATCGGGCTCAATTGAGCCCGATGCCATGAGAGGAAAATGAGAAATTTCGGGCTTTTTCCTCTTGCTCGGGTTCGCCGGAGGAGCCAACTCCGGTGGCCCCACCGCCGGGAAACGCTAGCCCCCACCTTAGCGAAGGTGGTGGCGACATCCGCCGGCGGTGGTGGTGGCTCAGCTGGCCAGAAAACACCAGTAAACATCGCCCAAGAAAAATGAATCTCAGCCGTTGATCCATTGGGGACAATGACCGGATTCCGTCCATTTACACTTTAAGATTCTTGCTGATATAATAATATGATTTAATTTAAATGTTATGAATAGTAAAATTTATGTCACACTTATTCAGTGACCTTGCATGCCATTTTTAGGTCTCTTAGATGCATTTCCAGAAACTGATCCCTGAATGAAAAATATAGCCTTACCTGTTACCTTTAATTTTACATCTTAATCATTAACGTTGGTCCAGTTTTCTGGCCTGTAGGACATTTCTCCTAGAATTGGTCCTAGACTAGGGCAGATATTCATTTGGATGCCCAAGTCAAACCAGCAATCATCATGGCCCCAAATTTTGGGTACATGCATGATTAGGGCATACCTAGGTCCTTCCAAAACTTAGGAAATTTTGAAACAACTTTTTCTATAGTTTTGGTCATAATTTCAAAATGTAAATAAATGAAATATATGGAGTTATATGACTCCTCATAGCCCCAAATTTTGGAGGTGGGTCCTTGGGAACATCATTAGTGCATGATAAAAATTTCAGAACTTTTGGATCAATGCATGATGGAAAATCCACTTGCATGTGTTGGTGTATATATTGCATTGGTGTGCCAATAGCAATAATTTAAATATTGTGCATTCACCCTAATGGAGGCACTCAAAAATCTTGGATTTGATTCCAGTGGTTCATTATGGTAAATTTCACCCCTCAGACTAATTATGGGATTTTTGGAATCAAAAATCCCATTAATTGGAATTTTTAAAAATATAGTTCCTTTTTGAAAATAAATTTGAAAAATAGGTTTTGCTCAAGTAAAAATCCTCAAACTTTGCCAAGTTGAAAATAAGGTTATATTTGACTTAGGAAAAAATTGATCTTTCTGTTTGAAGAACGTTTGGAGTAAAATATATTAAAATGCCCATTTTACCCTTATTTCATTTATTCTTGAATTGATGGATATGCACCTTAGAAAAATTTGGAAATATTTTTAGTGTTGTAAAATTGTATTATTCGTCTTGCATAATTATTTCAGAATTTATGGGTGTATTGATAGTTTTTAAATTAATATAATGGCATTTTGGTAAATATGTAAGAATAGAAATTGATAGGCCATTACACTATAAAAGTTGATGAAACTCTGCCAATAGTCATAAATTAATGTTTTATATGTTTTGTAATTTTCGTGGAATTTTGGATTACATATTCCCTATACTTCATTTGGAAAATGGAAATTATGTTAATTTGGTATTAAATAAGGAATTAGTATAAATATTCAAAGGAAAATTATGAAACTCTATAGAAAGAAATATTTTATCATTATACAACTCAGGCAAAATTACCTAGGTCAGTGGATTTTAAACCCTACTACTTCATGTGTAAAGTGACCTAGGAATTAATTTTAAAGATTTAATTAAGAGATTAATTAGCCAAGGAAAATTATAAGAATTCATAGGATAGTTCCCTTAGCCCATACCACCCTAGGATAAATATTTATGGGCAAGATGCCTTAAGGATTGGAAGATTCCATTTTTAGGGTAATAATAGGACATGGTCTGCATATAACATAAATAGGTCTTGCCTTAGGGGTTACCAGAGGATTGATTTTAGGAAGAATAAGGGTGTGAAATATGAATAATCCCTGGTGGGTAGTATTGTCTTAGTGAGTGATTAAAAGTGCAAGTCTTTAGTTAGCAACCAGAGTGGAGGTCGACGGAAGACCGTCGGTTTCCCGGTAACACCTTAAGTCACTAGGGTTGTTCCAGAGCAACAAAGAGAGATGGGGTGAAACATGGGTAGCCATCAACTAAAGTAAATATCCTTGCAAAAGGGAACGCTGGGCGTAATCCCAACACAGTTCCTCGTGCCCCTTGAGAGCCCTTCATAGGGAATACCAGGGGCAGTCCTGGGATTAACCTTAAAGCACCAAGTATAATAACCCGTAGATAAGAGTAGTCTAATAGGTTAAGACATTTGTTGTACCTTCTCACCCGTGTAGGGTTGGAGAGATTCATGATATATCCTCACCCGTGTAGGGTTTGAGGGAATTGGCATAAGGGCACTATTGTGCATTCTCACCCGGGTTGGGTTTGAGGGTTTTCAGGACGGGTTTGGTCCTGAGAGCGGAAGGCTCAGAATGAAATACTTGCATGTGCATAAATCTAGTGGCGGGGCATGCGGTACTGGAAGTTCGTCACACCGATGGCAGTACGGTGCACCAGGCGGTTGTGAGGGTTAGAGGGGCCAGTGGGTTGTTTTACACTGCGGTCTGGAGGATGACCCCCGATAACACACATCCGACCCAACAAGACTGACAGGTTGTCAGCAAAGTAGGTACGCGAGACTCTAGAGTGCACCTTGGACGTGTACAGAGGCGTATGAGAGGGGTCTAAGGCTTGGTAGTGTGCATACCGGCCTAGAAGCAGAGACGCCCGCTCCGCTGCTGCCGTAGCCACAGCGGTGGTACCCGAGAGTGATGCTAGCTCTCAAAAAGTGGGAACTAAAGGTCTGTGATCATAGAGTCATTGTGTGTGAGTTGCACTTGCCTGTGCATGAAATTGCATCATAACATCCATTCATATTAGGTCATACGCTTCATAGATCCTTATCATATAAATTAGTATGGGCTCTTTTATATGATAAGTTAAATTTCCTGGAAATCCTAACTTATATATTTGTATGGGCATTTATATAAGTTAGGGTACTTTTGTGATGATAGTATAGTGGTAGAATAGTTTATTTAATGCTCTTACTTACTTGTACTATATTTAGAACTGCTAGAGTAGAACAATATTGCTTATTACAACTTCTAGTTAGTTTCTGTCACCTGCTTCCACTTTTGCTACCCCTTGTTGTCCTCCGCTTTGTCCTCCCGCTCGGTGCCTAGGAGCTGCGGTGTTAACCCCTCAGTCCGCAACATACTCCAAGTTCCCAAAAGCCCCCATTCAGCAGGCGCGGACAAGATTTGGCCGTCCGCCCAGTCCGGCACTGTCACCAGTCGCCAAGGGTGATACTCCAGCAGCGGACGCAAAGCCCAGTCCGCTCAGTCCGCCGGCGCGTTGGGCAAGTCTCCAGCGGCGGACGCAATATCCCGTCCGCCCAGGCCGCCAGACTCCAGTGGCCGCGCCCAGCAGCAGCAGTGGAAGCTCCAGTTCGCGAGCCCAGTCCGCCCCTTCTGTGCGGACTGGCGTGTTCTTTCTTTTTGCTTCCCGTCACCGCTGCCCGGTTCTCCTGTACCCCGGGCAGCCGGTTATTTTAGCCCTGCCCGCTTGGGCAGGCCCCCTATCCTATAAATAGGGGGGAGGTGGTGCACTCAAGGCACGCTGACTCGGACCCAGGAGCCTACTTGTTACAGGCTGCGGACTCGATTCTTGTGCCTTGCGGACTCCCCTTTGCTCTGCTTCACTAGTCTTTTCCTTTCACTTGTAACCAAACCCTTCTTCAATCAAGAGAAAGCCCGTCGCAAGAGAGGCATTCAGGCCGCGACGGGCGAAGTCTGTTGTCGCCGTGGTTCACGGCCCTGCTCTTCTTTCAGTCCTCATCCGCTTAGTAGATCGCTACTCGCAGTCTCTCTTTTTCCCCCGTGTTCGAACAGTTAGCTGGTTGTGCTCGACCTCCCTTGTGTTTTCGTGCATCAACAGTTAACACGCGGCCTTCAGATCCGAGTAGTGTTTTGAAATCAGCGGACGAAAGATGTCAGACCGCAGAGCCCGCTCTTCAGACCGCTCCAGCTCTTCAGAAGACTCCCTTTGGGACGCGATTGAACAAGCTCGCCTTGAGGCCGAGCAGTCTCGCCGGCAGACCGACCAGCGTCTTGACACAATCAGCCAAGCTCTGCTTGCTTTGGCTCAGCGGCTTGCTCCTCAGGCCGCAGCGGACCCAGCGGACTCGCCAGTCCGCCAGACCCCAGCTCGCCGAACTCCGCTTCGGCAGTCGTCAGCAACTCCCCGGAACGCTGCTCAGTCCGCTGCCCCTCTGCGCCCTCAAGAGGAAGAGTTTGCTTTCAGAGAATTCTTCAGAGAAGCTGCTAGAGGCACTCCTGCCCGTCAACTTCACTTTGCTGATCGCCAGTCCGCCGAGCCCGCGGACTCCTCAGCTCCAGTCCGCCCTTTCTACCCTGCAGAATTTGACACCCCGTCTCCCTTTGTCGACCGAATTCGATGGGAATCAGCTCCAAGCAACTTCAGGGAGCCTCGCATCCCATTCTATTCAGGATCGACAGATCCCATTGCTCATCTCCAGGCATTTGAGGGTGCAGTTGCGTTGAGATGCCTCTCAGATGCAATTAAGTGCAAATTGTTGGTTACCACTCTCGAGGGGCAAGCGAGAGAGTGGTTCTACGAGCTGCCTTCGGGCACTATTTCTTCTTTTGCAGAGCTCCGTAGCCAGTTACTGCTGAGGTTTGCTACCTCGAAGAAGAGAAAGGATGGGCCAGCTGCCCTATTCGAGATCAAGCAAAGGGATAACGAATCAGTAGCAAGATTCGTTGATCGCTTTCAGAGGGAGATCCAGGGGGTGAGAAATGTGAACCCCGACTACTACAAAGTTGCCTTGATCCATGGCCTCCGGGAGGGCCCTCTGAAGTTCAAAGCCACAACCAAGGATCCAGAGACCTATCAGGAGTTGATCGCCATGGTCAACCGCTTCATAGAAGGGGAGAATGCCAATCCGACTTACGTCTCATCCCTGACAGCCAAGGCTGAAGGAAGGGATGCCTCCGCTTCTTCTTCCCATGGCAAGCCCCCTCGCCCAGATTTCCAGCCTCCGTCCCAAAGAGGCAGGAACTTCCGCAACAAAAAACCTTTCCAAGGCCATCAACAGTTTCACGAGCAGAGACTGCCGTTGGCCGCCACTCCCGCCGTGCCTTTGCAAGCTCTTCCCATCCTCCAGCAGGCAGCCTTGCCTGCCCCGTGCCAATATGAAGAAAGTCCCATGGGGGACCCTGCAGATCTGGATCTTGACGAAGTCATCCAGATCCTGCAAAGGAGATCAGAAGAGAAGAGGCAAGAGCCTCAGAAGCTGTGGAAGCCGAGGAACAATTCTCAATTTTGCCAGTTCCACAAGGAAAGGGGCCATTTGACTGAGGATTGCAAGGCCCTTCGTGCGCTGATTGTTAAGTTGCTTGCCGAGGGCAAGATTGACCTGACCAAGAAGGATTCTCCTTCCTCGTCGAAGCCATCCACCTCGAAAGGCAAAGAGGTAGCTGAGGTTTACCAGGAGTGTGTAGATGTGGAGGACGAAGGCCGTCTGGGGCCGATCAACGTCCCAGTGGAATGCTTTGATGCGGATGATGAGGGAGTTCTGGGACGCCTCTTCTTCATCCATGGTGGAGCAGGGACCGAGTCCACTCGGAAATCTTCAATTTCAAGGGTCACCCAGGCGGAGGTGGCCTCTTCTTCCGTTGCTCCTCCAAGGGAGGTCGTCACCTTTGGTCCAGAAGATCTGCCGCAAACAGCCTAATCCATTCGACGATGCTGTTGTTATCAAGGCTGTGCTGGGAGACTTCACAGTGGACAGGATTCTTGTTGATACGGGCAGTTCAGTCAACCTCCTTTTCAAGTCTACCTTCGAGGCCCTGAGGACTGGGAAGCCTCTGCTTTCCACTGAGGGGCCGCTCTATGGATTCTCTGGAGAAAGGAAAGAGGTGGAGGGCAGCGTCACCTTGCCAGTAAAGCTTGGAGGGGCAACAAAGCAGATACAGTTCATAGTGGTCGACGCCCCCAGCAGTTACCATGCCATCTTCGGCAGGCCCCTGCTGAACAAGTACCAAGCAGTAATTTCCACTTATCACCTCGCCATCAAGTTCTTTGCCGATGGGAGGATGTGCCGGGTCAGGAGCGACCCAAGGAGAGCAAGGGAGTGCTACGTTCGCACTGTCAACATGGTTGAAGCTTCCCTTGCTCCAGCAGAAGCCGCAGAAGCCTCTTCCAGCTCGAAAGCTGCTGCTGATGAAGGTGCTCACCTGGAACCTGCCCAGGTGACGCAAGGAGTCCCCATTGCTGAAGGGGAGGAGAGGAAACTCTCCATCAACTCGGAGCTTCCTGAAGATCAAAAGGCCGAGTTGATTTCCTGCCTGCTGAAGAACCTGGATGTCTTTGCCTGGTCAGCAGAAGACATGCCGGGGGTGGATCCTGATGTAGCTTGCCACCACCTGAATGTTGATCCAAGCTGCAAGCCCATCCAACAGAAGAAGAGGGACGTGGCAACAAAGCTTGCAGAGCCAATAAGGGAGGAGGTTGCAAAACTCCTCAAGGCGAATTTTATTAAAGAAGTGCAATACCCCACCTGGATTTCAAATGTTGTAATGGTTAAAAAACCAGGGGGAAAGTGGCGAATGTGTGTAGACTTTACAAAACTTAATAAAGCATGTCCTAAAGATTGCTACCCCCTGCCTCGGATAGATTCTTTAGTTGATTCCGCGGTAGGATACTCTTACATGAGTTTTTTAGATGCGTTTTCTGGTTATCACCAGATAAGAATGCATAAGCCCGACGTTCCTCACACGTCGTTCATTACAAACGATGGATGTTTTTGCTATCTTGTCATGCCCTTTGGGCTTAAGAATGCTGGCGCAACTTACCAACGGATGATGGACCGTGTGTTTAACCATCAAAAAGGAAGAAACCTTAGAAGTGTATGTAGACGATCTTTTGATTAAAAGTAAATCGTTTTCGCTGCACTTGCTAGATCTAGCAGAGACGTTCGCTACTCTGCGTAGATACAAGATGAAACTCAACCCTTTGAAGTGTACTTTTGGAGCGAGTAAGGGGAAGTTTCTTGGTCATCTCCTTACTCCGGAGGGACTTGCCCCCAATCCTGACAAGGTAAAAGCTATTCTTGAAATGCCTACCCCTCGTTCACCGAAGGAAGTTCAGCAGTTAGGGGGAAGGCTGGCAGGTCTTGCAAGATTCCTCTCTCGGGTTGGAGATAGGAGTGCCCCCTTTTTCAAAACTCTCCGCGGTGCATCCAAGTTTGAGTGGACAGAAGAGTGCTCTCATGCTTTTGAGCAGTTGAAGATGCAGCTTACCTCGTCCCCTCTGCTTCAGAGCCCCAGGCCAGGAGAGATCCTTTTCTTGTATCTAGGAGTTGGCCCTGAGGCCGTCAGCTCCGTTCTCCTTCGGGAAGAAGGCAGAAAGCAGTTTCCAATCTATTATGTCAGCCATATCTTGAAGAGTGCTGAGACGCGGTATCCGATCTTAGAGAAGTTAGCCTTGGCACTGGTCATGTCAGCTCGTAGGCTCCGTCCATACTTCCAAGCATATTCAATCCAAGTCATCACCGATCAACCTTTGAAGGGTGTGTTGGAGAAGCCCGAGCATTCCGGCAGACTAGCCAAATGGGCGATAGAGCTAAGTGAATTTGAAATTTCTTATGTGCCCAAGACAGCCATCAAGGCTCAAGTCCTAGCAGATTTTCTGATTGACATGCCAGAATCCAGTTCTGACCAGGCAGAAAGGTCACCTTTGGCTTGGACCATCTATGTTGATGGTGCCTCAGGCAGAAGTTCTTCCGGAGCAGGAGTGGTTCTCATCAATCCAAATGGAATCAAGCTGGAGCAGGCCATCAAGTTCTACTTTCCAGTAACCAACAACCAGGCTGAATATGAATCACTGCTAGCAGGCTTGAGGCTCGCAAGGGAATTAGGAATCGATCATGCTCACATCAGAACCGATTCCCTGGTTATGGCGTCGCAAGTCCTTGGTAACTTCGAAGCAAGGGAACCAGTCTTGAAAAAGTATTTGGCTCTTGTGAAGATAGAAATCGGCAGGTTTAAAAGCTTCACAATCGAACATATCCCCAGAACTGAGAACGAGGAAGCCGACTTTCTTTCTAAGTATGGGATACCTTCAGGAGGCACAACTTCCGAACTCTTCCGTCCGGCAGTAGAGGAAGGAGATTTAATGCAAGTTGACCAGCGAGCCTCTTGGATGGACCCATTTATCCTTTACCTATCAACAGGAAATTATCATCATACAGTTAAGGACAAGAAAAATTTCAGAATAAAAGCAGCTCACTACTTCCTAGTGGCGGGAGTCCTTTACAGAAAGACTTTCCTCTCAACAATGGCCCGATGTGTTTCAGAAGAAGAAGCTCACACCATTTTGCAAGAAAGGTTCATTCAGGAGAGTGTGGAAGCCACTCTGGAGCAAGAACTCTTGAAAGACGAGTCCTGCGGCAAGGGTATTTCTGGCCCACAATGAAGAAAGACTCAGAGATCTGTGCCAGAAGGTGTGTTCAATGCCAGAAGTTCGCTCCACTTCAGCACCAAGCAGCTCAGTCCCTCAGGTCGATTGCAACTCCTTGGCCCTTTGCGGTTTGGGGAATGGATCTCATTGGTCCTTTTCCCTTGGCAAGCGGGCAACGGCGTTTCATCATTGTAATGATCGACTATTTCAGCAAGTGGATCGAAGCCAAGGCACTGGCTAAGACAACTACTCAGATCGTCAAGAACTTCATTTGGGGAGAAATTGTCTGCAGGCACGGGATACCAATGGCAATAATCACTGACAATGGGCCACAGTTCAATAACTCAGAGATGATAGATTTTTGCAGGCAGATCGGAACAGAGCTGCGCTTTGCATCAGTTCATCATCCCAGAAGCAATGGCCAGGTAGAAGCAGCAAACAAGCAGATCATCAATTTGCTCAAAAAGAAAGTACAGAATCTCAAAGGCAGTTGGGCTGATCAGCTTCAGTCAGTCCTCTGGTCCCTTAGAACAACGCCTTCATCTGCTACTGGGGAGACCCCATTCAAACTCTCTCATGGCTCAGAAGCACTCATCCCGGTTGAGTTTGAAGTCCCGTCACCCAGTGTGCTGCTTGCAAGAGAAGGTATTGATGACTGGGTGGAGCTGAATCATGAGGAGATGAGGTTCAGCTTGGAACACATCGAGGAGGTCAGAGATCAAGCAGCCATCAGGCAGGAGGAAGTCAAAAGGAGGATGGCCCGTCACTTCGATCAAAATATAAGGGTCAAACACTTTCAAGTAGGAGATCTAGTTCTGAAGAAGGTTGATGCTGCTGCAAGGGCTAGTTCAGTTGGAAAGCTCAATCCAAATTGGGCCGGCCCTTTTGTCGTCAAGGAAGCATTAAAAAGCGGCGCTTACCGCTTACAAACTTACGAAGGAGAGGATATACCGCACACGTGGAGTGGGGATGATCTCAAGCGGTTCTATTCTTAAACCCCCTTTCTATTTTGTATATCCTCTTCAAGAATTATTATGAGTAGAAACTGCTTGCTAACACTTCTTCGAGTGTTTTTGTTGTAATCATAACAGATAAAGTACTAAGAGAGTTTTCGAAAACGGTTTGACACCCGAACTCTCTTTTTTCTCTCATGTTCCCTTTGCAATACATTTTCTTAATCACAGAATCCATACTGACATTTTTTCTAGTGTTTTTTCTCTCCCAAACACCTATGACGGTTCCCTGATACCAGGAGACATCGCCGAGTTCAGCTAGACCTCCCCTAGAGCCGTTGTCATTAGCGTAACACCACGAAGACCACGTGTTGCGAGGAGATTTCGCACCGTGTAGTGGGAGCTTGCAGGCTCTAGCGCGGTTGGATTCTGGACTTCGGATCCCGGCAGGTACCTGACCCCACCTTTGCATTTTGGAGGGCAAGGTGGGTGTAAAGCTCTACCATGCCGCCTTAAGGATATGGTTACAACTTCGATGATCACATGAGGAAAGTATGCCATTCCGGCTCACCTGCCCACCTGATCATCATAGCTCGTAACCCTCGAACACTCCGTGGTACCCTCAAGCAGTGCCTGCAGGAGACCCACAGCTTAGGCTGTACTCCAGGCAAGAGGGCAGGGAACCGTTCCGCCAATTGAGGGTCTTGCTTTTTGCAGGGAAGTTTGTGCGGACTGTTTTTCTCTGTCCGCGCAGTCCGCCTCTTTGGGTTGACCTTATAACTTGTAGCCCGGTGAGGAAAGTATGCCGCGCAGGCTCACCTGCCCACCTGGTCGCAAGTTATGGGGTCATTTCTGTATGTTTGCGGACTGGTTTTCTTTGTCCGCTCAGGCCGCCTTTTTGGGTTGATCTTATAGCTTGTAACCCGGTGAGGAAAGTATGCCGCTAAGGCTCACCTGCCCACCTGGTCACAAGCTATGGGTCATTTCTATCTTTGGCGGACTGGATTCATTATTCAAAGAGTTTGGTGGTTTCCTTGGGATTGCAAGCTGGTCGTCTTTAGCGGACTGGTTTTCTCTATCTGCTCAGTCCGCCTGCTGGGGTTGATCTCATGGCTTGTAACCCGGTGAGGAAAGTATGCCGATCAGGCTCACCTGCCCACCTGGTCGCAAGCTATAGATCATTTCTGTTATGAGCGGATTGTTGTTTTTTATATCCGCTCAGTCCGCAGAGTTCACATTCAAGTTATAGAACTTTCCTGTTAGAAGCAGATCGGTTTTCTGTATCTGCTCAGTTCGCAGAATGATTTTGGGTTATATAAATTTGATTTCTGTTATGAGTGGATTGGCTCTGTTCTATTCAGCCCGCGGAATGGTTTTCACATTGTCAAGTTAATGACCGACTGAGCTTTTATATTGTGCGATCTGGCTTGCGGACTACAACCCTATAACTCGAGTACCCCAGGCATGATGCTGGTTGTTCTCTAAGGCGGATACTGAATAAGTTGATACCTAATTCTTTAATCAATAAAGTTTACTAATAATATATCATGCGGACTGAAAGTAAGACTCAACGGAGTCCGCCCGACAGTTGTTCCAAAATAGAATTATAATTCTCTAATCAACAAAGGCCTGAGCTTATCTGTGTTGTGCGGACTGCTAAATATCGGTGCGGTGAGCGTGGAGAAAGAGCATTGCAGAAAGCACACATGACAAAATATCCTTTCTATTTCTTCAAAAATTTTACATCATTCAAAATGTTCGGCGGACTGCAATTTTGCGTCCGCCACTTTTTACAAGTAAAATTGCAAAATGTATACATATGCATTGATCATCAGTCAGTCCGCTGTCTCTTCTCAGCAGGTGCAGGGCTGTCACCAATGATGTCGACATCTGGAGAGTAGCCCCCCGAGCTGCTCCCGCTGCTACCTGATCCTGAACTAGTGGCGGACCCGCTATGCGAGCTGCCAGTAGCAGAGGAAGAAGCAGAAGAGCCGGACTCGGCGGACAGACCCTCTCCTCGCCGGCTTGATTCAGCATTGTCCGCAGGGACTTGCTCTTCGCCTTGAGAGCCTCCGTCGTCTTCTTCTTCATCATCATCATTTTCCTCGATAACCTCTTTCCCTTTTTTAGAATTTTCCATCGCTGCGATCTGAGGAGCCAGCTCCGGAAAGATGGAGACAAAGGGGACGCCGTCCACTCCCTCTTTCATGAGGCCGTCGCGGGCAAGCCGCTCAACGGCAATCTCAACTGTCTCCATTACAAAGGGGAGCGTGGCGGCCTGGAATTTAGTGTTCCCCAAGTCATAGGCGACCTGCAAAAGCAAGATTGCGAACATCAGACAGATCGCGGCGGACAGCCAAACTAGATCGCGGCGAATTCAACTTACCGCCAGCTCCTCTCTTTGCCGAGCATTTCTTTCTCCTATCCGCGCGTTCCTTTCCTTTAATACTTTGTTATCCTTCTGAAGTTCCTCATTTTGCCTTATTAGGTCTCTGGCCAGAGTGGCAACATAATGGTTTGTCACCGCACTGTTCGCAGAGGCCTGAGAGGCCAGCAGAGGGAGGTCGGCGGCGGGTACCTTCTTCAGATCGCTCAAGTTGCGCTTCCCGTAGAGAGTGGAAAGCGCAACATGGGCATGTCGCGTTATCCGCGGACTCCTCCATGAGGGGAGCGCAGTGGATAAGCGGACGTGCTTATCCTTGCTATGCCAATGGACCATAGGGTTTCCCCTAAGGTCCCTTTGGCTGGTACCGAAGCCGGCCATGGAGAAGCTGTCGGAGGAGGAGTAGTCCGCTGCGGGATCCCCTTCCTCCTTCCTCTTCTTTGCAACCGCTTCTTTTTTCTCCTTTTGAGTAGGAACAAAGCCGCTCGGCGTCTGCGGCAGGTTGGCGGGCACCGCCAAGGTCGCTGCAAGAAGAGAACCAGTTAAAAAGCGTGGTCGCGGCGGATACAAAAGTTGAGTCCGCAGAGCTACTTACTGTTCTCAGGCACGACGTCCGCTAGGCCCGCTAGCAGCGGGAGGTAATGCTCGACATCAAGCCTGGCATTGGCCAGGAACTCCACAATCGCGGATTCCAAGTTGTCCAGCTGCGCAGTCTTGAAAGCGGAGTCCGCGCGCACCTGCGGATAGGTGTGCGCGAACCCGAGGTCGCCTTCAAAGATCAAGAACCTTGAGGTCCAGTTGTGGATCTTGTTTGGAAGACCCGCAACTTTCATCCCCCTGCAGTAGAAATAGATCACACCCTTACAGGGGCGACCTCCGGAGGCAGTAATGGAGCGGACGGAAAACATTTTCCGGAAGATGTTCATTGAAAAGGCGATCCTTTCGGATCGCAAGTAGGAGAGGTAGCTGCAGATCGCAGCAAGTGTGTTCGGCGCGAGCTGGCCGGGCACCATCCCATAATGCTCGAAAATCGCGGCAAGTTCCCATAGGAGTGGGAACTTGAATCCGCTGTCAAAATGATCAATAGGAATGGCGATCTGGGTCGCCGTCGAGAAGTTTAATCTTTCTTGGTGTGCGGGTAGGCGGACAAGAATATTGGAGTCCGCCATTTTCTTTTCAACAAAGGCCGCCAGATCAGCCTCTGTCAAAGTGCATTTTTTGTGGTCCGCAGAATGGAAGGCGACTGCAGCATCAGCGCGAGCGGACACCATGTTGCAGGCCGCAGGGTTTCGTCTACTTCAGCAATTTCCTGCATAGAGGACAGAAGGCAGTATTTATAGATGAAATGTCTGACAGCTTTTTGGCCAGTCCGCGCAGGTCGCATATTCAATCCGCACAATCCGCAAAGAATTAAAAAGCAGCCAAACAAATAACGCGGACAGAAAAGACAAGCTAATTTTCCAAAAAGATTCAAGGCCAAGTTATAACCGTCGCAGTTCCCTATCCGCTCAGATCGCGAATATTCCCACCTGCAGGTTAGCAAGAAGCGGACACAGCGCTAGTCCGCACAGTCCGCAACAGATCATGCCAAAGATAAAGCTACATAAGAATAGCGGACATATAATCTGGATCCGCACAGATCAAATAAAGTTCAATCACACATCACACAGCATTGTTTGGAGCAATCATACAAACAATATACATTTAATCAGAAAAGTTCAAGGAATTGCGGACTCAGCGGTCCCTGTTATCAGTCCGCGCCGGCTTTTCTGCTCTGTCCCTGCATAGATGAGCCGCCTGATCGCTTATCTGAAGAATTTCGCTATATACCCGGCAGAGATGGTGGTGGATGACGTTTATAGTCCGGTGCATATGGGCGGCTTCCCGGTCAACTCGACTGAGAGGCACCACTGGCTCCGCTGCCGGCCTCGGCTCTTCATCCGCGGGCTGCTGGCCACCTGCCGGTGCCGCGATCTCAGGAGGAACACGATCTGACGCCCGCGGCCTCTGCTCAGCGACCTCAGCAGTCCGCTTCTCCTTTCCATCACGAGCCGACGCCAAGTGCTTGCCTCTGTAGTATCGGACGTCATCCGCGAGCCTTTTCTTTTCCCTTTCAGACCTCTCCAGCGCCCGCGAGATGCTGGCGACCTGGTCTTTGAGGGCCTTCTCGCGTTCTGCGAACGCTTTCTCGCGCGCCGCGGACGCCCTCTCGCGCTCCGCCGCTTTCTCTAACTCTGCTTTAACACATTGCATTTCAGCTTCAAATTTCTTCTCTAACTCTTTTATCATACTCAGGCTGGGTGGCTCATCCTCCGCGGACTCCACATGTGAGACCGCGTCGGCTCCAGTGTTGGGTGTGATCACGATCTCGCCACTCTCTATGGAGCCCGGCAGCGACTTTCTACCTGCAACAAATAAAGTCAAAACTTCGCATTCAAAGGCAGTTCGCGGCGGATTCAAAGAAAGGATAAAAGATCACTTTTAGATATAGCGGCAGCGAGTTTCCGACTATCAAAGATGATTGGCCGCCTTGCCCGCTCTGGGTCAAAGGCGCTTAACCGCTTTTTCCATTCACGGTGAACCCTTGCTCTTCTCTCGGCAGCCGCACTTGTTGAGACCACGATATCGTCCGTCTTGGTGATAATTTTGATCGGTCTTGACATCCGCGGCGGCGACCTATAAAGCCACTTGCGCTGAAAGTATTTGGGCGCCGGCTGAAGTTTACCTGACCGCATCAGCTCCGCCGCAATCCTCAGATCCTCAGCAGCTTTGTCCGCCGCGGCCTGCTTCGAGGCTGCCTCGACCACAGCAACATGAGCAACGATTTGCTTCTTTTGTTCCTCTATCTTCTCCTTCAGCCTCTCCCTTTCCTCTTCCTCCGCAGCGGACAAGGAAGGGAGTTCGTCACCCTTATCTCCAGCAGTCCCTGCCTCATTCTGCTGCACCATAACCAGCAAGGAGTCTTGGATTAAGTCAAGTTGGTCGACGTCTATAGAATCAAGTATCTCATCCGTGGAAAGACTGACCGTTGAGAGGGAATTCTCTCCCTGGATTTGGGCCTCCGGAGTAACCAGATCGCCGTCTGGAACTTCTTTGTCGCGCGGCCTGTGTTGCAAGTCCGCTTCCCCAGTCCGCTTGGAGATGTTCTTCTCCTTCATAGCGCGCAGCCTCCTCTCAACCCGCTCAGCGACGGTCTCTCCGTCTCTCTTCCTCTTCTTCCTCTTGGCGGTCTTCTCAGCAGCATCCGCGGCGGACCCCCCTAAATCAGGCTGGTCAGCGCGGACAGGTTCAGGATTCACAGCAGACAATGCCTTTGAGGGCGCGTTGTCCTCTACCTCAGTCCGCCGGTCTTCTTCGTCCAAGTCAACGATTTGCACCGAGGCATTGGGGGAAGATATGTCAGTCTCCATGTGTTCGCCAGTAGTGTCCGCCGAGGTCGCAGTCTTCTGAGAGGGGGCGGAGTCCGACAAGGTTGCCATCTTCTCACTCCTCAATGGTTCGGCGTCGACTACGGCATCCTTGCGAGCAGAAACATCGACGTGGCGGACTGCTTTCTCCGTAGGCTTCTCGCTCTGGGAGTTTTCTCCTGCGAGGTGGACAGGATCTTGTCTTGCCGGCCTCTTTGCAATTTTCTTGGTCTTCACTGGCGTTGACGGCTCCGAGTCGCCTTTGGCAGTGAAGCTAGAGAGGAATGTACCAAGTCTTGCCATGCCGGACTGGAAAGTGGAGACCGCAAGTGGTGAGTATCGCCCCGTGTCGATCAAGATTCTCAGCAGATCCAGACCCTCCAGCGGTATTTATAGCTTTGGCGGCATTTTCGAGGTTTGCGGACTCGGCGGTTAAAGTAACATTTTCGAAGTTTTTCTGGAAACTTAAAAATGTGCGGGGATTATGTTAACCCCTCAGTCCGCAACATACTCCAAGTTCCCAAAAGCCCCCATTCAGCAGGCGCGGACAAGATTTGGCCGTCCGCCCAGTCCGGCACTGTCACCAGTCGCCAAGGGTGATACTCCAGCAGCGGACGCAAAGCCCAGTCCGCTCAGTCCGCCGGCGCGTTGGGCAAGTCTCCAGCGGCGGACGCAGTATCCCGTCCGCCCAGGCCGCCAGACTCCAGTGGCCGCGCCCAGCAGCAGCAGTGGAAGCTCCAGTTCGCGAGCCCAGTCCGCCCCTTCTGTGCGGACTGGCGTGTTCTTTCTTTTTGCTTCCCGTCACCGCTGCCCGGTTCTCCTGTACCCCGGGCAGCCGGTTATTTTAGCCCTGCCCGCTTGGGCAGGCCCCCTATCCTATAAATAGGGGGGAGGTGCTGCACTCAAGGCACGCTGACTCGGACCCAGGAGCCTACTTGTTACAGGCTGCGGACTCGATTCTTGTGCCTTGCGGACTCCCCTTTGCTCTGCTTCACTAGTCTTTTCCTTTCACTTGTAACCAAACCCTTCTTCAATCAAGAGAAAGCCCGTCGCAAGAGAGGCATTCAGGCCGCGACGGGCGAAGTCTGTTGTCGTCGTGGTTCACGGCCCTGCTCTTCTTTCAGTCCTCATCCGCTTAGTAGATCGCTACTCGCAGTCTCTCTTTTTCCCCCGTGTTCGAACAGTTAGCTGGTTGTGCTCGACCTCCCTTGTGTTTTCGTGCATCAACATGCGGGGCGAGGTGCGGAGGAAACGACTTAGTCTTTTTGACTAATGGTCGGTGACCATACTATTTTTAGGAGCCCGTGGAGATGGAGCACCAGCACGTCGAGGACGCAGGACTTGAGGAGCAGATACCGCTTCAGCAGGCTACTACCACTACTGTGCGTCCTCAGGTGGGACGAATTCTGATGTATTAGTGTAGCTTCCGCTTTTATTTTGAGAGAGAGTGGATTTGATGTACCAGGCATAAGCCCTTATTACTCTTTCTTTTGTACTCTTCTATGGAATATATTGGTGTACTTTTCATTTCATATATATGATTGTACTATGTGACTTGTGGACTAGTGGATTAATATACTGTTTTACTTCTTCTTCTCATATTGGCCTACAGGTTAAATGATCGTACTAGCCGGCAGGATCGGCATGTTGCGGTGTCGACTAACTCGTGCGTTAGTGCCACCGTAAGACGGCGGTTCTGGGCATAAGACCCGGTTGTCCTCCTCGGTAAGGCGGGGAGGGGTCTTACAAACTGGTATCACTTGAACAACGATCATATGAGAAAGAAGTCCACAACATGGGACCACCCCCGCCCGAGCATTAGTTTGCGGACAAACTATGCAGCGGAAGCCGTGGTGTGCCCATGTGCAAAGTCACATAAAATGGTCCACAAAGTACAATGAGTTAGGCCAGTTCTGTTTTTAACCTTACCTTTATGCAACTTCCACAGGTCGCTGCGCCGCAAAATATGGCTCCTCCCCCTCCAGCTGCCACTCCATTCCTACATACGAAGATGGGGCAGACTTTGACGACGATTCTGGATGCCTTCAGATCCCAGCAAGTCTCGGCTCCACAGCCAAATCCGGGGTCGAGCTGGCTGAGTGCATTCAAGAGCCTGTCCCCACCGACGTACCATGGGACAGAGGATGCGGTAAAGACGGAAGAATGGCTGGAGGCCATACACGAGATTTTAGCAGGCATCAGCTGCCCAGTCGGCGAGGCAGTACCTCTAGCCACCTCTGCACTAGAGGCTCATGCGAAGAGATGGTGGAAATCAGTGCGGGAGTCTACATATACGGACTTTGAGCTGTCAGAGATATCATGGGAGGAGTTTGGCGATGTATTTCTGGAGCACTTCGTCTCTACTACGGACAGAGATGCCTTGGAGGAGAGGTTTTTGAACCTCAGGCAGGGGACTAGATCGGTGATCGAGTATCAGAGAGAGTTCTCTAATTTGGCCAGGTTCGCAGGGATTCAGGATACCGATAATAAGAGGTATGCCAAGAGGTTCTACCGGGGCCTCAGGGACGATTTGAGGCAGGCCTTGCTGTTCATTTCTCATGGCACGTCTAGATAGATCATCGAGATGGAAAAGAAGCTGGAGGCTGACCAGCTGATGGTGCAAGTCAGAGGGAAGAGACCATTTGATGGGTCGACATCAGGAGAGAGCAGCAGGGGCTCTCAGAGAGGCAGGACTATCGGATACAAGAAGGGTGGGGGACGTCGTCGTCCCAACTTCAGGCAGGAGCAGGGGCCTCCTCCAGCATTGGCTCCCCCACCTCTACAGATGCATGATCCGAGGAGACAGGATGACCGAGGCCACCGACAGGTAGTTTGTTACGGATGCCGCCAGCCCGGGCACATTAGGTCGGAGTGCCCGCATCGATTCCATCCTCCTCCTCCTCCTCCACCTCCGGTGGCCCCAGTACAGTAGGGCCGAGGATGAGGCCGAGGCCGGGGATATCACGACAGGAGACGCGAGTAGGAGCAGATATACGCCTTGGACCTCACAGAGCAGAGGAACCCCGAGGAGGTTATCACAGGTACTTAAAGTTAATTATTAAATTTCTTGAATTTTCAATTATATAGTACCTGGAACTATAGGATAACGATTAATTTTAACGTAAACAAACCTCAGGCATAGTTATGATCAGCGGCAAGCCCGCTCATACTCTCTTCGACACGGGTGCTTCGCACTCGTTCGTATCCGAGGCCTTCATCGACGGACTCGAAGGCGTGGAGATGTTTCCTGGACTAGAGATGAGGGTGCGTCTACCCGATGGGTCAGAGCTGCGGACCACTACACATTGTGATATGGAGGCCGAGATTGGCGGCAAGGCATTTGAGGCGCAAACAACTATTCTGAAGCTGCAGGACTTCGACTTGATTTTGGGCATGACATGGTTACATCAGAACCATGCTCAGATAGATTGTCCGTCCAGGAGGATCACGCTAAGGCATGGCGACTCTCATGTTATCATTGAAGGTATTCAGCCTATCTGCCACCTATTGTTATCTTCTGTACAGGCTGTAAAGGCCCACGAGCAGGGAGAAGAAGTTTATCTTATCTGCTTTGAGATGGTGGGAGCAGAGACGACTATTTCAGATATTCCGGTTGTCCGGGATTTCTCCGACGTATTCCCGGAGAAATTGCCCGGGCTACCACCTGCTGGAGACTTGGATTTCAGGATTCAGCTAGTACCGGGAGCGAGGCCGGTGTCCCGGGCACCCTACAGGATGGCTCCCAGGGAGTTAGCGGAGTTCAGGACTCAACTTCAGGAGCAAGTCGAGTCAGGATTTGTACGGCCCAGTTCATCATCGTGGGGAGCGCTAGTTCTCTTTGTGAAGAAGAAGGACGGGTCATTGCGACTATGCATAGATTACCGGGAGCTGAACCGGTTAACTGTCCGCAATACCTATCCTCTGCCTCGGATAGATGAGCTATTTGACTAGCTGCAGGGAGCCTTCTGGTTCTCTAAGCTAGATTTGCGATCCGGTTACTACCAGCTCTGCATCAGGGAAGAGGACATACCGAAGACGACATTCAGTTCACGCTATAGATTATACGAGTTCACGGTGATGCCTTTTGGGCTCACGAATACCCCTGCCGCATTCATGAGTCTAATGAACCGTGTATTCGAGCCCTTCTTAGACCGCTTTGTGATTGTATTCATCGACGACATTCTGATATATTCCCGGACTCAGGAGGAGCATACAGAGCACCTGGCGCAGGTCTTGCAGAGGCTGAGGGGGTCCCAAATGTACGCAAAATTTTCAAAGTGCCAGTTCTGGCTGCAGGAGGTGGCTTTCCTTGGACACACGATCAGTGGGGCTGGATTAGCAGTGGACCCAGCCAAGATAGAGACAGTGAGGGATTGGCCACGGCCGAAGAAGGCATCTGACATTCGCAGTTTCTTGGGACTAGCAGGGTATTATCGTAAGTTCGTGGAGGGATTCTCGAGGATAGCACTCCCCCTCACGTCCTTGACAAAGAAGGACGCAGATTTTGTTTGGTCAGAGCGGTGCGAGATGGCTTTTCAGGAGATGAAGGACCGACTCATCTCATCCCCCATTCTTGCGCTTCCATCCGGGAGTGAAGGATTCCAGATCTACACAGACGCCTCTTACCAGGGGATGGGTGCTGTCCTGATGCAGGATGGACATGTTATTGCTTATGCTTCAAGACAGTTGAAGAAGCATGAGCATAACTATCCGGTACATGACTTAGAGCTCGGGGCTGTGGTATTCGCCCTAAAGATATGGAGGCATTACTTATACGGGATTCATTGTGACATCTTTTCAGATCACAAGAATCTTAAATATATCGATACACAGAGGGACTTAAACCTGCGATAGAGGAGATGGCTGGAATTCCTCTACGACTATGATTATAAGATCCACTACCATCCGGGAAAAGCGAACACGGCAGCAGATGCCTTGAGCAGGAGGGCCGGTACTTCTTGACCGGAGCCTCGGTTGATGTCTATAGAGCTGCTACAGATGATGGAGGACATGCACATTACCATGGTATCTGAGACCGAACCAGTGGTGTATCGAGAGTATTTGAGCTCAGTGATCAGTGGTGATGATATACGGGAGCGCATCCGAACATATCACAGGCTGGATGCTGCATTACAGCCGATTTTTAGTGCCCTAGAGAGGGACAAGGTTGAGGACTACACGCTACAGGATGATCTGCTTCGATTCCGTGGGCACATTTACATACAAGTAGGGGGCGGTATCCGGGATGACATACTCAGAGAGGCTCATTGCTCCAGATATTCAGTACACCACGGCATCCCCAAGATGTGGGCAGATTTGCGGAGATCTATGTATTGGCCCGGGATGAAGAGGGAGATCACAGATTTTGTGACCCATTGCGAGACCTGCCAGCATGTGAAAGTAGAATTCAAGAGCCCGGGAGGTTTACTACAGCCACTGCCAGTTCCAGAATGGAAGTTAGAGGACATTGCTATGGACTTTGTACACGGATTGCCTCGCTCCCACTCTGGGCATGATTCTATATGGGTCATAGTGGATAGACTGACCAAGGTAGCGTGATTTATTCCAGTTCGGAAGGATGCCCCAGTTGCAGTTCTGGTAAGATTATTTGTGGAGCAGTTCGTCAGATATCATGGCATTCCCAGGACGATTGTTTCGGACCGTGATGTTCGGTTCACTTCGAGTGAGTGGAGGGCCGTGCATGCTTACTTGGGATCTCGGCTTACTTTTAGTACCGCCTTCCATCCACAGACCGATGGACAGACCTAGTGGACCATCCAGACCATGGAGGACCTACTCAGACTATGCATATTGGATACGGCGAAGCCTTCGGAGAGGCTGCTGCCACTGATTGAGTTCTCGTATAATAATAGCCACCAGACTAGCATCAGGATGGCTCCATATGAGGCACTTTATGGGAGGAGATGCCGGACACCGCTATCATGGGTTCAGGATGTGGATACCAGGGTTCTTGGATCTGATTATATAGAGGATACTGAGGTTCAGATTCGTTTGATCAGGGATCGGCTACTAGAGGCCCAGAGTAGGCAGGCAAAGTATTATGATGCTCGGCACCGGAAGGTGGAGTTCCAGGTTGGAGACAGAGTATTCTTGAAGATACATCCAGTACACGGTGTCTCTCGGGTGCGGAGGCACAAGAAGCTCAGTCCACGATACATGGGGCCATTCCTGATCCTGGAGTGGATCGGCCCCTTAGCTTACCGACTGCAGCTGCCACCGGAGTTGGGTGCATTACATGACGTCTTCCATGTCTATTCCTTGCGAAGAGCTCTCCTTCGGCCGGAGCAGCACATTACTACTACAGCCGGACCGGTAGATCCTGACAGATCAGTTAGATTGGAGCCGATCCGGATTGACGATACAGCCATCCGAGTGTTGCGGAAGAAGAAGGTCCCTCTTGTGAAGGTGCTGTGGTCCAACCATGGACGGGAGGAGCACACTTGGGAGCCGAGGGATCTGATGCTGGAGCAACACCCGGAGCTATTTGCATCATGTATTTTCAATTTATGTTTTAAAGTTTCTTAAAAATTCTTTCAAGTAGAACCCCGTAGACCCGAACTTAAATTTCGGGGACGAAATTATTTTATTGTTTATTGGAATTTGTAACATCTCATGTTACTTTTGGACCCCTCAACTTAGATTGGGTTAGGCATGGGGTGAATTTTAAGGAGATCAACTAGGTTTGACCCTAGGTAGTGGGTGGTAGCCATGTGGAGCCCACTATAGGACCAAAGTCAAACTAGGTCAAACTAGCCTAAATGAGGACTCTAGCCACACCATGACCCCACCACATTGCCCTAACCCTAAAAACAATCTAAGTGCACCCTAGGGCATGCCATTTGGTCAACACTTTGACCCCAATTGACCAAAGTCAACCTTGGGCCTAATTTGGTCAAACCCACACTCATAAGCCCAACTAGCCTAAGTAGGGCACCCCCTTGACCCAACCCAAGTTGGGTGGTGCCACTAGACCCATTACCACCAAGTAGGGTCAGCCCACCCACCATGTTGACTAAGTCAACTCTCCAAGTCAACAAGTCAACTATTTGACCTAAAAGAGGGAAATGAAGACCAAGCCACCCTCCTTTGGACCAAGCCCACCAAATTTGGCCCATGGCCAGCCCAAGTGAACAAGACCAGCCCTACCCCTCTAAATCAGGAGAGAGAATGCATGCAAAGGGGTAGAAATGAGATTTTGAGAGAAAGAGGAGAGATAAATGGGGTTGAAGGGGAATGGTGGCCACATGGCCACCCCTTCAGCTGAAATCCTCTGCCCAACACCAACTGGCCGACCTCCTCAATTCATTCCAGAGGAAATTGGGGGCTGTGTGCCACTTGGCAAGCAGGGCGGAGCAACCAAGGCTGAGGCCGAGCTCACCTTGGTTGTATCTCCCCATATACTCCACCTCAGCCCCAAATAACCTCACCATTAGCTTCAGGAGATGAAAAGGAATTGAAATCGAGTGCTGCAACATGGAAATTGGTGGAGAATCAAACATTCGGGGTGGAGCTCGCCGGCGCACCACCACCATGGAAAACCGCCGCCTTACCCGAAGCCAAGCCCCAATCCAGGTCCGTTTCGCCGCCCCTCTACCTGTACTAGAATTCTAGATCCATTTAGGGAGATATCGGGCTCAATCGAGCCCGATGCCATGAGAGGAAAATGAGATATTTCGGGCTTTTTCTTCTTGCTCGGGTTCGCTGGAGGAGCTAACTCCGGTGGCCCCACCGCCGGGAAACGCTAGCCCCCACCTTAGCGAAGGTGGTGGCTCAGCTGGCCGGAAACTGCCAGTAAACATCGCCCAGGAAAAATGAATCTCAGTCGTTGATCCATTGGGGACGATGACCGGATTCCGTCCATTTACACTTTAAGATTCGTGCAGATATAATAATATGATTTAATTTAAATGTTATGAATAGTAAAATTTATGTCACACTTATTCAGTGACTTTGCATGCCATTTTTAGGCCTCTTAGAGGCATTTCCAGAAACTGATCCCTGAATTAAACATGTAGCCTTACCTGTTACCTTTATTTTGACATCTTAATCATTAACTTAGGTCCAGTATTCTGGCATGTAGGACATCTCTCCTAGCACTGGTCCTAGACTAGGGCAGATATTCATTTGGATGCCCAAGTCAGACCAGCAATCACCATGGCCCCAAAGTTTGGGTACATGCATGATTAGGGCATAACTAGCTCCTGCCAAAACATAGGATTTTTTGAAACAACTTTTTCTATAGTTTTGGTCATAAATTTAAAATGTAAATAAATGAAATATATGAAGTTATAAGACTCCTCATGGCCCCAAATTTTGGAGGTGGGTCCTTGGGAACATCATTAGTGCATGATAAAAATTTCAGCACTTTTGGATCACTGCATGATGGAAAATCCACTTGCATGTGTTGGTGTATATATTGCCTTGGTGTGGCAATAGCAATAATTTAAATATTGTGCATTCATCCTAATGGAGGCACTCAAAAATCTTGAATTTGATTCCAGTGGTTCATTAGGGTAAATTTCACCCCTCAGACTAATTAAGGGATTTTTGGAATCAAAAATCCCATTAATTGGAATTTTTAAAAATATAGTTCCTTTTTGAAAATAAATTTGCAAAATAGGTTTTCCTCAAGTACAAATCCTCAAACTTTGCCAAGTTGAAAATAAGGTTATATTTGACGTAGGAAAAATTTGATCTTTCTGTTTGAAGAACGTTTGGAGTAAAATATCTTAAAATGCTCATTTTACCCTTATTTCATTTATTCTTGAATTGATGGATATGCACCTCAAAAAAATTTGGAAATATTTCTAGTGTTGTAAAATTGTATTATTAGTCTTGCATAATTATTTTAGAATTTATGGGTGTATTGATAGTTTTTAAATTAATATAATGGCATTTTGGTAAATATGTAAGAATGGAAATTGATAGGCCATTACACTATAAACGTTGATGAAACTCTGCCAATAGTCATAAATTAATGTTTTATATGTTTTGTAAATTTCCTGGAATTTTTGATTACATATTCCCTATACTTCATTTGGAAAATGGAAATTATGTGAATTTGGTATTAAATAAGTAATTTTTATAAATATTCAAAGGAAAATTATGAAACTCTGTAGACAGAAATAGTTTATCATTATACAACTCAGGAAAAATTATCTAGGTCAGTGGATATAAAACCATACTACTTCATGTGTAAAGTGACCTAGGAATTAATTTTAAAGATTTAATTAAGGGATTAATTGGCCAAGGAAAATTATAAGAATTCATAGGATAGTTCCCTTAGCCCATACCACCCTAGGATAAATATTTAAGGGCAAGATGTCTTAAGGATTGGAAGATTCCATTTTTAGGGTAATAATAGGACATGGTTTGCATATAACATAAATAGGTCTTGCCTTAGGGGTTACCAAAGGATTGATTGTCGAAAGAATAAGGGAGTGAAATATGAATAATCCCTGGTGGGTAGTATTGTCTTAGTGAGGGATTAAAAGTGCAAGTCTTTAGTTAGCAACCTGAGTGGAGGTCGACGGAAGACCGTCAGTTTCCCGGTAACACCATAAGTCACTAGGGTTGTTCCAGAGCAACAGAGAGAGCTGGGGTGAAACATGGGTAGCCATCAACTAAAGTAAATATCCTTGCGAAAGGGAACGCTGGGCATAATCCCAACACAGTTCCTAGTGCCCCTTGAGAGCCCTTCACAGGGAATACCGGTGGCAGTCCTGGGATTAACCTTAAATCACCAAGTATAATAACCCGCAGACAAGAGTAGTCTAATAGGTTAAGACATTTATTGTACCTTCTCACCCATGTAGGGTTGGAGAGATTCATGATATATCCTCACCCGTGTAGGGTTTGAGGGAATTGGCATAAGGGCACTATTGTGCGTTCTCACCCGGGTTGGGTTTGAGGGTTTTCAGGACGGGTTTGGTCCTGCGAGCGGAAGGCTCAGAATGAAATACTTGCATGTGCATAAATCTAGTGGTGGGGCATGCGGTACTGGCCGTTCGTCACAGTGATGGCAGTACGGTGCACCAGGCGGTTGTGAGGGTTAGAGGGGCCAGTGGGTTGTTTTACACTGCGGTCTGGAGGACTACCCCTGATAACGCACATCCGACCCAACAAGACTGACGGGTTGTCAGCAAAGTACGTATGCGAGACTCTAGAGTGCACCTTGGATGTGTACAGAGACGTATGAGAGGGGTCTAAGGCTTGGTAGTGTGCATACCGGCCTAGAAGCGGAGACGCCCGCTCCGCTGCTGCCGTTGCCACAGCGGTGGTACCCGAGAGTGATGCTAGCTCTCAAAAAGTGGGAAGTAAAGGTCTGTGATCACAGAGTTGTTGTGTGTGAGTTGCACTTGCCTGTGCATAAAATTGCATCATAACATCCATTCATATTAGGTCATACGCTTCATAGATCTTTATCATATAAATTAGTATGGGCTCTTTTATATGATAAGTTAAATTTCCTGGAAATCCTAACTTATATATTTGTATGGGCATTTATATAAGTTACGGTACTTTTGTGATGATAGTATAGTGGTAGAATAGTTTATTTACTACGCTTACTTACTTGTACTATATTTAGAACTGCTAGAGTAGAACAATATTACTTATTACAACTACTAGTTAGTTTCTGTCACCTGCTTCCACTTTTGCTACCCCTTGTTGTCCTTCGCTTCGTCCTCCCGCTCGGTGCCTAGGAGCTGCGGGGCGAGGTGCGGAGGAAACGACTTAGTCTTTTTGACTAATGGTCGGTGACCATACTATTTTTAGGAGCCCGTGGAGATGGAGCACCAGCACGTCGAGGAGGCAGGACTTGAGGAGCAGATACCGCTTCAGCAAGCTACTACCACTACTGTGCGTCCTCAGGTGGGACGAATTCTGATGTATTAGTGTAGCTTCCACTTTTATTTTGAGAGAGAGTGGATTTGATGTACCGGGCATAAGCCCTTATTACTCTTTCTTTTGTACTCTTCTGTGGACTATATTGGTGTACTTTTCATTTCATATATATGATTGTACTATGTGACTTGTGGACTAGTGGA
This sequence comes from Platanthera guangdongensis, assembly GCA_039583875.1. Lineage (NCBI taxonomy): Eukaryota > Viridiplantae > Streptophyta > Magnoliopsida > Asparagales > Orchidaceae > Platanthera > Platanthera guangdongensis. Next base: position 114,944,065 of record CM077148.1, on the reverse strand, counting down.
TTAATATACAGTTTTACTTCTTCTTCTCATATTGGCCTACAGGTTAAATGATCGTACTAGCCGGCAGGATCGGCGTGTTGCGGTGTCGACTAACTCGTGCGTTAGTGCCACCGTAAGACGGCGGTTCTGGGCATAAGACCTGGTTGTCCTCCTCGGTAAGGGGGGGGAGGGGTCTTACAGAAAGCTTCTCCCGATCGGGCTCAATTGAGCCCGAATCTTGGTCCTAACAATTCCTATGATCTACCCATAGTGAGAGAGGAATGGGAGGACCTTGCTTGCAGCCTGGAGATGCGTCGATCACCAGGATGCCATTTGTGGTGGAGGAGTCTCCGGAGTTCTGCAACTGTACCTTGAAGTTGCTCAGGATCATCGGGGCAAGTGTGGAAATGAAAGCTTGGAGTCCAATGAAGCTTTTAAAATAATAAAATGGGGAAGGGGGCGGTCATGGCATCAATGCAATTAATGGCCATGAATAGCTTGGCTCGGCCATAGTTGTGGGGAGGTGAATTAGGCTCAATCCAGCCAGGAAATGGCCGGAAACTTTTCCTCTTCCCCAGAGGAGTTGAACCTAGCCCTTAATGGAGGGAGAAGAAGGGTCTTCCTTCATGGCACCATTAATGGCCATGAATATGATTTCTCGGCCATGGTGGTTCTGAGCATCCAGTCACTGAAAAGGGCTGGAAAAGCTCTTGATCTTTTCAAAGCTATTAGGGGAGATGAAGCAAGCAAAGAAGAAGGGCCCTTGGCTTCCCTATGCCATGAATGGCCTTTATCTTTCTCTCTCCTCCATTAAAGAGGAATTTGGAGTTTTCTCTCTTCTTCCCTTCATGGCCGAATTATATCATGGCACTAGCCTAAATGCAGCCCACTAAGCCATTATAAAGAGGTTCGGGAGTGTTTAGCCCAAGTGGCTAGGGGCTTGAGCTGGGGTTAGCCCTTTTTGAGCTAAGTTTGACTTGACCTAGCCTTGGGTTGACTTTGGTCAAAATGTGCTTTTGTGTCACCATCAATGGGTACTTTGTGACCTATTGGCTTCCCGTAGGGTCTAGGTAGGGATGGGTAGGTTTGACTTGGCAACTTGAAGGTCACTTATCCCTTATTAAGGGCACTTTGACAACTTTGAGGCTAGAGTTGACTTGGGTCAACTTAGCCACTAAGGTTGACCCCAATGGGTCCTTTGTGACCCATTGACCTCACTTTAGGGTTAGGAGGGCATCAGTGGGGTCCACTTGGCTAGGGGAAGGTCAATTGACCCTAAGTAGGCTACTTTGACCCATTTAGGGTTAGGGTTGACTTAGGTCGACGTAACCACTTTGACTGCCCACACTGGGTCCTTAGTGGCCATACAGACTACGCAAGGTGTTAGGGGTGTTGTGGTACGGTCATGGGATCAAGTTGTACACCTAAATTCAAACCTTAGGTCTAAATGTTGAGCATGAGCTATAGGCAAACCAAGGTGATTTTCTTCACCTTCGGCTTTGCCCACTTGGTTTAGAGCTTCTGATGGTTTTGTCATGACCTAGTCCTGACAAAACAAAATCCTAAAGGTCTAGTTGTTTGAGGGATGTTACAAATCACAATATATAAAAATAAAAATTTCATCCCCGAAATGGTTAAGCCTACGGGGGTTTCTACAAAAATAAAAGAAACTTGTAACATCCCTAAGGTTTAAGGTATACCTGACTCGAAGAGCTCCGGGTACTTTTGCTGCATCAAGTCCTGTGGCTCCAATGTATGCTCCTCCTGCCCATGGTTTCTCCACAAAACCTTGACTAGCGGAACCTACTTGCGTTGCAATACCCGCACTACCGTGTCATCGATCCTGATCGGCTCCAAGCTGACTGATCGATCTGAGGCCACCGGACCGTCGGCTATGGAAATCAGCTGCTCAGGGCATAGTAGAGCCATCCGTAGTGAGGATATGTGAAAGACGACATGCAATCCCTCTAACTCCGGCGGTAGCACCAGTCTATAAGCCAATGGGCCGAAACGCTCCGGGATCCTATATGGCCCCATTTATCTCGGACTGAGATTCTTCTGCACGCGAACCCGTGAGACTCCATGCATCGGCGATATCTTCAATAAAACCCTATCTCCCACCTGGAATTCAACCAAACGATGTCTCACATCGTAATATTTGGCCTACCTGCTCTAGGCTTCCAACATCCTGTCCCGGATCAATATAACCTGATCATCAGTATCCTCCACAAACTCAGAGTCGAGTGCCTGGGGATCTTCATCCTGAATCCATGATAGTGGGGTCCTGCAACTCTGTCCATATAATGCCTCGTAAGGGCCCATGCCTATGCTGGACTGATGGTTGTTGTTGTATGAAAACTCGATCAGCAGCAATAATCTCTCCCAAGGCTTGCCGCGGTCCAAAATACATAGGCGCAGAAGATCTTCCAATGTACGGTTGGTGTGCTCCATCTGTCCATCGGTCTGAGGGTGAAAAGTCGTGCTGAATGTCAACCGAGAACCCATATGGGCCTGATCTGACCACCACTCCTTGGACATAAACCACCCATCCCAATCTAAAACAATAGTCCTGGGTAATCCATGATAGCGCACAAACTGCTCGATGAATATCCGTAGTAATACACTGACCGGAGAGTCCTTCGCCACTTGAATGAATCTAACAACCTTCGTTAGTCTGTCCACTATCACCCAGATCAAGTCATTCCCTGCATGAGACCGGGGTAGCCCATGTATGAAATCCATGGCTATATCCTCAAACTTCCACTTCGGCACCGGAAGTGGCTGTAGTAATCTGACCGGATTCTTGCGTTCTGCCTTTACGAGTTGGCAAGCCTCGCAATGCATCACCAAGTAAGTAATGTCCTTCTTCATACCTGGTCAATACATCATCTTTTCCAGGTCCGCTGCCATCTTAGTGATCCCCGGGTGCATTGAGTATCTACTATAGTGTGCCTCTGACATGATATCCTCCCGAATCTGGCCTCCTACTGGTATGTAGACCATGCCTCTAAAACATTGAAGCCCATCCCTCAAGGAGTAATCCCCTATCGTGCCTTCCTCCAAGGCTCTTAATATCGGCTCTGCCCTCCCATCCAGCCTTTGCCCATCTCTAATGCGATCCTGAATGTCATCGGTGGCAGTCATCAATGTCAAGTACTCCGTATATAACTCCACATCATCCTCGGACACTAGTGATATCTGCAACTTCTTAAACGACTCAACCAACTCAAAGTCCATCACCTGTGGGCCTACTCCTGACGTACTCGCTCTCCGGCTCAGAGCGTCCGCCACCACATTTGCTTTCCCGGGATCGTAGTGCATGGTGTACTGGTAGTCCGACAGAAACTCCAACCAGCGTCTCTACCTGATGTTCAACTCCTTCTGTATGTCTACGTACTTCAAATTCTTATGGTCCGAGAAAATGTCGCAATGAACCCCGTAGAGGTAGTGTCTCCAGATCTTTAGAGCAAATATAACTACCCCCATCTCCAAGTCGTGCACCGGGTAGTTCTGCTCATGTTTCTTCAGCTGACGGTAGACATAGGCTATCATGTGCTAATTCTGCATCAGAACGGAACCCATCCCCTGGTAGGAAGCAGCTGTGTACACTTAGAATCCTTCATTCCCTGACGGAAGAGCAAGGATAGGGGCCGAGGTAAGCCGACACTTTAGCTCCAGAAAATCAGCCTCGTACCGTGGCATCCAGACAAAAGCAAACTCCTTCTTTGTCAAGGATGTGAGAGGGAGAGCAATTTGCGAGAATCCCTTCACGAACTTCCAGTAATATCCGACAAGTCCTAAGAAACTCCGAACATCCGTGGCCGTCTTCAGTAGTAGCCAATCTCGTACTGCCTAGACCTTCGCCAGATCTACTGACAAACCTGCTCCACTGATGACATGGCCCAAAAAGTCCACCTCCTTTATCCAGAATTGTCACTTACTGAACTTAGCATACATCTTATGCTCTTGGAGCTTCTCCAAAGTCAAAGCAAGATGCCTCGCGTGCTCCTCTTCAGTCCTTGAATAAATAAGGATGTCGTCAATGAATACGATGACGAAGACATCCAGATATTCTTCAAACACCCGGTTTATCAAGGCCATGAATGCGGAGTGTTGGAACCCCATAGTTGATTTGGGCTAGGTTCACTCATAGGATGATTGACTGACTTGTATAGTCAGAGTTAAAGTCTAGGTGTAAGTTAGTCTTAGTAGAACAGGCTTCACAAAGACCAGCATTGGATTTCATTTCGAAGACCAAGACTCAGAAGTTAAGTATGAATTTCAAATCAGTTCGACTTTCGTCAAACTCAGCTCGACGATCGTCGATCTCCGATCGACGATCTCAGAGATTAGTCTCTGAACTGAGATCGACGATCTACAAGATCAGGTCGAAGCTTTCTCTTCAGTTCTCGGATATCTCAGATCGCAGATAGTTGATCTCAGCTCGACGATCTCAGAACTCAGATCGACAATTTCCTGTCTCAGCTCGACAATCTTCTATCTCAGCTCAACGATTATTGTTCTATGTTCAACTTCCCTATTGCTCAACTGTCTTGAAGAATTCATTCTTATTTTGTCAATGCTATTTATGACATCAAATCTCTGGTAGTTAATGCTGATGTTTTCGAGGATTATGACCGGTTCTATTGCAGCATTAACTACAGGTTTTCACAGAGTTATTATATTTTATTATATGCCAAAGACAGTTGAGGAAATCATTTATTGTAGTTTTTGTATCCGTTTGGTTCTCTCCTCGATTCCTGCAGAATGTTTAAAACGAATGTTTTTGGACTTCAATATATAGAAACAAAAAAAAGGACACAGATAGAGAATAATCCACGATCATTAAGAAAGCATTTCAGAGAATATAGAGAACGTAAAGGCACATACAGATACAGTGAATATAACGACAGAAAAGGCTTCCTAGAGAAAAAGAAGAACTCTGCAGCATTAATCAGATAATCATCATCAGAGTTCTTCATCGGATCCAAGATTTCAAGAGACAACTAATCAATATCAGTCTAAAAGCTTGCTGGAGACATCATCACTGTGAAGGCCAATCACCCTGCAGCAAAGCTTCCTACAAACCTGAACCATTCTCCATTTCAGGGGCAGTATTTGCTAACATCATTGAATCCACAAGTCTTCTCAATTGTACATTGAGAAATAGAAGACATAATCATCTCTCACCCCCACCTCTGTAAAGGGTTGTCATCTCCCTTCAAAAGTGATTCCTTGGTTGCAAGTCTCCTGATCAAAAGACTTGGGTTGGTTATTGAGCACTTGATCAAAAGCTCATTGGTGTCAGGCACCTGATCAAAAACATGAGTGGATTCCTACCAAGGGTAGTAGAAGAGTGGATGTACCCAGGTTGGGGAACCACTATAATTTTCTAGTGTCGTCTGGTTGCCTCTTTTCATGTGTTCTTGCTATGCTTGTGTTTGTGCTTGTGCTTTAGGTTTATTGCTTGGTAGTGTATTAATTCTGCACTTTTAACTTACAACAAAAGCTGTAATAATTTTTATTATTTCACATATACTCTATTCACCCCCCCCTCTAGAGTATATTTGATCTAACTCTCACTTTCAATTGGTATCAGATGAGGTTTCTTGGTTGTACAAGCTAACCCTTGAACCAAAGATCCTTTGTTAGATCTACACATTTATTTTATTTATTTCAATTTAGATTTTATACACAACTACAACACAGAACATGGATTATGCAAGCACCAGACCTCTAGTGTGCAACCTTAATAGGTTTTCCATCTGTAAGGCAAGAATTAAATTGTTTATGAATTCTATTGATGAAGCCATTTACAACTCTATTTTTTCAGGTCCCATTTCACTATGTGCAACCTTAGAAGCCCCAAAATTGCTAAAAATTACTGATGCAAGAGCAATGGACATCCTTGCTCAATCAATGTCTGATGACATTTTTCAAGAATTGGCTGAATGTACTTCAGCAAAGGAAATCTGGGACTCCCTCACAGCAATGGCTGCTGGATCAGCAAAAGAAAGAATATTTAAAGCTGAATCTTGGAGTGATTCTAAAGCTTCATCCTATATAACTGAGGATGAAGAAGAAATAAGAGCAAGATAATTCTGCATGATGGCAATCAATGCATCTTCCAGCAGCTATAATGAAGAATCTGAATATGATGAAGAATCAATAACAGAATCAGAAGAGGATCATGTTATCTCCTCCCTTGATTTCTCTTCAGAACATTTTAAAGAAGAGTTTAAAACTTTATACAATGATTTAATTCTATCTGAGAAGGAGATAAAACTTCTCAGAGAAAAAGTAATTAATTTATCTTCTGAAAAACATTCAACTCAAAGAAGAATTAACAATTACTTCAAAAAAATAGCTTCATTAGAATCAGTTAAAGGCAAATAAAAGATAATAGACTTAGAAAAAATAACTGAGTTTTTACCAAAACAAACTAAAAACATTCAGAAATTGTTTGGTCAAAATAACTCGTCGAACCAAGGTCGACGATCTCAGTATTACTCGTCGAATGGAGATCGACGATCTCTGAACAGAGAGGTTGGGTTTAACTACTCAGCAAAACGGGATTGACGATATCATCACTTTTCGTCGAGCAGAGGTCGACGATCATGGAACACAAATAGTAGTCATTATTACTCTGTGAACCGAGATCGATGAGATCAATACTGGTCGTCGAACGCAAGTCGACGATCTCTGAACGCATCTTCTAGTAGTAATCATCCTTTGATCTACGATCGACGATATCAGTATGATTCGTCGAACAGAGATCGATGACTGTGGTGCCCCGAGAATGATTATTTTCATTCTTCGAGCAGAGATCGAAGATCACATTCAACATCGTCGAGCTCAGTTCGACGATTCCACCAGAAATCGTCGATCCCAGATTCCATTAGCAGAAAACAAAATTCTAATAGGAACTTCAATCTCCTTAATCAATGGATAATACCACCAAGAAGATATCATCCTAAATGTTATAAGAATCAACCTGAATGTTCTTACATTTCCAGTTACAGTTATGTAAATCACCAAGGACCCAAGGTCACCTGGGTCAAAAACAATTAGCTATTTTTCTTGCAGGAAAAGAACTGTCCAGCATATAATCAACATTGGTACCTGGACAGTGGGTGCTCCAAGTTGGGAGCAAAGGTTATCTTTGGTTATTCAAACTGTGGCCAGACCAAAAGTTATGGTAAAGTCAAGATTGGAATAGTGATTTTCAAGAAAGTTGCCAGGTTAGAGGTTATAAGGCTTTTGCTGGACTATGTTGCATTCAAGAAGTTCAAGGTCTACCAAATGGATGTGAAGAGTGCATTCTTGAATGAAGTACTTAAAGAAGCGGTTCATGTTGAACAACCTCCAGGTTCTGATCTTCCAACTCATCCACCTTTTGTTCTCAAATTGCATGGTAGATAGAACTCTTTTTGCAAAATTGCATCATGATAAAATTTATTTGGTTCTACTGATCTCAAATTGTGCAAGTAATTTTTTGATCCAATGCATTCCAAATTTGAGATGAGTAGCATGGGTGAGCCATCTTATTTCCTTTATAGGGCCATTGTTGGATCCCCATTATACCTAACATCAAGCAGACCAGATATCATGTTTGTCACATGCCTTTGTGCTAGGTTCCAGGTGAACCCTGAAGAATTTTACCTTGAAAATGTGGCTACTGGAAGTTGCTGTTCACAGATCTAGTGGATAAAAAACCAACTCCTAGATTTTGGTCTCAACCTAAATAATTCCACCATTTTCTGTGATAGTACAAGTGCTATATCTATAACACATAATCCAGTGCATCATTTTAAAACATAATATACAAAAAAAATAAGACATCACTTCATTAGAAAAAAGAAAAATTAATCTTGATTTTGTCTCCACTGATTTTCAAAGAGCACACATTTCACCAAACCCCTAGATGAAAAGAAGCACCTATTCTTCCTGAATCAGCTTTGGAATGATCAATGGGAAAGATTAATTTTTTTTCTGCCCTAGGTTTTGGATCTTTTCCAAAATCGTCGAACATAGTTTGACGATCTTGTAAGTAATCTTGAGCTAAATTGTCGACCTGCGATCGACGACAGCTCTACGAAGAAAACATCATCGAACGGAGATTGACGCCTATACTTCAGAAGATAAATCATGGAACGGAGATCGACGATCTATTTACCCTCTTAAATCTGAGATCGAAGTTTTTCTTTAATTATCGTAGGACAGAGCCCGACTCTTCATATTCTGAAAAACCTATTAAGTGTTTATCATCGTGCCCTTTCCTGCGCTTTCCAACTTCCCCTCCTACACTTGATCTCGTGTTGTCTCCTGTAGGTTTCTAATGGTGATTCCGGCGGCTAACCTATCTGCGATGAAAGTTGACGCAGGATTTGACATCGATTTCGATGCGTTCAGACATTGTGATCCGATCTTCATGGATATGCTGTAGTTTTGTGAAAATCAAGGTCTAATTACGTTTATGACAAAGAGAATCAAGTTACCAACTACAAAGATAAAAGAATGGGTTTACTCTTCTACCTGTCCAGATGAATGAACCATGATTGGATCTATTGCGTGAAATCATGTTATTCTAACCCCAGTCATTCTTTCTGAATTTTTTGACTTGGTAAATGGAGATGATAGTTTGGATCAAGATAGTTCAGAATATAGAACTATGCTGGGAAGGATGGGTCATCATGATGGAGTGCCAGCAAAGTTGCTTAAGAAGAACTTTTCTGCTCAATATAAGTTTTTGGCTGATGTTGTCGGGAAAGTGTTGTTGGGTAAGCACTCTGCACATGATAATATTAACAGGCAACAGTTTGCCATTATGTCTGCTCTGGTTAATGGAACGTCAGTCAACTGGGCTGACTTGTTCTTTTCATAGATTAAAAGGAAATGCTCTAAGAAAGAGGTATGCTTTTGGAGAATATTGGGGATATTTCTCCAGCAAAAGCCCCTGAACTGATGGTCTCCCAGACCCAATTCATCAATGCCAACAAGTGGTTGGATTCCTCTTTGTTTAGAAAATGGGAGAGGGCCATTCCTAGGCCTCCTAATACCTCCAGGACTTCTGAAGATACCAGAGCTAGTTCCCCAACTCCAGAAGATCATCCTACATTGGTATCAGACAATTCAGATCATCCTGCATTTTCTCCTCTAGATCTTTCTACATCCCCTCGTGCAGTCAATCTTGCTTCTCCTCATGAAGATCATTCTGAAAATCCTCATGATTCTCCTCAGCACATTTCTTCTCCCATCATTTCTCCACCAACAACTGTTCCATCAACAAGTGTTCCCTCAACATCTCTTCCCCCTGCTGCCCCTCCATCATCATCTTTTCCTGAGTTCACTCACATAGGCTTCTCTTCTGCATTATTTGTTTGCTCACACTGTGGACATAGAACTCCTTGCTCAACCTCTGAACCTGAACCCCCTTACCTAAATTTCTCCATTATAGCTAATGATCTTCTGCAATTCATTTCTCCTTCCTTGGAGATTATTATAGCTCAAGCTATTGCTCCTCTAACTGCCTCTATCAACACTCTTACCCAAAGAGTTGCTGCTCTATCCTCTGCTTCTTCTTCTGGGGGCCTGACTATAGAAGCCTCTGCAGCTAGGCAGAGAGAGATATCCAATGAAGAAGCTCCCTTGCTCCCCACAGCAGTTTTAGCAGCAGATGTTCCTTCAGAAATGCAGTTAGATGTTTCTTCAGAAGACCAGATATTTGTTCTTTCAGAAACTCAGATAGTTATACATAAAAGAGCTACTGATATTGATACAGATTCAGAAGAAATAACTCTTGATACAGATTCAGAAGATGTAACTCTTCCAGTAGTGGTGACTGTTGGTGATTGTTGCATCAATCCCACAATGGATATTTTTGATCTATTAAATTCTTTCTGCACAAATTATCTTAATTATCTTCCAAGGCCCAAGCCATCTTGTTTGGATATTGTGTGTTGCTCTCCTCCTATAACTTCTAAAGTTCTCGGATAGCTTAAGGCAAGTTTGGTAGTTCCTCCAACAGTACATCCTGATGATCAGCTATCTAGACCTCCTAGGCCATCCTATGTTATGGATGATAGTCCTATTCCCAGTCTTGATGACATCCTTACTCAAGACATTGCTATGGAAACTGAAGAAGACATTGCTAAAGTGGTCCCTCCTCCAGCTGTTAGGGAAATTCCCATAGAAATGATTAGAGAGATTGATGCTCTTTATGATATAGGATCATCTGATGAAGATCAATATGATGATTCAGAGGATTCTGATTCTGATCCTAAGAAGAAGAAAATATCTAAGAAAAGAAAGGCTGCTCCCAAAGCTGCTCCCAAACCAGGCAATACAAATGATACCCCTTACTACATATTGAATGGGATTACACCATACCCTAGCATGGAAAAGTGGATATAGTTGTCTAAGAATGATCAAAAAGCTAGGAAGAAGAGCAGGAGATACTCTCCTACACCTCAAAAGTTTAAGAGAGGTCCTCCTCCTCCTCCTCCTCTAGCAGCAGGAGCCTCTAGATCAGTAGCTCAAAGATCTCCTTCTATTACCCAGACCTATCAAAGGCAAGACAGATCTTCAAATCCTCCTCCAGCTGGATCTTCTGATAAGCATTCATCCTCTTAAAGATATTTTACTTCAGGAAAGTCAAAAGGAAAGTTTAGTGTAGTTCCACCCCCCAGGTCTTTATACTCCAGTCAGAAACAGCAACATACAATGTCAACAAATTTCTAGGACCAATCTACTCAGTTCAGAATTTCTTCTCTTAAGTCAGACCAGGTAGCAAATTCAGAGAGACCACCTTATCCTCCTCTTAACCCTGAGCTTTGACCCCAACTTCAGAATGGCAAGGCTTGAAGAATTAATTGGGCTCTCTCAAATGAATAAAGCCAGGAAAGAAGGTCAAGACCCCTCTAAATTCACTACTATGTCATCATATAGAGAGAAAGAACTTAACAGATTGCAAGTCAGCAAGAAAGTATTTGATCCATCAGAGTATATGTCTCTTCATCTTGAAGCAGTTGTGCCTAGAGCTACTTCTCAAAAAATTCTAGGAGATAAAGATATGAAGATGACAAAGAAAGAAGCAGAAGATCCCTCCAGAAAGATCATGTTTTCTAAGCCCTCTTCTACTCCTCCTTCTGATAAATCCTAAGTCATCTGAACTCCTTATAGATTAGTTGTTTTTTTGCTAATTTGACTGAATTATTTGTGAGTTACATGATATACAGTATCTGTTGATTATTTTAACTTTATATCAGATATCTATAGCACTGTATTGCTTTTTGTTATCATTTTTCTTTTTGAGTAACCTCACCCCAATAGCGAGAGATTGTTGGAACCCCATGGTTGATTTGGGCTAGGTTCACTCATAGGATGATTGACTCACTTGTATAGTCAGAGTCAAAGTCTAGGTCTAAGTTAGTCTTAGTAGAACAGGCTTCACAAAGACCAACATTGGATTTCATTTCAAAGACCAAGACTCAGAAGTTAAGTATGAATTTCAAATCAGTTCGACTTTCGTTGAACTCAGCTCGACGATCGTCGATCTCCGATCGACGATCTCAGAGATTAGTCTCTGAACTGAGCTCGACGATCTACGAGCTCAGGTCGACGCTTTCTCTTCAGTTCTCGGATATCTCAAATCGTAGATAGTTGATTTCAACGAGACGATCTCAGAACTCAGATCGACGATTTCCTATCTCAGCTCGACAATCTTCTATCTCAGCTCAGCGATTATTGTTGTGTGTTCAACTGCCCTATTGCTCAACTGTCTTGAAGAATTCATTCTTATTTTGTAAATGCTATTTATGACATCAAATCTCTGGTAGTTAATACTGAAGTTTTCAAGGATTATGACCGTTTTTATTGCGGCATTAACTACATGTCTTCACAGAGTTATTATATTTTATTATATTCCAAAGACAGTTGAGGAAAACATTTATTGTAATTTTTTATCCGTTTGGTTCTCTCCTCGATTCCTGCAGAATTTTAAAAAGGAATGTTTTTGGACTTCAATATATAGAAACAAAAAAAGGACACAGACAGAGAATAATCCACGATCATTAAGAAAGCTTTTCAGAGAATACAGAGAACGTAGAGGCACATACAGATACAGTGAATAGAACGACAGAAATGGCTTCCTAGAGAAAAAGAAGAACTCTGCAGCATCAATCAGATAATCATCATTAGAGTTCTTCATCGGCTCCAAGCTTTCAAGAGACAACTAATTAATATCAGTTTAAAAGCTTGCTGGAGACATCATCACTGTGAAGGCCTATCACCCTACAACAAAGCTACCTACAAACCTGAACCATTCTCTAATTCAGGGGGAGCATTTGCTAACATCATTGAATCCACAAGTCTTCTCAGTTGTACATTGAGAAAGAGAGGACATAATCATCTCTCACCCCCACCTCTGTAAAGGGTTATCATCTCCCTTCAAAAGTGATTCCTTGGTTGTAAGTCTCCTGATCAAAAGACTTGTGTTGGTTTTTGAGCACCTGATCAAAAGCTCATTGGTGTCAGGCACCTGATCAAAAACCTGAGTGGATTCCAACCAAGGGTGGTAGAAGAGTGGATGTACCCAGGTAGGGGAACCACTATAATTTTCTTGTGTCGTCTGGTTGCCCCTTTTCATGTGTTCTTGCTGTGCTTGTGTTTGTATTTGTGCTTTAGGATTATTGCTTGGTAGTGTATTAATTCTGCACTTTTAACTTACAACAAAAGCTGTAATAATTTTTATTATTTCACATATACTATATTCACGCCCCTCTAGAGTATATTAGATCAAACCCTCACTTTCACGGAGGGTGCGTTCGTGAGCCCAAAGGGCATCACGGTAAAGTCGTACATTCCATATCTACTGCTAAAAGCCATCTTCGGGATGTCCTCCTCCTGAATGCGTAGTTGGTAGTACCCCGATCTCAGGTCCAGCTTTGAGAACCAATGAGCTCCCTCCAGCTAGTCAAATAACTCGTCTATCCTTGGCAAGAGATACGTATTCCGGACCGTCAGCCTGTTTAGGGCCCGGTAATCAGTACACAACCAAAGTGTCCCGTCCTTCTTTTTGACGAATAGCACCGGAGCTCCCAATGGTGAAGAGCTAGGGAGGACAAACCCGGCTTCCACTAACTGTTGAAGCTGGCTTCGAAATTCCACCAACTCCTTCGGGGCCATTCGGTAGGGATCTCCGGATACCGGCTTAGTAATGCGTGGAAATCGGCAAGCGCACCGGTTGCACAAGTAACAAAATTTGGGAATAAATCCCTGAGTGTTGGTCTCTTGAGGAATGCAATTAGCATAGAGCGACGACAGTTCAAAAAATATTGTTATGAGGGTTATACTTAGAAAAGATTAAAAAGGGGGCTTATGAGATTGTGGTTTCTTGATCTAATAAACTAATTAAGGCTATGCGGGTCGAAGGCACCGCTTCCCAAGGTGAGGTGAGTGTATCGGCCGCGATGCCGAACTTCGGTTGGGCGAGTGGATGGAAAGCTAATGGATGGAAGTGTTCTTGTATGGAGTGCAATCGGGCGAAACAAGGGGTATGGAGTTGATGTAGAGTGGGTGAGGCACATTCACAACACACAACTCAAAAGCAAATGAAAACTACAAACATCCACTTAGATATATAGTAGAAAATGTATTTCATTACAATATCAAATCATTCCATACAACAGAGGAAGAGGAAGAGGAGTAAACCACTAGAGGGTGAAGGTCCACCGCATGTGGTGGCCGGAATAGCGAGTTGTCAATCTGCTTCCGGGCTCAGTCCGAGGAGGATTTCAGAACCAACGAGCTATCACCTCGAAGGCCTTTGAGTCCATTCTCTAGGTCGTCTTCTTCTCCAACTCCGGTGGAAATCTTGGAGTTGAGGTAATCAATGGCTGGGAGCTTCGCCAGAGGGTTTGGAAAGCTTCAGAATCACCGACTACGGACTCCCGATGAAGGTGGAGGTGGATGGAGCAGCTGGAGAAGTAGAACGACACTTCCCGTGAACTCTCCGATCGCAGAAATGACCAGCATTTTTCTAAATCGTGGAGCAGGCTCTTAAATACGGAGGCAGAATAAGTAGAGCGCATGATCAGTGGCGCACGACCAGTGGTCGTGCGAACTGTCGGTCGATGATCATGCGCAATTTCCAATTAAACCTGCAACTTGGACAGAAACATCAGTACATATCTGCATGATTAGTGGTGCCCGACCGGTGGTCGTGCGCACTTAATCCACTGATCGTGCGATTGGCTAAGATAGAACTGCAGAAAGCAAGAGGTAAAAGTGCACGAGCAGTGGCGCACGACCAGTGGTCGTGCGTATAAAGGCCAGTGCTCGTGCGATTACCCGGGCAGAACTAGGAATAAGAAGAGGACAGAGCGCACGATCACCAGCGCACGACCAATGGTCATGTGCAATACGTCCAGTGATCGTGCGATCATCAAGAGAGAACAGGGGAAAAGGATAATGTAATGCGCATGATCAGTAGCGCATGACCAGTGGTCGTGTGCAGGGAGTTTAGTGATCGTGCACAGTGTTCCTGTATCGTCGGGGTCTCCCGAGCGGTTCCAGAGCATGCAAACGACCCATTCACCAGCAGAAGAGGCAGATAGGCCACCAAAAGTGCACATCACATTCTCAAGACACGGCGAGAGAATAAGTAAAATAATTGGAAATATAGAAACATCTAAAGCACACAAAAAATGGGCCTAAAGTGCACTTAATCATGAAATAGGCAAATAAGCAAATATAAGCAGTTATAACTCTCAAGTGCACTGCTAAGACGATAAAACTGGCCCAGATGAGTCCAAAAATCAGTGAAATATTTGGACTCGTCAATTAGCCCCTGGCACGAGCTGAATCTGCAAGTCCTTCTCCCGATGTGGGGGTTGCCCTGGTAGCTTCTCTGGAATTACATCGGCAAAGTCCCGCACCACTGGAATATCTAAAATAGAATCCTTGGCCACAGCCATCTCGAAAAGAACCTGATAGACTTTGTCTCCCTGCAGGTGGGCCTTGACAGCCTGCACAGATGAATATAATATGTGGGGGGCTGGTATAATACCTTCGATAATAATAAAGGAGTCCCCGTGCCTCACGGTGATCCTCTTCGTCAAGCAGTCAATCTGGGCATGGTTCCAGTGCAACCATGTCATGCCCAGGATGAGATCATAGTCTGGCATCTTCAAGATCGTCGTTGGTGTGTCAAACGACTTCTCGCCGATCTTCGCCTCCATTTTTCAATGAGACGAGGTCATTAGCTCTGATCCATTAGGTAGACGCACCCTGATCATCTTTCCTGTGAATTGCTCCATGCCTGCCAGTCCTTTCACGAAGTCTTCGGACACAAACGAGTGTGAAGAACTAGTGTCGAAGAGTGTGTGAGCGGGCTTGCCGCTGATGAACACCACGCCTGAGGTAATTAAGTGTCTTAGTGTTCTCGTTATAGTTTTTCTTTTGCTAATTTTCTAACTAGTCTATGTCTATGAAACTAGTTCTTAGGAAGGATGGAATTTAAATGTACTGGCATACCTGCTATAACCTGCTCCGGGTTCCGGGGTTGTGCCAGATCTAAAGTATACACCTGCTCCCTCTCTGGTATGTGGCCTCAGCCCTGATATCCCCGTCCTCAGTCGTGTCCTTGGCCACCAAACTACCGAGGAGGTGGGGCACGCTGAAGTGCTGGTGGGGGTGCTCGTCTAATGGGACAATTCCTCTTGAAATTTCCCAGTTGATTGTACTTGAAGCATATCAGTGCCTGCTCTGCTATCCTCGGTATCTCCAGCATCTCCAAGGGCTGGGGAGCCAATTGTTGGGTTTCTCTATAGGGTTGGCACAATATTTGTGCGCGCAGCGGAAAAGTAAACATCAAGAAAAACCCAAAGAGATGTGGATCGGGCTATGAACGTTGAATCAAGAAGTTAGCAAAACTAGGCAAAAATTACCTCGGTGGCGTTGAGTCACAACCCAACGGAGATGCTCCAAACTTTATCTGCTTGCTAGTGGCGAGTTCTACGTGGAATAGTGTCCACGTTTCTGCAGAAGTCCACACGAGCGGGAGAACACCGATCTATCCGTCGCACGGATTATCGGGAAGGAGAAGACCGCACCTCGGCTATCCCACGGACTGCTAGGTCCGCGGCAGGAAGAGCAGCACCAGCGACAGTCGCTGGAGAAGAGGCGGTCGACGGAGCAAACACGGCGGCGGAGGAACTCTTCCATCGGCGGCGGGGATCGGGATCGACGCAACGAAAGGCGGAACGGCTTCCGTCGGGTTCGATTCGCTACAGGAGAAAATCGCGAGCGCGCCTTATCCCGAAAACCCTAAGGGTCCTATTTATACTAAGGTATAAATAAACCCAGGAAAAACGCTATCCGCAGACTACCCGAAATTAGGGTTCAGAATCGGCGAGTATCATTCGGTGAGAATCGGCGACAATCGGCGAGAATCACTGAGCAGGTTCGGCGAGAATCGATCGACGAGTATCATACAGGATCGGCGAGAATCAGAGTACAATACTTGACGATTCTCGTAGATCGTCGAGCCGCGCTCGACGATACACAACGATACTCGACGATCGTCGAGCCGCGGTCGACGACAATTGTCGAAGTAGTCGATCGTCGAGAATCAACAATTGATTCTCGACGATTCTCGTCGATCGGCGAGAATCAGAGAGACGATTCTCGCCGATCGGCGGGAATCAGAAGACGATTCTCGACTAATGTCATCGACCCTCGGACGACAATCCTAACCAGCCCTTCAAGGCAACATTTGCCCAACCCGATGATCCTATAAGGCAACACTTTGCACATAACCCTATTCAGGTCGGTGATTGGTAACCTTTACCAACACAGTCAGTCATCCAACTTCTCCACATCTCTTATGTGCGACCCTGCAGGCTCATATCGCGTTGGCAGTGAGATTACATGTTTGATCACTTCCAGATCATCATGGTGACTCCAACAGACTCCCACTTGATCTCGAAAGTATCAAAACAAAAACCTCACAAACAATGAGCGGCATCTAGCAATGCATCATTGCTCCCCAAGCAATAAGAGTTAATAACTCATAAGCCTTTATGACCAATGTATCAGCGTTGTCTTTGTCCCTTTGTCCCTTACATCCAGAAAGAACTAGAGGCATGGACCGTGTCACCCTCGTAATAGCTCAATCCAAGTTTCTTGATCCAGGACGGACTTCCAGAGAATGGTGAGTCCAATATCACATATTGACTCAACCAAGCATGGCCATGCATTTCTCAGTCCAGTTCCATCAAGGGGCCCATGGATGCAACTCCTGTCATACAGGAGGACAAATCCCATATCTGCTCACACACAAACACCCAAATGATTCGTAACATGCCCAACAACCACCCTTATCATCAACCTTTCTCAAGGAAGACTTTAGATGGCATCAAAGCACGCTCTTCCTCACTTGATGAATGCTGTGACTTCAGGTCAAAGGACCACAACACCATTGTCAAATGAGACCTACTCGTGACACGATTGGATGACAATCCACATAGTAGTCTCAGGTTGGGTCTGTCCAGTATAACTTGTTCACTAACAAGTACCCACGTGATGACTTGATATCACAATATCATGACCTGTGAGAACCAGTCATCAGTCAACGCACGTGCTAGCCTTCATGTATCATCATCACCCTTAGCTTCTATGATGATACTCGACCAGGGACCTTTAAGAATGAAGCTTCAAATAAATCATGGGCTCTCACATTCAAGTCACGTACTTGATGTCCCATGGAAGCGAACATTCTAAGGGTATCTATTATGTTAACATTTAACTATCATATAGAAAATGACATAATAAAAGAACTTGCCATTAATTGTAAAAGAAAAACTAGGTACACAGTTCATCATATGAACAAACAGCCAACAAAATACAAGATTACATGCAACCCACAAGATTCTCGCTAGAGTTGATCATTTAGGTATCGTATACCCATCGATCTAGTATGACCATCATGCTTTCTCTGCGCGAGAGGCTTTGTCAGCGGATCCGCAATATTTTCCTCAGTCGGCACTCTGCAAATGTTTACATCTCCTCGTTCGACAATCTCACGAATAAGATGAAAACGCCGGAGTATGTGCTTGGAGCGCTGATGAGATCTAGGTTCCTTAGATTGTGTAATTGCACCATTGTTATCACAGTAGAGAACTACGAGACCAACAATGCTAGGAACTACATCAAGCTCGCCGATGAATTTCCTAATCCATACAGCCTCCTTCGCCGCATTAGCTGCTGCGATATACTCGGCCACTGTTGTAGAATCAGCAACTGTCTCTTGCTTGGAACTCTTCCAGCTCACAGCTCCTCCATTCAGGCAAAACACAAAACCTGACTGAGACTTGGAGTCTTCTCTATCAGTTTGGAAGCTAGCATCCGTGTAACCACTTACAACGAGCTCTTCCTCTCCACCATACACCAAGAACACGTCCTTAGTCCTTCTCAATTACTTCAGGATATTCTTGACTGCAATCCAATGACATTCACCGGGGTCTGACTGATACCTGCTAGTCATGCTCAAAGCAAAGGAGACATCGGGTCGAGTACATAACATCGCGTACATGATTGATCCAATTGCCGAAGCATATGGAATCAACTTCATGCGGTCCTTGTCTTCACAAGACTTTGGACACTGGTCCTTAGAGAGATTCACACCATGAGACATGGGCAAAAATCCTTTCTTGGACTCAAGCATGTTTAACCGCTTCAACACCTTTTCGATGTACCTACTCTGGGTCAAACCCAGCAACTTCTTCGATCTATCTCTATAGATCTTAATACCGAGTATATAAGTCGCTTCACCCAAGTCCTTCATTGAAAAGCAGTTCCCTAGGTTGTTCTTAACAACTTTTAGGGTAGGAATGTCATTCCCAATCAACAGTATATCATCTACATACAATATCAGGAAGACAACAATGCTCCCACTGATTCGCTTGTAAACACAAGGCTCATCTTCATTCTTGATGAAACCAAACTCTTTGATTTTCTCATCAAAACGAAGATTCCAACTTCGAGAGGCCTGTTTCAGTCCATAAATGGACTTATTCAGATTGCATATTTTAGTGGCTTCATCTGGGGATACAAAACCCTCGGGTTGTGTCATATACACTTCCTCAAGGAGGTTTCCATTAAGGAAAGCCGTTTTGACATCCATCTGCCAGATCTCGTAGTCATAATACGCAGCAATAGCAAGCAATATCCTAATGGACTTTACCATGGCAACAGGGGAAAAGGTCTCATCATAGTCAATACCATGAATTTGCTTGAAACCTTTAGCCACCAGTCGCCCTCTGAATGTCTGTATATTCCCATCCATGTCGGTCTTCTTCTTGAAGACCCACTTGCACCCTATGGGTCGTACCCCTTCAGGTGGTTCCCCCAAGTTCCAAACTTGGTTTGCATACATGGAGTCCATTTCGGATTTCATAGCCTCAAGCCATTTGTCGGAGTCCGGTCCATTCATAGCCTCTTGGTAGGTTGCTGGTTCATCATCATGATCCATAAGCAACACATTACCTATTTGAGACACGAGAAATCCATATCTCTAAGGCTCAAACCTCGGTCTACCAGATCTACGTAGGACTTGTGTTCCCTGAGCTGGTTCTCTAGCTACAACATCTTGTAGTCCTGTCTCAGAATCCAATTCCGGTTCATTCACTACATGTAGTTCTTGAACTTCTTCAAGCTCTACCTTTTCAGTCTTTCTTGATAAGAACTCTTTCTACAAGAAGACACCAGTCCTTGCGACAAACACTTTGCCCTCGGACGGTAGGTAAAAGTAATACCCTTTCGTTTCCTTAGGATATCCCACCAGATAACATTTATCCGATTTGGGTTCCAGCTTGTCAGGCATTTGACGTCTCACGTATGCCTCACAACCCCAAATTTTAATGAACGACATACTAGGACACTTCCCAGTCCATATCTCATATGGTGTCTTCAGAACCGTTTTCGTTGGAGCGCGATTCAATGTCATTGCAGCAGTCTCTAAAGCAAAACCCCAAAAGGAAACAGGCAAGTCTGCATGACTCATCATCGAACGTACCATGTCTAACAGAGTACGATTTCTCCTCTCAGACACACCATTATGTTGTGGTGTTCTAGGTGGAGTAAGCTGTGATACAATACCACACTCTTTCAGATGATCACGGAACTCATGACTCAGGTATTCGCCACCTCGATCAGATCGGAGTGCTTTAATCCTTTTACCCAACTGGTTTTCTACTTCATTTTTGAACTCTTTGAACTTTTCAAAGGTCTCGGATTTGCACTTCATAAGATACGCATATCCGTATCTACTGAAATCATCAGTAAACGTAACAAAGTAGAAATACCCTCCTCTAGCCATGGAACTCATGGGTCCGCATACATCACTATGTACAACACCCAAAAGATCCTAAGCCCTCTCAGTATAACCAGTGAAAGGAGCTTTAGTCATCTTGCCTAACAAACAAGATTCGCATTGCTCAAATGATTCATAATCAAATGAGTCCAAAAGTCCATCTCTATGGAGCTTGGATATGCGCTTCTCGTTGATATGGCCCAAACGACAATGCCAGAGAAAAGTAGGGTTCGAATCATTTGTTCTTAGTCTTTTATTATTTTCTACATTACAGATCAGATGGTCCCAGTTCAAAACGTAAAGACCATTAAACAATTGGGCTACAGCATAACAAACATCATTCTTAAATATAGAACAACAATTGTTCTTAATTATTAAAGAAAATCCAATCATGTCCAAACATGAAATAGATATAATGTTTCTAGTTATCGCCGAAACAAAATAACAGTTATCTAGTTCTATTACAAGCCCACTGGGCAAAGAAAGACGGTAAACTCCTACGGCTACAGCAACAACTCTTGCTCCATTGCCGACGCGGAGGTCCACCTCCCCTTTACTCAGCAATCTTCTCCTTCCCAGTTCCTGCACATTTGTACAAATGTGAGAACCACATCCGGTATCCAATACCCAAGATGAAGGAGCAGAAAGGTTTATCTCTATAACGTAAATATTTGAAGCGGAAGTCATACCTCCCCTCAATTTCTGCAGACCCTCAATGTATGAAGGACAGTTCCTCCTCCAATGACCAGCCTTGCCACAGTGGTGGCATTTTCCTTCCTTCACCGTGCTCTTCTTTTTCATCAGTGCTGAAGACTTGGGCTCAAGATATGACTTAGGTCCTACCTTCATCTTCTTGGAGCCCTTGGCTTTGCCCTTGCCCTTATGCACCATCAGTATGGGGCTGGCAGGCTTGGCCTTCTTCATGTTGATTTCGGCAGTTCTCAACATGCCTAGGAGTTCGGGCAGTGTCTTGTCTATCTCATTCATGTTGTAGTTCAAGACAAACTGCTCATAACTGTCCGGCAACGATTGCAGGATCAGATCCGTGGCCAACTCTTGACCAAGAGGAAAACCCAGCCTTTCAAGGTTCTCTATATACCCAATCATCTTGAGTACGTGAGTCCCTACTGAGTCTCGAACTCCCATCTTGCACTGAAACAACGCTTTCGTGATGTCGAACCTCTCTTGACGAGCCTGCCCTTGAAACATTTTCTTGAGATGCTCGTCAATCTCCTTGCACCCCATGTTCTCATGTTGCTTCTGAAGCTCAGAGTTCATGGTGGCAAGCATAAGGCACTCAACATCCAAAGCATCGTCAGTATACTTCTTATAAGTATCTTTCTCAGCACGGGAAGAATTCCCGGTTGGCACCTCGGGGGCTTCTTCTTCCAAGACATAGAGCTTTCGCTCTTGCCTGAGAACAATTCTCAGGTTCCTATACCAGTCCATATAATTTGTCCCACTGAGCTTATCCTTCTCAAGGATGGCTCTCAGAGACAACGTGGAGTGCGCAACGCTTGCCATGGAATTCTACAAGAATTTATGCAGAATAAAATCAGTACCTAAATTTCAATTACAATTTATTCTAATTAGGACTTCAATTAAAAATACTCCCACTATTTTATTCGAAAAGATAGCCCTCACTAGCAATTCGGAGAGTTCATGCGAGCTACTCTCTTAGTGGACAAGATCCGTATTTCACCAACACTATGAGTCCGCTTTGGCGTTCCTCTCACGATGCGGTTATTTAGGTAGGCAACGCTTGCCAATTGCATCCTCATGCAATTCTTGTATGGTTGGTGAATAACTCCTTATTCGCATCCATCATATGGTGCATGCCAACCCTATGCCTCTAGGCACTCAACCTTTGAGGTCACCTAGTTAAGCTGGACCCGATGTCGACAGTGGGATATCACAATTATACGCTCGCACCCTTACCAAGATAGATTAATGTACCTTGCTTTGGCAAGCCCACACTTCATCGATCGAGGCAGGAAGAGTGTTATCCATCGGAAGGCATCCGAACACTTAATATTTGATGAAGGGATTTCAAATATAGGTTAACAATTAACCATGATCAACATTTGATCGACGTGCACATCCAAAGAAAAACAATTCTTCTAAAACCACATGCATCCCATATGTGCACATCCTGACACCATCAACATTTGATAGAAGGAAGGGCTAAATCTGAACATCCGGAAATTTCCAAATCCTCAGATTTACATGCATTGGACAAAGGAAAAGACAACTCAACTTAAAGCAGTAGACAAGATCATCTCTCTTTGTTGGATTCATAATCCAAAACATATTCGAGGGATGGTTACTGCTAAGGAGACAATAATTTCTAACACTTAGAAATCCACCGAAACTCCAATCGTTCTTGGCAAGGTACCAAGACTAAATCTAGACATTTAGAACACTTCTAAATCTCTACATTTACACGCACTGGAATAACAAACTTCCAAAACAACGATCATGGCCGAAACCTCGCTCTGATACCACTGTTGGGTTTCTCTATAGGGTTGGCACAACATTTGTGCGCGCAGCGGAAAAGTAAACATCAAGAAAAACCCAAAGAGATGTGGATCGGGCTATGAACGTTGAATCAAGAAGTTAGCAAAACTAGGCAAAAATTACCTCGGTGGCGTTGAGTCACAACCCAACGGAGATGCTCCAAACTTTATCTGCTTGCTAGTGGCGAGTTCTACGTGGAATAGTGTCCACGTTTCTGCAGAAGTCCACACGAGCGGGAGAACACCGATCTATCCGTCACATGGATTATCGGGAAGGAGAAGACCGCACCTCGGCTATCCAACGGACTGCTAGGTCCGCGCCAGGAAGAGCAGCACCAGCGACAGTCGCTGGAGAAGAGGCGGTCGACGGAGTAAACACGGCGGCGGCAGAACTCTTCCGTCGGCGGCGGGGATCGGGATCGACGCAGCGAAAGGCGGAACGGCTTCCGTCGGGTTCGATTCGCTACAGGAGAAAATCGCGAGCGCGCCTTATCCCGAAAACCCTAAGGGTCCTATTTATACTAAGGTATAAATAAACCCAGGAAAATCGCTATCCGCAGACCACCCGAAATTAGGGTTCAGAATCGGCGAGTATCATTCGGTGAGAATCGGCGACAATCGGCGAGAATCACTGAGCAGGTTCGGTGAGAATCGATCGACGAGTATCATACAGGATCAGCGAGAATCAGAGTACAATACTCGACGATTCTCGTCGATCGTCGAGCCGCGCTCGACGATACACAACGATACTCGACGATCGTCGAGCCGCGGTCGACGACAATTGTCGAAGTAGTCGATCATCGAGAATCAACAATTGATTCTCGACGATTCTCGTCGATCGGCGAGAATCAGAGAGACGATTCTCGCCGATCGGCGGGAATCAGAAGATGATTCTCGACTAATGTCATCGACCCTCGGACGACAATCCCAACCAGCCCATCAAGGCAACATTTGCCCAACCCGATGATCCTATAAGGCAACACTTTGCCCATAACCCTATTCAGGTCGGTGATTGGTAACCTTTACCAACACAGTCAGTCATCCAACTTCTCCACATCTCTTATGTGCGACCCTGCAGGCTCATATCGCGTTGGCAGTGAGATTACATGTTTGATCACTTCCAGATCATCATGGTGACTCCAACACCAATACCCCCTGGTTCCTCTGCTCATGTATAGTCTCCTAATGGGGTTTATCCCCGTTCCTTCTTTCCCAAATGACCTGCCCTCGAGGACGGTCTCTACGACCTCAAATCATTGTATAGTCGGTCGGTCTCTTCCGGCAATTGACTGTAAGCTGATCTGCTTCCCTTTTCTTGGCCATTTCCAGAATCTTGGCCAAGCTTCGCTCGGAGATGAAGAGGAGGGTGTATCTCATGTCGTCGTACTGCCCCTTATAGAACCTCCTGGCATGACCAACATCGTCCAACTGATAAGAGTCTGCATAGCGGGCTAGGTGAGTAAACTCCTTGTAATGCTCCAGCACTGTCCTGTTGCCCTGCCTCAACTACAGGAACCTATCCTCCAACTCGTCCCTTGCCGAGTAAGGTATGAAATGTCCCAGAAGTGCTGTTATGAACTCTCCCCAAGAGATATCTACGCAATCCATATCCGCAAAAGTGGTGTCCAGCTGTGACTTCCACCACCTCTTTCCATGTGACTCCAGGCAGGAGACTACCAAAGCAACTTCCTCCTCCGTGGGGAATCGAATCCCCGTAAGAATCTGATAGATGGTATCTAACCATTCCTCCGTGCGAATAGCTGACTCCGTCCCCAGGTAGGATGGAGTGGAAAGTGCCCGGAAGGCACTCATCCAGTTGGCCCCGGGATTTGGTTGTGGAGTCGGGGCTTGTTGAGTTTTAAAGGCCTCCAGAATGGCCATCAGTGTTTTCCCTATCTCTGTCTGCTGGAACGGAGCTGCAGACGGCGGAGTTGGAACTATATTCGGAGCCTGAGGTGTCCCTTGCTGTGGAGTAGGGTTCGTCGCAGGCTACAAGGAAAATTCCAATTGTTAGATAGCGTACGAATGGAATAAAAGAAAGAGAACAATGGACTTCTACAAGTGATTTCCCTTATGGGCACACCACTGCTTCTGCTGCTAGTTTGTCCGCAAACTAAGCTCGAGCGGGGGAGGCCTAAGGTTTTTTGTGGACCAATTCTCTTTCGATCGAGGTTTTACTCTGATACCACTTGTAAGACCCCATTTTTTCTTTTTCAAACCCGGGGGTCTTATGCCCAGAATCGCCGTTATGCGGTGGCACCGACACTCGGGAAGGCTGCCACTATAAAACACTGATTCTGCTGGCCTTTTCGATCATCAAATAGAGAGTAGTAATCATAAACTGAATTATAATTGAGTCCACAATCATGATATAAAAATGAGAAACCACAACCAATCCATAAATATAGGAAAAAAAGAGTATTACAATAGAACAGTACAAATGAAATATAAACGGGCTTAAGCCCGGTACATCAGATCGTCACTACAATCTCTCGCGGAAGCTATAAGAAAGACAAGTCACTCACGGAGCTGGTTACTGGTGCATCGGTACTATACTGGCCCACCTCCAAGAGCACCGTACTCCGCTGGTGCTGTGTCCCCTGATGTTACTCCCTGTCTCCCATCCGGAGCCCCAGTAATGTTGTAGTCCGAAAAATATTAGTCACAAAGAGTAAGTCCTATCATCCCCTACCCCTCCTCGATGGCTCCTAGGCACCGAGCGGGAAGGAGGAAAGGGAAGCTATGAAGGTGGAGAGTAAGTAAAGCAGGTGACGGTGGAACTATTCTAGCAGTTAATTTATAAAATATAAACAGCTAAGGAAGAAAGGTACAAACTAGCAGTTCTACAATAGTAGGCTGTAAAGTAAACAAGTAGAGTAAAGCAACACAGGTAAGAAAAACATTCTAAGGAGTAAGTAACCTTAACTTATATGAATTCCCATACAAACTTATAAGTTAAGGGGTCTTCTACAAGGCTCCAATTGTATAAAAAGTGTCATACTAATTTATACGTTTGGGTGTCAATTCTATGCAAGTATGAGTGTAGTAATATGCTATGCCATGATTCATGCAAGTGCAACTCATGCACACGACTCTATACGCACAGACCTCTTGTTCCCCCTATTTGGGCAGCTAGATTCACTCGCAGTAACCTCCGTTGTGGCAAATGGAGATAGTGGGTCGGGCCCCCAACACCTAGGCTGGTATCCACACTACCAGGCCTAGCCATTATGTACGCATCTGGAAGGACACAACCTAGAGTCTCCGCGTACTATGCTGGCCATATCCACCAGAATTTCCCTGGCCAAGTGTCCCACACTGCCGAGTCAACGTATCGACGTCGGTGTGAACGACCATCCAATACTGAAAACCAACCATCTTATTTTTGAATCCAAATCCTTCCGAGCCACCAGCTCCCCGGACTATCCCGTCCATTACATCTACCTTTCGAACCTACCGTCCGGATGGCTAATCAAACTAACCTAACCAACCTCCCGAGCTACCGGGGTGTGTTAATAATGAATCCCTACTTATACTAATTGCACTTTTAAATATTTATTTTACTTACTGTTTATGTTATCCCAGGACTGGCCAAGGTATTCCCCGTGAAGGGCTCTCAAGGGCACTAGGATCTATGATGGTAGCTGAAGTCCATCATTCCCTTTCGCAAGGAACTTACTATTATTGGTTGTTACCCAACTCCCAATCCCTTTAATATTGTACTGGATCAAACCCTTGTGTATTTGACTCTTTCTCTCTCCACGGGGAAGACGATGTTTCGTCGACCCCGAGCACCTGTTAACATTAGTCAAACCTCCCACTCCTCATCCCGACTATCGATGATAATCTCATTTCACTTACCAGATCAATACACTAATATCCCAACTCCCTAGGTTCATTTTGCACCATATTATGATTTCTACAGTTTTTACTAAACACAGACCATCCTAAGCTATATGATGTATACAACGGGAGGTACTCCAAATTATCATCCAAAATCCCTATAATATTTATTGGGGGTCTATCATGACATGATTAGCCTAAATCCAGAAATTTATAATTTTCCTAATTTACTTGATAAATTATTTAATTTCCTAAGAGATACAAATGTCTTAGTTTGAACATGAAGTACTATTTTCAGGGATGCAAAATGTTCCACAAAATTTTGATAAATAAAAGACAACTACTTATTAGTAAATTAAAGTCTCCAAATTTTCAGTAAGACTTAAACCACTAAACATAATTTTTGAACATAACCTACATTAACTGAGTTAAAGAGGCAAGTACTGCAAATATACTTCTAAAAATTATGAAAAAAAAAATCAAGGATGAATATAAAGACATATAAACACTCCACGTCAAGTTTCATAATTTATCAGTGAATAATGAACTCTATACTTGATTTTCTCATAATAATCCAAGTTAACAGGTTAATGAACTAAGTACAACAACTATTCATCTAAAAATTGCAATAAAATTCCCATATGAGCATACTGACCTAGAAACACTACTGATCAAGTTTCATGATTTTCCAATAAAGAGAGAGCTCCAAATCTATTATAGATCATATTCCCATATTTATATACTTGTGAAGTAAGCACTAGAATTTACATTTAAAAATTACAATATAATTCATGTATGATCATAATGGTCTAAATCGCACTTTGCCCCAATTTCATAATCATCTAATGGATATTAAGATCAAATTAAAAACAAAATTAATTAGGGCAATATGACTACACTACCAAGTTTCACAACTTTTCACAGAGTTCTAATTAGCTATTCTTCAATTTTAAGGATGGTGACCTAAACTAGGGTTAGAGTTTTGAGGTGTTTAACCATCTCCAAATCCTCTAAGATTTTCACCAGATGACTTTAGCTACCCTAGTGTCCTCTCTACCAAATTTCAAGTCCATACAAGGGAATTTTACCCCATGCCCTTCTCAAACCACCAAAGTCGAAATTTAGGGTTTGAACTTGGGTCCTAGGGCAACTATACACTAATCCACCCCATCTCCCATGGGAGGGTGTCCACGGTCATAACAAACCAGTTGACAAAGTTTCAGCATCTGTTGAGGTGATTTGGCCACCCAAATCCACAAAGTGCACTTTTGACCTAAGTACCCTTTTTAGGGTAAAACTAGGGTCTGCTCATTTCCCTACCAAATCAACTCAAAATGAGTTTAAAATTTATACAGAACCTCATGATGACCCTAAGGGCCACCCACCCAAATTTGGGAGGGTTTGGAGGTAATTAGTTCTTCTAATTAATTTACCCTTGGATTATTAAATATTTTCAGCAACTATAGAAAAATTATCTCCAAAAATTCCCATTTTTGGACTCGACCTATGTATATGTAGGGTGACTCCCTATCCAAATTTCAGGTCATTTGGACAAGGGATGTATTTATATTCATCATTTTTCCTGTAGGTGCCCCTAGTTATTTTTAATAAATTGAAACATTAAATATAATTTCTGTGACAAAATGAAATAATATGAAATCATATCCTATAGTTTAAATCCATCTCCAGCACGAATCTTAAAGCCCATCTAAGGGTGGTTGGGTCGTCTTCTAGCTCCAGTCGATGGCCAGGATCATCCCGTCCTGGAGACACTTCCCGGCCAATTTCCCGGCCATCCGGCCGCCTCCTTGCCCGGCCACCGCCACCACCACCTCCATTGAGGTGGTGTCTATCGCCAGGCAGTGGTACATCTGCCGGAGGGGCGGATTCCGGCGATCCCGACGAGTTCATTCTTGTGAAAAAACCAGGAGAAAGCTTCTCCCGATCGGGCTCAATTGATCCCGAATCATGGTCCTAACAATTCCTATGATCTACCCACAGTGAGATAGGAAGGGGAGGACATTGCTTGCGGCATGGAGACGCGTCGATCGGCAGGATGCCATTGGTGGTGGAGGATTCATCAGAGTTCTGCAACTGTACAGTGAAGTTGCTCGGGATCGTCGGGGCAAGGGTGGAAACGAAAGCTTGCAATCCAGTGAACCTTTTAAAACAATAAAATGGGGAAGGGGGTGGTCATGGCATCAATGCCATTAATGGCCATGAATAGCTTGGCTCGACCATGGTGGTGGGGAGGTGAATTGGGCTCAATCTAGCTAGGAAACGGCTGGAAATGTCTCCTCTTCCCCAGAGGAGCTGAACCTAGCCCTTAATGGAGGGATAAGAAGGGCCTTCCTTCATGGCACCATTAATGGCCATGAATAGGATTTCTCTGCCATGATGGTTCTGAGCATCCATTCAATGAAAAGGTCTATAAAAGCTCTTGATCTTCTCAGAGCTATTAGGGGAGATGAAGCAAGCAATGAAGAAGGGCCCTTGTCTTCCCTATGGCATGAATGGCCTTTACCTCCTTTTCTCTCTACTCCATTAAAAAGGAATTTGGAGTTTTATCTCTCCTGCCATTCATGGATGAATTATATCGTGGCACTAGCCTAAATGCAGCCCACTAAGCTATTATAAAGTGGTTCGGGAGTGGTTACCCCAAATGGCTAGGGGCTTGAGCTTAGGTTAGCCCTTTTTGAGCTATGTTTGACTTAACCTACCCTTGGGTTGACTTTGGTCAAATTGAGCTTTTGTGTCAGCATTAATGGACCTTGGTGACCTATTGGCCTCCCCTAGGGTCTAGGTAGGGATTGGTAGGGTTGAGTTGGCAACTTGAAGGTCACTTGTCCCTTATTAAGGGCACTTTCAACACTTTGAGGCTGGATTTGACTTGGGTCAACTTAGCCACTAAGGTTGACTCCAATGGGTCCTTGGTGACCCATTGACCTCAATTTAGGGTTAGGAGGGCATGGGTGGGGTCCACTTGGCTAGGGGAAGGTCAATTGATCCTAAGTAGGTTAGTTTGACCCATTTAGGTTTAGGGTTGACTTAGGTCAACTTAACAACTTTGACTGCCCACAGTGGGTCCTTAGTGGCCCATTGGACTGCCCACAGTGGGTCCTTAGTGGCCCATTGGACTACCCAAGGTGTTAGCGGTGTTATGGTAGGGTAATGGGATCAGGTTGTAGCCCTAAAGTCAAACCTTAGGTCTAAATGTTGAGAATGAGCTATAGTTAAACCAAGGTAATTTTCTTCACCTTGGGCATTGCCCACTTGGTTAGAGCTTCTGATGGTTTTGTCATGACCTAGTCATGAAAAGACAAAATCCTAGGGGTCTAGTTGTTTGAATGATGTTATAGCTTACCCTAGAATATTCATCACTGTCAAGGAAGGGCCTTTCATCCCCAAGAAATTGTCTACTGTGGATGCAAATGTCAAGACCCCAAGACCTACTATGAGATGATAAAGGATGAAGTTATTTTTTCCATAATGGATATTAGGGCACAGAATATAATGGTGACTGCCTTAGAAGATTCTACTTTAAAAAATCGGGTACACTGTAATACTACAAAGTAGATGTGGGACACACTAGTGGTCTACATAGAGGGAACAGAGGAAGTGAGAGATGACAGGAAGTCCATACTCAATCAAGAGTATGAGGCATTCAGGCAGAGCAAGACTGATAACATAACTGAATGATATGCAAGATTCTTCAGAATAGTCAACGAGTTGAGGACATATGGAAGAGTCTTCAGCACTTATAAGCTAAATAACAAGTTTCTCAGGTCTCTAAACTGAAACTGGGAAACTAAAATCTATGTCATCAGAGAGGTGGCAAAGCTTGTTGATACTCCAACAGCAACTCTGTTTGGTAAGCTATTGTCCTATGAAATGCAACTAAGAGCCAGGAAATAGGAGGAGAAAGTCAGTAAGTCCCAGGCCAAATAAAAATATGTAGCCTTCAAAGCTGAGCCACAAGGCGGAGTAGAAGAAAGACACATTCTACACCAAGGAGGGATGTTGAATCTAACTCAGAAAAATTAGAGACCAGCACATCAGACTATCATATGTTTGATGAAGACTTTACTTCCTTCTCCAGGCAGTTCCAGAAGCTTATGAAGAAGAAACAATGGAGAAGCAGGCCCTCCTCCTCCTCTCATCCCAAAGAAGACTACTTCAAGGGCAGGAAGAAATCCTCTAAGGAGAAATCCTTCCTTGCAAAGAAGAAAAAGAGCTGAACTGACTGTTCCTCTTTAGAGTTAGAAAGAGAAGAGGATGATGAAGCCTATATTGGGATGTAATCTGCTGAAGTAGAAGTAGAAGAGGCAGACTTCATTGAAATGATGGATGTTATTACTGAAGAAGCTGATATAAATCATCATGCTACAAGGATTGAAGTCAGGGCCCCTTTATCACAGTCATATGGTGATAAAGAGGTGGATGGAGAAGAAGATGAAGAAAACTACTTCTATGGCCTAATGGCTTTGTCAGATGAATAATCCAGCCAGTAACATCCTAGTCAACCAAATGTAAATTCTTTGTCCAAGTCTTCTTCTGAGTCAGGCTATGAGACCAGCCCAGATTCTGAAGCTCATTCATCAAGTGATGAAGGAGATTCTGAGTCTGAGAAAGATTTCAATTCTGTAATTAACAATTATGTTATCCTTCTTAGTGCTTTCAAGCAAAGCAAGCTGTTGGATAAGAAGCAAGCTATGGAAATTGCCTCCCTTTAGTTCTCTGCTTCCCAGCATGCTGATTCAGCCTCACTGCTTGATCAGAAAATGAAAGAGATCAGTGAGCTGAAAACTATCTCCTTCATTCAGATAGCAACCATAGTGTTCCAGGAAGATATAATAAGGTGCCTGAAAGTGTTGTTGGAGAGGGAGAATAGAATAGTGGCTTGTTATTCAAAGCCCAGTTCAGTGTTTCCCTTGAAAGAAACCATGACTTCCCAAAGGGGTAAGAACAGGTTGGGATTCAACAGATCCACAAGAATTGTCAATTCCAAAGGAAAGGACAAAGCTCCAACATAGCCACTGGCCTCAAAGCTTGCTCTTACATTCAAGAGAATGGTTCTACCTTCCAACAGGTATGACCTAGAGAGCACTTATGGTCACTGGAAGAATGATAGTTCCACTAGTGTAAGAAAAGATGCACCACAATATAGTGGTAGATATAGCAAGGGTGCAAGTGCCTTCAAGGCAGCCCATGAGGAAATTCAAATGGCATATCCTGGACCATTTGTTTTTGGTGCACCAGCACCTTAATTCAATGGTAAAGTTGCAAACTATTCTCAAAAAATTCCAACCCACTCTAAGACTAAGGGCAAGTCTGTTAGTGACCTAATTTGGGCATCTTAGAGGCCATCAAGAGTGTGATTTTTGAAAAGAAGGCAGGTACTGGTAGGGCTCAAGATATCCTAAGCACTTCTAGACTGTTCCTACACCTTCTAGACTAAGAGCTACCATTAATACAGCGACTAAACAAGCTCTTAAAAGAAGGTACATTTTTTATGTGTGCTGGTGCTGTGGCAAAGTGGGCCACTATACTATAAATTGCTGGCACAATACAAGTGTTCCAAGAGTAAGAGAGAGCTTATCGGTCAGAAGAGCTGCATGTAGGCATGGGTATTATCAGACTAACAAGCACCTAGGACCCAATAAGAATCCTAAGGTTAACTGATTTATGCCTTGCAGGTCAGTCCAAGTGGTCATACCCCTAGATCGTACTTATACAGTGAGTGTTCCTTGAATTTGGATGTAGCATAATATATATTAAGTGATAAAATAAAAGTTACCAGAAAAAAGCATCATGCTCCAAAAGCTGCACCAAAGAAGTGGTTAGAGGCATACCTCTAACCCACTCAAAATCTAGAAGACAAGCATTCTTAGCTTGGTGGTCTGCCACGGAGTTTGCCTTGCGGTTTATAAGAGAGACAACAATTTTGGGGAAGGCAGGAAGTAGGCGGGCTATGGAAGCTTCACAATCTTAAATGTAACCTCCAGCAAGGATTTTGTTTATCCGTGAACAGACGTCGAATGAGTCCCCTTCCAGGATTGCTCCTACGAAATCAGCGTCAAGCTGAGAAGCGAGATTAAGTGTAGCTTGGGCAGCACGGAGTTCGGTTATGCACACCAATCTACTTCTTTGTCGGACCCCCACGGAAGCAATTAGGCTTCCCCCATGATCCGGATAGAGCAGCCCAAGTCGGCGACGTTATTATCCATCACAGATCCATCAAAATTTATTTTGATCCATCCAACGGGCGGGGGCGTCCAAGTAGATTGTGGGCTACAATGAGATGACCAGTGTCTGCGCGATGTATCATGTAAAGCATTGATCAGGATTGTAGCTGGTTGCATATATGGCTCACCATGTATGTAGTTGTTCCTTGCTTTCCAAATATAATAGAATATGGAGGCAAAAATGGTAGCAATTTCTAGCTCGTTACCTATTAGCATTTCACTCTCAAAGAATTCCATCATATTTCTGCCCAAAATATTGGGTGGGATGTCGAGGCGTGATCCTTCCGATTTAATTTTTGAGAAAAAACGGCAACAACTCATCATGTGGTCTGTCATCTCATCCACACCGCTGTCCCAAGGGCACATTGCATCATTTCATAGGCGGTGATAATAGAGCCATGTGTGGGTAGGTAGCAGGTCATTGGTGGCATGGCAAATATGCATCATCATTTTAGGCTGGGATTTTATTTTCCAGCAGTTGCGGCCGGCGAGTGTGTACGATAAGCACTCGATATATTAGATAGCAGCAGCATCCAAGGTCTCATTCTCAGTTTGTGCCCAGACAAGCCTGTCGGCCCCGTCTGCATTAGCACGAGGCAAATTTTTGATTGAGGTAATAAGATAGGCCCCAAACATAGAGAGACGGCTATCATCCCATTGGCCGGCCTCATTTAAAAAATCATCAACGTGATCAGGTAGGGAGGAAACATTAACATATGTGGGCCACTTTGAAATGGGGAGAGGGCTTAACCAAGCGTCGTTCAAGGATGAGACGGTGAGTGTTCCAGTCACATGACTAGAACAAGGAGCATGCTTGTGGAGTACACTCCAGTAGAGAATGGACCCAAAGTCATCTCTGGTGGTTTAGAAAGGTGAGTAACTAAAGGTTTTGGTAAGATATCAAATGACATAATCATTATCATACAAGTAGCTTTTGTGAAAGAGTTGCAACATAACCTCAGAAGTATAAGCCAACTTTGTGATCTTGGCTATAACATTTTTTTCCTCAAGGATGAGTGCCAAATTAGGAGGTCAAGTGACCAAGGGGTCATCTTGAAAGGCACTAGGAGAGGAAATATCTATTTTCTCAATTTTGATTGTGAAAGTAAGGACTTTCCCATATGCTTAGTTGTAGATGAGAAAACCTCATATTGTGTCCAACAGAAAAAGAGGCTGGATCATCTTAACTAAAAGACCATAGGCAAACTCTTTAGTGAAGAGTTAGTCAGAAATTGCCCCAAGTTAAAATGCATTTAAGAGGGTATCTAGTCTGCATACGAAAAGAGAAAGCAGACTGAGACCTCCTTCAAGAGCATTGGCGATGAAGACTCAGTGAGGTGCATATACCTCCTGCATATGGACTTGTTTGGTCCAATGCCAGTTCAAAGTCTAGGTAGGAAAGTCTACACCCTTGTGGTTGTTGATGACTTTTCTAGGTTTGCCTGGGTGTTCTTCCTTAAGAGGAAGGATGAAACCCTTGAAGTCTTCAAGACTTCTGTCAAGAAGATACATAATGAACTAGACAGTACTATGGTCAAAATCAGAAGTGTCCATGAGACTGAATTTCAGTCTACAAGCATGCCAAGATTCTGTGAAGAGAAAGGGATTCACCGGGAATTCTCCTCTACTAGAACACCCCAGTAAAATTGAATTGCTGAGAGGAAAAATAGAACCTTCATAGAGGCTGATAGGACATTATTAAGTGACACATCTCTCCCAAAATATTTCTGAGTTGAGGCAGTAAACACTGCATATCATGTCCCTAACAAAGCTTCTATCAGCAAAAGCCACAAGAAGACCCCCTATTAGATCTTAAAAGGAAGAAAACCAAACTTGTCATATTTTAAGGTTTTTGGTAGCAAGTGCTCTATAATGAATAATAAAAAGTCCTATATGACTAAGTTTGCTGCCAAATCCCATGAAGTGATTTTTGTTGGGTACAATAAGAACATGAGGGCATATAGGGTCTACAAATTGACAAGTCTAGTTGTAGAAGAGTCAGTTCATGTTATCTTTGATGAATCATGCATGATTAACTGTGAGCTGCCTAGCTCCTCTTCTAGTTCTGCAGGCATAGAATAAGTGATGGACAAGCTGAACATCAAGGAAGATGCTCTAACTATCAAAGATAAGAGAAAAAATGTGGGATGTTTAGAGGGAGCTCAAGACTCACAAGTTGAGGTTGAAGAACAGCCAGCTGAAGCTAATGAAGAATAGGTAGCTGAAATTAGATTGCCTCCAGCTGTAAGGAATCTGAGGGACCATCCAGCCCACCAAATCTTTGGTGATGCAAGTAATGGAGTCCAGAATAGAAGCACGAGTATCAACACAACTCTCTACTCAAGCTTTTTGTCTCAATAAGAGCCCAAGAAGTTTGAAGAGGCAAACAAAGACCAATTCTGGATTGGAGCAATGAAGGAAGAACTGAACCAGTTCAAGAGATATAAAATCTGGAAGTTGGTTCCCAGACCTAAGCAATAATGTCAAAGGAACTAAGTGGATCTACAGGAACATGTTAGATGAGAATGGCATTATTATCAAGAGCAAGGCTAGACTGGTGGCTAAAGGATACAGGTAAGACGAATGTCTCCCTTCCAGCCTTCAGTGCCAGCCCCTTCTTCTTTATCACCCTGGGATACTCCTCAACTTGAATCTTCAATTCAAGTTCATGTGTCTTTAAGTTTCCAATGAGGCTCTCTATCTTAAGGGTGATGATATCATGTGATTCAGCATTCACCGTCACCTTCGGGTTGAAGCGATGAGTTAAAGATCATAGGATCTTCCTCACTAGATCTCTATTTGAGTATCTCTTCTTGAGGGATTGCGAGGAGTTAACAATCTTGGTGAAGCGTGTATACATGTTTACACTTCCTCGTTGTTCTCCATATGAAATTGTTTGTATTCAGATTTGAGTTAGAACAGCTTCGACTCCTTCACCTGCGAGGTACCTTCATGATTAAGCTCAAGTAGTTACCATATATCATACGCAGTTTCACAATTACAGATTCTATTAAATTTAGTTTTATCCAATAAGCAAAATAAAGAGTTCATTGCTTTGGCATTGTTCGTATATCTAAGCTTGTCGGCGTCATCCCATTTATCGTGTGGTTTGATTAAGACGGTATCATCTATGGTAGTGGTAGGTGCAGTGTATTTTGTCTTGATCATGGCCCATATGTGCATGCTTTGGGTCAACAAAAAATTTTCATTCGTGTTCCCCAGTGATATATAGTCACTCCCCATGAACAGTGGGGGTCTACTCACACCCTGTCCCTCAGGAAATGCATGAACAACATTGGCCATCTTACTTCAGGTTGTTAAGCCTTTTTGAAGTAACCTGCCTCTGATTCCACTTGTTGGATCTAGTGGCCAACCTTAGAGTCATGGGGGGGAATAAGGTTTGCGTAGTATATCAAAAAATCATATTATTTCACTCCACGCAAAAACTAGTTCAGGAAGCATCTGCTGGGTGTTAGGTATCTAACGTGCGGCGGTATGTCTCTGAACTCATTTTTTCTATGCAGATTCTCCATTGGAGATCGATGCACTCTTCAGGACAACACAAACTAACATTCACTGCAGTACACACATGTAGAGAAGTAGGAAATGAATTTCATTGTAAAAATTAAATCAACAACTATTTTAACAATTACAAAATTGTTGGGTATTGTATCCACAATTACCTGGATTTGAAGAAGCCACCTGTCAAGCTAAGATGAATTCACAATGTATTTGATGAAACCTCTTAAGTTGTGCTTGCAGTTCTTCCACGCTAAGTGCACACCAATGTCAGGGTGCAGTAGGTCAATATACACGGGTCTGCACGACGTAATCCCTCGTTGAGCAGATCAGTGTGTTGGCCTACGTGTACTCTCTCTATTGGAGTGCACTTACTTTCAAGTACAGGGCCGTGGTTATGCAAGAGAAGACAAGGAGCAAGGATGGGTCAAGGAGCAGCTCGCGGGTGGAAAGACGAAAATTCGTCTAAGTGTAATTCGACGAGAATCACCAAGTGATTCTCGCCGATTCGGCGAGAATCACTGGTGATTCTCGCCGAATCGTCGAGAATCATTAGTGATTCTCGCCGACTCTATCCGGCTACCTCAAAACGGTGCCAAGTAAGATTCGGCGAGAATCACTAGTGATTCTCGCCTGAACCCATCGCAGAGCAGATCCAGAATAACAAGTTATATTCGTGGAGAATCAAAAAGTGATTCGGCGAGAATCACTAGTGATTCTCGACGAATCGTCGAGAATCACTAACTGATTCTCGCCGATTCGTCGAGAATCACCTGCGATTTTCGCCGATTTTTACTTAGCGATTTCTCTGGAAGCTGCTGGACCGGATTCTGCCGCTGGACTATTTTGAACCAGTTTTCGGGTTTCTACGTGTGGGACCCACAACGGTCATATTGTAAGTGTCTATAGTGTATAAATACACGGGTACTTTTGAACAGTAAAGACAGCGAAGAAGATAAGAAATTCGCGAGCCGTAACGTGACCTAAATCGCCGCTTCCGCTCCGCCGCCGCCGCCGCCGCTTGCGACAAGTTGTTCGCCGGTTGATCGTGGTTTCGCCCAGATCCTCCTGCGACAGAAGCCTAGCTAAGCTCAGCGTCTCACGTGTCTAACCGGAGATCCCTTGTCTCTCGATTTGTAGATCGGGAAAGTCTTCCCCATCCGAATCGATCGAGACGATTGATCCTAGTGTGACCGTTGGTAGACCTAGCTAGCTTCGCTACGAAGTTTGGATCTCAAAGTACAGCAGCCGCGCACCGTCGTTGCCGCCGATCCCGAACCAAGCTGCCGCTCGTATTACCGCCGCCGGTTCTGGGGAGATCCTCTCCAAGAGAGATCTAGGGTTGTAGACTCTTCGTTGACTTCACGAACACGTCGTCGAACGAAGAGGAACACCGTAGTCTCCAAACGAAGTTTGTATCTTGTGTACATTCTAGATTTACTTTTGTTGTAAAGGAACGTTTGTTCCGTGTTGTAAGGGTTGGGTGCAACCCGGTTTGTGGGAGTGTTGACTCCTACGTGTGGAAGGGTTCCTTCCGATAGTGCAAGGATTGAATTTCAATCCTGTTGGAGAAGTGACCGAGTCGTCCCTTGTTGGGAGATAGGTCGAAGGGGGGAAAGTGGATGTACCCAAGTCGGGGAACCACTATAAATTGCCTGTGTATTCTGTGTGCTGTGCTGTTTATTTTTATTGTGCAGGTACATTCGTAAATTCCGCAAAAACGCTGCACGTCACCTATTCCCCCCCCCCATAGGTGAAGATAGTTGACACTAGGTGGACTTTCAAGTGGTATCAGAGGGAGGTTGCTCATCAAAAAGGTTTACACCTTGAGTAGTATCCTGCCACCAGTGTCAGAAGCATGGAGCTGGATTATGAGATATCACCACTCAGACTTCCCGCATGTACAAAGGAGTTTTATCCCGTCTGGAGGATGAGAGTGTCGTATCACTTGGATGCCATCGATCCTCGTGCATATTTCATCCTGGAAGAGGGTCCTTTTATTCCTATGAAGACCTCCGACTCTGGAATTCAAGTGCCCAAGTGCATTGCTAAGATGTCGGAAATGGAACTTTCATTCTTTAATTTGGATAAGAGGATTCGTCAAATTATCATGGATATCTGGTCTGGAGCTTCTCGCTCTAGATTGGAAAAATGTAGGACGGCTAAATCTCTGTGGATGATGATCTCAGAGCTGATGGGGGGGGGGGGGGGGTCAGAGAATGCTGAAATCTGCTGTCAATCAGAGGATGAAGCCTATGTGGGGGTCCTCGCTTCTGAAGATGAAGGCAAGGATCTCTCGGACAGCATCAGAGCTCCAGTGTCCGTGTCAGAGACTGATGAGGCCAGTGAGGAAAGCAGCTCTGATGAGGATGACATAATGGTCACTGGCTCTAATGACAATATCTCTGAAGAGCAGGTAACGTCTTCATCCTGCCCCGTATCTCTTGAAGTTTCTGAAGACAGGAACTGCCTTCCTTCAGAAGATGCTGATTCCCTGAAGAGAGCCCTTCAGACAAGCAACCTACTTGCTGAGGATCAAGCTCAAGAGATTGCTCGACTGAAGACCTTGTTGATTCTCCAATTGGCGTCCAACAAGGTCAAGGACTCTAAAATCTCAGCTCTAGAAAGTAGTCTAGAGAATGAGAAAAGAATAGTATCAAACTTTTCTAAGGTTGATGCTATAAAGAGAAAGCAAGAAAATGGGTGGATCTCCCGGATTATCAATTCGTGGAGAAATGGGGAAACGGTATTCCTGACCCCCCACTCCAAGCAGGAAGGCAACTCATCATGCCTTCAGGTATGACCACAGGAATAGTCGTGGTTACTGCAAGGGTGATCTGTCCCCATGTGGATACACCCGGAGTGCAAGGGCCGTCGTGGCCACCCATGAGAAAATACCGAAGGCTCATTCTGAGCCCTTTGTATTCACTGCCACTGCCTCAACTCGGTGTGAATCTGCATGTCCTAGCTCACATAACACTTCTCACCACCCGAGGACACAGGATAGGGAGGTTAGAAATCATGGTGTAAGTTTTCATGGGGCCTCTGAAAGGGGGATGCCTGAAAGGAGGGCACCACCTTCCCGGCCTCATGACGCTCACAACATGCATTTCTTCCACCCTTCCACGTGTCACGATGGAAGAGGAAATTTTGTGAGGAGATCATGCTCTATCCCGTTTAGACCTAGGACCGTGACTACCTCAGTCACTAGATCAGGTCGGAAACGGCGATACAACATTCACCCATGTTGGTGCTGTGGCAAAGTGGGGCACTTTGCCATCGACTGTTGGCACAACCCCTCTGTGCCAAAGGCAAGGGCTTATCCACATTCACGGGACAGAGGTAGTCTTCCTGGCAGGTTTTCTGAAGGAAGGCAGTCGAGTGTTTATGCTAACAGGAACCTAGGACCCAATATGATTTGGGTTCCTAAGGTAAAGTAATTCTTTCTTGCAGGGTAGTCTAGGTTCCCGTGAATATGATGGGAACTAGACAGCAGGTGTTCCAAGACTGAATTGGAACATGCATCTGGACTAACAGAAGAGATATCTATATAAGCCTACTCACATCGAGCACCTGGTATGTTATAATCAGAGAGACTTAATGCTAACTCTCATAATCACAGGTACTTTTGATCAGTTCAAGGACTTGAGTCATACTGTATCCACATTTACATATATATATATATATATATATATATATATATATATATATATATATATATATATATATATATATATATATATATGTACATTTATACTTATGCTTATACATATATGTGTGCACATCTCAGGATAGGTCTACACGGTAAATACGAAGATTATATACATCATTAAAGAGTTATCGGCAATTCCATTGGTAGACTCGAGATCTATTATCTATACGCTTAAATTAGCTCACTAAAAATTAGCGAAGATTGTCATCAAGAAATGTATGGAAAAGCTGGTTCAAAACCCAAATAGATTGGCTTTAAGATATATATATATTTATAATTTCTAAATTGACATCAGAAGAATTCAAAAATGCTGCAATGTCTATTAACTTGAAGATTTCTAGTAAAGAAACCTTTCGATTTCAACTTAGACAAAGAAACCCTTCGATTTCAACTTAGACAA
The DNA here is from genome assembly GCA_039583875.1 of Platanthera guangdongensis. Classification (NCBI taxonomy): domain Eukaryota; kingdom Viridiplantae; phylum Streptophyta; class Magnoliopsida; order Asparagales; family Orchidaceae; genus Platanthera; species Platanthera guangdongensis. The sequence continues at coordinate 114,903,480 of CM077148.1, read as the reverse complement.
ATTCCCACTGATTCTTAGCAAAGGGATCCCGTTATAACTTGTTAAACCCTTATTATAACCTGTCGTTAACGCAAAGAAATCCCGCCGACCTTTCATTTCCACGGGAAACTTACCGCAGAATACTCGTCGAATGAGCAAAAATCCCGCCGACCCTTTATATATTTAGAATCCCGCCGACGGAGCAAACTCTCCCTGGTATCAGTCGAATCCCGCCGAAGGAGCAAACTCTCCGAAACCCGCCGACTCTTCACATTCTGCAGGAATCCCGCAAAATCTCTTCCGCCGACTCTTCCCATACCCGCCGACTCGCCGAAGCCTGCAGAAAAGCTCGCCGAATCGACTCCTCCGCCGGAAACTAACCGATCTCCATCGAAGGTCTCCCGCCGATTCCCCGCAGGAATCTCTCCTAATCGTCTTCCCCTTTCATCGCTTCTCACCGCACGTTTCCCACAGGATGCTCACCTTGCTCTTGGACGCTCTTCTGGTTTCGATTCTTGCCTCCAGGAATTTCTCCGCGTGCACTCATCGGGTGTCCCTCGTCTTCATCGCACTAACTCACCGTCTACAACTTTAGGTAACCCCCCCTCACCCTTACTTGGACTTGATCACTAGTGTCGCTTCCTTTTTGATTTTTGATTAAGCGTAGAATAGGGCTTCTCTCCCTAGATCTGCAATGGCTCCAAGGACAACTACTGGGTTGGTCACTGGTTGCGAGCTACTTCGAACTGGGTTCTATCACGCCTCTGACGAATTCAGAAACATCATTCTGATGCTGGAAGAGGCTGGGCTATCCTTCGTCCTGGAGCACCCATGCAAATCTTGGACAAAGAGGTGCTGGAGTTCTTCGCTACCGCAAGACTCCGGCATGGCGACTCTCTAATCAAAAGCAAGGTGGCTGGGGCAAAGGTCAAGATGTCTGCCAGCAAGCTGACCCGCTTCCTGCAGCTCTCTAGCTCGGAGCTCGAGGACTATCTTGAGGAAGAAGACAAAAGCAGGACTCTCTTATTCTGTGGTCTCCCACGAGGAACTCGGTCAATAAAGCGCAAGGATATGAATGAAGAAGGGAAGCTTCTATCTGACATAATTGGAAAGGTACTCATCTGCAAGCCAAGATCTCATGACCATATCTCTACGGATATGTTCAAGATCCTGGTGGCTATTGTCTGCCGAAGAAGATTCAACTGGGGGTCATTGCTGTTTGAGAAAATAAAGGACACCCTGAGATCTCCGAGCTTTGGCCGAATCATAAGTCTATATCTCAATCAGCTGAATGGAGACAAGTTTGACATGAGTACAGGTGTTCCTCTACACTACCTGAAGAAAATGGATGCAAGTGTTTTTTGACAGATGGGAGAGGCGAATTGGGCAGGCTGCCGTGGAAGAACAAGGGGACGTATCTCCAGCAGTAACCCCCAGTGAAATTCCTGATACTTTGACTGCAGGAATTGAGGGGGAGCCTCTACCCACTCATGCTGATATAGTATCTGACATCTCCCAGGTGGCCAGGGATGTTGTGGTCGAAATACAAGAAGAAAGTGAAACTGTGCCGGAAAATGAGGTGGCCCTGAACCGGAACGATCAAGGAGCCGAAGCTGATATACAGGGGACTGCTGACTAAGAGTTGGAAGAGGATGCTGATGCAGATGATTTCATTGATGATGAAGGAGAGGATGATGGAAATGAGGGACAAGATGCATTGGAGACTCAGAATCTCATTGAACCTCCATCTGACAAGCACGCACCTGAAATCATTCCTGAACATATTGGTGCACGAGTGGAGGGGGAGTCCGAGAAATCTACAGATGCTCCAAGCATTCCCCCAGTAGAGACTGTGCTGGTGTCTAGCTCTACAGATGCGTCTGCTGAAGAACAAGGCCAAGAAGTGCCTCCGGCTCTTCCATTACAAGATGAGCTAGCCACTCACACTGTAAATGTCATTCAGGGCATAGTGAATGAACTTAAAGCCTCCTTTGATAAAGCTCAGAATAAAATGCTGCAAAGGATTAAGAAGTCTGAAAATCTCATGCTCAATAATATGGTGGAGATCAATCATAAACTTGACGTGATGGACAAGAAATTTGAAGAAAAGTATACCGCGGCCGGCGAAGCTGTCACACTTCTTATGGCCGGATTGAAAAAGAACACCGATACTCTTGCGGTCGTGAATCAGAATGCTCATGTTGTAGCAAACAACATTCAAAAGTTTGACGGTAACATGGTAACCCTCAACGCCAATCAGCAGGCCTTGGTCACTGAATTCTCCAAGACTACCACGCATATTGATGACTCGCTGCACTCATATGCAAATTTCATCGCAGTCGAAGCCAAAAAGGGGGAGAAAGAGTATCTAGCTAAGATGGCCGAGCTTCAAGAAATCATGATCACAAACTTCGAACAGTCGAACAAATATGTCTATGAGAGCTGCTGGTGGATGCTCCAACAGGCGTTAGGCGCGTTAGGTGTCGTTTTGCCTGAAAATCCTGCAGGTACTCATGCTCCTGAGACTTCTACGGCCGCTGAGGGAGTAAGTGCTGCTGAGGGAATAAGTGCAAGTGATGCAGATGTTCCCATAAGTGAAGCTGGTGCTAGCGCTATTTCCAAAGATAAACTGAGGAGCATGTTTGACCAAGAGGCCCTAGCAAAAGCCAGGGGCAAGAGAAAAGCTCAGGAAGGGACCTCCAAGGAGACACTAGCTGAGAAGAGAATCAGAATGAGTGAGGAGGAAGTACGAAATGAAAAGTGGAGTCCAGTTTCAAAGAATATCATCTTGGACACCTTCTGGCTACAGGAAAAAGGAGAACTCAATCGAAACGAAGTATACAGCCAGTATGAGTGGGAAATGCACAAGACGTATGAAGCAAAACGAAACATCTTCTTCAGAAACAACACGGATGCAGATAAAGTTCCTCCTCCCAGATATTATCCGAAGCCTAAAGAGTATATGGAGAGGCAAAGGAAGAAGTATTTGGCGCAAAATCTCAAGGATGACTTAGCTAAGGAAAAATAGTTAACAATTTATAGCTTGTCATTCTCTCTTAAGAACATTTGATGCTTATTGTTATTATATGAACAATTCTGAGATTATATATATATTTATATATATTTGTATATGTAATTGAATTTGTGAATGATTCAAGTCCTGATCTGATTACTTATATTCTTTTATGCTGAATATTTAAATTCTGAATGTTGCTTATAGGATCTGGTTGGTGTTATTCATCTTAGCTAGTAGGGTTTTGGCTTCGTCAAATAGGGGGAGATTGTTGGGTATTGTATCCACAATTACCTGGATTTGAAGAAGCCACTTGTCAAGCTAAGATGAATTCACAATGTATTTGATGAAACCTCTTAAGTTGTGCTTGCAGTTCTTTCCACGCTAAGTGCACACTAATGTCAGGGTGCAGTAGGTCAATATACACGGGTCTGCATGACGTAATCCCTCGTTGAGCAGATCAGTGTGTTGGCCTACGTGTACTCTCTCTATTGGAGTGCACTTACTTTCAAGTACAGGGCCGTGGTTATGCAAGAGAAGACAAGGAGCAAGGATGGGTCAAGGAGCAGCTCGTGGGTGGAAAGACGAAAATTCGTCTAAGTGTAATTCGACGAGAATCACCAAGTGATTCTCGCCGATTCGGCGAGAATCACTGGTGATTCTCGCCGAATCGTCGAGAATCATTAGTGATTCTCGCCGACTCTATCCGGCTACCTCAAAACGGTGCCAAGTAAGATTCGGCGAGAATCACTAGTGATTCGCGCCGAACCCATCGCAGAGCAGATCCAGAATAACAAGTTATATTCATTGAGAATCAAAAAGTGATTCGACGAGAATCACTAGTGATTCTCGACGAATCGTCAAGAATCACTAACTGATTCTCGCCGATTCGTCGAGAATCACCTACGATTCTCGCCGATTTTTACTTAGCGATTTCTCTGGAAGCTGTTGGACCGGATTCTGCCACTGGACTATTTTGAACCGGTTTTCGGGTTTCTACGTGTGGGACCCACAACGGTCATATTGTAAGTGTCTACAGTGTATAAATACACGAGTACTTTTGAACAGTAAAGACAGCGAAGAAGATAAGAAATTCGCGAGCCGTAACATGACCTAAATCGCCGCTTCCGCTCCGCCGCCGCCGCCGCCGCTCGCGACAAGTTGTTCGCCGGTTGATCGTGGTTTCGCCCAGATCCTCCTGCGACAGAAGCCTAGCTAAGCTCAGCGTCTCACGTGTCTAACCGGAGATCCCTTGTCTCTCGATTTGTAGATCGGGAAAGTCTTCCCCATCCGAATCGATCGAGACGATTGATCCTAGTGTGACCGTTGGTAGACCTAGCTAGCTTCGCTACGAAGTTTGGATCTCAAAGTACAGCAGCCGCGCACCGTCGTTGCCGCCGATCCCGAACCAAGCCGCCGCTCGTATTACCGCCGCCGGTTCCGGGGAGATCCTCTCCAAGAGAGATCTAGGGTTGTAGACTCTTCGTTGACTTCACGAACACGTCGTCGAACGAAGAGGAACACCGTAGTCTCCAAACGAAGTTTGTATCTTGTGTACATTCTAGATTTACTTTTGTTGTAAAGGAACGTTTATTCCGTGTTGTAAGGGTTGGGTGCAACCCGGTTTGTGGGAGTGTTGACTCCTACGTGTGGAAGGGTTCCTTCCGATAGTGCAAGGATTGGATTTCAATCCTGTTGGAGAAGTGACCGAGTCGTCCCTTGTTGGGAGATAGGTCGAAGGGGGGAAAGTGGATGTACCCAAGTCGGGGAACCACTATAAATTGTCTGTGTATTCTGTGTGCTGTGCTGTATATTTTTATTGTGCAGGTACATTCGTAAATTCCGCAAAAAATGCTGCACGTCACCTATTCCCCCCCCCATAGGTGAAGATAGTTAACATTAGGTGGACTTTCAAAAATCTTGATCCTGTGAAGTTCATTTCCTATCAAGGATTTAAAGTCTACCAAATGGATGTGAAGTCAGCCTTCCTGAATGGGTAATTAAAAGAGGAAGTATATGTGGATCAGCCTCCAGATTTTGTTGACCTTAACTGTCCCAATTTTATTTATAGGCTTAAGAAAGTTCTATATGGGTTGAAGCAAGCCCCTAGAGCACGGTATGAAACCTTGTCTAGTTTCCTCATTAAGAACAAAATCTCAAGGGGGAAAATAGACAAGACCCTATTCCAAAGGGAATTTAAGGGCAAGATCATCCTACTCCAGATATATATTGATGACATTATCCTTGGATCTATTAATGACAACCTTTGTAGAAAGTCTGCTAAAATTATGCAAGGGAAGTTTGAGATGAGTAGTATGGGTGAGGTCAAGTTCTTCTTGGTACTCCAAGTTAGACAGACTAATGATGGAATATCCAAATCCCAGTCCAAATTCTCTAGGGAGTTGATTAAGAAATATGGGATGGAGAATGCCTCCAACATGAAAACTCCCATGGGTACAAGTATGTCTTTAAACAAAGATGAAGTAGGGAAACCTATTGAAGAAACTTTGTATAGAGGGATAATTGGCTCCCTCCTATACCTCACTGTAAGTAGGCCAGACATCATGTATACTACATATGTCTGTGCTAGGTATCGAGATAAAAGTGTAGAGATAAGTCAGTCAGCAGTGTCGAGACAAGTCAGTCAGCAGTGTCGAGATAAGTCAGTTAACTCGACACCTTGAAGATCAAGTCAGCTGGAAGATACTGGATAGGCTTGAAATTGCCTAAATTCACAGACGTTGAGTGACGTTTATTCACACAATGCTAGGAAAAGTGCCGAGACAAATGTGTCAAGACAAAAGTGTCGAGATAGCTATGTCGAGATAAGTCAGTCAGTAGTGTCGAGTCAAGTCAGTTATCTCGACACCTCGAAGATCAAGTTAGCTGGAAGATACTGGATAAGCTAGAAATCGCCTAAGTTCATAGGCATTGAGTGAATTCTATTCACTCAATGCCAGGTAAGCAAAATCATTAAGTCGAGCTAGGTTAGTCTAAGCTTAACAATTGGCAAGCTGAAGTTGTGGTTAAGGCCACAAGCGTTGAGTGTAGTCTACTCACTCAATGCCACACAGCTAAAAGCTTTGAGACAATCAAAGCCTAATAAGAATCAGCTGAAAATGTGGCTATGTCCACAGGCATTGAGTGAAGACAACTAACTCAATGCCATAACATTAATCGTTGAGTATTTCCCAGTCATTCAAAGCCACAGAAATCTTGTGTAAAATTTTGACTAAGTCCATAAGCATTAAGTCAAGCAGACTCACTCAATGCCATAAGACAAAATCTGTCTAAGTAGTTAGTCATTGAGTGATTCCTACTCAATCAATGCCATGGGGAAATAACATTTATTGAGTCCTAGACAATCAAAGCCACTGTGTTTTCTTACACAGAAATTTAGCTAAGTCCAAAAGCATTGAGTGTAGCTTACTCACTCATCTCCAGATAACAGAACAAAATCTATTAAGTAGTTTGGCGTTCAGTGGAGTTAACTCACTCAATGCCAAGTAGTAGAAAACTACTTAAGTTCTTTGGCGTTGAGTGATGAAGGATCACTCAATTCTTATGAAGCAGAAATATTTGCCAAGGCAAAAAGCATTGAGTCATGAAGACACGCTCAACGATCTCAATGCGGTATGACAGAAAAGTTGTCTAAGGCAAAAAGCATTGAGCGAGGCTAGTTCACTTAACGCTCTCAATGCCTAATGACTGGAATATTTTTCTAAGTGTTTTGGCATTGATTGATTGATGCTCACTCAATGCTTAGTGACAAAAATTCTGTCTAAGTGTTTTGGCGCCGTGTGATGCTTACTCACTCAACTCCTATACTATTGATGCTTGATTTTGGTTGTCCATAGATGGCTGATGTCTGCATGAGTCAGAAAAAGTCCACAAAATCAACGCAGTTCAAATTCGTTGTGGGAAAGATGGAGGAAGCCATAGATGGCGTCGGCGGCCTGTTTTTGTCATCTTCTACAAAAGGAAGGTTGTAAATCAACAATTAAGGCAGGGCCCATAGCGCAATAGTGTCATTGATCGACAAGAAATAAAATGGAAAGATTGGCTGTGTCGATAACAAGCAATTAGGATTTCTGATTTCGCAATTACGGTTGAACATCATCTTCTTCCTCACCATTGTTGTCGAGCCTGAAGGTCTTGTTCAGTTCAGTCAACCTGAAAGATAAAAGGGATAGCTGTTGTGATATTCATCTGCGACAGCAAGGTCAGGTTTGATTCCTGAAAGAGAAGAGGCAAAAACTTCTACCGGTAACTTCTAGCACAAACCGTGAATCAACTGAAGACCTAGTCAACTTATTGCTTTGAAGAAGATAGGGTTGATATCTGCTCAGCCCGGGAAGACAGACATAGAGCTTTTTCTCTGGTGTCTAACTATTTCAAAAAACTTCTATTTTTATATTGGATCTAAGTGTAGGATTCTCGAGTGAATCTGTGTGTAGGCCTGATTTATAATGGCTGAGGTAGGATCTAATTGGGATCTGAGTGGTAGGGCATATTGCCTGAGTGGTTAGTCTTGGAGTATACTAAGTGGTCCTCCGAGATCGTGTTGTAAGCTCCTTGAAACCATGTTTGGTTGGAAGAGCCTTGCCTAACATAATGTTAGAAGGGCGCAGAGGGACAGTGGACATACCCAAGATCGGTGAACAACTATAAATATATGTGTCGTATAGTTGATGTTCTTGAAAGCTTAATCTAACAAATCACCAAGCATAGTAATTAAGATATAGGTCTAGATAATCTAAAAAGAGGCCTAAACCTATTCACACCCATCTAGGTGTTATTTGACCTTGAAAATAAAGTCTTTCAGCCACGTAGCTGAAAAAGGAAAGATTACTAAGAGAGCCCCTGCCAAAGGTAAAAGGAAGGCATCTCGGAGTCAACCCTCCTTTAAGGAGGTTATTTTCCGCACAAACAAATATGACTCTGAGACATCCTATGGGCACTTCGCTAGGCCTACCTATGTAGAGCCTAAGAAGCGCTATTCTGGATGGACGCATCCCCGAGACTTTGGGGCAACTATTTTCAAGGCTCCTTACAAAGAGATAACTCTAAAAGAGTATGGTCATTATGTATATGGACTTAATTAAAATAAGGCACTGATAGCGAAACATATTGTATCCAAAGCTAAGGAGACTGAGTAGCCTTATGTTTGCTGCAATCAGGAGGCTTCCACCTCCAAGTCTGTAGCCTCGGGCCAACCTCAAATTCAAAAGGTATAGTATGAGCACAAGAGAACGTACGACGGATTTAACTATTGGTTGTGCGGCAAAATTGGTCATTTTGGCGCAGATTGCTGGTTTAACCCTGCTAATTTTGAAGCTCCGCGAGTTAATAGTGCAAGACCGACCACTCACAACATTAATGTTCCTAATGGTGTCAAACTAACAAAGAACCCAGGACCCAAATATGTTTGGGTATCTAAGGTAAAATGATTTATATTTGCTGTTATATCTAAAGGCCAATAAACTCTGATATGGTATTTGGATAGTGGATGCTTTCGGCACATGACCAGGACGAGAAGCCTACTGTGATAATTCAACCCAGCTGAAGACGGACCTAAAGTTATCTTTGGAGGGTCAAATAGGAGAATAACGAACGTCTACGGTATGATATGCAATGGCATAGTCTCTGTAACATCCCTCAGACTTCTAGACCCCCTAAGAGTGGTTTTGTCATGACTAGATCATGACAAAACCCTATGAAGCCCAAGAAGACAAGTGACCTATCTAGGGCCAATGGACCTTCCCTTAGCCAATTTGACCCCACGATGGCACCCCTAACCCTAGGGGAGGCCAATGGGCCACCAAGGATGCATTGGGGTCAACCACCGAGTTTATGTTGACCCAAGTCAACCCTAGCCATAATAATGTCAATGTGCCCTAACTAAGGGTCAAGTGACCTCTAAGGTGTAACATCCCATTTCGTGCTAGGTACCTCGCACGCATTTTGAGCCAAGAGAATTGGCTCAGGTTCGGGAAGCATCGATTTAGATCCGTAAGTTACTTAGAAAATATCTGTGCACGGGGTGTTGAGTGTATTGAGTGCACTTAATGCCATGGACTGATTAGCGTTGAGTGTGTTGAGTGCGCTCGATGCCATTTTACTTAGAGAAATATCCTGGCTCGGGGCATTGAGTGTGTTGAGTGCACTCAACGCCATGGTCTGATTGGTGTTAAGTGCGTTGAGTGCACCCAACGCCATTTTACGTAGTGAAATATACTGGCTCGGGGCATTGAGTGCGTTGAGTGAACTCAACACCATGGACTGATTGGCGTTGATTGTGTTGAGTGCACTCAATGCCATTTTACTTAGAGAAATATCCTGGCTCGGGGCGATGAGTGCGTTGAGTGCACTCAACGCCATGAACTGATTGGCGTTGAGTGCAATCAACGCCATTTCACTTAGAGAAACATCTTGTCTCGGGGCATTGAGTTCATTGAGTGCACTCAATGCCATGGGCTGATTGGCATTGAGTGCGTTGAGTGCACTCAATGCCATTTTACTACGAAAGATTTCGGGAAGCATCGAGAGAGTCGACTGCACCCCGTTCGTCAAACTCAGTAAATAATTCATTGAACGGATCATATTCATCAAATAGAGTTCGTGGAATTGAGTCTCTTTGGAATTAGGAGAATATTCGTCGAACAGAGTTCGACGAATGGAGAAGGTTTGCTGAACTAGGTTCAGAGTTCGTCGAACATAGTTCGACAAACAGAGCAAGTTTACTAAACTAGGTTCAGACTTCGTCGAACGGGGCATATTTGTCGAATGGAGCAAATTCGTCAAACAGAGTTCGTCGAACGGAGCAAATTCGTCGAAATAAGCCTCTTTGGAATTAATGACTTAGAGGAGGGAGAAAATGGGAGCTTAGTGGCCATCAGGGCCATTGAGGGTCCATAATCCCCACTTTTATGGGGCTTTTACTCCTTTGATGGAGAGGAGAAGTTTTCAGGAGGAGGTCGGCCATTGGGGTGGCTCATCCCCCGCAATTGGGCTAAAACCGAAAAGTTGGTTTTATGGACATTAATGTAGTTTTGATGGATTTGGGAGTTACAGGCTTTCTCTCCCAAATTCTTTCTTTATGGACCTTCACCAGAGCATGGGCAAGCATTTCCATTGATCCTTTCTCAATTCCATTGAGGTTGGTGTAGGAGTTGCAGAGTATCCAAAGCTCGGTGGCCGAAAATGTTGAGGAGGCAAAGCGCACACATTCAAGCTGCAAACCAGGTCCTACTGTACTCCTTCGTGGGCTAGATCTTAGGATACATTAGAGATGAGAATCGGTCTCAACTGATCATGATCCAGTGGAACTTTTCCACTAGTTTTTCCGCAAAAATGAAGTGTCGAGAAGAATGTTGTCTAACATATTGTTAGAAAGACACAGAGTGACAGTAGACGTAGCTAAGATCGGGGAAACACTATAAAATACTTGTGTCGGCTGGTTGATCTTCGTGAAAGCTTAAACTAACTAATCACCAAGCACGGTAATTAAGTTATAGGTCTAGATAATCTAAAAAGAGGCCTAAAACCTATTCACCCTCCCCCATCTAGTTGTTTGCTGACCTTGAAAACAAAGTCTTTCAAGTGGTATTGGAGGGAGGTTTCTCTTTAAGGACTCAACACTCTGAGTAGATCTGCAAGGTTAACAAGAAACTTTGTCCTTATGGTCTCAAGAGTGATCTATAAGGAGTTATGTGCCATGAAGTTTCCCATGTGCAGGAAGGATGGGTTTAGCATTTGGAAGGAGAGGGTTAGGCTGTTCATGGAGGCAGCTGACCCTAGAACTTTCATCACTGTCAAGGAAGGGCCTTTCATCCCCAAAATATTGTCTACTGTTGATGCAAATTTCAAGACACCAAGACCTACTATGATATGATAAAGGATGAAGTTATTTTGTCCATAATGGATATGAGGGCACAGAATATAATTGTGACTGGCTTAGATGACTCTACTTTAAAAAATCTGGTACACTGTAAGACTACAAAGGAGATGTTGGACATATAGTGGTCTACATAAAGGGAATAGAGGAAGTGAGGAATGACAGGAAGTCCATACTCAGTCAGGAATATGAGGCATTCAGGCAGATCAAGACTGAATGATATGCAAGATTCTTCAGAATAGTCAATGAGTTGAGGACATATGGAAGAGTCTTCAGCACTTATGAGCTGAATGACAAGTTTCTTAGGTCTCTAAATAAAGACTGGGATACTAAAATCTATGCCATCAGAGAGGTGGCAAAGCTTGCAGATACTCCACCAGCAACTCTGTTTGGTAAGCTGTTGTCCTATGAAATTCAAATAAGAGCTAGGAAAGAGGAGGAGAAAGTCATTAAGTCCTAGGCCAAAGAAAAATATGTGGCCTTCAAAGCTAAGCGACAAGGAGGAGCATAAGAAAGACACATTCTACACCAAGCTCTACTAGAAAACAGACTTTTGGCCATGGCAATTTTCCCTGGCAAAAACTCCAAAACCGTGGCTAAAAAGTTTTAGCCACGGTCTAGCCACGGGAAAATTTCGTGGCTAAAGTCGGCGTGGCTAAAATTTTTAAGCCACGAATTGGCCGTAGCAAATAGTATTAGCCATGATAAAAACTGTCGTGGCAAATAATCCAACTATTAGCCACAGTATGAAACCCTGGCTAAAAGTAAACTCATCATTTTTTAAAAAAGGTATTTTCCACAGTTACAAGCTGTGGCAAATACAAATTTATGTTTTTTTAAAAAAAAACCAACACTAATCAGGAGGAATTATTACCCCCACTTCGAAGCTGAATCTCTGCCCCTTCCAAAAACATTCACAAAGCTATGCTCTATTTTAACAACTCATTACAAAAACCCACGGCATGTCAACGGTGGTTCATGTCCATTCAATAAATACAACAAACCGTACAAAACTTCGCTTCTCTGCATGCTCTTAGATGGTCGGTGAACAATACCATAAAAAGTGTCAAATGCAGTGCCATAAGACTTCAGAGCATGCTCGCAAGAACAGTGACAGCAAAGACAATATATTTCACGGATTAAAGAAGGAATATTACAATTTCAAGATCAATTTTCAATATTCGAATTTAAAAAATGTAAAAAAAAGAGAGAGGAAATTACAGACTACTAATCACACATGCATAAGACAAATATCACCAATCCAGAGTGATATTCCTTGATAAATAAAGGTTGTCGATGTAGTCTATGACAGCGCTTGTTGCAACAATGTATCGCCTCATCTCCTTTTCTACCGACTCATCTGTACATCAAAAGCTCTCAATTGAGGCAGCACAATATTACTCACGTAATTACAGCTCGAAATTACAATTACACTACTTCTATGTTTATATTTCATAACATTCATGCAAAAAAAAGTAGGGGTGTAACTCGGAACCAACTGAACCGCCTAACCAAATTGAACCAAACCAAACAGCACGGTTTGGTTGGGTTATAGTAGGCCGCGGTCCGGTCACGATTCCAATTTTTGAAAATTCGCGTGATTCGGTTTGGTTCAGAACAAACAACTCAAGCAGATTATTGTTGAATACACTAACACTTTTGTTAGTGCACACCACGAACCAAAAACAATAAAAGAAATGGAGAATTAAAAGTAAATAATCCAATTTAATTTATTTCATATTGTATCCCCATTCCTTAAATTAAGGAGAAATTCAATCCTCCTACCCCGTTATCCCCACATTCCCTCCCCTCAATTTCTGAATTAATTCCAGCCCTCAGACCTTCCTTAAATTAAGGGGAAAGTCGACACTTTTACCCCCATTAGCCCCTCCCCTCAATTTCTGGATTAAATTCCAGCCCCTCATGCCCGCCACCCCCCCCCCCCAACACCTTAAATTAAGGGAAAGCTCTACACCTCACCTCTTCTCCCACTCGATCCCATCTAAATCCAGGACCGGTTCTTCACCCCCTTTTCTTCTCCTGATGTCAGCCCACTCCTCCCTTCCACTAAATTCTGTTCAGAAAAAATCAGGGCTGCTGTCAGCCAATGGAATTCCCATCACAGACACCTGTCACCCCTCTCCAATAGTCCCCTCATCCCTCCCATCCCTCCAGAACTTCAGCTTCTACCTCTGAATGCCAACCTACAAATTCCCAGATCCACAAATAGTCCCATCCTACCCTTCCCAGCAGTTGTTACCCACCAATTCAGACCAACGACAATTCAGTCCAGCTTCCCAAATCCCCTCCGACAATTCAGATTCAATCATTTGCTTCATCTCCGGTGTCACCGGTAGGTCAACGGACACTCGCAAAACCTTCTACTTCAAAATCATTGTAAGTTTATAGTTTGCTTACATTGGTTTTGGTGTTGAATCTAGTGTTTATTCCTTGTATGTTTGTATTTGTAATCTTTGGGAGCAAGTCTCGTAACTTGTTATGACTTTTTCGCTTGTGTTGTTATTTTTGTGCATTCTTGCATAAATACTACATTTGTTTCCTTCGAGGTTCTTCTCTATTGTGGCCAAATTATTGTTAGCGCAAATAGAGTGCAGCTATTAGCCTCGGTTCCATTAAGAACCTACCATACTTCAATAAGTCAACATACAAGATATAGAATTAAGGAGGACAAAAGAATATATACTAAGCACTAATATAGATTTTGATGCTTCGCAGACAGTTTAAATTAGGAAAGCAATTACCTATTTCCACAGTTAACCAGACCGCAAGGGTGCATTTCCACCTTGTCGGAGTTGTAGAGTCTGATGAAGTTATCGTACGGAAACAGCGTCTATTACAACGTTGTGAAATATCTTCAGATTCAGATCTCCATGGACCTGCATTACCTGAAAATTGACAGTCATGCTCATCTCTTCATCGCATTGCCACTATACTTAGACAGAGTCTCTAACATACGATTAACTGAACATTAAATACTTAAGGAAAACAAAATACAAACTGATATTCCTAACAAAATTTTATTTTCTTGAAAGGAAGACAAAATATAACGTGGCTCAACTTTTGGATTTTTTCATCAAAAAATTGAGTGCTCCTGCTACCCTCTATTTTATAATAACCTCCGGTGTACAGTAAATCTTCATGAATCCCTGTTCGTTAAATCATATCACAATTATTACATGAATAATAATTGTGAATCAATCACATATATTTCAAAACAACACAAACCTGATTGAAGCACTCTATCCCCATCCCTTAAAATTTTTAAAGAATGTTTAGAATAGAAATGAAAGCAAAACAAAATCATCAGATTAATATGATATGAATTGTACAAAAATGCATCATAAATTTCCGCGTTGTTTGCAACAAGAACACGTTCCCAAAATATATCTCAAAACATCATGGAAATAAATATAAGTTCACCAAAATCTATCTCAAAACATCGAGTTGATATGATTTTTTTTCCATATTAGTAGATCAACACTAAAGCTTTTAATTTGGGTAGTGTATCATCCGTTGAAATTTTGCATCTTCCTGAGCGCTATTTTCATCACCAACCTAAAAATATATATATTATGGATATGTTAAACATGTTAATAATTGAGTAATAAACAATACTACTTACTTGACCAGTGCTAGAAGGTATCGAAGGATTCAACCGACTTCTAGAAGTTGTTGTTGTTGTTGTCAATGGGCAGCTAACAAGCTCCAAATGAGCTCGCAACTCTTGTTGTAGGCATGCCATCTTTTCTTCCATTTGTGCCTCCACTTGTGCCTTCATTTCGGCAATTTGAATATCAAACTATGATTGCATTTCTTCTCGAAGTTGAGTACGGATTGACTAAACTGCTTCTTGACTAGGATGTAAATTAATATCTTTTTTCCTCATTAAGCCCCATGTACGCAAACGTCCATGCCCATCCTCTCCCATTACCCGAGAGAAGCAAGAATCTCTATATTCTACGGTGCGCTCCTCCTCAGGAACATTTTCAAGAAGAGTGTTCATATCTTCCTATGATATGAAGATATAAAAATAAGAAATGTTGTCAATATTATATGTATTATTTTGAAATTAGCTATGGGTGAAAGAAATCAAAACATACAATGGCCTCCTGAGCTTCAAAATCAATTCTACCCTTCTTATCTGTCCGTGTTCTTATAAAAACATTAATTCTATCTACCTGATTGTTACCTTGTTTCTCCATCTAAAACAACAACAAAAAAATAAATTGTCATTGCATATATGTATTATATAAAGATGTTGGATGTTTTACCTCCGATCGAACAGAGCGAAATGAGGACCTCCCCATTTTATGGTATCCTCCAAGATGTTCACGGTTGATTGAGTTTTGCTTTGATACAACTTTAACAGCTTCTTGCCCCCAATATTGAACAAGAGTTCTCCATTGCCCGACAATAACACGATCTGGGACAATGGCAAGACGCTCCTCATCGGTTGTATATATATCATAATTATCACGCTTAACATGATATTTCCATTCCCTCCACCGCAATCCAAATGAATGCAAGCATCTACCTTGATAATTTAGAGGGACATCTGTATTCTCCTACAATTATTCAATGAAATAAAATTGAGTTTATTTTAAGAGTGGTGTTAATTAATGTAACAAAAGAATAAAGTACAATACCTGCACGTCTCTCCATATCGCATCAAGCATGTCATTGGGTATATCCGTCCATCATGGATATGTGAGTGGTAGTTTAAACCCATTTCTAGCTAGAACCCCAAGTTGGCTAACAAATGGTTGCTTGAACTTACCGGTAGGGTGCCCATATCTATCAAAATCAACATGAAATCGCTCACCTGTCCCCCACGTTGGGATGCCTTGAGCAGGGCCTCGACCTCTCTTTTTATTAATACTTTCACGATTGTTTGAAAGATCTGCATTAAAAATGTCAATAACTTATATATGTTGTTATAGTGCACAAGCAAAAAAAATATGATTCCAAATACCTGCATTGTCTAGTGAACGTGATGTGTCAATGGGTTGGGAGATTGGTGTAGCATGTGCAGTTGCTTGGGAAACTGAATGTAGAGTGATGATGGGTTGAGATATTGGTGAAGGATTAATATTAGGTTGGGAGATTGAATGTGCGGCAACGGATTGAGAGAGTTGCAACTTTTCAGTCATAGTTTGTCCTCGTGTTTTTTTCTTCCCCATGCCTGCAAGAAGATCATATAACAAACTATATTGGTGAATCAAATGTAATTTAAAGTGACCAAATATAGTAATTTGTCAAGAAAAAAAATTATGATTCTAAATACCTGCATTGCCAAGTGAATATGATGTGTTAGTGGGTTGGGAGATTGGTGTAGCATGTGCAGTAGCTTGGGAAACTGAATGTAGAGTGGTGATGGGTTGAAATATTGGTGAAGGATTAATATTAGGTTGGGAGATTGAATGTGCGGCGATAGATTGAGAGAGTTGCAACTTTTCAGTCATAGTTTGTCCTCGTGTTTTTTTCTTCCCCATGCCTGCAAGAAGATCATATAACAAACTATATTGGTGAATCAAATGTTATTTAAAATGACCAAATATAGTAATTTGTCAAGCAAAACAATTATGATTCCAAATACCTGCATTGCCTAGTGAATGTGATGTGTCAATGGGTTGGGAGATTGGTGTAGCATGTGCAGTAGCTTGGGAAACTGAATGTAGAGTGGTGATGGGTTGAGATATTGGTGAAGGATTAATATTAGGTTGGGAGATTGAATGCGCGGCGACGGATTGAGAGAGTTGCAACTTTTCAGTCATAGTTTGTCCTCGTGTTTTTTTCTTCCCCATGCCTGCAAGAAGATCATATAACAAACTATATTAATTCAAAACACATCACAACTACATTATAAATCAAAATATATTAATTTAAAAAGACAAATATTGCAATTTGGCAAGCACAAAATTATGATAACATACAATATTACTCTTCATTAGTTATTTCATCGTCGACATCTAAAGGAATATCATCAACAACATCACCATCAACTCCTTCCCTAACCCAATTAGTATCATCATCAAGTACACATATTGTTTCATCCAAATGTTGTTGATTGAGTGGTTCAACTTGAGGTTCAACATCAAATGATTCCCGAGCTGTCAACTTCATAACGACTTCCCAATCTGGATCTAGAGGATCTTTGACGTAACAAACCTGCTCTGCTTGAGTGGCTAATATAAAAGGCTCATCTATCATTTTATTTTGTCTATACAACAAATGATTGAAGTTCACAAGAGTGAAACTAAATTCATCCAGTTTTTTTCCAACTTGAGGGTCAACCCAATCACACTTAAACAGGATGAATTTAAAATCATTACCATAGTGAATCTCAAAAATGTCCCTTAACCTTCCATAGTAGGTGACACCCCCTACACGTGGATTCTTATCTTTGGAGCTAGCATAACTAGTTGTACTTGCTTTGAGCAGCACACCACTATTTTGGGTAGTTCTTTTTGATCTTTGTACTTTGTGCGATAACGAAATCCATTAATAAAATATCCATCATATCTCCATGCCCAATTATCTGGACCTTCACTGAAACGCTTAACTTCTTCGGATAGATTGTTATCAATACATCTAACCTATAGAGATAATCAAACCATGGATGCAATTAATGAAATGATTCATTAAAAAGTTGATCTTCATTACTATATTGAAGAACTTACATAATGTTTAAACCATAAATGAAAGGATTCATTATGAGCTTTATCAATTTGATGTTCGGACATACGAGGGATTGTATTTTTGAGTTCTTCGATGTGTTTCCTATATAAAACACATTTCGATATTGTAAAAAAGAAACACCAAATTAAATTGATGGGAGAAAATATGATAGCTCACGTTAGAAAAGGTGTGATTGCATCTATGTTGAAAAGAACATGATGATGCATTTGTATCCAAGAAATCTCATCAAGTTCTATCTTTTTCCCCTTTTTAAATGGGCGACCAATGTCATGTCCTCCATCATAATTTCTATTTTGTCGATTATATTTTGTTTCAATGCCAACATGATATCGTTCGCAAAAGTTCATGCATTCCTCCATTAGATATCCTTTCGCAATAGAACCTTCCGGATGAGCACGATTACAAACATATCTCTTCAAGGTAAGTAGATACCTAATTTCAATATATATAATAAGTTAATACCAAAAATATTATATTAATATATATATAAACTCAAATATATGAAATGTTCATTACCTTTCAATAGGATACATCCATCGAAATTGCACCTGACCACCAACATAGGCCTCTTCAGCTAAATGTATTGTTAGATGCTCCATAATATCAAAAAAAGAAGGTGGAAATATCTTTTCAAGATGACACAGGTTTAGAACTATGCGTTCTTGCATAATCTTCAAGTCCACATGCTTAATAGTCTTTGAGCACAATTGTCTATAGAAATTAGATAACTCGATAACAACTTTCACAACATCTGGTGGCAATACTTTCCTTATAGCTATTGGAAGGAATTGTTGCATAAGAATGTGCATATCATGACTTTTGAGACCCCAAATATTTCTCTCTTTCAAATGTACACATCGAGAAATATTAGATGCATAACCATCCGACACTTTGATATTTTTTAACACTTGTAGAAAAACATCTTGACGAACTTTGTTCATTGAAAAACGAGCTGGAGATAAGAAGGCCTTACCGGATGCAAGTTGTTGTGGGTGCAATTTTGTTCGAATACCCATTTCTTTTAAATCTCGTCTTGCTTTTAAGCCATCTTTTGTTTTTCCTATAATACCCAATATTGTATAAAGCAAATTTTCACCCATATTCTTCTCTTGTTGCATTACATCAATGAAATGATGTGTTTGAAAATACTTCGAGTATGGAAATTCAAAGAATATGCTTTTTTTCTTCCAACCATGTTTCTGACCAACATTTTTAACCCTACAATTATCTTCCCTCTTCCTCTTTTTAAGATCATCTTTCTTGTATTCAGTAAGTACATCATTCAGTTGTGTTGTGATAGTACTTCCCTTTAACATTAGAGGTTTAGCTTCAAATTCACGACATCCATTAAAAGCTGCCTTATCTCTTCGAAACCTGTGCCCACTGGGTAACCATCGACGATGCCCCAAATAGCAAAATTTTTTACAATTTCTTAGCCACTGTGATTTAGTTTGCAAATTACAATGTGCACAAGCATACTGGCCTTTTGTACTCCATCCTGATAAGTTTGCATATACTGGGTAGTCATTAATTGTCCAAAATAATGCGGCACGTAGAGTGAACATCTGATTTTTTGAGGCATCATATGTAGCCACACCATCATTCCATAATTCTTTTAACTCTTCAATCAATGGTTGAAGGTAAACACCAATTTTATTGCCAGGCCCCTTCGGTCCATCAATTAGTACAGTAAGAAAGAGAAAAGATTGCGTCATCCACATCCATGGCGGCAAATTATAAGGGATTAAAACAACTGGCCACGTGCTATGAGCAATGGACATGGTTCTATATGGATTAAACCGATCAGAGGCCAAACCAAGTCTAATATTGCGACACTCTGCAGCAAATTGAGGATAATCTTTATCAAACTTTTTCCAAGTTAGAGAGTCAGCTGGGTGCCTCATATTATCATCTTTAGTACGTTCCTCTGCATGCCATCGCATATAACTTGCAGTTTTTGATGACATGAATAACCTTTTCAATCTCGGTGTCAAAGGAAAATATCTTACTTGTTTTGCTGGAATTTTTGAAATTGTATTTTGCATGTTATTTCCATTGTCATTTAGTTGTTTGTATCGTGACTTGCCGCAAATCTCACAATTTTCAAGTGAAATATCATTTCCTTTAAAAATCATGCAATTATTGGGGCATGCATCCCAAGTCTCGTAAGAAAATCCCAAATCTTTTGTAATCTTTTGAGATTCATAATAAGACTTGGGTATTTTTATGTCCGGAAAAGCATCAATAAGGCACTCCAATAGCCATGTGAACGAGATATCTGTACATCCATGCATGACTTTACCTTGCAGTAATCTAACTATGAAAGACAAGGATGTATACTTGACACAATTAGGGTACAATGGACACTCTGCATCTTCAACAAGTTTTATAAATTTGGCATCTTCTTCGCTAGGACCATCTACTCTTGGACTGGTTAATGATGGTGGATTCTCATACAAATTAGCACCAATAGGTGGAATTCCAATTGCTTTATGTATCAACTCCATCATATCATATCTAAAATCAGAACGTTGTTCATTCCCACTGTAAGATGTAGAAGAATATGATTCCCCGTGAAGGGTCCATATCTTATACTTGGATAAAAATCCATTTATAATTATATGTTCACGAGCAATGACCCTCTCCATCAAATAAGTATTACAACATTTTTTGCAAGGACAATAAATCCGAGTCTCAAAACTATATGTTTTATTTTGATATGCATATTCTAGAAACTTGTCAACATCGTGGATGTATTCAGATGAAGCTCTATTTTGCAAATCAATCCAACTTTTATCCATATTTAATGACAGAGAAATCTACATAAATTAAAAAAATTAGGGTTATACAAATAGAGGTCGGACAATGAAAATATATTAGTTTGAGTTTAAATAATCTTTGACAAATAAAAACAAACACACACATACACACATACAAAATCAAAAACACAAACACATACACAATAAAACACACACACACACACGCGCGCAATACTCATTTTTCTAGTAGTGCAACCATCTAAATGTTTTGGTTAAGTGCAGTCTGCATGCCCAAATAGATGGCTGATCTCGGAAGGAAGTGGCAACCGAAATCGCCTCCTATTATTTGCAAGCGAATCCCTTACATGATCGTCAAATATTCTTCTTATCCCAGAGCAATCATATCCGAACCATTCCTAACCATCTTTTAAAGCAAATCAACCTATAGTTACCATCAATGTCTCCATCCAACTCTATGCAAATAATTAAATTACTTACACTATGTTTACTGAAACACAATTAAAGTGAGATCTCCTGTTGAGGATGGAACTTCACCTTCTTCAATGGAGGACTGCTTTCAACAGGAAGCAATGAGGCTGAAATCAATATCTTTAGCAGTTGAGAGCGCCTACAGCCAACAATTATCACATATCTAAGCAAACATGCATTGCCTTAAACAAAAACAAATAGATTGTAAATAAATAAAGAAATGAATTATTGAATTTTGTGCGGCCAAACAATTTGTGATGTTTAATTTTCAATACTACAAGAACAATTTAGGTACTCCAAGGTTCTATATTGTTAAGGAAAATACAAATCTAGAATTTAGACTCAAAAAAGGCAAACTATTGAGCTTGACAAGGACAACTTCCAAACTCTCAATTCAAACTAATCCATACACATTTTGAGTTATAAGACTGATGAATTGGTACTAAGGCTTCGTTTGAGGAGACTTATTTTCACCGGTCAAGCAGTTAAGATCGCATGAATCGGACCTTAATTGAGTTCCGATCCATGTGATCTAAGGTCCGATCCATGCAGACGTAACCGCTTGACCGGTGAAAATAAGTCCCCCCAAACGAAGCCTAAATATGAAAGTTTAGTCGGGAAAATTAAATGCTTTGGCTCTCTACTAATAACTAATGCAAATATATTACAGATTTGATCGAGAGCCCAGAAGGTATTGCAAAGCATAATAGACTCAAGTATGAGAGAAGCGATAGTGTAATAGTGGAATGATTCTACTGAAATAATAAAACAACAATAAAAAATTTTGATTCCTAAAATGTTGAAGAGTTGTGCAGAACTTGAGGATTTTATTAGATTGATCCTACCGAGGTGAAAGTGCCAGCTTGATATGCTAATGCAAAGAATTGAATCAGCCTGCCTGTAATGGTCGAGATAGCTGAGAGGAGAGCCCAAACATCTCCATACACTACATAATTATGATATGTATGATCTCCAACGGAACAATCCAATGGTTGGATGCACTAATGGAAACAATAACTTGAAAACTGTGATGGCATGCATAAATTATCCCATCAGTAGGTTTAAAACCAGACACTGGAATAATTATCATGAAAAATATAACTGTAAGTTCACCTGAAACACCTGAAACAGGCTCTCACTTAGGCCGGGGGTGCCTCACAACCTTGCTCAAAATTTAGATAATCATCAAGCACAATGTACTTCACGGGGAGAAATGGGGCAGCATAGAATGATTCAAGGTTGACAAGAGGAAAAAAAGAACAGTTTTTTTTTGAAGAAAAAAAACAGCAACGAATAGATAAATTTTGCCGAGAACTGCTCAACGGGACCATAATGCATTAGCAGCATGAGGATGAGAGGTGAGTATAGCGTGGAGAAAATCACACACATTCAAGTAATGAATGACTCATTGCTAGCTATGCATGAATTAGCTTTAGCATAATCAGGAAAATACATAATTAGTTACAGATTCACAATATCAAAAATCTACTCACTTTCTTTTAATTTTTTTTAAATATATATAAAACGTAAAAAAGAAATCCATTTCATTCCCCTGAACTTGGATCATTTTTCTGGTTCTATATTGTTATAAGTAGGATGAATAATTTAAAAACTATTAAGTCGAGTGACTGACATTTCACCCTTCGAAGATTTGCTCATCAAAAGGGTCAAACACTTAATCTCTTGCGAGTGATAGATATCAAATGATAAAATGAATAACCTGTGCATGGTCTGTTATCCCTATTTTGGCAGAAGTTCCATCAACATCAACCCACTCATGGGAGTCTGCATACTTCAAATGCTCTAAAACTGTGATGAATTGGTGAAAATAGTAGAATTAACATGAATTGAAATGAATCAACATCAAATTTACAATGACAATTTATGTATACTAGCCAACATAATCAATATAACAATGATCCAGATCAAAAATCTATTCTGAAAACATTGTGTATTATCTGTGCATGAATATCTCTAACACATTGTGAGCAAATACATATATCAAGGGTAAAGAGAAAATGACAAAGAAGATTATCCTTTCATATTTGTAAACATTTTTGTCATACACATTTTGAGTTTATAAGCATATTTCCATGTGGAATACTTGGTCATGAAGCTTTTTTTTTCTAGTGATACACAAACAGCAACCCTTATCATATTGTCTTCCTCTCCCACATGTTGGAGAAAAACCAAAAGCAAAAAAAAACCATCTCCGAACAAACTAAATACATTTCTGCCCCCAACAAAACAATTGTGGATAGCACATTGCCATCATTATGGGGTACGATGGCCTGAATTTAGCCCATCCAATCGGCTAATTCTCAAATCAATTGGGATTGACAACATCAATTCATTTCTATTTGATGCTTCAATCTCTAAAACAAACTGGAAATCAGATTTACGAACTAAAACTAACCAGGTTTCTAATCCAGCGTCTATTCTAATAAAAAAGTACCAAGTAAATTCATGAAAACCTAAGAAGAATGATACGTGGATCATCTTTAATCATTAAGCGGAAAATCATAGGAGAAAAAGGTGATCACATCTAAAACAAACCCTAAACTTAATAAAAGATACTTAAAAAAACTCGTCAAGTGATCGAATAAAGGTGCGAACACATGCTCGGTGACTAAAACAAACTCCGATTTTAGATCTTCAAGAGAAAGACGGAAGGGTCGGCTCAAATAGCTTACAAATCGCGCAGATAGGATAAGAAATGAAGGGGGAAATAACATGGGAGAGCCACATACCTCAGAGTAAATATTGACGACATAGATGGCGGTGGAGATACGTGGTTGATGATTGTCGGCTAGGGTTATCTGTGTGGAAGTCGTGCAGGCTCGATGGCGGTCCTTCGGCCGTTGGCTCCACCGCCGGGATCGGAGTAAGAGGGGAAGTGATAGCCAGAAACAGACGTGGGGAAGGAGACCTAGGAACGTCTGGAGAAGGCGGACGCAGTAGCTTTTCTGCTTAAGGGGGGAGGTAAAAATGGTGTCCGAGTAAGAGATAAAAGGGCTAATTAAATATAATATTAAATATTAGCCACACTTTTTTGTTTTTCATGGCTAATACAAAAGTATTAGCCACGCTTTTTTATAGTTGTGGCTAAAACCTAAATATTAGCCACGGTTTTGCGATCATGGCTAATACTACTGTATTAGCCACGATTTTTGAACCCTGGCTAAAAAATGTGTAGCTAATACTCATTTTTCTAGTAGTGAATGATGGATGTTGAATCTGACTTAAAAAAATTAGAGACCAGCACATCAGACTATCATATGTCTGATGAAGACTTTGCTGCCTTCTCCAGGTAGTTCCAAAAGTTTATGAAGAAGAAACAATGGAGAAGCAGGTGCACCTCCTCCTCTCATCCCAAAGAAGAATACTTCAAGGGCAGGAAGAAATCCTCTAAGGAGGACTGGTATGGTTATAAAACTAACAAACATGTTTCATCTAAAGTGGTCTGTTATTCTTGCGGCAAGTCAGGTCATGTAATAGCCGTCTGCCTTGTCAAAAGAAAGTAAACTGGTGAGAAGAAGGACCACAAGCAAAAAGGCAAGAAGTACAAATCCTTCATTACTAAGAAGAAAAAGAGCTGGACTGACTCTTCCTCTTTAGAGTCAGAAAGAGAAGAGGATGATGAAGCCTACATTGGGATGTAATCTGCTGAAGTAGAAGTAGAAGAAGTAGACTTCATTAAAATGATGGTTGTTATTGCTGAAGAAGTTGATGAAAATCATCCTACTGCCAGGATTGAAGTCAGGGCCCCTTTTTCACAGTCATATGGTGATAAAGAGGTGGATGGAGAAGAAGATGAAGAGAACTACTACTATGGACTAATGACATTGTCAGATGAAGAATCCAGCCAGGAACATCCTGGTGAACCAAAGTTAAATTCTTTGTCCAAATCTTCTTCTGAGTCAGGCTATGAGACCAGCCCAGATTCTGAAGCTCATTCATCAAGTGATGAAGGATATTCTGAGTCTGAGAAAGATGTCAATTCTTTAATTAACAATTATGGTATCCTTCTAAGTGCTTTCAAGGAAATCAAGCTATTGGATAAGAAGCAAGCTAAGGAAATTGCCTCCCTTTAGCTCTCTACTTCCCAGCATGCTGATTCAGCCTCAGTGCTTGATCAGAAAATGAAAGAGATCAGTAAGCTGGAAACTATCTCCTTCATTCAGATAGGTACCATAGTGTTCCAGGAAGATAGAACAAGGGACCTAAAAGTGTAGTTGGAGAGGGAGAAGAGAATAGTGGCTTGCTATTCAAAGTTGTTGGGTACATTGGTTCTAATGTACCTGATTTGAAGAAGCCTCACCCTACTCAATGATATACATCAAAATGTATTTGATGTATTTTTGAGTTGCCTTGTGCAGGTTAAGTATTTGCAGGAAAAGCAGAAAAGATTCTAAGTCCATGTGTCGACACCCAGAGGGAAAGTGTCGACACTTAAGAAGACTTGTGTCGACACCCAGGCAAGCAGTGTCGACACTTGGAGTATTTGTGTCGACACCAGGGATGCAGAGTCGACACCAGACAGAAAGTGTCGACATAAGGAGCTGTGTCGACACTCAATGAAAAAAAGTGCAGTGAAGCAGTGTCGACACTTAGCAGTTGTGTCGACACCCAGTGAAACTGTGTCTACATCAGAAAGTGTCGACACTTGGAGGCTGTGTCGACACTCAGCAAAAGTCAGCAGAGTCTAAGTATAAGTGTCGACATAATAAAGAATGTGTCGACACTCAGCAGAAGACTCAACACTTGAAGAAAGTGTCGACACAAGAAAGAATGTGTCGACACTCAGCAGAACACTCAACACTTGAAGAAAGTGTCGACATAAGGAGCTATGTCGACACTTAGCAAAGTTCAACAAAATTCTAAGTACAAAGTGTCGACACTAAGGAGATGTGTCGACACTCAGCCAGAGTCTCAACAGAAGAAGAATGTGTCGACACAAGGAGTAGTGTCGACACTCAGCAAGTATCAACACAGTAGGCATGTGTCGACACCAAGAAGATGTGTCGACACTTAACAAGTTCAACACATGAAGATGTGTCGACACAAAGGAGTTGTGTCGACACTTACAAGAATACAACTAAGTGCTGAAGAAAAAGGAGTTTTTCGACACTCAATATCAGTGTCGACACATGAAGAAGAAGCTGTGTCGAGAAGAGAATTGTACAATACAAGGAGCTGTGTCGACACCTTGAAGGCTAGTGTCGACACTTTGTCAACTTGTGTCGACACTTAGTCTATAAGTGTCGACACTTAAAGACAGATTGTCTCGACACTTTCAGACAGTTACAGATTTTTCAAGAACTGACTGGAAGACTTGACAGCTGCCATTCCAGCCGGTCAACTGCACCTGTCAGAGTTGTCAGAAGTCAGTTATGAACCGGACCAGCCTGTTACCATGAAGAAGGCCTATATATAGGCTTATACTGTCTACAGAAATAGTAGTTCAAGTGATCATTCACACGATCAACACATCAAGTAATACAAAGAAGATCTAGCTATTTATTGAAGAATCCAGTGTAGATCTAAGTAGTTGGAGAGAGAGAGCTCCATCCAAGAAGACAGCCGTTGGAACCAGGCTAAGAAGAAGGGTTCAGATTTTGTTCTGAATCTTAAGTAGCAGAGATCAAGGATCAACTGCAGAGGAGATCAATATTATTATGTTCTACATTCAAGAAGCTTTGAAGAAAGCCAAGTCAGGTTGATCTCAGCTGAGTTCTTCCAAGAACTCATCAAGAAACTCACAACTCTTCTCTCTTTTCTCTGAGTTGTAGGGTTTACATTTTGTATTCATATTATCTTGTAGGATCCTTAGGGATCTGAGTTTATAAGCCTGTAATTATAAAGGCTGAGTGTAGGGCCTGTGTGACTGAGTGTAGGAGATTGATATCTCTAAGTGTAGGCCTATTGTGGTTGAGTGTAGGCCTTGTGGCTGAGTGTAGGCTTTGTGAAGAAGCTGAGTGTAGTCTTTGAAGAAGACTGAGTTGTAGGGCCTTGGGCCTGATCTGTAGGAACCTGTTTTGGGGTTCTGAGTGTAAGATCTGAGGATCTGAGATAGTGGAGGAGTTTGGCCGAATCTAGTACACTACTAGATAGGCAAAGGGGGAAAGTGGATGTACCCAAACCTTGGGGAACCACTATAAACCTGGGTGTTCACTGTGTGCATGTGTTTTGCTGTGATAGCTGATAGATTGCTGTGCAAAAGTAGTTATAATTCTGTGTTATAATCTGAATTCTACCTAAAAAGTTAAAAAGATTTAAGTCACCTATTCACCCCCCCCCCCTCTAAGTGATTAGGTACAATATCTTTCAAGTGGTATCAGAGGGAGGTTACTCAAAAATAGGACATAACTGTCTGAGTAGATCCTGTTGGCAGATTCAGTGTAAGTAAAACTACAGATTCAAGAAAATCAAGAACCATGGGTTCCACTGAGAATCATAAGGAATTGGAATCCATGAAGCTACCCATTTGCAGAAAAGAAATATTTGGCATCTGGAAGGAAAGGGTGAGACTATTTATGGAAGCCTCAGACCCTAGAATTTACATCACAGTTAAAGAAGGGCAGAATGTGCCCATGAAGGTTTCAGTCTTAGATGCTAATCAGAGAACACCTAAAGACTTCTCTGAAATGACAAAGGATGAAATAATTCTAGCCACAATAGACAAGAGGGCTCAGAATATCATTGTGAGTGCTATAGATGATGCTACCTTTCAGAATTTGATACACTGTAAGACATCTAAGGAGATGTGGGATACTCTTATAGTGTACATGGAGGGTTCTGAAGAAGTGAGGCAGGATAGAAAGTCCTTATTAAACCAAGAATATGAAAGCTTCAGGCAAGGTAGATCTGAGAGCATAACTGAATGCTATAAGAAATTCTATAGGATTGTGAATGAGCTAATGTCCTATGGCAGAGAGTTCAGTAATTATGAGCTTAATGATTAGTTCTTAAGGTCCCTTACAAAAGATTGGGACACCAAGATCTGTGCCATAAGGGAAATGGCAAAGTTAGCAGAAATTCCTCCTCCAACTTTGTTTGGAAAACTGCTATCCTATGAGATGCAGTTGATGGTGAGAAAAGAAGAGGAGAAATCTACAAGAAGTGAACATAAAGAAAGGACAGTTGCATTTAAAACAGAAGCCCCTAGAAAGTACAGAAGTTAGTCACCAACTCCACCTCCAAAAGTGGCTGAGACTGAATCAGATGAGTCAGCAAGTAGAAAGTCTGAAAGCAGTGAAAGTGATAAGGACTTTGCAGCATTCACAAGACACTTTCAGAAGTTCTTAAAGAAGAAACAGTGGAGGACAAAGCCATCTACTTCACAGGGTAAAGATGACTATTATCAGAACAAAAAGTCATCAAAGAAAGACAGGAAAAAGACCAAGTCAAGCAAAGCAACTCTATCAAAAATAGTATGTTATTGCTGTAATAGACAAGGACATGTTATTGCAGACTGTCCAGAGAAAAGGAAGGAGTCT
Organism: Platanthera guangdongensis; assembly: GCA_039583875.1. Lineage (NCBI taxonomy): Eukaryota > Viridiplantae > Streptophyta > Magnoliopsida > Asparagales > Orchidaceae > Platanthera > Platanthera guangdongensis. The sequence goes on along the minus strand of CM077148.1, from coordinate 114,875,124 downwards.
AATGATAAGAAAAAGACTCAATTCAAGGGCAAGAAGGAAAGATCTTTTGTTGCCAAAAAGGATAAGAGCCTGTCAGACATATCTTCATCAGAAACTGAGTCAGATGCTGAAGCATACATAGGACTGTTTGCTGAGGAAGAAGAAGAAGAGTTCATCCAGATCATGAACTCTAAATATGAACAAGAGGACATTCAGTGCCAAGGACAGATGGCATTGACAGAAAGTGACAAAATCCAGGAGCAGCCTGTACCTAGTAAGGTACAAAATTATTCTTTAAGTTCAATTTCTTGTGCTAGTTCAGAATCAGATTCATCATCATCAAGTGATGAGAGTGCATCTGAGTCTGAAGAGGATATTCATCAATTGATTGATGAATATAGAGTTCTGTTGCAAGCATTTAAGAAATGCAAATCCTTGGCCAAGAGTCAAGATAAGGAGATTGCAAGTCTCAAAATGGCTGCAACTGATTATGAGAAGATGATTGATCAACAGATAAATGAAATAGCCAGACTGAAGCACATAACTGTGATTCAGATGGGGACTATAAATTTTAGGAATGATCAAAAGTCTGGAGATTAATCTTCAGAAGGAGAGAGATTTAGTTGCTAGGTTTTCTAAACCAAAGTCAGTTCTACCCTTAATTGATGAATTTGTTCATCAAAAAGGTAAAGCTGGACTGGGATTTACTAAACCTGCAAGTACTGTTCAGTCCAAGTACAAGGGCAAAGCCCCAGCTCTCAACAAGCCAGCTGTAGATAAAACAGCTAAGAATGTACCTAAGCAAAGGTACAATAGGTTTGAGTGTTGGTGCTGTGGCAAGGTAGGTCATTTTGCCATGGACTGTTGGCACAATGCAAGTGCCAAAGTGAGTAGCAAACTGCCTGTTGGAAAACCTGCAGGTAGCTTTGTTAGGAAGCAAACTAACCAGTACCAAGGACCCAAGAATTTTTGTGTTCTAAGGTTCACTAATATGTTTTGCAGGTGAGTCCAAGTGGCCATGCCCCAATATGGTACTTGGATAGTGCATGTTCCAGGCACATGACTGGAACAAGGGGATTGCTAAAGGACTACACACCCATCAAGGATGGTCCAAAAGTCACCTTTGGTGATTCTGAAAAAGGAATCATCAAGGGTTTTGGTAACATTTCTAGCTCCCATATAACTATTACTCAAGTGGCTTATGTCAAAGGTTTGAAACATAACCTTATTAGTATAAGTCAATTAATTGATGTAGGATATGACATCTCATTTGTCAAAGATGGTTGTCATATGAGGAGGTCAAATGATCAAGAGATCATTTTGACTGGTTATAGAAAAAGGAATGTCTATTTCCTAGATAATATGGTTGAGAACAATGGTTCTCCAGTGTGTCTTGTAGCTGATGAGAAAGTCTCTCATTGTGTCAAATGGCACAAGAGGCTAGCCCATCTCAACTACAAGACAATAGGCCAACTCTTTAGCAAAGAGTTAGTGAGGAATGATCCTCAAGTTAAGTGTATTAAAGACGGAATATGCTCAGCTTGTCAAAAGGGCAAGAAGACTAGATCCACCTTTAGTAGCATTGAAAACAAAGATGCTGTGAGGTGTTTATACCTCTTGCATATGGATCTCTTTGGTCCTATGCCAGTTTACAGCCTAGGTAAGAAGGTCTATACCTTTGTAGTTGTAGATGACTACTCAAGGTTTTCCTGGGTGTTCTTCCTTAGATAGAAATCTGAAACACCTAGTGTCTTCTATAGCTTTGTCAAACAAATTCAGAATGAACTAGACAATACAGTGGTCAAGATAAGAAGTGATCATGGTACTGAATTTCAGTCTGATAGTATGGCAAAACTATGTGAAGAATTTGAGATATTTCAAGAGTTTTCTTCACCAAGAACACCTCAGCAAAATGGCATTGCTGAGAGGAAAAATAGAACCTTGATTGAGGCAGGTAGAACCCTATTAAGTGATACATCACTACCAGAATATTTTTGGGCTGAAGCAGTGAATACTGCATGCCATGTAATTAATAGGGCTACCATTACTAAAAGCCACAACAAGACCCCCTATGAGATTGTGAAAGGCAGAAAACCAAACCTATCCTATTTCAGGATCTTTGGTTGTAAGTGCTTTATACTTAACAATGGAAAGTCTTACTTGACTAAGTTTGCTACCAAGTCCCAAGAGGGGATCTTTGTTGGGTACAGCAACAACAGTAAGGCTTATAGAGTCTACAACTTATCTACTCAAGTTGTAGATAGTCTGTACATGTAGTATTTGATGAAACTAGACTTATTAACAATGAGTTGTCTAGTAGTATATGCAACTTCACAGGTATAACTAAGAAGATGGACAAGCTCACTATTGAAGAAGAACCTACTGCAAGACAACAAGTAGAAGATAGTGGCTGCTGTCCAGGGGGAGTACTACATGTACCTAATGAAGAAGAAGTCCAAGGAGTGCAGCAAGATGAAGAAACTGAAGAAGTTCAACCTGAAGCCAGGATGCCTCCAGCTAATAGGCATCTTAGAGATCATCCAGCAGATCAAATCATTGGTGATCTAAGACAAGGGGTACAATAAAGGAGCAGAAATCTGAGTGCAGCACTCTACTCCAGTTTTCTATCCCAAGTAGCGCCAAAGAAGTTTGAAGAAGCCATCCTAGACCCTCATTGGATTGAGGCAATGCAAGAAGAGCTGAATCAGTTCAAGAGATGCAAGGTCTGGGAGCTTGTTCCTAAACCAAAAGACCACAACATAATTGGGACCAAGTGGATCTTTAGAAACAAGATGGATGAACATGGAGTCATCATAAAAAACAAAGCAAGATTGGTTGCTAAAGGATATAGGCAGGAAGAATGTATTGACTTTGATCAAACCTTTGCTCCAGTAGCCAGACTAGAAGCCATAAGGATGTTCCTGGACAATGCAACCTTTCAAGGATTTAAAGTTTACCAAATGGATGTTAAGCCAGCCTTTTTGAATGGTAATCTAAAGGAGGAAGTCTATGTGGAACAGCCATTAGGTTTTGTTGATTCAACCCAACCTAATCATGTCCATAGACTTAGGAAAGCATTGTATGGGTTAAAACAAGCCCCTAGGGCTTGGTATGAAACCCTGTCTAGTTTCCTCATTGAGAATAAGTTCACAAGGGGGAAAATAGACAAGACTCTATTCCTTAGGGAATCCAGAGGCAAAGTGATACTAGTCCAAATATATGTAGATGACATAATATTTGGGTCTACTAAAAGTAGTCTTTGCAAAAAGTTTGCAAAACTAATGCAGGGACAGTTTGAGATGAGTAGTATGGGGCAACTTAAGTTCTTCTTGGGTCTCCAAGTTAGACAGACTGAGAATGGATTATCCATTTCCCAGTCTAAGTTCACCCTAGAACTCATAAGGAAGTATGGTATGGATTCATCCAGTACCATGAAGACTCCTATGGGGTCAAGTATGTCTCTTAGCAAAGATGATGCAGGGAAACCTGTAGATGAGACTTTGTACAGAGGGATAGTTGGCTCCCTACTCTATTTGACTGCAAGTAGACCAGATATCATGTATGCTACATGTGTCTGTGCTAGGTACCAAGCTTGCCCTAAAGAGTCTCATTTGACAGCAGTCAAAAGGATACTGAGATATCTAAAGGGCACACCTTATCTAGGCCTTTAGTACCCTAGGAATGGAGACTTTGAACTAACAGGTTATTCAGATGCAGATTTTGCAGGCTGCAAAGAAGATAAAAAAAGTACAACTGGAACCTGTCAATTCTTAGGTGGTAGACTGATTTCATGGAGTAGCAAGAAGCAAACTAGTGTGGCTATCTCCACTGCAGAATCAGAATATGTGGCTGCTAGAAGTTGCTGTGCTCAACTTCTATGGACAACATCAGCTTGAGGATTATGGAATTCAGGTAAGTAGAACACCACTCTTTTGTGATTCTACTAGTGCTATATCAATTGCACACAATCCTGTTTCCCATAGTAGAACTAAACATATTGAAATAAAATATCATTTTCTTAGGGAACATGTAGAAAAAGAAGATATTTTACTGGAATATGTTGAAACAGATAATCAACTAGCTGATATCTATACTAAGCCTTTAGAAGAAACAAAGATCAATAGGTTTAAAATTGAACTAGGTATGATAAACTTAGAATAAGTTTATAGAAATGACTAAGTAAAATAGTGTCGACACACAGAGTTGTCTGTGTCGAGACAGAAAATTGGTGCCGACACTTCAGTGAAAAGGTGTCGACACATCGAGGAAGTTGGTGTCGACACTTCAGAAAATTTGTGTCGACACATACAGGGTCAGTGTCGACACAACAAAGGTGGTGTCGACACTTAGAGTTTACTCAGAATTATCTAAGTAAGGTCTCGACTAAATGTCGAGCTTAGTGGTGTCGACACATAAACAAGTGTCAACACATATATTATATTGACTAAACTTGTGTCAACACATAGGTGTCGAGACATTATAAGTCTGTGTCGACACTTATCAACAGTATCGACACAATTTGAGTTAGTTAACCCGCCCTTTCATCTTCAGTCCTAGAAAGGTATAAATAGGATTTAGCCATTGTCTGTCGACACGCTCACTGAAGTTTCGAGACCAAACATGTGTGTCGACACCTCTCTTCTCTTGATTCAAATTCTTCAAACCCTAATGGCGCCAAAGCTCGAGGAGAACGTGAATGAAGACTATGAACTGGTACAACATGCGTTTGACGATGCAGAACACGAGATCAAGGATGTGGTAACCCTAGTCGCAAACTCTGGGTTAGAATTTCTTGTTTCAGAGCCCACAAAGATTTGGAAGAAATAAGTTTTAGAATTTCTCAATGGAGCAACCCTAGACGACACTGGATTCAAGATCAAGTCTAGGGTTCATGATGAAAAGGTGAAGGTCTCACCAAAAAGTTTGAGGAAAGTACTTCAGTTACCAAGAACTAAGGAAGAAGAAGAAGTTACTGCTTCTAAAACCAGAGATGCATTAACATGGTGTGGCCTGGATTCAAAGATGAAAATTGGTTCTGTGTTCAATAGGAAAGGCATGAACAGCCAAGGAAAATTTCTATCTGAAATTGTTGGAAAAGTGATCTTGAGTAAGCCTGGAGGGCATGACAGGGTCTCAACCCATATGTTTAATCTTATGACAAGGATAATCTTCACAGTGAACACAGATTGGTCTGTTGTTGTTTTTGATAAGATTAAGGAAAGTATGAAGAAGCCCAATTTGGGTAGGATATTAAGTTTATACCTTGCTGGTAGTATACCAGAGGTTATGACTCAAGCTGCAGGCTCTAAAATCAATCATATGAGGAAAATGGACATGAGACTCTTCTCCAGATGGGATAGGGTCTTGACCAAAGAATTGCCTACTCCTGAGAAAATAACTCCACAAAAGAAGAAGAAGATAGCCCCTGTGGCTCAAGAGTCATCTAGCAGCTCTGAGGAGCAAGTTGTCTTTACACCAGATGATGGACAAGAAGACACTGGAGATGCTGGGAAGTCTCCAGCTCAACAAGAAGTTGCTGAGAGGCAGGGGGAGCTACCTCAAGCTAGCCCCTTACACCAGGATTCAGTCCAGGGGGAGCCGCTAGTAGTGGAAGAGCCAACTCCACTGGAAAGTGAACAAGCTACTAACACTATTCTTGAGGTAATCACTGAGATTAATGCATTAGATTTTCCTATAGAGGATACTGATTTGTCTGATTCATTAAATCATGTTAATCAGCAACCACAGATTGATAGTCTACCCCCAGATGTTGTCATGGAGGACACATCTGTTTCAACTCAAGTTGTATCTGATCAAGTTGTTGATGAGCCAAGAGAATCTCCATCACTTCCTCAACAAGAATTTACCATGGAAGATCTATTCCTTTATCTGGATCAAGAAGACCTTGAGAAAGGAAGTGCTGCTGCTGAGGGGGAGAAGTCTCAAGTTGAGGGGGAGCCAGTGAAAATTCCAGAAAGGCAAGAACCTGAGAAGCCCAAGGAAGTTGAGGAGCTACCTAAGGAGAGGGTAGACATAGCCAGCACCTCAGCTTCTGAAGATGAGGAGGCAGCAAGAGCTAAGAAAAGGAAGTTTCAAGTCTTTAAAAGAAGAAGCCAGAGTTATAAGAAGGCTTTGCAAACTATAGCACCACAGCCTGCACTACAGCCAGCACCAACTGTAGATTACAGTGCTTTGATGGTTGCTATGCAAATTAAGCTGGATGAGCACAGGAAAGCCATAGAAACATATGTGGATGAGGGTCATAAGTCTCTACAATTTGACCTAGCTCAAGATATAAAGTCTATTAGATTTGAGATGAATCTAAATAAAAAGGAGATGACTGACTGCTTCCACAAGGGAGGGAATGCAGTAGTCTATCTAGCCACTCATCAAGAGAAGATAAAAGCTCAAGTAGATGAACTTGAAGTAAAGCAAGTCTATGTACTGGAAAATCAAATCAGAATGAATGCTAACTTGACAGCATCCCACAATGCAATTGTAACTGAGATAAAGAATATAGCCACTGCACAGTCTGCAGAAAGTGCCACAGCCAAAGAAACTTTTGATAAGCACTTACAAGAGAGCTTAACTGCTGTTAAAACTGCTATACAAGACTCTCAGAAGCTAATCACTGACAAACTCCAAAGGTTGAAAATTTACTTTAAAGATGGAGTAAACTATTTGGATGCCCAGGTGAGATTTCAGAAAGATGATGTAAGAGATCACATAGAAAGAGAAGTCATAAAGGGGGAGAGGGTGTTAGTCAAAGCCAGCTCTGATCATGCTAGGTGGATTTCTAATTCTATCAGAGCTACTCTTGGTTATCCTCCTTTATGTGATGATGATAATGTTGCAGAATCTGGGATACATCCTGCATATCTAGGAGGTGAGCAACTTGAAGTGGATCAAGTAATCTACCTTCCTCCAGATTTTGATATGATACATGCTGATATACAGTCCATGTATAGCCCACCTTAGGGAAAGGAAAATGTCATTATAGAGAAGGTGGTTCAGCCAGTATCTGAGGCTATGCAAGAAGCTTTACTGAAAGAGCAAGAGGCCAGACTGTCTAAAAAGAGGTTCAGAGAGCAAGCTGAACAAAGACCAGACTTTGAGCAGTGGAGCCCCACTTCAAGAAACATTATCTTAACTGCATGGAAGGCTGCAAAAGATAATATTTAAGACAGAAATAAATGGTTTTCTGAATTGGAATGGAGGAAGTATGAGACAAGGCAAGAAGCCATAGTGCAATATAGAAGAAAGGCCAAGATGGGAAAGCTACCTCCTACTGCTCAGGAGCCTAGCAAGTACTTTCCCAAGCCATATCATTACTTTGAGAGGCAAAAGATTAAAGCTGAAGAGCTAAAGAAGAAGGATCTGAAAGGGAAAAAGCCTGCTTATACTGAAGTTGATGAAGCCCATGTACATGCCAAAGTACAATCAGGAAAAGGAATTGTGATTAAGGAGGCTGATCAGAATTAGAATAGATTTTTCTTAAGTTTACTATGTAATCTTTTGATGTTAAACATTCTGTAAACTTTTGTTTAATGTATATGACAAAGTTGTTAGAACAATATGATGTGTGATTAATCTATTTCATAATTATTCTGAGATGATATCTGAGTATACATGTTTTGTTTGATACATGTTTATGTTTGCCCTGTTATATAATCCTGCTTTACATCATGCTATGATTTTATTCTGTATGGTGTATATCATTGACTAAGGGTTATGACTTCTCCAAATAGGGGGAGATTGTTGGGTACATTGGTTCTAATGTACCTGATTTGAAGAAGCCTCACCCTACTCAATGATATACATCAAAATGTATTTGATGTATTTTTGAGTTGCCTTGTGCAGGTTAAGTATTTGCAGGAAAAGCAGAAAAGATTCTAAGTCCATGTGTCGACACCCAGAGGGAAAGTGTCGACACTTAAGAAGACTTGTGTCGACACCCAGACAAGCAGTGTCGACACTTGGAGTATTTGTGTCGACACCAGGGATGCAGAGTCGACACCAGACAGAAAGTGTCGACATAAGGAGCTGTGTTGACACTCAATAAAGAAAAGTGCAGTGAAGTAGTGTCGACACTTAGCAGTTGTGTCGACACCCAGTGAAACTGTGTCTACATCAGAAAGTGTCGACACTTGGAGGCTGTGTCGACACTCAGCAAAAGTCAGCAGAGTCTAAGTATAAGTGTCGACATAATAAAGAATGTGTCACACTCAGCAGAAGACTCAACACTTGAAGAAAGTGTCGACACAAGAAAGAATGTGTCGACACTCAGCAGAAGACTCAACACTTGAAGAAAGTGTCGACACAAGGAGCTGTGTCGACACTTAGCAAAGTTCAACAAAATTCTAAGTACAAGTGTCGACACTAAGGAGATGTGTCGACACTCAGCCAGAGTCTCAACAGAAGAAGAATGTGTCGACACAAGGAGCAATGTCGACACTCAGCAAGTATCAACACAGAAGGAATGTGTCGACACCAAGAGGATGTGTCGACACTTAACAAGTTCAACACATGAAGATGTGTCGACACAAAGTAGTTGTGTTGACACTTACAAGAATACAACTAAGTGCCGAAGAACAAGGAGTTGTGTCGACACTCAATATCAGTGTCGACACATGAAGAAGCTGTGTCGAGAAGAGAATTCTACATCACAAGGAGCTGTGTCGACACCTTGAAGGCTAACGTCGACACTTTGTCAACTTGTGTCGACACTTAGTCTATAAGTGTCGACACTTAAAGACAGATTGTCTCGACACTTTCAGACAGTTATAGATTTTTCAAGAACTGACTGGAAGACTTGACAGCTGCCATTCCAGCCGGTCAACTGTACCTGTCAGAGTTGTCAGAAATTAGTTATGAACCGGACCAGCCGGTTACCATGAAGAAGGCCTATATATAGACTTATACTATCTACATAAATAGTAGTTCAAGTGAACATTCACAAGATCAACACATCAAGTAATACAAAGAAGATCTAGCTATTCATTGAAGAATCCAGTGTAAATCTAAGCAGTTGGAGAGAGAGAGCTCCATCCAAGAAGACATCCATTGGAACCAGGCTGAGAAGAAGGGTTCAGATTTTGTTCTGAATCTTAAGTAGCAGAGATCAAGGATCAACTGCAGAGGAGATCAATCTTATTGTGTTCTACATTCAAGAAGCTTTGAAGAAAGCCAAGTCAGATTGATCTCAGCTGAGTTCTTCCAAGAACTCATGAAGAAACTCACAACTCTTCTCTCTTTTCTCTGAGTTGTAGGGTTTACATTTTGTATTCATATTATCTTGTAGGATCCTTAGGGATCTGAGTTTGTAAGCATGTAATTATAAAGGCTGAGTGTAGGGCATGTGTGCCAGAGTGTAGGAGATTGATATCTCTGAGTGTAGGCCTATTGTGGCTGAGTGTAGGCCTTGTGGCTGAGTGTAGGCTTTATGAAGAAGCTGAGTGTAGGTCTTTGAAGAAGACTGAGTTGTAGGGCCTTGGGCCTGAGCTGTAGGAACCTATTTTGGGGTTTTGAGTGTAAGATCTGAGGATCTGAGATAGTGGAGGAGTTTGGCCGAATCTAGTACACTACTAGATAGGCGAAGGGGGAAAGTGGATGTACCCAAACCTTGGGGAACCACTATAAACCTGGGTGTTCACTGTGTGCATGTGTTTTGCTGTGATAGCTGATAGATTGCTGTGCAAAAGTAGTTATAATTCTGTGTTATTATCTGAATTCTGCCTAAAAAGATAAAAAGATTTAAGTCACCTATTCACCCCCCCTCTAGGTGATTAGGTACAATATCTTTCAAAAGCCTAGTTCAGTGCTTCCCTTGATAGACACCCTGACTTCCCAAAGGGGTAAGAAGGGGTTGGGATTCAAGGGATCCACAAGAATTGTCAATTCAAAAGGAAAGGACAAAGCTCCAGCATAGCCACTGGCTTCAATGCCTGCTCTAACATTCAAGAGAATGGTGCTACCATCAAACAGGTATGACCTAGAGAGCACTTATGGTCACTGGAAGAATGATAGTTCCACTAGTGTAAGCAAAGATGCACCACACTATTGTGGTAGATATAGCAAGGGTGCAAATGCCTTCAAGGCAGCCCATGAGGAAATTCAAATGGAACATCCTGGACCAATTGTTTTTGGTGCACCAGCCTCTTCACTCAATGGTAAAACTGCAAACTATTCTCAAAATATTCCAACCCACTCTAAGACTAAGGGCAAGTCTATTAGTGACCTAATTTGGGCATCTCAGAGGCCATCAAGAGTGTGCTTTCTGAAAATAAGGCAGGTACTGGTAGTGCTGAAGATATCCTAAGCACTTCTAGACTGTTGCTGCACCTTCGAGACTAAGAGCTACTGTCAATACAGCGACTAAACCAGCTCTTAAAAGAAGGTACATTATTTATGTGTGTTGCTGCTATGGTAAAGTGGTCCACTTTGCTATAAATTGCAAGCACAATACAAGTGTGCCAAGAGTAAGAGAGAGCTTATCGGTTAGAAGAGCTGCAGGTAGGCATGGGTATTACCAGACTAACATGCACCTAGGAACCAAAAAGAATCCTAAGGTTAACTGATTTATGCCTTACAGGTCAGTCCAAGTGGTCATACCCCTAGATCGTACGTGGACATTGAGTGTTCCTTGAATTTGGCAGTAGCCTAATATATATTAAGCGATAAAATAAAAGTTACAGAAAAATAGCATCATGCGCCAAAAGCTGTGCCAAAGAAGTGGTTAGAGTCATACCTCTAACCCACTTAAATTCAAGAAGACAAGCATTCTTGGCAAGGTGGTCCGCCACAGAGTTTGCCTTGTGTTTTATTAGAGAGACAACATTTTTTGGGAAGGAAGGAAGTAGGCGGGATATGGAAACTTCACAATCTTCAATGTAACCTCTAGCAAGGATTTTGTATAGCCGTGAACAGACGTCCAATGAGTCCCCTTCCAGGATTGCTCCAACGAAATCAGCATCAAGCTAAGAAGCGAGATTAACTGTAGCTTGTGCAGAACGGTGTTTGGTCATGCACACCGATCTGCTTCTTTGTCGGACCACCACAGCAGCAATTAGGCTTCCCCCATGATCTTGGATAGCGCAGCCCAAGCCGACGACGTTATTCTCCATCTCAGATCCATCAAATTTTTTTTGATCCATCCAACGGGCGGGGGCGACCAATTAGATTGTGGGTTACAATGAGACGACCAGTGTCCGCGCGATGTATCATGTAAAGTATTGATCAGGATTATAGCTGGTTGCATATATGGCTCACCATGTATGTAGATGTTCCTTTCTTTCCAAATATAATAGAATATGGAGGCAAAAAAGGTAGCAATTTCTAGCTCGTTACCTATTAGAATTTCACTCTCAAAGAATTCCATCAGGTTTCTGCCCAAAATATTTGGTGGGATGCCGAGGCGTGATCCTTCCGATTTAATTTTTGAGAAAAAATGGCAACATCTCAGCACGTGGTCCGTCGTCTCATCCACACCGCAGCCCCAACTGCACATTTCATCATTCTGTAGGCAGTGATAATATATCCATGCATGGGTACATAGCAGGTCATTGGTGGCACGCCAAATCTGCATCAACATTTGAGGTTGGGATTTTATTTTTCAGCAGTTGTGGCCGGAGAGGGTGGACGGTAAGCACTCGACATATAAGGTAGCAGCAGCATCCATGGTATCTTTCTCGGTTTGCACACAGATAAGCCTGTCGGCCTTGTCCGCATTAGCACGAGGCAAATTTTTGATGGAGGTAATAAGATCGGCCCCAAACATAGAGAGATGGCTATCATCCCATTGATCAGACTCATTTAAAAAACCATCAACGTGATCAGGTAGGGAGGAAACATTAACATATGTGGGCCACTTTGAAATGGGGAGAGGGCTTAACCAAGCGTCGTTCAATGGTGAGACGGTGAGTGTTCCAAGCACATGACTAGAACAAGGAGCGTGCTGGTGGAGTACACTCCAGTAGAGAATGGACCCAAAGTTATCTTTGGTGGTTCAGAAAGGTGAGTAACTAAAGGGTTTGGTAAGATATCAAATGACATAAAAATTATCACACAAGTAGCTTTTGTGAAAGGGTTGCAACACAACCTCATAAGCATAAGCCAACTATGTGATCTTGGCTATAACATTTTTTCCTCAAGGATGAGTTCCAAATTAGGACGTCAAGTGACCAAGAGGTCATCTTGACAGGCACTAGGAGAGGAAATATATATTTTCTCAATTTTGATTGTGAAAGTAAGGACACTCCCAAATGCCTAGTTGCAGATGAGAAAACCTCATATTGTGTCCAATGGCAAAAGAGGTTGGCTCATCTTAATTAAAAGAGCATAGGCAAACTCTTTAGTGAAGAGTTAGTCAGGAATGGCCCCAAGTTGAAATGCACTAAGGAGGGTATCTGCTCTGCATGCGAAAAGAGCAAGCAGACTAAGACCTCCTTCAAGAGCATTGGGGATAAAGACTCAGTGAGGTGCCTATACCTCCTGTATATGGACTTGTTTGGTCCAATGCCAGTTCAAAGTCTAAGTAGGAAAGTCTACACCCTTGAGGTTGTTGATTAATTTTCTAAATTTGCTTGGGTGTTCTTCCTTAAGAGAAAGGATGAAACCCTTGAAGTCTTCAAGACTTCTGTCAAGCAGATACATAATCAACTGGGTCGTACTATGGTCAAAATCAGAAGTGACCATGAAACTGAATTTCAGTCTACAAGTATGGCAAGATTCTGTGAAGAGAAAGGGATTCACCAGGAATTCTCCTCTCCTAGAACACCCAAGCAAAATGGAATTGCTGAGAGGAAAAACAAAACCTTCATAGAGGCTAATAGGAAATTGTTAAGTGACACATCTCTCCCAAAATATTTCTGAGCTGAGGCAGTATACATTGTATATCATGTCCCTAACAGGGCTTCTATCAGCAAAAGCCACAAGAAGACCCCTTATGAGATCTTAAAAGAAAGAAAACCAAACTTATCCTATTTCAAGATTTTTGGTAGCAAGTGCTCTATAATGAATAATTGAAAGTCCTATGTGACTAAGTTTGCTGCCAAATCACATGAAGGGATTGTTGTTGGGTATAATAAGAACATGAGGGCATATAGGGTCTATAAATTGACAAGTCAAGTTGTAGAAGTGTCAGTTCATGTTATCTTTGATGAATCATGCATGATTAACTATGAGCTGCCTAACTCCTCTTCTAGTTCAGCAGCCATAGAACAAATGATGGACAAGCTGACCATCAAGGAAGATGCTCTAGCTGTCCAAGATAAGAGAAAAAATGTGTGCTCTCTAGAGGGAGCTCAAGACTCACAATTTGAGGATGAAGAACAGCCAGCTGAAGCCAATGAAGAACTGGTAGCTGAAGTTAGATTGGCTCCAGCTATAAGGAATCTGAGGGACCATCCAGCCCACCAAATCTTTGGTGATGCAAGCAATTGAGACCAGACTAGAAGCAAGAGTATCAATGCGACGCCCCCGGTTTTTCGATGATTTTATTCAAATTGGCATCGTCATATTTATGACGTCGTGGTGTTACTTTTAACGTCGAGTTGATGGTGTAATGCCGTTAAGGTATTTTCGTGTCCGTGCGGTCGAGTCGGCCAAATTCTTGTTGTAATTGGAAAATTTTACTTTTGGAATATAAGTTAAGTAATTTTGGAATTGCTGTCAAGTTTCATCGCAATCCAAGCATTTTTGGAGTCTCGGCGCGCGATTGAAGTTTTGGATTGTTTTTGTTCGTCGTATACTTTGAAGATTTATATCTCGATAATGGCTCGTCGGATTTTGGTTTTGACTTCGCCGCTGTGTTTGTAGCGCCAGTGTTAGCCTACGGTACGATTTTCGTTTGATTCGGCGCGCGTTCGGGCCTCCGTTTTGAACTCATGTTTCCTTATTCAAAAAATAAATAAAAAATATAAATATGATTATTTTAATATTATAGTACTATTCAAAAATGTCTTTTACTATTCATTCATATAGTTTGATCAAAAGGGTATATTTGCAAAAGAATTATTTTTCCTGCAATTATACTCGTGTGATTTCTATATGAACTCGTGTAGTTCATTCTGCTACTCGTGTAGGTCATTCTGCAACTCGAGTAGGTCAATTCTGCTACTCGAGTAGGTCATTCTGCAACTCGAGTAGGTCAATTTTGCTACTCGTGTTGGTCTTTTTGTAACTCGAGTAGGTCAATTCTGCTACTCGAGTAGGTCATTCTGCAACTCGAGTAGGTTAATTCTGCTACTCGATTAGGCCATTCTGCAACTCGAGTAGGTCAATTCTGCTACTTGAGTAGGTCATTCTACAACTCGACTAGGTCAATTCTGCTACTCGAGTATGTCAGTCTGCAACTCGAGTAGGTCAATTCTGCTACTCGAGTATGTCAGTCTGCAACTCGAGTAGGTCAATTCTGCTACTCGTGTAGGTCATTCTGCTACTCGAGTATGTATTCTGCAACTTGAGTAGGTCAATTGTGTTTATGTTTGGATGCCTTTTGAGGGTCAAAACGGCGTCGTATGGAATAATGGTCATCATGAAATTTGTTCGTCTCGCCGAGATCTACAACATTCATGTTTGACACTTTTTGATTCGAATCCATCTTCAACCTCTATTTTCATTTTTCCCGAAACTGCTCATAGATAACCCGTTCGACTGATCTACTCGAGTTCTATGCATTCTATCTCGAGTAGACCTGATCTACTCGAGTTCTATGCATTTTATCTCGCATTCCTATGACTATCGCGAGTTACCCAAGACTCCAACTCGAGTCTCCATCTCTAGTAAGCCCCTCCAACTCGAGTAAACCCCTCCATCTCGAGTAAACCAATTTCGACTCGAGTAGTCTGTGCAGCTTGAGTTCGGGCACCGTTTTGAGGGTCATAACGGTGTCGTATGAAAACATGGTCAACATGATATTTGTTCTCCTCGACGAGATCTACAACTTTTATGTTGGGCACTGTTCGATTTGGAGTAATCCTAGACCTTTATTTGGGTTCCCGCGAAACCGCTCGAAATAACCCGTTTTTGACAAAACTTTTTATAAACATATATATATATATATATATATATATATATATATATATATATATATATATATATATATATATATATATATATATATATATATATATATATATTCTTAGACTTAGGTTTCAGAACCGAACTTCATCTTCTCCGATATTTCTCTCCCGAACCAGACCAGTGAGTGAGAGAGAGAGTTTCTATTTCGTGAACCTTTCGGTGGCCGCCGACGGTGCTCCGGTGCTCAAAATCTTCAACCGAACATCGATCTGGAAAGCTCTCGCCGAGAGCTACACCATCATGGTAATATCTTCCCCATTTCTTGAGGTTTCTCGTTAGGGTTTTTCGACCATAGCTTTTTTCGACCGTTCTTCTTCAGATTTCAACTCCTCCCGCTTCCTTTTTGCCCCGATCTACGACGTGGAGTGATTCGGAGGATGTTTTCGGTAAAACCAAGGCAAGTTGTGGTTTCCTCTCGTTTCTCCTTATCCGATTTGATGGTAACGGCTATGTTTTCATGTTCCTTAAATTTTTCTACACTTGTTCTTCCAAATTATTGTAATGATTAACCTTCTCAATGATCACATGAAGTTGTAACGTGTTGTCATGGTGAACTCGATTTTGCCGGATATGTTTGATCGTTCTTGAAGTGTCTTATTGATGGTTTTAAATGCCTTAGATTTCGTTATTGAATAGATTAAAGTTATCTAGGATTGTAAATCATTCCTAAGGGTTGATCAACCGTGTCTTGAAACTAGAAGTGTCAAGTAGAATCTGACGAGCCAAATCTCGAGACATATGTGTTGTGGTTTCTTTGGGTTTCTTAATTGCAGGAGTTAGTGGACGAAACCACCTACGCAATGTTTGTTGTCTTTATTAGTATCTAGTGGAAGTCTACCAGGTTTTTTTGGCCGTCTGCGGTGTATGTTGGAGGGTTTGAGACACCCTCGCAGTTAGACAGATTTAATATTCGTGAGGGTGCGTCCACGAGTGACCACCTCGCCCGTGTTTTTGGGTAGAGTCGACCACAGGTGCCTAATAAACGTTTTGTATTTCTTCGCTATGAATTGTTCATGTAGTCACCTTATGTCATCGTGCGTCCGGTGTACCCTTTTTGAATGTGACGAATCACGTAAGAGTTTTTTTCCCTGTTGATGCACTGTTTTCTTTTTGTACGCTACTTCAGTGCTTTTGGTCTTGGGTTGGTACCCCCTTTTGACCTTTGTTTATTTTGGCATATTAATTTTATGTCACCATTTGTACCTTCTTGCTGAGGTGTTCTGTCTTTGGAATGCCTCAGGTTCAGAGCACTAGCAGATAACAGGGCTAGTTTTGAAGTTTCTGGGTGGCAGAATTGGTCGTGGTTGTTACCTCATCTCAACAAGATAGTTTGTGGTTTATTTAGTTACTGGTTCAAACTTACTTTTCTGTCAGTGGTTTTGTGTCAGTTTGTTGGCGCCCATGGAATTATTACTTTTAGATACTTGCTAGCTGCTTATTTCTCTATATGTGGATGTTGATTAATTGCTCTCTGGGAGGATTTATGCTAGAAATGCATGTTAGGTATTTTTAAGAGTAAAATCTACTACTATTACTTCATGCACTGCATCATTTAAAAACTCTAAATTCTTATATTTTGGAACCGTAAAAGCTATCCTTACTACTATTTTAAATTTAGAGCCTTGCATAGCATGAGTTATTCTGGAGCACGTTTATACTCATATAGGATGTTGGAGTTAATCTAAATAAGTATGTTTCCACAGCGTATAATTATATTTTGATTAGTGGACTAGATGAGCCACTCAGTCGAGGGATACGTCTAACTACTGCACTTAATTGATTTTTTTTCTTTAAAATAACTTAAAGAATCTTTCTTCATGTTTAAGTAGGTTTATGCCTGACCGTCTGCAGTTATCCCCGATTGACGTGGTATCATGATGCGCATTTTCCCTTACTCTGATAAGTTATTTTATGCGGTGAAAATGCGGGTTGTGACAGTTGGTATCAGAGGGAGGTTGCTTGATAATTGGTCAGGCAACCTTACCTTGTTAGTGTTAGTTGTTTAGTGACATTTCATACACACACCGATGTGCCATCAGTACGTCTTAGCCGATGCATAGTCAGTACACTCATAGCATGATAAGAAGTATACGTGGCATATTATATAGTATGGGATGCATAATATGTGTTTGTATATGGATCCACCATAGGTGACAACATGTGACGGTTATGTAGTATGAGATGCATAACCACCAACATATGGGTGCCCATTAGCACGTTTTCTTTTCTCTTTGCATGCGATGTTATGTTGTATGGGATACATAACATTTCATGTATACGCCGCTCATAACATGCATTATGGTCTTTATAGAATGCATAGCACTACATATATTGCATATCATCGCATAAGCATGAGTGCTAAGTTAAGGTTTACATGATGACACATGTACACACATGATTTTAAATAAGAATAAAGAATACATGCATTCATGTCATAGGCACAAGAGTCAATAGGATGAGAGGATATCATCCTAAGTAGGACATAGCA
Source organism: Platanthera guangdongensis (assembly GCA_039583875.1). Taxonomy (NCBI): domain Eukaryota; kingdom Viridiplantae; phylum Streptophyta; class Magnoliopsida; order Asparagales; family Orchidaceae; genus Platanthera; species Platanthera guangdongensis. The sequence goes on along the minus strand of CM077148.1, from coordinate 114,857,576 downwards.
TCATTATAAAATCCCAGAGCAAGTTGCAGCATAAGCAAGTATCTTTTAAGTATGGTCTGAACTAGTCGTGCTGCCTTGTTGTAATCTAGGATTTTGATGAGTTGTCCGTTTGCTTTTTTAGAAATGCCGCCAAAGCGTCCTGCGACAAGTTCGACTCCCCAATCAGAGGGTGAGACATCAGGTGCGCAAAGTGATGCAATTATCGAGAGTCTGCGTCATTGCAACGAGGCTCTGTCAAGGCAATTAGTTGCGAAGCAATTGCAAATTGAGTCTTTGTTGTCTACCGCTCCCGTGCAGCAACCTTTAGTGCAAGATCCTGCCTTGGGTCAAGCCGTGCCTGATACCCCTGCTCCTGTGGTACCCCCGATGGCGATACCACCAGAAATGAATTTCATATCGCACTTCTAGCTGTTGGGACCTCTCACCTATGACAGGAGTGCCAACTTTATGGTTTTAGATGATTGGATCATCTCCATCGAGGAGATGTTCTCGTATTCTGGAATTCTAAAAGCTCAGAAGGTGATGATTGCAGCATATCAGTTAAAAGGCCTGGCAAAGAGTTGGTGGATTCGGGAAGGAGAGAGTCTGAGGGAAGGCTGTTCTTGGGAGTGTTTTAATAAGATGCTGCTGAAGAAGTTTCTACCCTTAGTCGAGCAGGACCGCCTGATGAATAACTACTTGCATCTGAAGCAGAGAAACCTCACCGTGAGTGAGTAGGAGATTGAGTTTAGAAAGTTAAGCAGATTTGCCCCCGATTTGGTAGCTTCGGAGGAGGATAGAGTAAAGCGATTCCTTGGAGGACTAAGAAGCAATGTCCAGCAGTTGGCATGCTCTTATAGAGTAGAGAACTATGCTGAGGCAGTGGAAGCCGCATTGAAAGTTGAGGCGATTGAAAATGCCAAGAAACGCGGTGTTGCGGCGAGGAAAGAGAAAAGGAAAGGCGTTGAGGATGGTAGCTCCAGGGCATCTGGCCCTTCTCAGAGAAAGAAACGTAAGGAAGTGTGTAGCTTCTATGGTCATCCTGGCCACCCTTATGAGAGGTGTTTCAAGAGGACTGCCACCCTGAAGCAGCAGCAGGTGCACGCCATTCAAGGTGCACCCAAGTGAGAGCTAGTGTGCTCGTTCTGTACAAGGAAGGGTCATGATGTGAGTCGTTGCTGGATGAAATAAAGGATTTACTTCCAGTGCGGGCAGAAAGGATACCAGAAATCTTCATGCCCCCAGGCTCAGTCGCAACTGCAGCCTGCCCCACTTCGAGCTCTGCCGCCGCCACCAAACCTGGATAAAGGAAAAGGAAAGCTGAACGTGATGACCATCGAGGAAGCCCAAACCTCTACACAAGTGATATCGGGTTGGCCTCAGTTTAATTTATCCTTATTATTTATCGTTGTTGCCTAAGTTATCATTCGTTTAGTTATGTATGTTACGGTTTTAGGGGAGTTTAAGGGGCAGAATAGGTGGCCACGCGTTCTTTTCGATTCGGGTGCCACTCATTCCTTCATGGCCCGGAGGTTTGTTGATAAACATTGCCTGGATGTGGATCAACTAAGAGACTCCTTCAATGTTAAGCTCCCTTCTGGTTATTCAGTGATATCTAATCAAGGAGTTCTGAGATGCCCTATTTATCTTGACAATTTTCTGGCCTTTGCGGATCTGATGATTTTAGATCTGGCTGATTTCGACGTGATTTGGGGCATGGAATGGCTATCCAAGTATAATGCGGTCATCCAGTGCAAGGCTAAGCGACTGGATTTTAGGATGGACGACAGACAACCTATGAGCGTCTATGGATTTCAGGACAGAGTTTCCCCTGTCATTCTTGCGGTACGTGCTTGTCGTTCTATAGAGTCTGGTTGCGAGGCATTTTTCGTTTCTATTTCTTCTCTGGAAATAGCTTTTGTTACACCACATCTTGAGGATGTCTCGGTGGTGCGAGAGTTTCCAGGTGTCTTTCCTGATAGTCTTCCAGGACTTCCTCCTTAAAGGGAGATAGAGTTTGAAATAGACCTCGAGCCAGGTACTCATTCAATTGCCAAAGTACTGTACCATATTGTTCTGCTTGAGTTGGATGAGTTGCGTACTCAGCTCGATGAGTTGCTGAGGTGTGTTTTTATAAGACCAAGTTCTTCTCCGTGGGGTGCTCCTGTTTTGTTCGTCAAGAATAAAGAAGGATTGATGAGGCTTTGCATCGATTACAATGAATTGAACAAGGTAACCATTAAGAATAGATATCCCCTACCAAGGATTGATGATCTGTTTGATCAGTTGCGTGAAAGCTCGGTGTTTTCAAAGATCGATTTTTGCTCAGGCTACCAACAGTTGAGAATTCGTGAGGCAGATATTCCACGAACCGCTTTCCGTTCGCGACATGGACATTATGAGTTTTTGGTGATGTCTTTTGGTTTAACCAATGCACCCTCTGCTTTCATGGATTTGATGAATAGGGTGTTTAAGGATTTCTTGGTCCGATTCATTATTTTGTTTATAGATGATGTCCTAGTTTATTCCCGTAATGTTGAGGAGCATACTCAGCATTTGCGTTAGGTTTTGCCGACCCTGAGGGAGCATAAGTTATATTCAAAATTGAGCAAGTGTGAGTTCTTGCTACCTCAGGTGTCCTTTATGGGTCATGTTGTAAGCAAAGACGGTATTTCTGTAGACCCGACCAAGATTCTACTATGATGGAATGAGAGAGACCTTCTACACCTAAGGAGATTAGGAGCTTCTTAGGCCTGGCTGGCTATTATAGAAGGTTCGTGGAAGGGTTTTCTGTGTTGTCTGCTCCCCTAACTAGACTTACTCAGAATAATACATCATTCATTTGGAGTGATAAGTGTGAAGAGGCTTTCCAAGAGTTGAAGAAGAGATTATGTACTGCTCCAATTTTAACCTTACCGATTGAAGGAGTTGAGTATGATGTGTATGTTGATGCATCACACATCGAACTTGGTTGTGTTTTAATGCAAGATGGTAAGGAGATCACGTATGGATCGAGGCAACTAAAGATTCACGAGAGAAACTTTAAGACCCCCCCTTCCGGATCCCAAAACAAGGCACGAAGTGGAGTCTTATGCCAAGAACAGCCGCCTTGTGGTAGCATTAGCACACGGGCTAACCTGTACCACAGGACGCCTATTCCGCCGACTACAACCAATATAAAAAAAGATATGCCAACCCAACTATAATATTAGCAAGAAGAAGTCAAATCCACACTAAGTATATGTCCAAATGCATCAAATAAGAGATGCTAAAACATGTTTCTACAATATCAGAGTACAGCTATAAAATTTCCCAAATGGGCTACATCAAAATCTCACAACACTCAGATCCGTAACCGACGGTAGCGACGGCACCGTCAAATCAAGCCCTGTCGTCCTGGCATAGCTGTCCTGCTGCAAAGTTTGCGGTTGCTCTACATGCGGGGTGACCTCCTAAATAGGAAGACGTAGCAACCGTTAGTCAAAAAGACTAAGTGGCTTCACATCCGCTCCCCCGACGACTCCTAAGCATCGTGCGGAGAAAGGAACATGGGTACAATTATAATACAAGTAGTAAAGTAGGTACAAGCAGGTGGTAATAGTACATGAATAACAATGTTATAAACTAGCATTTCTACTTGAATAACAATATTACAGACTAGCAGTTCTACTTGAGGAATTAGTAAATCAACAAGCACAAGTAACTATAGTAGGAAAGTAACTTAACTTATAAGGATGCCCATACAAGCTTATAAGTTAAGGATCGGGTTACATAAAAGTAACTCATCGTATAAGAGTGCCCATACAAACTTATACGATGAGGGTCTTGTTTGTGAAATGCTATGTAATGGTATGTATACTATGCAATGACTCACCTATGATCACACACATGCAATTGCTATGTAGACACAGACTATAGTTCCCACTATTCGAGCAGGTAGCTAAAATCTCAGGCATCAGCCGCCGTGTCCAGACGGTGACAGTAGAGCGGGCATCTCTACTACGAGGCGGGTATCCACACTACTTCACCTAGGCCTCCGTACGCCTTAATGCTAAGAACACAACAACGGAGACCATGCGTACTATGACCCCGCGGGGTCTCGGGTAGATGTGCACCGAGAACACAACCTGAACTGGCCTGGTGTGACCCGGAAGGGGCCTCGGAAGAAGGCACGAGGACACAGCCCAACCGTTCACTTAGCACGGAAGGGGCCTCGGGACGTGAAAACCGAGGACACGGCCCAACTGCCCAAAGTCTAACCGTTAACTCCCATCGGTTTGACGATCGGCGAGCCCGTAGACCTGCCACACTATCCTTAACCCAGGATTACGACACCGCGTGTCGACTCACACCGCATGCAAATGCCGCGACACCGTGGCATGGAAGGGGCCTCGGAAGTAAGCACGAGGGCACAACCCAACCATCCATTTATACCTCATCTCAACTCGAACTCAACTAGTGACAGTCAACACCGTACTTACATCCATCAACAATACTACTCGTAGGGAGACTACACTCTAAGTATTGGACTACTACATTTCATTCTAACCATCATACATGCTCATGGCCATGGTTTATCCTTATATTTGTCATTCCAAATGATTTCAACATATTACAAACATGATGCGCATTAATAATAATCTACCAATTTGTATCTAGTCATTTCGTTCATCATATTATAAACATGGTGCGCATTTATAATAATCTATCAATTTTAGCAAGTCATATCATGCATTAAAGCTTGCTCCACAATTTAGTTTTATGAAATTTAATTAACAAGATTTATCATTCATAACACTACGGTGGTTATCATAAAATAGTTCATCAAAATCTAGAGCTAATTAGCAACATCGATTCCACCGAATTCAAATTCATATTATATAAATCCCAAAATTTAAGTGCAGAATAAATCTGGACAACAATTTCGACCGGAGATTCCTGAAGCAACAGGAATCCGGTGAAGACATGTAACCCCTCAATGGAAAGGTCTTTCCATGTGTTACAACTTTCATATTCAGCCCACAACCCATATTTGAGTGTATCCTATTTGAATCCAGCCTTCAAGTCCGCTGCGTACAGAACACAAATTCTGCATGCAGGATTTATCAGACGTCATGTTCGTTCAGACTTTCCCATGGCTACAAACTTCGCATGAAGATGTGCAATCACTTGTTGGAAAGGTATTTTCAAGGGATTCAACTTTCGTGTTTAGTCTAAAGCCCAGATCTGGACACATCCTACATGATAATGGCCAAGAATATCGCTGTGCGCAGAATACAGGTTCTGCACGCTTCATAAAGAGGAATGAACGGCATCGGTTCATCTTCCTCTCCAAGTCGATCTTCCAAAATCACTCCAAAATTTCCTCCTCCCTTATTCACCCTCATGAGGCCATGATTCTTCACGAAACCATCCACCCATCATCATATAGGAGAAAGGGGAGGTTGAAGAGATCTAAAACCTAGAACACATGTCCTAGCATGGCCATCCCTAGAAAACTCCTCTCCATCAAAACTCTCTTGAGTCGATATCTCTCCTAAGAAAATAACTAAAGATCTAGCACCAAGGGAGAGGGGAGGAAGCTCACCTCATTTCCGGCATTTCCACTATTTCCGGCCATGGATCGTGTAACTCTTCTTGGCAGCATCTTCTCCATCACGGTGACGACGGATCTTCTCCTCCAAGACTCTCTCCAGCAGTTTCCTTCTCTACAGAAGTTTCTCTCAGGAAATAGGGGATGAAATGAGCATGAAAATGGCTAGGGTTTTCACTTCCCTTTATATATGAAAATTGACACGGGTAGGGACACGCCCGTGTCCTTACCCGTGTCCTGCTTCGGGCGAAGCATCAACAGCGGTTTCAGCGTCGGTTCAACACACGACACAAGTAGGGACACGCCCGTGTTCCGACCCGTGTTAACATGACTCGGCCATGTTTCCTGGCCGTGTCCTTCTCTGGATGCCTTTCAACGAACTCAACTCGACACAACGGCACACAGGTAGGGACACGCCCGTGTCTCTACCCGTATCATACAATTCGTCGATCTCGACACGTAGTTCGTCGATCTCGACATGCTCTGTCGAGTTTAACTCGACACATATGGGTAGAGAGACGCCCGTGTCGCTACCCATATCATACGATGTCGATACACCTCGTCGATCTCGACACGCCTCATCGAGCTCAACTCGACAAAATGACACACGGGTAGGGACACACCCGTGTCTCTACCCGTGTCTCTACCCGTGTCTCTACCCGTGTCATACAATTCGTCTATATCGACACGAAGTTCGTCGCACTCGACATGCTGTGTAGAGTTCAACTCGACACACACGTACACGGGTAGGGACACGCCTGTGTCTCTACCTGTGTCCCTTCACACAGTTAGTGACACGCCCGTGTCACTACCTGTGTCCTTCTTTGGACATACTTGAGTCATCGACTCGAGAGCTGGCCACTCCCACACGGGTAGGGACACGCCCGTATCTCTACCCATGTCCTATGCTTGACTGATTTCTCCTCCTTTTCACATGTGCTGCCCTGTTGTCAGCGCTCCCCCTAAACCCTAGTCATCTCTCTTGACTCAAAAACACGTACGAGGGGCGTAGTGTGATTCGAGACGTTACAAATCCTATAAACAAAATAAAAGATTTTGTCCCTGAAATCAGGCTTAGGCTATGGAGAGAAAAGCATAACAGAAATATAATATGCTTTTAAATAAAATTACCTTGAGCAAATAACTCCGGATAGTGTTTTTGCATCATATCCATCGGCTCCCATGTACCTTCCTCCTTCCTATAATTGGACCATAGCACCTTCACCAAGGGAACACTTTTGCGGCGTAACTTTCTTGTCTTGTTATCTACGATCCGCACCGGCTCTAATCGCAAAGACCTATCAGATGCCACAACACCATCAGTTGTGTGGATGTATTGATCGGGCAGCAACAGCGCCTTCCGAAGCTACGACACATGGAACACGTCGTGGAGGTTCTCTAGCTCGGGCGGTAACTACAACTGATAGGCAAGCGAGCCAAACCTTTCCAATATAGTATAAGGCCCAACATACCTTGGGCTGAGCTTTTTCACACAATGCACACGTGACACTCCATGCATCGGTCGGATTTTCAGGAACACCTTATCACCGACTTGGAACTCCACCATCCAGTGCCTTGCATTATAATACTTCGTCTGCCGACTTTGAGCCTCCGACATGCGATCCCTTATCATTCTAGCTGTCGCATCAGTATCATCAATATATTCAACACCCAAAGCCTTCGGGTCTTCATCTTGTACCTAAGACAAGGCGGTTCTACACCTTCCATAAAGAGCTTCATGAGGAGCCATGTCGATAATAGCCTGGTGGCTGTTGTTGTAGGAGAATTCTACCAACGGTAAGAGCCTTTCCCACGGCTCTCCACTATCCAGCACACATAATCTCATCAAATATTTCAATGTCTGGATGGTCCTTTCAGATTGCCTGTCCGTCTGAGGATGAAACGCGGTGCTAAAGGTAAGGCGCGAACCCAAATATGCCTCTACCGCCTTTGGGTATGTAAAGCCGTCCTCGAAAATAAACGAGGCCGTCTAATAGCGTATACTCATCCGTAGTCCTATCTTCGATCGACTTGATTGCCGGTGCCAGGGCCGCATCCACTCCTTGCTCCACTCTAATTCGGTGCCGTATATCACAAACTAGGCTCATGCTTGCCAAGTACTCCGTATACTCTGCCGAAGGAGCCTTAAACACCAAAGTAATATCCATCTCCTCAATCATCCGAGTCAACTCCATACTCATCAATCAAGCCTCTGGGCTAGAGCCTGTACCTTCCTACTCAATGCATCGACCACCGAGTTCGCCTTTCCGGGGTGGTAGTTTATGGTGAACTCATAGTCGCATAGAAATTCTAACCACCGCCGTTGTCTCAAGTTCAACTCCTTTTGAGTGTGAACGTACTTCAAGTTTTTGTGATCTGAAAAGATCTCGCAGTGGATGTCGTATATATAATGTCACCGAAACTTCAAGGCGAACACCACCGCTCCAAGCTCCAAATCATGAACCGGGTAATTAATTTCATGTTTCTTCAGTTATCTTGAAGCATAAGCAATCACGTGTCCATGCTGCATCAACACTGCTCCCATCCCTTAATATGATGCGTCAGTGTAAATTGAAATAATTTCCTTCCCAAATGGAAGTACAAGGATGGGGGCGGAGGTAAGTCTGTCCTTCAGCTCCTAGAATGCCGCTTCACATTGGGGTGTCCACTCAAATGGCACACCTTTCTTCGTCAATGAAGTTGGAGGAAGAGCAATATTTGAAAATCCTTTTACGAACTTGTGGTAGTACCCGACAAGTCCAAGGAAACTCCTCACATTGGCCGCCGACTTCAAGGGCGAACACTCCTTCACGGCACGCACCTTGGCCGGATCCACCGCTAGTCCTGCTCCACTGATCAAATGCCCCAAGAAAGCAATTTCTTTAAGCCAGAATTCGCACTTGCTGAACTTGGCGAACAAGGCGTGCTCTTTTAATTTCTTCAATACCAAGGTCAAGTGGTTAACATGCTCCTCCTTCGTCTTTGAGTAGACCAAGACATCGTCGATGAAAATAATGACTAAGATATCCAAATAAGGTTCAAACAACTTATTTATCAGGCTCATGAAGGCCGAAGGGGCATTTGTGAGCCCAAACGGCATTACAGTGAACTCGTACAACCCATATCTTGAACTAAAGGCTGTTTTCTCGATGTCAGCTTCTTGTATTCTCAACTGATAATACCTTGAGCGCATGTCTAGCTTAGAAAACCAATGCGCTCCCACTAGTTGATCGAACAACTCGTCGATCCGAGGTAGTGGATAAGTGTTCCGCACCGTCAGCCGATTGAGTTCCTGATAGTCTATGCACAAACGCAGGGTTCCATCCTTCTTCTTCACAAGCAATACAGGGGCTCCCCAGGGTGACGAACTGGGGCGAACGAACCTTGACTCCACCAGTTCTTACAGTTGAACTCTAAACTCCGTGAGTTCCTTTGGGGCCATTTGGTAAGGGGCCTTGGATACCGACTTGGCGCCCGGTACTAGATTAATCTGGAAGTCAACCTTTCTATGCAGGTGTAATCCTGACAGCTTCTCCGGAAATACCTCAGGGAAATCCCGCACTACCCGTATGTCTTTTATATCCAATGCTAACTCCTTCAACTCGAACCAGATCATGAAGACTTCATCCCCCTTCATATGAGATTTTACTGTCTGAACTGAAGATAACAACATACGAAGTGCGAAGCTAATACCTTCGAAGATGACGTCGATGTCTCCATGTCTCAAGTAGATTCGTTTCTCTGCACAATCAATCCTTGCAAAGTGCCAGTCCAACCACGCCATGCCCAAAATGATGTCAAACTCCGGCATTCTCAAGACCTTGGCAGGTATATCAAAGGCCTTTCCTTCAATAAATATCTCAAACTCACACATAGCAGTTGCAATCATCTCCGAGCCGTCCGGTAGGTGCACTAGTCGGGCTATACAAGTAAAGTATTGTATGCCCTCCATGTCCTTAATGAAATCCTAAGACATAAAGGAGTGTGAGGCACCGGTATCGAACAGCGCATAGGCCGTCTTCCCACCAACTATCACGGTGCCTAAGTACCAATAACTAAAACTTATTGCTAGGTGTCTAGTATGTCTCAAGCAACTTTAAGTTAGACAATGAAAACATGATAATCAATTAAATCATACCTGCAATCACATCTTGGGGATCCCGTTCTTGCGCCATGTCCAGCATGTACACTTGATCCCGAGCAGGGCCGGGGTTTCCTCCTCGCGGTCCTCATCCTCGACCACTCATATAACCACGCCCCCGCGGAGCTGCCGGAGGGAGAGCAGGAGGGACATTCCCATACAACCGCGGGCAGAATGTCGAATGTGGCCCGACTGGTTGCATTCAAAACACACCAGCCCATGCCACCCTTCATGTTACTGAAACTGCTGAGGCTGAGGCGGTGGAGGCAACGCAGGCGCCTGCAGAACTGGGTGCTCCACTCTAAAGACTCGGTGGAAACATCCTCCACCTCTTTGATGTCCTCTTCCTCCTCTAAAGTCCTGCCTCCTTCTATTGTTTTGGCCAGCTTCCATCACGCCCTCCGCAGGTCTTTTACCACTACTCAAGTGATACGCCTCCAATCACTTCGCCATATCGATAATCTCTGCCAAACTAGCATCCGCTATAAACAAAAGGGCCTGCCTTAGGGGATCTCGTAGCCCTTTGTAGAAATGCTTGGCGTATCCTCTATCATCTAGGTCATATGAGTCCGCGAACCTTGCGAGATGCTGGAACTCTTGCCGGTATTCCGTAACCGATTTTGATCCCTGCTTCAGTAGTAGGAACCTCTACTCAAGCTCATCTCGAGCCGATGTAGGAATGAAGTGCTCCAAGAAGGCACCCGAGATCTCGCTCCAACTTTTCTCGGTATACACTCGTTCTTGGAACGTGGAGCCTGAAAGTGCAAGTTAGATCTGATATACTCTAGAGGGGGGTGAATAGAGTATGGTGCTTGCTAAAAACTTTTTATAATAGTTGTTGTAATCCTAAGTGAACAGGGAAGCAAATAATATAAAGTAATCTCAACAAGAAGCAACTATCTAATCACAGATTAAACACAAAGCAATCACAAACCACAGCCAGAAACAAAAGAAAAATATGCAACCAGATGACACAAGGAGCTATAGTGGTTCCCCAATCAACCTAGATACATCCACTGTTCTACCAACCTAGGTAGGAATCCACTACAGGATAAGTTGATCAGGTGTCCTGGGCACCAATGAGCTTTTGATAAGGTGCTCAAAAACCAAACCAGATTTTTTGATCAGGTGTCTTGCCACCAATGAGCTTTTGATAAGGTGCTCAAAAACCAAACACAAACTTTTGAAGGGAGTTTGAAAAACTCTTTACAGCAGAGAGAGAGAGAGAGAGAGAGAGAGAGAGAGGGAAAGAGATGATCTTCTCTGTCAACAGTCAGATAGAAGATAGTGGATGTTGTCAAAGCTCCCCCTGAGATCTGTAGTTGTTCAGGAAGTGAAGCTTTGCAGTAGGGTGATAGACCTTCAGAAAATTGATCTCCAGCAAATGATGATTTCAGCAACAGCTGAAATGTGAGGTGTCTGGAGTCTTGAATAATGATGGCCTTGAACAGTTGAATCAAAAGAGATCTGAAGATTTCAGTTTGTTGATATCCTTTGGTGATGGCGTTCTTATATGAATCTTTGAGACTGAGAATGTCTGCAACTCTTTCTCTTTCTCTTGTGTAATTGTTGTTGTGAGAGCTGTTGTTGCAGAGAATATTTTTCTAACTTCTTGTTCTTCTGCTTTTGGAATAATGAAAAATCTTATCTTTTATTCCTTTTTGTCTGAATAGAAATGATCCACTGTCAAGATAGCCGTTGGCCTGTCATAAATGACTTCCTTAATTGCTTTTATCTTCTGGAGGAAAGTCCAATAAAACATTCCTTGATAATTCCTTGAAACTTGCTCCAGATTAATTAAAAACGGCTACAAGATCTGTGAATTAATTGCTGAGAACAATTCCTTAACTGTCTGAATTTGAATCTTGAAAATCTTTGAACTCTTCAGAAAAACGTCGAACTGAGCTCCACTATTGTTGAACTGAGCTCAGAGATTTGGACTTAGACAGAAACAGAGATCGTCGATCTGAGCTCAATTATCTCGAACTGAGCTCAGAGATTGAGAACCAAACTGAAGTCAAGATCGTCGATCTGAGCTCGAAGATCGTCGAATGGAGTTCGATGACTTGTTGAAGTTGAGCTCAGAGATCGTCGAATGGAGTTCGACGATTCGTCGAAGTGAGCTCAATGATCGTCGAATGGAGTTCGACGATTCGTCGTACTGAGCTCGATGAAATGACTTAGTTTTCTGAAACTGAAAATCCTGGTCTTGAGGGCAGCTTCCAAACCTAAGAACTAACCCTTAGACTCAATTCTAATTGACCTTTAGATCTATACAATGAGGTCAAAACAGGTTTCCTAAGAGACATAGTGATCCTGACCCAAATCAGTAATAGGGTGTTCCAACAATCTCCCCCTATTTTGGTTAGGATTACTATTTACAGATATTGAAATAAAAACAATAATATACAATGCAAAAATGCAATAAAAAAGACATTGCAGAATCACAGATATTATCTCAGACTAATCATAAAACATCATATATTGTCACCTTACAGAATTACTCCTTTTCCTTGCTCTTTATAAGTACTATTTCCCTGTTTGGATTAAGTGCTTCCTTTTTAGATCTTCTGTCATCAGCTGCACCTAAAGAGGTTTGTTGCTTAGGTTTGTGCTCTACAGCTTCAGGATGCAGCTTCATGTAGCTTTCAGAATAAAAAAACTTGCCGGAAGCATATCTTTCAAGTTCCTTTTTCCTTTGATCAGATAATGTAGTGATATTGGAAGTGTCTTTGCCTCGTTCTCTGGCTTTATTGATCTGATCCAAAACAGCTAATTCCTTCATCCTGGCTGTCCAAGAAGTAGGGTTGTTCTCTGGATCCTCAAAGGGAACTGGAGGCTCATATCTGTTGGAGGAATTGTCTGCAGGAGTTCTGGATGAGACAAACTCTTTAAGCTTGTAAGGAAATGGACCTGAAGTAGTATCAGATGGAGCTTGTACTTGCCTTGAATAAGGGTGTTGCCTGGAATAGCCTTTGGAGTATACTTGAAATTCTCTTTGGTTTCCTCTATAGTTTCCTCTCCTTTATTGATAGCCTCTGGATTGGCTTCCCCTATGTTGAGATCTTCCTTGAGGCTGATAAGGGGTTTGGCTTCTGGCAGAGGAATGAGATGCGGAGCTACCACTGGCACCTGCATCAGGTGAAGGAGGAGGAGGAGGAGGATTGTGGAACTGAGAGGAACCTTTCTCATACTTTCTCTTTTTCTTCATGGCCTTCAATTGATTCTTGGAGTATTGCATCCAGTGTTCTGTGATAGGACAGTTATGCAGTATGTAATAAGGAATATCATTGGTATCTTTGACTTTTGCTGGAGGAACCCTTTTCATATCCTTGTTTCTAGCCTTTCTTTTCCTTGCAATAGTTGCAAAGGAGTCATCTGAATCAGTCCTATATTGATCACTTTCTGAGCTTTGTTCATCATACAAAGCATCAATCCTTTTGAGATAGTCTTTCTGTTGTTGTGATTGAGCAGGAGAAACAGTAGTGACAGCAACAGTAGAAGGAGGAATAGAAGCAACACTAGCAGAGGAGATTACATCAGCAGATACAAAACTTTCAGGAGTAACACTCTCAGAAATGGAAGGTACAGCAGCAGTAGATACAACAGTAACTGGGGCAGCAGCAGATACAGATAAAATACTTTCAGATACAACAGGTTCAGCATCAGCAATAACATCAGCAATAACAGTAGGCTCAAGGTCAAATGCCTCTGTCATATGTATATCCTCAGATATTAAATCATTAGAATTAGCAGCAATATCAACAATTTCAGTACCAGAAACTGAAGGAGCAGCAGCAGAAAGGGATTGTACAAAAGAATGAATTAAGCTAGTGTCGCAGCTTGAAATAGGTACAATGGCCTTAGACAGATCTTCAGATGGATGGACTGTAGTATGCTCTGGAAGACAGCTGAAATATACTGAATCAAAATCTGATAATAATGGTCTGAGGTCCATTGAGAAAACTGCAACTTGTGGTGTTGAGGCTTGAGCTTGAATAGAAGTAACAGCAGCAGCAGGCAATCTAACCACTTCATGAGGCATCTCCCCCTACATAGATTCAGTCAGGACTGGATCAAGGCACCCATATGAAGGGATTGCCTGAGGAGGAATGAGGGAGGAGAGCCTAGCATACAGGTCTGCAACTGACTTTAAAAGTGGAGCCAAGGAGGTCTCCAATAAGAGGGATAGCATGGGAGCTATCAGCTCATAAAGTCTATCTGCTAAGGCTGGAAGATCTACATGCTCAATAGGGACTTGAGCAGAGGTAGGGACTGAAGGTGGAACAGCTGGAGATGTGGGTGGAGAGCTGGTGTATGGTGGAAATGAAGGTTGAGATATGGGGATTGTGGAAATTGAAGATAATGGAATGGAAACAGAGGGTGTGAAGGAGGGTTGTGCAATGATATCTTGAAGTAACTGTTGATATGATGTGGAAGAAGAGGGTAGATAAGGAGGGGATGAAGGGGAATCAGCCATAAAGGAATCATCTATAAGATTGAAAGATGGAAGATGAGATGATGATTCAATTTCTAGGTGAGGGTATTGATGTAAAGGATGGAAAAGTTCTTCTGAGAGAGGTGGAGGTGGAGAAATTGAAGTTGGAGATGGGGTTGAAATAATGATTGTGGAGGAAATTTGAATGGTGGAGGTGACTGGTGGAGATGAAATAAGAGGTGGAGGAGGAGGAGAAGCAGCAGGCAAGTATTCTGCAGGGGCAGAGACTTGAGGGGAAGAGACTGCAACAGTCCTTGTGCCTGAAGTTGCACTTGCAGAGGGTCTGCTGGGCTTCACTATCTGCCTGTCCCACTTTCCAAACCGGGCACAGGAGAGACTCTTAGAGGCATTGATGTGCATCCCATTTGAGACTAGTAGTACAGGGCATCTGTTTTGAAGAAATAGCCCTAGTATCCTTCCAAAGTTGACAAAATTCTTGTTGATCTTTTTCTTAATCAGGTCAAAGAAAACTTCTCCCCAGTTTAGCTGTTTCTTATCTACAATAGCACCCATCAAACATAGTTGATACCTGGAGATGGTATCATGGGCTGAGTGTTTGGCCAACAAGACCTTTCCAACCACATCAGCTAAGAACCTGTACTCCACAGATATATTCTTCTTCAGCTGTTTGCCAGGGTTTGCATTTGAATGTCCCATTCTATCAAGCATAGTAGAAAATTCTTCTCCAGACATTTTAGCAGATTCTTCTCCAGAATTCAATCCAAAAATTTCTGTCAGGGCAGTAGGTGTAAGAGGTACCTGAGTTCCTAATACTGTGCCAATCACTGTATTCTGGTCCTGGTTGTGGGCAGTATAGACCCACTCCTTGATTTCATCAGCGGCCAATTTGATTCTGGTGGACATTATAGTAACTAGCTTTTGCTCCTTGAAAAGTTCTAGAATGTCTCTGAAAATCTGATCACTGTTGTTAAACGAATCCATATCAATATCAAATCCTGCATCAAATTTCATGGCGGTCAGGACTGCAACTGCGACGGGCATTGTTTCCTGCAAAAATCAACAAACAAAAGACCAAGTGTAGAGAAGTTTGGACGGAAAGAGAATTTTTGCAGAAAGTATGAAAGCGCACGGGAGAATGACGGCCGAAAAAAAGAGTTTTATATTAGGGTTCGACGCATAAAAGGAAAGATCGTTGAACTCAGTTCGACGATCGGGGCTTCTAAAGGAAACTGAAAGGTCATCAACATCGTCGATCTCCGTTCGACGATATTAGAGAGCGTCGAGCTCCATTCGACGATAGTTCAGAAAACAAAATCGTCGAGCTTCGTTCGACGATCGCTGACCTGGAAAGATAGTTGAGCACTATCTGAGAAGCGCTGAACTCTGGTCGACGATTTCGGAAAGTGTCGATCTCCGTTCGACGATCGGGGGGAAAATCGTCGAGCACAGTTCAAAGATCAGAAACACTCTATACACTAGAAAAATTAAAATGTTTGCCTAGTCTTGGTCATTTTTAGAGTTTTAAAATCTTGGAACTTATTTTAGACTTCCTCCATCTAACATTCATAACTGATTTATGAAGAAGGTGTGTTTATTTTCATCCAAGGGTTTGGTGAAAATATCTCCCCTTTGCAAATAAGTTGGGATATATTGAAGTTCAATTTTATTTTTCTCAACATTATCCCTTAAAAAGTGATGCCTAATTTCTATGTGTTTTGTCCTACTATGGAGGACTGGATTTTGAGCTATAAAAATAGCACTGATATTATCACAAAATATTTTTGACTTCTCTAAGTTGTAGCCATAGTCTAAGAGTTGGTTTTGAATCCACAAGATTTGTGAACAACAACTACCTGCAGCCATATATTCAGCTTCAGCAGTTGAAGTTGACACAGATGTTTGTTTCTTGCAAAACCAAGAGACAAGTCTGTCACCAAGAAACTGATAAGTTCCACTGGTGCTTTTCCTGTCAATTCTGCATCCAGCATAATCAGTATCAGAAAATCCAGTTAAGTCAAATGCTGAATCTTTTGGATACTATAGACCTAGATTTGGACAACTTTTAACATACCTGAGAATCCTTTTAACTAATGTTAGGTGTGACTCTCTATGGCTTACTTGGAATCTAGCACAGATGCATGTAGCAAACATTATGTCAGGTCTACTAGCTGTAAGGTACAATAAAGAGCCAATCATTGCTCTATATGTTGTCTGATCAGCAGGTTTCCCATGTTCATCAGCATCTAATACAGCATTAGTAGGCATAGGTGTTTTCATGCATGATGCTTCAGACATTCCAAATTTCTTAACCAATTCTTTTACATACTTGGTTTGAGAAATAAATATGCCTTCAGCATGTTGTTTTATTTACAATTCTAGAAAGAAGGATAGCTCACTCATGCTACTCATTTCAAATTTAGAATGCATTAGATTTGAGAACCTTCTGCACAAATTTGAATTAGTAGAACCAAAGATAATATCATCTACATAGATTTGTACTAGTAGGGTATGGGACTTATGGGTTCAAATAAAAAGAGTTTGGTCTACTCTACCCCTTATAAACTCATTTTTCAGGAGAAAGCATGCTAGGGTCCCATAACAAGCTCTAGGAGCTTGCTTGAGACCATATAATGCTTTATTCAGTTTAAAAACATAATCAGGATGAGATGAAGAGATAAAACCTGGAGGTTGTCTAACATACACTTCTTCTTTGATGTCTCCATTGAGAAAGGCACCCTTTACATCCATCTGGTATACTTTGAAGCCTTTGTGTGCTACATATGCTAAGAAGATTCTAATAGCCTCCAACCTTGCACCTGGTGCAAAAGTCTGGTCATAATCTATGCCTTCTTCTTGAGAGTACCCTTGAGCAACTAGCCTTGCCTTGTTCCTTACAATTACTCCTTGATCATCCAATTTGTTTCTGAACACCCACTTTGTTCCAACAATGGAGTGATCCTTAGGCCTTGGTACTAGTTCCCAAACTTTGTTCCTTTCAAATTGATGTAACTCTTCTTGCATTGCAATGATCCAGTGTGGATCTTGCTCTGCATCTTGAATGGATTGAGGTTCAATTTGAGATAGGAAGCAAGTGTGCAACAGGTTTTGGTTGACCTGATTACTGGTTTGCACACTAGCTGAGATGTCTCCAATCACTTGGGAGATTGGATGGTCTCTTGATGTTACAAAATCAACAGGAGGTGTTGATTGTTCACCAACCTGTGTTGTTGTTTCCTCTTGTGGTACAACAACTGGTTCTTCAAGAGGTTTCTCTTTAGGATGTTGAATGTCTTCTTCAACTTCACTGCTTTCCTCTTTTTGAACGATTTGTAATCTGTCCAAGTCTTTAGCAAGAGAATGTACCTGCAAAGGTTCTATGGTAGAAGTATTATTCTCCTTGAAAGACATGTTAGTTTCATCAAAAGATATGTGAACAGATTCTTCAATTTTAAGAGTTGATTTATTATATACCCTATAAGCCTTACCGATCATGGAGTATCCCAGAAACACTCCTTCATCAGCTTTAGCTTGAAATTTTGCTAAGTATTTCTTGTCATTATTATGAATATAACAAATACAACAAAAAATTTTAAAATAATCTACTTTAGGTTTCTTCCCTTTGAGTAATTCATAGGGAGTCTTCCCCTTCAGTTTGTGTATTAGACTTCTGTTCAGCACATAGTTGGAGGTGTTCACTGCCTCTACACAAAAGGATAGAGGAAGGTGAGCATCTGACAGCAATGTAGTAGCAGATTCAATAAGGGTATTATTTTTCCTCTCAGCTACCCCATTTTGTTGAGGAGTTCTAGGAGCTGAGAAAGTGTGCCTGATCCCTTCACTCTGACAGAACTCTTGTATAAGAAGAGAATCAAACTCTGTCCCATGATCACTTCTGATCAGAGCAATGTGAGTATTGAACTCAGTCTGTATGCATTTGAGAAACTCTGTCAAACACTTAAAGTTATCAGACTTCTTCCTCAGAAAAAACACCCATGTGAATCTAAAGAAGTCATCTACAACCACTAAAGTGTAAGATTTCCCTCCTAAGCTTTGTACTGTAATGGGTCCAAAAAGATCCATGTGTAACAGATACAAAATCCTAGGTGAATCACTCTTATTAAGTGACTTGAAACTATTTTTAGTTTGCTTGCCTAATTGACAAGCCCTGTAGAGTCCTTCCTTCTTGTAGGGGCCAGAAGGTGGTCCTCTAACAAGGTTGTCCTTGGATAGCCTAGCAATGGTTCTAAGATTTATATGTCCTAATCTCTTATGACATAATACATTAGGTCTACTAACAGAGTTAAACATGCAAATATCTACTTCAGTTGAAAGAAAGTCTACAAAATAGATGTTACCTTTCCTTTTACCTGTCAACACAGTTGTGTTGTCCTCTGATTTGATCCTGCATAAGGATTTGCTAAAAGTCACCTGGTAGCCTTCATCACAAAGCTGACTGATGTTGATCAAGTTGTGCTTCATTCCTTCCACATAGGCTACCTTCTTGAATGTGACTGTCCCAATTTGGACTGCACCATATCCTTTTGTTAGTCCAATGTTTGAATCACCAAATATGACTTTGGGTCCAAGCTTGGCTTTAAAGGATGTGAGATTGTCCTTGCTTCCTGTCATGTGCTTTGAGCACCCACTATCCAGATACCATTGTTGGTTTGATGTTGGATAGGTCTTTACCTGCACATAAAATAATTTACTTGTTTTTGACCCAGTTTACCTTGGGCCTAGGTTGATAACCTTTAAATTTAGAAATAAATGACATCCCTGGTTGACTCTTATAACCTTCAGGATGATATCTCCTTGGAGGTATTATCCATTCAGTATAAGGGTTAAGTCTGGATGAAGGACCCCTAGGATTGGAATTTGATTTACCCTTGAAGAAGTTTTCAAATATCTGATCTATGTTCGACGATCGTTGAGCTGCATTCGACGATCTTGGGTCAGATCGTCGAGCTCCGTTCGACGATCGACTGTGGCAGAGTTCAGGGTTTAGAGATCGTCGACCTGAGTTCGACGATTTTTCCTGAGATCGTCGATCTGCATTCGACGATCGTCTAGCTCCGTTCGACGATTTCTGTTCAACACTTGAGTTCTTGGGTAAGTCAGAATGTAACACCCCCTATCCGTCGCATAGTATATAGCAGTAGGTCCGGCCGGGGCCCGACGCCATATACCACAGACAGACCGGGTAGTTACGTATGGAAACCATCCAACCAATCTCAACGTCCTACACAAAGCATTCTAGCGGAAGCAGTTTAAAAAGGTTGTAAACAAGAACCCAGCAACAAGCATGAATGTCCACTAATACGAAAATAGGAATGTTATTACAAAATACTCAAAACAAGCCTTAAGGCCTTACAAAAATGTTTCACTTGACTGTTACATGATTTACAAACCACGGCACGCAGGCCGGTCATACATGAATAAAGCAATAAACATTTCCATTCGGGCCTTCGAGGGCCGGCTTCGCAAAAAGGGCTTTAGCCCGCTATTGACCGCTTGGTCCAGCTGCACCTGCAAGCAACAAACCACCGCACGGTGGCAAAACAAGGCAACGGTCAGCATTGCTGACCAAATTATAACGATCCCGCCCCCAACTCGGGGCGGCGATGCTCCTTCCCTGCATTTCATTAGCATAAGCGAGCAATGTAAATATAGCCATTTCATCACAGGCGGAGGCTCAACAGCCACACACCCCGTGCACTCAGGGCACATTCTTGGTGAACGCAGTCTAAGTCTGCCGACTCACCACCATCCCCTTTGGACGGCCAAACAATGATCAGTTTGTCTTCCTGGCATGAGTCACGGTAATTAAAACCATAGACCGCCGAAGACCCTCATCTATGCCAATGGCCCTAATCCGAACGACATAGAGTGGGTACGGTTCCATCTAACCCGTGCTCACAACGCAACGGTAATTTAAACCATATGCGCCCGCAACGGTAATTTAAACCATATGCACAGGTCAAACTTCTCCCGAGTCCCATTTCCATCACATGTCACATAACCCGGTTATGTTCAAGTTGGCTTTCAAGCCACCAAGTTGGCAAGATCTCGTATCCGCCCAGTTTTCCGGATGCACCTTTGGGTTAGTCCCCAAGGCTCCCTGCTGCAATCTACCGCGTAGAAAACCCGAAAAACAACCAATAGCACGGAGTCTTCTCCGGACTTATGCAATGCAACATCACCGATCCAGACTAACATGTCCGGGTAGGCTTCACACATCATGCCTATGTACGTTCTCGCATACGGACTCTAAACAACGGGGACTTCACATATCTACCCGAAGGAACGCCTCCAACTCTCCGCAAACTCGCGAGAGCGGGCTTCCTATGCTAAGAGGGAGAGCGACTCATGCTCAAGATGAGGATCGTTACCCTTGCGTTCCTCTTTGGCGCCATCGAAAAGTAATCGGATAGAAATCACCGCACTTGCGTTGCCTCCGTGGATCCGGAGTCGGCTTGCGATTCGGAGCTCCGAAGCTCCTCCAATGGCGGATCTAGCTCTTCTTCCTCCAATGGCTTTCCTCTTTCTCCAAGGACTTGGAGAGATGATAAGGTATGAAAAGTGAGGTTTTCCAAGTCAACTCACGGGTATATCCTCTCAGGAACAACCCCCAGCCGTTGGATCTCAACCTAAGAAAACGAACGGCTTTGATTCGGGGCTGAAATGCCCAATCTGGATCGAACACGGCCTGGCACACGCCCGTGTCCAGGGCCGTGTGCCGCATTCGCCGTCAAAATCGAATCACCTGGAACCACACACGGGTATCGAACACGCCCGTGTTCGAGCTGACATGCCCGTGTTCCACCTGACACGGCCGTGTAGCCGGCCGTGTACCCCATGATTTTTCCCCATTTTCAACCCGAGCACTGCACGGGTTCTAGGACACGCCTGTGTCCATACCCGTGTCACCTTGACACGCCTGGGCTCCAGGCCGTGTACATGGTCTCGACACTTCGCGGCTAAGTGTCGACACGGGTCGACACGCCCTGCGACACGCCCGTGTCGCAGGCCGTGTGCCATGTCTCGACACATTGTCGACACCAAAGTGTCGACTTCGCGGGACGAGTGTCGACACAAGCTGACACGCCCTGCGACACGCCCGTGTCGCAGGCCGTGTGCCATGTCTCGACACAATATCAAAGCATAGTGTCGACTTCGCGGCTAAGTGTCGACACGGGTCGACACGCCCTGCGACACGCCCGTGTCGCAGGCCGTGTGCCCAGTCTCGACACAATGTCGAGACCAAAGTGTTGACTTCGCGCCTTAGTGTCGACACATGCTTGACACGCCCTAGGACACGCCCATGTCCCAGGCCGTGTGCCTGCAGCCAGAACTCAAACTGGCCCAAAATGTCCCCCTTTGCTCCTTTGAGTTTCGGGGCGTTACAACTCTACCCCTCTTAAAAGAATTTCGCCCACGAAATTACATAAAGGAAAGACATGTACAAAACCAAAATTTGTACCTTAGCGGAACAACTCCGGATATTCGTCAAGCATAGTCTGCTCTCGCTCCCAAGAGAGCTCCTCACGACCGCAATTGTCCCACCAGACCTTGACCATCCTGATCTCTTTATTGCGTAGCCGCTTGACCTCTGAGTCTTCAATCCGTACGGGCTTGACCTTTGTCGTTAGCCCACTTTCCACCGGCACTTGATCGACCGCGATCACTTGCGTAGGCTCTTGCACCGCCTTCCGAAGCACCGAAATGTGGAATACATCGTGTAAACCATTTAGCTCCACAGAAAGCTTCAACCTATAGGCCGCTTCACCAACTCGCTCCAGAACCTCAAACGGTCCAAGGTACCTCGGGCTTAGCTTTTTCAATCGTTGCACCAGCGAGACACCCTTGAACGGCTTGATCTTTAAGTATACATAATCGCCCACAGCGAACTCCACGTTCCTCTGCTTGGCATTATAGTACTTTGCTTGCCGGTCCTGAGCGATGAGCAACCTCTCCCGAATGGTTCCCACCAAAGAAGTAGCATCCTCCACTTCTGATCGCTTATACAACTTTGACTCACCCGTTTCTAACCAAGACAACGACGTGCGACATCTTCTACCATATAGGGCCTCGAAGGGCGCCATCTGAATACTCGCTTGGTAGCTGTTGTTGTATGCAAACTCCACCAAATAAAGGTGGTCTTCCCATTGCTTTCCAAAATCCAAGACACACATGCGAAGCATGTCTTCCATGGTTCTATTGACCCTCTCGGTCTGCCCATCCGTTTGCGGATGGAAGGCTGTGCTAAACTTCAGCTTTGTTCCCAACATTTGCTGCACCAGCCTCCAATCATTGGACGCGAACCGCCCATCTCGGTCACTCACGATGCTGCGGGGCACACCATGAAGCCGTACTATGTTATCCACATAAAGCTTTGCCAGCTTCTCGACCGGATCATCCTTCCTATGCGGAATAAAATGCGACACCTTCGTTAATCGATCCACGACCACCCAAATGGCGTCGTTCCCCTTTTGCGACCTTGGCAAACCGTGCACAAAGTCCATAGAGATGTCGTCGAATTTCCACTCCGGAATAGGCAAGGACTTAAGAAATCCTCCCGGCTTTTGGCACTCCGCCTTTACCAAGGCGCAGGTTCGGCACTTTGCTACGTATAGCGACACATCCTTTTTCAAACCCGGCCACCAAAATAGTTTCTTTACATCACGGTACATCTTCGTGCTCCCCGGGTGAATCGAGTACTTGGTATGGTGCGCCTCGTACAACAACTCCGCCCGTAAATTGCCCACACTTGGGACGCACAGACGACCGTCTTTCCAAAGCAATCCGTCCTCCACGACGAATTGGGAATTTGACCCATCCAGAGCCTCTATCATGAACTGCTTCATATGAGCATCCATATCCAAAGCCTGCCGAATCCGATCAGCCAGGTCATATTGGACTTCAGTCCAATTTAGAACTGCTTCAGCACTTGATTATCTGTCCACACAAACAATCTCCAACGCCTCCAACTCCCGCACCAACCGCTCATCGTGCACCGATAGCCAACTGGCTTGAGCTGGGGCTCGGCGACTCAACGCGTCCGCAACCGCATTCCCTTTGCCAGGCACGTAGTGGATCTTGAATGTATAGTCCCCCAGGAACTCCATCCACCTACGCTGCC
The DNA here is from genome assembly GCA_039583875.1 of Platanthera guangdongensis. Lineage (NCBI taxonomy): Eukaryota > Viridiplantae > Streptophyta > Magnoliopsida > Asparagales > Orchidaceae > Platanthera > Platanthera guangdongensis. The sequence continues at coordinate 114,834,265 of CM077148.1, read as the reverse complement.
GCATATTCAGATACTTCTGATCAATTAGATACTTTAGGCTCTTGTGATCGGTGTAGATATCAATCTTCACACCGTACAAGTAGTGTCTCCACAGCTTCAAGGCAAAAATCACGGCCGCTAACTCCAAGTCATGGACCGGATAATTCCTCTCGTGCACTTTTAGCTGTCTCGAGCCATAAGCTATCACGCTTCCGTGCTGCAGTAGCACGCAACCCAAACCGTTGCCCGAAGCATCGCTATATATCTCATAGCCTTCGGTTCCACATGGCGAACTCAGCACAGGCGCCGTGGTCAACCGACACTTCAGTTCCTCAAAAGCTCGCGCGCACTCCGGCGTCCAAACGAACTTATGCTCCTTCCTCGTCAAAGTAGTGAGAGGTAACGCTATCCGCGAGAAGTTCTCTACGAAGCGCCTATAATAACCGGCAAGCCCCAAAAAGCTCCGGACTTCTGCTACCGTAGCAAGCTCAGGCCACTCCCGTATCGCAACAATCTTCGTCGGATCCACAGCAATACCCTCTCCACTCACTATATGCCCGAGGAACGCCACTGAGGATAGCCAAAACTCACACTTCGAGAACTTGGCATACAACTGATTTCTCCTTAGCGTCTCCAACACCAAATGAAGATGCTTGAAGTGATCTTCCTCACTTTGCGAGTACACCAAAATATCGTCGATGAAGACGATCACAAAATGGTCCAAGTACTCCCTGAACGTCCTGTTCATCAAATCCATGAACACTGACGGCGCATTCGTCAGCCCAAACGGCATGACCGTAAACTCATAATGCTCGTACCTCGTACTAAACGCTGTCTTCGGGATATCACTCTCCCTTATCCGCAGCTGATAGTACCCAGCCTTGAGATCCAACTTCGAGTACACCGTCGACCCGACTAACTGATCAAAGAGATCATCAATCCGAGGGATCGGGTACTTGTTCTTCTCCGTTAGCTTGTTTAGCTCCCGATAATCAATACAAAGCCTCAAGCTTCCGTCCTTCTTCTTAACAAAGAGGACCGGTGCGCTCCAAGGCGAAGAACTCGGGCGCACATACCCTTGCTCCAACAACTCTTGCAGTTGAACTTTCAGCTCCGCCATTTCCTTAGGCGCTAGCCGATACGGAGATCGTGACACAGGCTTTGCACCTGGCACTAGCTCGATCGTAAAATCTATCTCCCGCTGAGGCGGGGCTCCAGGAAGATCTGCGGGGAACACATCAGGGTATTCCGATACCACTGAAATACAATCCAACGCGGGCTTCGGCTTTGCAACCTCCACTAGTGTAAAGAATAGTTCTGCTCCTGCACGAACCGCCTTCACCACCTGAAGAGCAGACATCAACGTCTTGCTCGACCTCTTTAAGCCCGTAAAAGTCGTCTCACGACTTGCTCCCAGCTTGACTTCCTAGCTACCACAATCTATATGGGCCTTCTGCTTCGAGAGCCAGTCCATGCCAAAAATGACGTCGAACTCCGCCAATGGAAGTAAAGACGCCTGCAGGTCGAACTCCTGCTCCCCAATACGAACTTTAACGTCGCAGATCCTATCCGCTCGCATCGAACACCCATTGGGCAACAACACATCCAACTTATCCTTCGCCATCGAAGAAGGGACTCCGATGCGTGATATAAATCCTTCGAACAAGAAGGAGTGTGAGGCTCCCGTATCGAAGAGTGCTCGTGCCGGATTTTCACAAATCAATACAAATCCTAAACAAGTAGTGGTAAGGTAACATGTGCATAACAAGTATTTAAATAAATTGACTTGCTATAAATTAAACTGTACCTGTCACCACATCAGCTTGTTTAATGACCTCCTGTTGGCCAAGATTGTAGACCCTTGGTTGGGCCGGAGCATAGTGGGATGCGGTCGACTCCACCGCCTTTCCCTTCTCTTCATAAGTGGCTCCCAGCCTCCTCTCGTACTTAGGACGTCCGCTCCAACAATCACGGGCAAAGTGCCCCGTCTTGCCACATGTAAAGCACGCGCCCGGGGTCCGACTCGTAGTCGCCCCAGAAGCACCAGAAGGAGCTGGACCCGAAGTCCTATGCTTCTTAAAGAATCTTTGATAGCCAGACTTTGAAGTTGTCGGCACTTTGAACCCAGATTTCTTCTCGCCCAAGCTTTTCTTTGCCTGTACATTCTTCATATCCTTCTCCAAGGACCGGGCAGTATTGACCAAGGTTAAGAAACCCTGCGTCATCGGCCCCGAGAGTAGCAACCTCAACTCGTCTCTCAACCCTTCATAGAAGCGATTAGTCTTGCGCTCCTCATCCATGATGGTGGCGCTAGCATAACGACTTAGACGAGTAAACTCGTGGAGATATTCATCCACGCTCCTCTCACCTTGTACCAACTTCAGGAACTCATTCTCCAACGCTATTTTCTGCGTCGAAGGGAGGTATCTAGCCAAAAATAATCTCGAGAACTCCTCCATCGAGACATCACCAAGTTGTCTACCCCTCAGTAAGTGCAGCTCCAATCCTTCCCACCACATCCTCGCTTCACCGTCCAGAAGGAACGTAGCGATGGTGGTCATTTGCCACTCCTCCGTCTCCGTCGCTGTCATGACTCTCTTTACCCTGGAGAGCCAGTCTTCAGCCTGAGATGGGGTTCCCAACCCCGAGAATATAGGAGGGTTAAAGCTCATTACATGCTTTAGCTGCCTCTCAGTTGCCCTCCTTGGCACTATTGGTTCAACAACCAATTGCTCCACCCTCCTCGGCTCAGCCTCTTGCAGAGGTTCTTGCTCCATCACAGGAGCGGGCTGCTGCGCTTGCCTTCCAGGCTGCGCATTAATCACGGCCAACACCGCTTCAGCCACCAATCGAATATTCTCAGCCGATAGAGGTGTTGCAGGAGCAACATCCGGTGCACTACTTGCCTCAGAAACTCGGCGTTCTGACGGCCCAACACCACTTCGGGTCACCTATAGTGGTACAAAACACCGTTAAGCGACCAAATAAATTGCAAACAGCAATTATTGGAACACGCAGGTTCCTCAAACACGAGTATTTTCATTCCTAAGTGGACATTCATGGGTTCTTTTACCATTATAACGATGACGCACACAATGTGCTCACCACCCCTTAAAAAGAATTCGCCCACGAATTCACTTTAAGCCCGACCAAAACCAATAGTCTGATACCAAATTGTAACACCCCCTATCCGTCGCATAGTATATAGCAGTAGGTCTGGCCGGGGCCCGACGCCATATACCACAGACAGACCGGGTGGTTACGTATGGAAACCATCCAACCAATCTCAACGTCCTACACAAAGCATTCTAGCGGAAGCAGTTTAAAAAGGTTGTAAATAAGAACCCGGCAACAAGCATGAATGTCCACTAATACGAAAATAGGAATGTTATTACAAAATACTCAAAACAAGCCTTAAGGCCTTACAAAAATGTTTCACTTGACTGTTACATGATTTACAAACCACGGCACGAAAGCCGGTCATACATGAATAAAGCAATAAACATTTCCATTCGGGCCTTCGAGGGCCGGCTTCGCAAAAAGGGCTTTAGCCCGCTATTGATCGCTTGGTCCAGCTGCACCTGCAAGCAACAAACCACCGCACGGTGGCAAAACAAGGCAACGGTCAGCAATGCTGACCAAATTATAACGATCCCGCCCCCAACTCGGGGCGGCGATGCTCCTTCCCTGCATTTCATTAGCATAAGCGAGCAATGTAAATATAGCCATTTCATCACAGGCGGAGGCTCAACGGCCACACACCCCGTGCACTCAGGGCACATTCTTGGTGAACGCAGTCTAAGTCTGCCGACTCACCACCATCCCCTTTGGACGGCCAAACAATGAGCAGTTTGTCTTCCTGGCATGAGTCACGGTAATTAAAACCATAGACCGCCGAAGACCCTCATCTATGCCAACGGCCCTAATCCGAACGACATAGAGTGGGTACGGTTCCATCTAACCCATGCTCACAACGCAACGGTAATTTAAACCATATGCGCCCGCAACGGAAATTTAAACCATATGCGCAGGTCAAACTTCTCCCGAGTCCCATTTCCAACACATGTCACATAACCCGGTTATGTTCAAGTTGGCTTTCAAGCCACCAAGTTGGCAAGATCTCGTATCCGCCCAGTTTTCCGGGTGCACCTTTGGGTTAGTCCCCAAGGCTCCCTGCTGCAATCTACCGCGTAGAAAACCCGAAAAACAACCAATAGCACGGAGTCTTCTCCGGCCTTATGCAATGCAACATCACCGATCCAGACTAACATGTCCGGGTATGCTTCACACATCATGCCTATGTCCGTTCTCACATACGGGCTCTAAACAACGGGGACTTCACATATCTACCCGAAGGAACGCCTCCAACTCTCCGCAAACTCGCGAGAGCGGGCTTCCTATGCTAAGAGAGAGAGTGACTCATGCTCAAGATGAGGATCGTTACCCTTGCGTTCCTCTTTGGCGCCATCGAAAAGTAATCTGATAGAAATCACTGCACTTGCGTTGCCTCCGTGGATCCGGAGTCGGCTTGCGATTCGGAGCTCTGAAGCTCCTCCAATGGCGGATCTAGCTCTTCTTCCTCCAATGGCTTTCCTCTTTCTCCAAGGACTTGGACAGATGATAAGGTATGAAAAGTGAGGTTTTCCAAGTCAACTCACGGGTATATCCTCTCAGGAACAACCCCCAGCCGTTGGATCTTAACCTAAGAAAACGAACGGCTTTGATTCGGGGCTGAAATGCCCAATCTGGACCGAACACGGCCTGGCACACGACCGTGTCCAGGGACGTGTGCCGCATTCGCCGTCAAAATCGAATCACCTGGAACCACACACGGGTATCGAACACGCCCGTGTTCGAGCTGACACGCCCGTGTTCCACCTGACACGGCCGTGTAGCCGGCCGTGTACCCCATGATTTTTCCCCATTTTCAACCCGAGCACTGCACGGGTTCTAGGACACGCCCGTGTCCATACCCGTGTCACCTTGACACGCCTGGGCTCCAGGCCGTGTACACGGTCTCGACACTTCGCGGCTAAGTGTCGATACGGGTCGACACGCCCTGCGACACGCCCGTGTCGCAGGCCGTGTGCCATGTCTCGACACATTGTCGACACCAAAGTGTCGACTTCGCGGGACGAGTGTCGACACAAGCTGATACGCCCTGCGACACGCCCGTGTCGCAGGCCGTGTGCCATGTCTCGACACAATATCAAAGCACAGTGTCGACTTCGCGGCTAAGTGTCGACACGGGTCGACACGCCCTACGCCACGCCCGTGTCGCAGGCCGTGTGCCCAATCTCGACACAATGTCGAGACCAAAGTGTCGACTTCGCGCCTTAGTGTCGACACAGGCTTGACACGCCCTGGGACACGCCCGTGTCCCAGGCCGTGTGCGTGCAGCCAGAACTCAAACTGGCCCAAAATGTCCCCCTTTGCTCCTTTGAGTTTCGGGGCGTTACACAGAATTCTTCCTAGCTACCTCTACAACTCCCTTCCCTTTATCAGAAATAAACTTAATTGGGGTTGTTAGTACTATAGGTTGGCTGGATGAAGCACCCAAGCCCAGTGTACTGTTGAATCTAGAGTTCATTGTGCTTGTGATGTCCATTAGCTTGATGCTTCTCCCATTAAGGGATTCTTCAAGCTTTTTGGCCTCTGATAGCTCACTTTTCAGTGAAGCTATCTGATCCCTACAACACTCCAACTCCTCAGAGAGTTTGAGGTTTTCTGATTTTAAGGTACTGTGTTCAGACAATTGATTTCTGAGAGAAATGATTTCCTTCTCAGATTTTAATAGGTCTAAACATAGTGCTTTAAATTCATACTTAAAGTCCTCAGAATTGAAATCAAATGAGTCTATTACCTGTTCTTCTTCAAGTTGAGTCTCTGATTCATATTCAGACTCTTCTTCATCAGAAATGTGTTGTGAGGCATTGATAGCCATCATGCAAAATTCCTTCTCTTCAGCATCATCCTCATCATCACATGAGCTGGAAGAAGTTTCTGATTCTTCTTCTGTCTCACTTCAAGATTCAGCAACAAATACCTTCCTTGTGTGGTTATTCTTGCTTGAGGATGGTTTGCCATTGCTATTCTTCTTGAAGTCCTTATCTTTTCTTCTTTCTCTCTTGTCCTTTTTGTCCTTGTTTTTGTCCTCTGGACAGTCAGGCACAATGTGGTCTGGTTTCCTGCAACCAAAGCAAATAATTTCTTTATTAGTTGATTTATCATACCTTGGCTTGTTATGTTCTTTGTATGATCTCTTCCTGAAGTCCTTTCTGGACATCTTATAAAATATTTTGGCCAGCAGACTAAGCAGCTCATCATTGCCTGAGATTTTGTCTTCAGGCTGATCTTCAGTGGCTTTGAAAGCTATTGACTTTGCCTTTCTTGTGGCTGGTGACGCAGCCTTCTGCTCTTCTTCTCTATTTTTGATGAGCATCTCATAAGACGTGAGCTTGACCAAGAGAGCTTCTGTTGTGATTTCATTGAGACTTCTGGCATCCTTGATTGGCCAAATCCTTGAGTCCCAAGTGCTTGGGAAGCACATTAGGATTTTGTCTGTTGAAACTGATTCCTCGATCTCCCGTGGAGTTCGCCCTTGGGGAAGGGGGTAGTCTCGCACCTACTTCGCTCCTGCAAGAAAAACAACAAAGAAGACAAGGTGACACAGACCCAAGGGCTCGGCGGGGGAGGTCCCACCACAAACCCGGAATATCTCAAAGCACTTCCCCTCCTTAGCCAGAAGCCGAGCTAAGGTACCCTCAGAAAGCACTTGAAGATTGGAGCATGAGAGCACGGGAGAACCTGCTTTCTGGGGTACCACTTGGGTCCTATTTATAGTTTTTAAAATCTGGACTGCCAATAACCAAAAGAACTGACCTGAAATTACCAGAAAACCCTTGGTCGGGTCTGCCAACAGCCAAACTCCGCTGTTTTGAAGGGCTATGGGCAGACCAGCGGGGGGAAAACAGTAAAAAGTACCTCATACGTCCAGGCGGGCTGGGGAGCTTTGACCACCTCGGCATGTTCTGCTCGCCTGCCACTGCCGAGCTCCACAGCGAGGGCGCGAGTTGTGGCTCGCTTGGCGAATGCCGAGCTCGGGGTCGCCGATCGTCGATATCTGGTCGACGGATGTCGAGCTCGAGCTCGAGCTCGCCCCCTTTACTGCCGATCTCGATTATTGTCCACAGCCCGATCTGCCTAGACCCTGGTGACCTTGCTCGCCGGACACGGGGTTGTACACAATCCCTGCTCTTTTTGAGCTTGTCAAAGATCAGAAAGAAACATCCAACCCCAAGTGTGCGGCGAGCGCTGGTTGGCGAGTTGGAGGGAATCTTCTGGTGGGCGCCACCTGCGGCTATATATGTAACATCCCATTTCCAACTAGACCCCTAAGAGTGGTTTTGGCCATGACTAGGTCATGACAAAACCCTAGGAAGCCAGAAATGGGCCAAGAGATAGGGGACAGAATGTGGAAGATCATCATGGTCTGCAAATAGTAGAACTCTGAGCATGGTTCAGGATGACCATGGACCACACCCTAACCCTAAGATCCTATCACAACACCCCTAATACCTTGGGAGGCCCATTAGAGCCAAAAGGACCCATTAGGGTCAGCCCAAGAGGCTCAGTTGACCAAGGTCAACCCTAGCCCTAAATGGGTCAAACTAGCCTACTTAGGGTCAATTGACCTACTCTTAGCCTAGAGGACCCCACCTATGCCATCCTAACCCTAAAGTGAGGTCAATGGGTCACTAAGGACACATTGGGGTCAGCCCTAGGGGCCAGGTTGACCCAAGTCAACTCAAGCCCCTAATCTGGTCAAAGTGCCCTTACTAAGGTATGTGACCTCCAAAGTGCAGGGTAACCCTACATAATCCTACCTAGGCCTTAGGGGAGGCCAATGGGTCACCAAGGACCCATAGGGGTCAACCCAGTTGGTCATGTTGACGCAAGTCAACTATAGCCCTAATCTGGTCAATGTGCCCTTACTAAGGGTATGTGACCTCCAAAGTGCAGGGTAACCCTACATAATCCTACCTAGACCTTAAGGGAGTCCAATGGGCCACTAAAAACCCAATGGGGTCAACCCAGATGGTCAAATTGACCAGGTCAACCCTCATTTAGGTCAAGTCAAACCTAGCCCAAGAAGGGCTAACCCAAGCCCAAGCCACTTCTCCCTTAGGCTAACCCCACCCCCATGACCAGCATAATCAAGTGGGCTGCATTTAGCTTGTGAGGTTGACTAGTCAACCAGAGGTGACTAGGAGAGAGAAAGGAGATCCCCTCCATGATAATGGAGGAGAGAGAAATTGAGGAAGAGGAAGGGGAAGTGGAAGGCCGGCCAAGGGAGGCTAACAGCCACCATTTATGGCTGCAATCAACTCCTCTAGGGGAGAGGAGTTGATTCCAGCCGTTTCCCGGCCACCAAGGGATGGGTTCAGCCCCCCTCCACTCTACCCGAGCCACACCTTTAATGGTGTTAATGGCCATTGAAGAACCAGCCTCCCCTCTCCCCCTTTTGCCATTTAAACACCATCAGGGGGCCAAGGGGATCATTTTAGAGCATTTACCTGGAGGAGATGAGCCATCCCACTGTGCGGTTGCAGAAGCCGAGCGCCGCCGCCGTCGTCAATGGCATCCCGCCGCTCCTCTCGCATCCAGGCAGCCAGGAAGGTCCTCCTCCTCTCCTTAACTCGCGGGTAGATCATAGGACTCTTTAGGTTTAAGATTCGGGCTCAATTGAGCCCGATCAAATCCAGGATTCCTCATGGTTCCGGCAAGAAATCTTCTTGCTATAACCGCCGGAAAATGCCTCTCCGGCGGCAGAGCTGCCGCCTGGCGATAGCCACCACCTCAACGGAGGTGTTGGTGGCGGTGGCCGGCCGGGGAAGGGGCTGGATCGCCGGCGGCAGAGCTTGGAAGTGGCTTCAGGCGGGATGAATCCTGGCCGTCGGCTCAAGGAAGGAGATGAAGGGATCCCGTCCCTTTTTGCTTCAAGATTCGTGCGGGCCTGAGATTAAACTATAGGAAATGTTTTATAATAATGAAATTTTTGTCACAGTTTTTGATATTATTGGTTTTAAACTTTAAAAATACTTAGCCTCATCTGGTGGAAAATCCTTCAACATAAAGTTGTAGTCCCTTGTGTCTACTTTATTTTAAAATTGGTTTGAACCCATTTGGGTGTAAGGTCTGACCAGGGCACCCATTTTGGTGGGACATACCCTTAGGGCTAGGCAGTCATTAAATTGAGTGCCCACTCTTCATCCCTAGCCCAAATTAGTTGAAACTTTGGCAGAGAGTCTACCCTAGCTATACCCAGGGCTTGTCCAAAAATGGGAATTTTTGGAGAAAATATTTCTATAGTTTTTGTAAAAATTTAATAAATATTAAATAAATTAATTAGGTGCCCTAAACACCTCCAAACCCTCCCAAATTTTGGTGAGTGGTCCCTGGGTTCACTTTAGGTACCTGTATAGAGTTTCACCTAATTTGGATATGTTTTGAATAGGTTTTGACCCAACCCTAACTATACCTTATTAAGGGCATTTTGGTCAAAAGTGCACTTTTAATTTTGAGTGACCAAATCACCTCAACAGAGGCTGAAATTTGGGCCACTGACTTGTTATGGCACTTCTCACCTCCCGATGGAATATGGGGTGGTGAGGAATAGATTTGCCCTAAGTTCCTAGGTCAAACCCTAAGGAGGGACCTTTTGGCCTTGTGAAGGGCATGAGTTCTAAACACCTTGGATAAACACCAAATTTTGCAAGGAGGTTCCTAGGATATATAAAACCCTCTGTTAAAAATATTAGCAAATTGTGAAAATGGTAGGCTCCCCAAAACCCTAACCCTAGCTTAGGACCTAAAACTTGTAGTGTAGGTTTAGGTTAGCTAAACATCTTCAAACTTAACCAAATTTGGGTAGTGAGGTGATTAGGGTATTTTGAGCCTCTGATAATTTACTTAAGGAATTTTGATCAATATTTGTAGTACTTCATTTGTAATCAATAGTATTGCCCTAATTAATAATTTGGCTATTGTGGTCTCACTGCCCATAGAAAGGGTATGAAACATGGGCAGAGTTAGTTTTAGGCTATCATAATCTTGTATGAATTTTGTTAGAATTTTTGGATATCTATTTAGGGAATCTACTTCACAAGTGCTTCATTTTGATTACATAATAAATAATTCTTGCAAGAGCCATTGTTTATTGAAAAATCAGGAAACTTGCTGCATAGTGTTTCTAGCTCAATAATATCATGTGGGAATTTTTGTGGAATTATTTGATGGTTAATTAGTATACTTTGTTCATTAACCCATAAATTTGAAAGTTCATGAGAAAAATCAAAATAGCCTTATTTTTAAATGATAAATTCTGAAACTTTTTCTAGGGTATTTGTAGGCCATCACAATCATCCCTGAATTTTCCCTGAATTTGTGGAGTCATTATTACTATAAAATCTTTTAAAATGACTTTTTATGAGTTATCTTGAAATTAAATTTAAAGGCCTAAACCTTGCTGAAAAATTTGAAGACTTAGGATTTAGAGTTGATTATGCATTTTGTAATTATAATAAATTTATTGGATCATTATCTTGTCTGAAATTGCTACTTCATGTTCAAACTTGGGCTTTTTGGATATTAGAATAATTAAATTAATTATCAGACAAATTAGGAAAATTATGGATTTTTGGATTTATGCTTCAAATATTATTTTAGCACTCTAGTAAATATCAAAGGGGTACTGGATGAGTATTTCATGTACTTCCCTTTTTACGGCTCTTGTAGCTTAAGTGGTCTGCATATAGCAAGATTGCAGGAAATCATTTTTGATATGAATTAGAGCACGTGAGAGGGATCTTGATGGTTTGCTGGAAATATAAGTAGAGTGGGTTGCATCTATGGATGTCGAGTGAGTAGGGTGTGATTTTGTCTAGGGCATAGAGGCGTTCGGGTCCGACGGAAGATCGTTCTACCCAAGGAGAGTTGGAGTCAAATCACCCTAGGATTAGCATATCGAAACACGAGAAAATAATGGGTAAGGGAATCAACCAATAATAAAATAAGTACCTTGCGAAAGGGAACGCTGGGCGTAATCCCAACACAGTTCCTAGTGCCCCTTGAGAGCGCCTCACAGGGAATACCGGGGGCAGTGCTGGGTTAACGTAAACTGTTTTAACAACCTAAAAAGAGTAACTTAGTAATTAGGGTTGTACATTTCACAGACACTGACGGCATGGGATGTTAGCTGGGAGCTTCGGCTCGGATGGTTAAAAGGCGGACTTTGGGTCCGGGGAGCTTCGGCTCGATTGTTTAAGACGGACGTGTTGGTCCGGGGAGCTTCGGCTCGGTTCTTGAATACGCTAATTTGCATGTGCATAAAAGGAAAGGAAATTAAGGTGGTGGGTCTTCGGTATCGGAGGGTCGATGCACCGACGCCAATACGCTGACTCGGCAAGTGTGGTTAGCACTTCGCCAACAGAAGTCCGGTGCGCCAGCCGGCAAGAGTACACAGGAGTCCGCTTCGTGCACCAAGCGTTGAGGGGTACGATAGGTCTGACCGGTAGTGCTTTACTGGTTTAGAGGTGGGCGAGGCCCAACCCACCGCTTCCGTCTGCCACTACGGAGGTATCCTGGGAGGTTACGGCTCCAAAAAGGGGGAACTAAAGGTCTGTGTGCACAGAGTCGGGTGTGTGTGTTGCACTTGCATGATCCATCATACCCACTTGCATGTCATAGCATAATCGATTCATTTAACCCCTGACACCTAATGTATAAGTGGAATGGGACGCTTATACATTAGGACCTGCAAAACGACCCCTTGGTCTATAAGCTTGTGTGGGCAAGTTTATAAATTAAGGTTAATTTTGATATATATATCTACTGTTGTTGATAACCGACACCCCAACGTATAAATCGGTATGGGACTTTTTATACGATGGGAGCCTTGCAGAAGACCCCTTGGCTTATGTGTTTTCACATAAGTGAAGGTTACTTTTCATATTTCAGCTTATAGTCCATACATGTTATAGAATTGCTAGTATAGGTCCACTACTATCTGCTTTTTGATATTCTCCACCTTCAAGTCCTCCCCTATCTTCCTCTCCGCTCGGTGCCTAGGAGCCGTGGGGGAAGGGGCGGGGGATGATAGGACTTAGTCTTTTAGACTAACGGTTTTCGAACCGCATCATTTAGGGGATCGTGGAGACCAGCATGGAGGAGCAGCCCCATAGACCGGTGCGCTTGGAGGTGGGGCAGTCTAGCTCCGGAGTTCACATAGCCGGGACCGTGAGTCTCGACCTTGAGTAGTCTTTCTGCTTCCGCATGAGTGATCTTTTGTAGTGAGGTTTTGATGTACCGGGCATAAGCCCGTTTTTGCTACTCTGATGTTTATTTTTGTGGACACTCCCTTCGTGGAGTTATATTTATTATGACATGTGATTCTCTATGGACTGCAGTTCCGTTTACTTCATTAATCTGCTACTTTTCTGTGATCAAACTGGACGGCAGAATCGGCGCTTTGTGGTGATGACCCTTCAGGGCGTGAAGGAGTCACCGCAAAATGGCGGTTCTGGGCCTAAGACCCCGGTGTCGAAAAAGAAAAAAAAAGGGGTCTTACAAGTGGTATCAGAGCAGACCTCGATCGAAAAGTAGCAGTCCACAACCCTGGGTCACCCCCGCACGAGTTTAGTTTGGGGACAAACTAAGCAACGGAAGCAGTGGTGTGCCCATAAGGGAAATCACATTTAAAAGTCCACTTTATCTTGTCCATTCTTTCCATTTGTACGCTATCTAAAAATTGGAATCCTTCTTTGTAGCCTGCGGCAAACCCTGCCCCTAGCAGGGAGCACTTTAGGCTGCGAAGATCTCATCTTATAATTCTTTAGTCAATGAGTTAGACTCAACCTACTAGGAGACACGACTAACCATGATAACTTGTAGTATGCCCTAGTTTGAAATATACTTTGGGTATGAACTTGGTTAAGCTAAGGAGATACCTAAAGAGAATAAAGGAGGAGTATAACACGAGAATGGCTACCTAATCCATAAACTCAGGTAGCCCTACGGTCCCTATCAAGGATTCCTCAAATCGGAAGGACTGCGTTAAGGAGAATTGAGACCAATAATCCATTAGCAGAATGGTAGAAGACACATAGTCTCAACCCTCATGTCAGTAACAAGATTACCTGGAGACCACCATCACGACAAACACCGAAGGTCGGATAGGAATTCAAGTTCGGAAGAGACCCAGTTGGGATTGGGAACATTTTGACCCGGATAAGGTTGTCGTAAATATGACTCAGAGGGTTTAAAATATGGAGTATATCAACAGATTCAGGTTGGAACCCCAAGTCAAAGATTGATGCCCTAGGGATTGTGCACCCAGCTAGGACGCATATAACATGGTAATATCAAAGATACTCAGCCCAAGGCAGGTAGAGGCTTATCTTTTGTTTATTGGGGGCGTGTCTTTTGTTTATTGGGCAAATTAGTTACTGACTTGGGTTTCCCTTAGATCTCATCTAGAAAAGTTTGCGTCGTGAATATAGTGAAATGGATGTAAACCATATTCGGTGCTACTCGGGAGTATTCGTAGGGATAAGAATCTGATTGCGAAGTGGAGATTTTATAGAGTCGTTGTCTACCCGTATAAGCGAGAAATTTAATCATCGGAAGTTTGGTGTATCTCGGAACGTGTATCTCCCTGGAGTGAAGAAGGGTGTCATGGATTTTGTGATGCACGGTGAGGTCCGTCGCCCGATGAAGGTTAAGTGCAAGAAATTTTGGGAAACTATTACAGTCACCGCCCGGTTATAGTGGAAGTTCGAGGATATAATTAGGGATTTTCATACACACGATTCCTCATCCGCACTCCGGGCATAATTATAAATGGAACATCAACGATAGACTGGCCGAGATATCTAGGTTCACCCTGACCCGAAAGAAAACTTCTGTAGGTGTTTCTTAAGTTTTGTGAGTAGTTGATCATTATCATGGTGTGCTCAAGATGATCGTGTTGAATCAAGATAGATAGTGTACGTCCAAGGATAGAAGATCAGTCCAGGCTTATCTGGGCTCTCGGTCGACATTCAACACAACTCTCCACCCTTGTACGGAAGGAGATGTGGGACTCCGCTTTCATCGACTCAGGATGAGAATCCGAAGGTGTTGGGATCAGATTTTGTTGAAGACACCGAGCCACAGGTGAGGCTGATCAGAGACAGGATGCTTGAGGCGCAGAGTAGACAGGCTAAGTACTATGACGCCCGGCATCGGCAGGTGGAGTTTCAGGTGGGAGACCGGGTGTTTCTGAAGATCCGGCCCATGCATGGAGTCTCGCGGGTGCGTGGTCGGAGGAAGAAGCTCAGCCCTAGGTACATGGGCCCTTACAGGATCCTGGAGCGGATCGGACCCCTAGCCTATCGGCTGGAGTTACCACCAGAGCTGGAAGCACTGCACGACGTCTTCCATATTTCTTCGCTGAGGAGGGCTCTGCTACGCCCGGAGCAGCAGATTTTGACCACCGAAGGGCGGTAGCTTCAGACCGGTCGGTTCGTTTGGAGCCGGTGAGGATCGACGACCGAGGAGTACGGGTCTTGCGACGCAAGAAGGTCCCACTAGTCAAGGTCCTGTGGAGGAACCACGGCCAGGAGGAGCATACCTGGGAGCCGCAGGACCTAATGCGACAAAGATACCCAGAGCTATTCAGTCAGGTATACCTCTCAGACCCCTCAAGAAGTTAATTTATTTTCCTGCCTTAAATTACTAAGGGCTGTTCTAGGCAGATAGAGGCTCATCTTTTGTTTATTGGGGGCTTATCCTTGTTTATTGGGATCCTGGTTTGCCGATTGGGCGAAATGGTCATAGATCTAGGCTTCCCTTTAAACCTAATTTAGCAAACAAGGCGTCGTGATGGGATGTTACAAGGTCCTTTTCTTCGGTAGTAAGTCCCGTAGGCTCAACCTTGATTTCGGGGACGAAATCTTTGTTTTGTTTATTGGGATTTGTAACATCCCATTTCCAACTAGACCCCTAAGAGTGGTTTTGGACATGACTATGTCATGACAAAACCATAGGAAGCCAGAAATGGGCCAAGAGATAGGGGACAGAATGTGGAAGATCATCATGGTCTGCAAATAGTAGAACTCTGAGCATGGTTCAGGATGACCATGGACCACACCCTAACCCCAAGACCCTACAACAACACCCCTAATACCTTGGGAGGCCCATTAGAGCCAAAAGGACCCATTAGGGTCAGCCCAAGAGGCTCAGTTGACCAAGGTCAACCCTAGCCCTAAATGGGTCAAACTAGCATACTTAGGGTCAATTGACCTACTCTTAGCCTAGAGGACCCCACCTATGCCCTCCTAACCCTAAAGTGAGGTCAATGGGTCACTAAGGACACATTGGGGTCAGCCCTAGGGGCCAGGTTGACCCAAGTCAACTCAAGCCCCTAATTTGGTCAAAGTGCCCTTACTAAGGTATGTGACCTCCAAAGTGCAGGGTAACCCTACATAATCCTACCTAGGCCTTAGGGGAGGCCAATGGGTCACCAAGGACCCATAGGGGTCAACCCAGTTGGTCATGTTGACCCAAGTCAACTATAGCCCTAATCTGGTCAAAGTGCCCTTACTAAGGGTATGTGACCTCCAAAGTGAAGGGTAACCCTACATAATCCTACCTAGACCTTAAGGGAGTCCAATGGGCCACTAAAAACCCAATGGGGTCAACCCAGATGGTCAAATTGACCAGGTCAACCCTCATTTAGGTCAAGTCAAACCTAGCCCAAGAAGGGCTAACCCAAGCCCAAGCCACTTCTCCCTTAGGCTACCCCACCCCCATGACCAGCATAATCAAGTGGGCTGCATTTAGCTTGTGAGGTTGACTAGTCAACCAGAGGTGACTAGGAGAGAGAAAGGAGATCCCCTCCATGATAATGGAGGAGAGAGAAATTGAGGAAGAGGAAGGGGAAGTGGAAGGCCGGCCAAGGGAGGCTAACAGCCACCATTTATGGCTGCAATCAACTCCTCTAGGGGAGAGGAGTTGATTCCAGACGTTTCCCGGCCACCAAGGGATGGGTTCAGCCCCCCTCCACTCTACCCGAGCCACACCTTTAATGGTGTTAATGGCCATTGAAGAACCAGCCTCCCCTCTCCCCCATTTGCCATTTAAACACCATCAGGGGGCCAAGGGGATCATTTTAGAGCATTTACCTGGAGGAGACGAGCCATCCCACTGTGCGGTTGCAGAAGCCGAGCGCCGCCGCCGTCGTCAATGGCATCCCGCCGCTCCTCTCGCATCCAGGCCGCCAGGAAGGTCCTCCTCCTCTCCTTAACTCGTGGGTAGATCATAGGACTCTTTAGGTTTAAGATTCGGGCTCAATTGAGCCCGATCAAATCCAGGATTCCTCATGGTTTCGGCAAGAAATCTTCTTGCTATAACCGCCGGAAAACGCCTCTCCGGCGGCAGAGCCGCCGCGTGGCGATAGCCACCACCTCAACGGAGGTGTTGGTGGCGGTGGCCGGCCGGGGAAGGGGCTGGATCGCCGGCGTCAGAGCTTGGAAGTGGCTCCAGGCGGGAAGAATCCTGGCCGTCGGCTCAAGGAAGGAGATGAAGGGATCCCGTCCCTTTTTGCTTCAAGATTCGTGCGGGTCTGAGATTAAACTATAGGAAATGTTTTATAATAATGAAAGTTTTGTCACAGTTTTTGATATTATTGGTTTTAAACTTTAAAAATACTTAGGCTCATCTGGTGGAAAATCCTTCAACATGAAAGTTGTAGTCCCTTGTGTCTACTTTATTTTAAAATTGTTTGAACCCATTTGGGTGTAAGGTCTGACCAGGGCACCCATTTTGGTGGGACATACCCTTAGGGCTAGGCAGTCATTAAATTGAGTGCCCACTCTTCATCCCTAGCCCAAATTAGTTGAAACTTTGGCAGAGAGTCTACCCTAGCTATACCCAGGGCGTGTCCAAAAATGGGAATTTCTGGAGAAAATATTTCTATAGTTTTTGTAAAAATTTAATAAATATTAAATAAATTAATTAGGTGCCCTAAACACCTCCAAACCCTCGGAAATTTTGGTGAGTGGTCCCTGGGTTCACTTTAGGTACCTGTATAGAGTTTCACCTAATTTGGATATGTTTTGAATAGGTTTTGACTCAACCCTAACTATACCTTATTAAGGGCATTTTGGTCAAAAGTGCACTTTTAATTTTGAGTGACCAAATCACCTCAACAGAGGCTGAAATTTGGGCCACTGACTTGTTATGGCACTTCTCACCTCCCCATGTAATATGGGGTGGTCATGAATAGATATGCCCTAAGTTCCTAGGTCAAACCCTAAGGAGGGACCTTTTGGCCTTGTGAAGGGCATGAGTCCTAAACACCTTGCTTAAACACCAAATTTTGCAAGGAGGTTCCTAGGATATATAAAACCCTCTGTTAAAAATATTAGCAAATTGTGAAAATGGTAGGGTCCCCAAAACCCTAACCCTAGCTTAGGACCTAAAACTTGTAGTGTAGGTTTAGGTTAGCTAAACATCTTGAAACTTAACCAAATTTGGGTAGTGAGGGGATTAGGGTATTTTGAGCCTCTGATAATATTTTGATCAATATTTGTAGCACTTCATTTGTAATCAATAGTATTGCCCTAATTAATAATTTGGCTATTGTGGTCTCACTGCTCATAGAAAGGGTATGAAACATGGGCAGAGTTAGTTTTAGGCTATCATAATCTTGTATGAATTTTGTTAGAATTTTTGGATTTCTATTTAGGGCATCTACTTCACAAGTGCTTCATTTTGATTACATACTAAATAATTCTTGCAAGAGCCATTACTTATTGAAAAATCAGGAACCTTGCTGCATAGTGTTTCTAGCTCAATAATATCATGTGGGAATTTTTGTGGAATTATTTGATGGTTAATTAGTATACTTTGTTCATTAACCCATAAATTTGAAAGTTCATGAGAAAAATCAAATATAGCCATATTTTTAAATGATAAATTATGAAACTTTTTCTAGGGTATTTGTAGGCCATCACAATCATCCCTGAATTTTCCTTGAATTTTTGGAGTCATTATTACTGTAAAATCTTTTAAAATGACTTTTTATGAGGTATCTTGAAATTAAATTTCAAGGCCTAAACCTTGCTGAAAAATTTGAAGACTTAGGCTTTAGAGTTGATTATGCATTTTGTAATTATCATAAATTTATTGGATCATTATCTTGTCTGAAATTGCTACTTCATGTTCAAACTTGGGCTTTTTGGATATTAGATTAATTAAATTAATTTTCAGACAAATTAGGAAAATTATGGATTTTTGGATTTATGCTTCAAATATTATTTTAGCAATCTAGTAATTATCATAGGGGTACTGGATGAGTATTTCATGTACTTCCCTTTTTACGGCTCATGTAGCTTAAGTGGTCTGCATATAGCAAGATTGCAGGAAATCATTTTTGATATGAATTAGATCACGTGAGAGGGATCTTGATGGTTTGCTGGAAAGATAAGTAGAGTGGGTTGCATCTATGGATGTTGAGTGAGTAGGGTGTGATTTTGTCTAGGGCATAGAGGCATTCGGGTCCGACGGAAGATCGTCCTACCCAAGGAGAGTTGGAGTCAAATCACCCTAGGATTAGCATATCGAAACACGAGAAAATAATGGGTAAGGGAATCAACCAATAATAAAATAAGTACCTTGCGAAAGGGAACGCTGGGCGTAATCCCAACAAAGTTCCTAGTGCCCCTTGAGAGCCCTTCACAGGGAATACCAGGGGCAGTCCTGTGTTAACGTAAACTGTTTTAACAAGCTAAAAAGAGTAACTTAGTAATTAGGGTTGCACATTTCACAGACACTGACGACACGGGATGTTAGCTGGGAGCTTCGGCTCGGATGGTTAAAAGGCGGACTTTGGGTCCGGGGAGCTTCAGCTCGATTGTTTGAGACGGACGGGTTGGTCCGGGGAGCTTCGGCTCGGTTCTTGAATACGCTAATTTGCATGTGCATAAAAGGAAAGGAAATTAAGGTGGTGGGTCTTCGGTATCGGAGGGTCGATGCACTGACGCCAATACGCTGACTCGGCAAGTGTGGTTAGCACTTCGCCAACAGAAGTCTGGTGCGCCAGCCGGCAAGAGTACACAGGAGTCCGCTTCGTGCCAAGCGTTAAGGCGTACGATAGGTCTGACCGGTAGTGCTTTACTGGTTTAGAGGTGGGCGAGGCCCAACCCACCGCTTCTGTCTGCCACTATGGAGGTATCCTGGGAGGTTACGGCTCGAAAAAGGGGGAACTAAAGGTCTGTGTGCACAGAGTCGGGTGTGTGTGTTGCACTTGCATGATCCATCATACCCACTTGCATGTCATAGCATAATCGATTCATTTAACCCCTGACACCTAATGTATAAGTGGAATGGGACGCTTATACATTAGGACCTGCAAAACGACCCCTTGGTCTATAAGCTTGTGTGGGCAAGTTTATAAATTAAGGTTAATTTTGATATATATATCTACTGTTGTTGATAACCGACACCCCAACGTATAAATAGGTATGAGACTTTTTATACGATGGGAGCCTTGTAGAAGACCCCATGGCTTATGTGTTTTCACATAAGTGAAGGTTACTTTTCATATTTCAGCTTATAGTCCATACATGTTATAGAATTGCTAGTATAGGTCCACTACCATCTGTTTTTTGATATTCTCCACCTTCAAATCCTCCCCTTTCTTCCTCTCCACTCGATGCCTAGGAGCCGTGGGGGAAGGGGCGGGGGATGATAAGACTTAGTCTTTTAGACTAACGGTTTTCGAACCGCATCATTTAGGGGATCGTGGAGACCAGCATGGAGGAGCAGCCCCAGAGACCGGTGCGCTTGGAGGTGGGGCAGTCTAGCTCCAGAGTTCACACAGCCGGGACCGTGAGTCTCGACCTTGAGTAGTCTTTCTGCTTCCGCATGAGTGATCTTTTGTAGTGGGGATTTTATGTACCGGGCATAAGCCTGTTTTTGCTACTCTGATGTTTATTTTTGTGGACACTCCCTTCGTGGAGTTATATTTATTATGACATGTGATTCTCTGTGGACTGCAGTTCCGTTTACTTCATTAATCTGCTACTTTTCTGTGATCAAACTGGCCGGCAGAATCAGCGCTTTGTGGTGATGACCCTTTAGGGCGTGAAGGAGTCACCGCAAAACGGCGGTTCTGGGCCTAAGACCCCGGTGTCGAAAAAGAAAAAAAAAGGGGTCTTACAATATATATGTGCACCTGCCCACCTGCCTGACTCTTGCCATTCCCTTTGCTACCCTGCCAAGATGCCTCTTCCTAAGGAGATCCAAGAGTGCATAGACCGAGCCCGCAAGGCCTCCGCAGCTCGCGTTGCCGCTCTGACGGCGGTCCCCGCGAAAGAACCCCAAATCGCCTCTGCCGAGCCCAGCTCCAAGAGGTCAAAGCCATTCCCTGAGGCGGCTGAGCCCATTTTCAACGACATGAGGGCCACCCTAGCTCGCGAGACCGGCTCTTCCACCCGAACTATTCTTGAGAAGGATAAAGAGGTTGTCGTAGTTGGCGACGACCTGGACGGTCAACCAGATGGCCAGGGGGTCGCGCCGCGAGATACCACATCGCGAGGCGAGACCACGCTCGCCAAATCGCGATTCCTGGCACCGGACAACCATCCCCGGGACCCACCTCTTCTCTTTGGGATCCTGCCTGTGAGCTCGCAGAGGCCGAATTCGCCAGTGGGCTCCCCCCTCCTCGCCAAACTGACATGGCCGCGGGGGCTGGTCTGGGGACCATTCCCACCCCGGGATTCGAGCTCATCTCACCGGGGGCTCGCGGCCCAGGTCGCGGGAAGGATCTGAGGTTCATCCCTCCTCACACCTCCCTTGAGCTGCTGAGCTCGTCTGGTCCGTCCTGCTTGACTCCTTGTTTCATGAGTTTCTTCTGCCTCTTTTTGCTAACACCTGTCTTCACAGCTCTTCCCAGTCAATCGGCTGCCGAGGAATCCTCGTGGTCAGCCCACTATTCTCCCGTCCCCTCCCCGAGATCGTTGGACTCTTACTGGGTCCTGAGGTTGATCAAGGCGAGTTGACGAGGAGGGAGGTCAAGCTTCTCAAAAAGTTGGTGTGCGGGTTGCGCGAGGTACAGGCGGTCAACGAGACACTGCAGCACGACTACGCGCGTCTTGCTGACGAGGTGCGCTGTGGCCAAGCTGGCGAGCTGATGTCCCCCTCCCGGCTCCTGGACGAGATAGATGACGGTCTCTCGATTGCGTAGAGGAATTCAGGAAGGATCCGCGAGCTGCTTCGCGCGCGGCATCCTCGGGGGCGGGGGTCGCGAGGGCGGGGTAGGTAAGTGAGCGGCTCCTCTGCCGAGCCGACCGGCACTCGCATCATAATGCCCTCCCTTCTTGCGCGCCCTGCTTTTTAAATCCTGAACTTTATTTCTGTAATAAATAGCTCTTAGAATATTCTTGATCATGTTACTTAAATAAAATGCTGCAATGTTCGACATAGCCTTGGTGGGGATGCGCCGGAAGTCGGCGAGCCGGGGTGGCGAGCTGGGGGGCGAGCTAGGGCGGCGAGCTGCGTTGATTGGATAGCCTGCCCCAAATTTATTTTCCTATAAATAGCCCCCCCCTCACCTACCCCGTACTGTGCCTTTATTGCTTTTTCCCTTCTCCCTGTGCTTTTCCGTTTCCTGCTCGCGCTCTACTTCTGCCTCCGCGAACATGGGCAAGGCGAATCCAGATACCGACGGCCGCTCCAAGTGCGCGCAGCACTTCGTGGACTATTGCTTCTTCGAGGGGCACACTAACGAGGAGGAGCTCGCTGAGTTTGTGGCGGAGCATGTGCCGCCGGGCTTTAAGGCTCGTAGGCTGAGACAGGGGGAGGCCATCAATACCTTTTATGAGGACGAGCTCACCTTCCCCCTTTCACACTTCGAGGTGGGGTTACGCCTCCCCCTGTGGCCGGAGATCCGACAAATCTTAAAATATTACGGTGTCATGCCTGCGCAGCTGAATTCCAACGCCATCGCGATGATGGTGGCGTTCGCGAGTTACCTCCGGCGGGCGAGGATCGAGTTCAACCTGACGGTGTTCAGGAAGCTCTTCTCCTACAAGGCGACGCCGGACGGGGTCCCCTATTTTGGCAGCTCGCTGATCAAAGTTCGCGAGATCGCGAACAAGCACCATACCTGGATGACCAAGATCGCCTTCATCAAGGGCGATCTCGGCAACATCCCCTACTCGCCTCAGCAGAAGGGCGAGGAGGTGTACCGCCCGCCGGCCGTGTCCGGCAACGACGTCGAACTCCACAAATACTTCCTCCATAAAGACTTTGAGGACGCCTTCCTGCGGAGGGGCCTCGACGCGCTCCCCCCTGTTCTGCCCGGCGAAGGCATGCTTCTCTACTCATCTTGCCGAGTTCGCCTGACCGCCGAACTCGCCATATCATTGCTGAATTCCTAACTTTTTCGAAGTGTTTTCCTGCAGGGGAGTGAATAATCCCTGTGAACCCGCCGTTCACGGATCCGGGGCTCCATACCGACCCTCTTGCTCGCAAGAGGGCGGCTGCGGCGGCCTGCCGAGATGAGGCGGACCTCTCGCAACCCTCTTCCAGCAAGAGGCGACCTGAGGACGCAGGATCGAACCCGCCATTTGGCCAGCGACAAATAAAGAAGATGCGAAGAGCCCTACTGGATCCGTGGGGGCAACAACAACAACAGGCCGGCCCTAAGTACATCAGCTCGTCGGAGACCCCTCCCGACGCGTCGCCGGAGAGCCCGCTGAAGGAGATAACCAGCAAGGGCCGGAAAGGTGGCGAGGGCCCCTCTTCCACGGAGGCGATCTCCCCCCCTCCATCAGCGAAGAGGGCTGCTCGCGAGCGTGCGCCGCCGAAGCAACACCCCCTCTTCAACTTCGGCGCGCGGTGTAAGGACTCGGCGGGCGAGCCCATGCTGCAGTGGGACGAGCTCGCTCATCGAGTCTCCGTCTCCACTCTGCACCCCTCCTGGCACGACCGAGAGCCTGCCACCGGTCACGCCTATGCCCTCGGCTTCGGCCTATATGGCCGGGAGGATGCCGAGGCCTACAAAAAGATGACCCTCCGGCAGTTCGGCCATGAGGGCCTGCAGTCCCACCTGCGGACCCTGGAGCTGCATCACATGCTGGCACGCCGTAGCTTCGCACTCAGCCACCAACTCGAAAAGGCTGAGCAGGCTCGTGACCTCGCCAAGGATAAGGTCACCGATCAGGCGAGGCAACTCGGCATAGCGGAGGGTCTACTCGCCCAAGCCGCCGGCGGGCTGGTAAGTGTCAAGTGTTGTTCTTCTTTTTTACTTTGAATATTTTGTGTTGCTGCTAAATGGACTCTTTACCAGGATGCCAAGGCCGCTGGGGATCTTCAGGCTCGCAACACCGAGCTGGGGAGGAGGTCAGCCAGTTGCACGCACTCCTGGCCGCGGATGCCAAGGCTGCAGGGGAGCTCCAGGCTCGCAATGCTGAGCACGGGGAGGAGATCGGCCAGCTGCGCGCACGCCTCGCCGAGCTGGAGGGCGCGAACACGACGCTGAAGGGGGAGAATCAGCACCTCCTCAGTGAGGTCCGTCGCCAGGCGGAGATCTTCTTCCCGCCTCACGACCTCGACCCCACCCTCCCCTACAAGAGCCCGCGGATCTTTGGCGAGGCCGACCTCGTCGAGAGATTGCGGATCAACTCCATCCAAGCCACCGAGTGCACCTTCCAGATGATGAAGGATTCTGGGGTGCTGGTGGAGGGGTGCGAGGGGATCTCGGCTCGGGACCTGATGTCAAGCCTATTCCCGGCAACGCCGCCCAGCGAGAAGGAAGACAGCCTGGACGCGATGTTCGGGAAAAGCTTCCAGGATCCTTCGGGTGACGGCGAGGACCAGTCCGGCAGAGGGGTCGAGGCCTGAGGGTAGCCTGTACTTTTTCTTTTTTCCTTTTTTGTTCACTCGCCGAGGCGAGCCCCCTGTAATTATTTTTTGTAAACAATTAATGAAAGTTTTTGATCATACCAGTGCCACTTCCTTTTCTTTTCTTTCTTTACTTTATTTGTTGTTCTCTGAATGTATGCGAGCGCTTCCCTACGCGACCTCGCCGAGACAGGTTCCGCGAGTAGAGTAGTTATGAGAGCGCGCCCGCGAGTGGATGCGTTTTGAGTATTCGCCGAGTCCCAAGCAATTCGGGGGCGAGTTGCTCTCCGCCCTTGTCACGGCACCATAACTCGCACGCGGGCCACCCAGGTTGAGCACGAAAAAGAAGAGAAAATTTTCCAAGTCTAATGGGCAAAGGGGCGAGGTGCCCCGGCCTGGCTTGCTTTCCTTTGGCGAGGCCCGGGTTCGCGATCTACTCGCCAATGCCGAGCCGGGAATGACGAGTCCGAACTCGCCCATGCAGAATCCTCTTGCTGGTGCCGAACTGGGTTCGCCGAGCCCGAGCTCGCCTCTACAGGACCCTTTTCCCCTTGCTTCCTGGAACTTTGAGACTTCTTGATCTTCATCTGGCGAATTCGGGGCCGACACCATCGAGTGACTTCCGGCCCTATCAGCTAGGTGAGAGCCTGACAGTGGGATCTGCTCGAGGCCAAGGATGACACCGAGTGACTTCCGGCCCTGCCAGCTAGGTGAGAGCCTGGCAGCGGGATCTTCTCGGGGTCCAAAACACATTCCATCGAGTGACATCTGACCCTGTCAGCTAGGTGAGAGCCTGACAGCGGGATATGCTTGAGGCCAAGGATGACACCGAGTGACTTCCGGCATTATCAGCTAGGTGAGAGCCTGACATCGGGATCTTCTTGGGGTCCAAAACACATTCCATCGAGTGACATCCGGCCCTGTCAGCTAGGTGAGAGCCTGACAGCGGGATCTGCTCGAGGCCAAGGATGACACCGAGTGACTTCCGGCCCTGCCAGCTAGATGATAGCCTGGCAGCGAGATCTTCTCGGGGTCCAAAACATATTCCATCGAGTGACATCTGACCCTGTCAGCTAGGTGAGAGCCTGACAGCGGGATCTGCTAGAGGCCAAGGATGACACCAAGTGACTTCCGGCCCTGCCAGCTAGATGAGAGCCTGGCAGCGGGATCTTCTCGGGGTCCAAAACACATTCCATTCCTCTATGCAGGCTAGATATGATAATACTAGAGAGTTGAAGAAATTTATTATAATCAAAATATCGCTTACATGCTTCAGGGGAAAACTCGTTTTAGGGCGTCATCACTCCAGGTGAGACTCAGAGTCTCGCCCTCTACATTTTGGAGTCGATAGCCTCCTGACTTCAAGGCTTCCTTTACAATGAATGGTCCCTCCCAACTGGGATTGAGCTTCCCTACGGATGCCGACCTCCCTGCTGCATCCACCTTCTTCAGCACCAAGTCCCCTTCCACGAACTGTTTGACCCTGACATGCTTGTCAAAGTACTTGGCCATTCTTCTTTTCACCTCCTCCTGTCGGATAGCGGAAGGGTCCCTCACCTCTTCCACCATGTCAAGGGAGAGCCTCAGTTCCTCCTCATTCTCCGCTTGCCATTCCTCACGGCGTTCTTTGGCCGCAACGACTCGCGGTGTTTGGACTTTGAATTCCACGGGGAGCACTTCCTCGCACCCATGGGAGAGTTTGAAGGGGGTCTCTCCCGTAGCCGTGTTGGGGGTGGTCCTTAGGGACCAAAGAACTGTGGGAAGCTGCTCCACCCAGCTCCCCTTCAAACTCTCCACCTTCTTCTTGAGGAGGTTGACGATGATCTTGTTCGCGGCCTCCACCTGCCCGTTGCTCCTGGGGTGATGGACCGAGGCGAACCTGAGGTCAATCCCAAGCTGTTCGCAAAAGCTGGTGAATTCGACGCTGGCGAACTGGGGCCCATTGTCCATGACGATGGCATGGGGCAGCCCATGGCGACAGATGATCTCCCCCCAAACAAAGTTCCTGATTACCTGGGAGGTCACCTTGGCCAGTGCCTTCACCTCCATCCACTTGGAGAAGTAGTCAATCATCACTAGGAGGAACCTTCTCTGACCGCTGGCTTGGGGAAATGGTCCAACCAAATCCATTCCCCAGATTGCGAAGGGCCAGGGGGCCGTGATACTCCAGAGTCGCTGGGTCGGCTGTAGCTGAAGAGGGGCAAACAGCTGGCACTTATGACATCTTCTCGCGAACTCTGCGGTGTCTCGGCCTAGGGTGGGCCAGAAATACCCTTGCCTGACTATCCTCCCTTACAGGGTCTGACTCCCGGAGTGACTCCCACATTCCCCGGAGTGGACTTCCTCCAAGATCCTTCGTACTTCGCCCTCGATCATGCATCGAGCTAGCATCCCTAAGAGGGTCTTCCTTTATAGCTGCCCGTCCTGGAGGAGGTAATATGCTGACTTGTGCCTTAGTTTCTTCTTATCTACCCCCTCCGGATACTCACCCGTGGAGAGGAAAACCATGACTAGGTCCATCCATGAAGCTTGTTGATCGATCGATGGAGGGGCGGAACAGGTCGGTGATGGTGCCCCCCGCCTGGGGACCATGCTTTGCTAGTTGGTCGGCTTGTTCATTTTCTTCCCTGGGCACGTGTCGGATGCAGAAGGTCTGGAAAGTGCCTATGACCCCCTTCACTTTAGCCAGGTACGATCTCAAGGTGGGCTCCCTTGCCTCGAACTCCCTGTTGATCTGGGAAGCCACCACCATGGAGTCAGTAAGGACCTCCGCATCCAACACCCCCAGCTCCCTGGCCAGGAGCAGCCCTGCTATCACGGCCTCGTACTCGGCCTGGTTGTTCGTAATGGGGAAGTGCACCACCACCGTCTGCTCAATTCGAGTTCCCTGGGGGCTTTCTAGTATCACCCCCACTCCAAGGGAATGCCTCCCTGAGGCACCATCCACCCTCACCTTCCAAGGTGTCGGGCGGGTGAGTTCTTCCTCCGCCACTTCAACTACGTAGTCGGCCAAGAAGTCGGCCATTGCTTGAGCCTTGATCGAGAGCCACGGAACGTAGGAGACATCGAACTCGCTCAGTTCCACCGACCACTTAGCCAACCTGCCTGAATGCTCCACCCCCTCAAAGATGTTGCGGAGGGGATGGTCGGTCACCACTCGAATTGAGTGTGCCTGGAAGTAAGGTCGCAGCCTCCTGGCCGAGATGATCAGGGCAAAAGCTAGCTTCTCCAAAATCGGATACCGGAGCTCGACCTTCCTCAGGACCCGACTCACGTAATAAATAGGGAGCTGCCTCTTCCCCTCTTCACGAACCAAGACGGAGCTCAAGGCCACCGCCCCGACCCCGAGATATAAGAACAAGTCCTCCCCCTCCTTCGGCCCTTGGAGCAGCGGAGCCTGTGTCAACTCCACCGTGAGGGCCTGGAACGCCTCCTCGCACTCCTTGGTCCATTCAAACCTCTGACCACCCCTCAGCATTTTGAAGAAGGGGGAGCACTTCTCCCCTGCCCGAGAAAGGAAAGGGCTCAGCCCTGCTAGCTTCCTCGTCAACCATTGGACCTCCTTAGCATTCCTCGGGGACCCCAGTTCCAAGATAGCTTTGACCTTATCTGGATTCGGCTCCACCCCCGCGGGGGTGAGGAGGTGCCCCAAGAACTTTCCCCTACTGGCCCCAAAGACACATTTTAGGGATTCAATCGCATTTTGTATTTGCGCAGGGTGGCAAAGGTCTCCTCCAGGTCCCGGTGGTGGGAGTCCACATCCCGACTTTTGATCATGAGGTCATCTACATATACCTCCAAATTCCTCACCCTCTGCTCCTTGAAGACTCTATCCATCATCTTCTGGTAAGTTGCCCCAGCATTCTTCAGCCTGAAGGGCATCATCTTGTAGCAGTAACATCCATCCCCTGTGATGAACGAGACATCCTTGATGTCTGGGGGGTGCATCCTGATTTGATGATATCCTGAAAAAGCATCTAAAAAACTCATTACAGAAAAACCGACGGCTGAGTCAACCAGTGCGTTGATCCGAGGCAAAGGATAACAGTCCTTAGGACAAGCTTTATTAAGTAAGGAAAAGTCGATACACATCCTCCATCGGCCGTCTCCTTTTTTAACCATAACCACATTGGAGACCCGGCCGGAGTACTGAATGTCAGACACGAAGCCGGCCTTGAGGAGTTTCGCCACCTCCTCCCTGATGGGCTCCGCCAACTTGTCTGCAGTGGACCTCTTCTTCTACTGAACGGGGCGTGTTCCCGGGTCCAGGTTGAGGCAGTGGTAAGCCACATCCGCGTCAACCCCCTGCATCTCCGCGGCATTCCAAGCAAAGATGTCCACGTTCTTCTGGATGCACTCCAGCATCCTGCCTTGGTCCTCCGGGGTCAGCCACCCGCTGACGCGGATCTTCTCCATCCTGCCTCCCCAGGTGAGCACCTCCAGCTCCACCACTTCCTCTGCTGCCTCCAGCCTGGATTGCTCCCCCCGTCCCTCGACATCCCCCTACTCCGAAACGGGGACCTCTACCTCCATCTCTTCTCCCACGGCCCTCACTTCGGCCACCTCCTCCAGATCTCCTCCTGCCGCCTCCTCTGCGCAGTTCTTCACTTCCAGCTCCCCCTCTTCTGCTTCCTGTTTAGCCTCCTCCATCCTTCTCCCCATCTCTTCGGCTCCCTCCATCCAAGAGATGGTGTTCACCGCAGAGACATAACACTCTCGCGCCACCTTTGGGTCCCCCTGACCCTGACCTGGACCCCCTCAGCGTTGAACTTCAAGCACTGATGGAAAGATGAGCGGACGCAGCGGAAGGCGCTGATAAGGGGCCTCCCGGAGATGGCGCTGTAGCTGCTGGGGGCATCCACAATGACGAACTTGCAGTTTCGGGACTGCCCCCCAAGGTGACGTGGAGGCCAACTCCTCCCTCTACTTCCTTCCTTTCTCCTGAAAACCCGAACAAGGGCACGTCTAAGGCTAGCACCCTCTTAGCCTCCACTTTCATCGGGTCAAACGCCTTTTTGAAGATGACGTTGACGGAGCTCCCGTTGTGCACGAGGATCCGAGAGACAGTGAAATTCTCGATGGCTGCCCTG
Organism: Platanthera guangdongensis; assembly: GCA_039583875.1. Classification (NCBI taxonomy): domain Eukaryota; kingdom Viridiplantae; phylum Streptophyta; class Magnoliopsida; order Asparagales; family Orchidaceae; genus Platanthera; species Platanthera guangdongensis. The sequence continues at coordinate 114,805,247 of CM077148.1, read as the reverse complement.
ATGACCAGCGCATCGCAGAATGGGTCCTCGTGGTCCGGCATATCGCTCCTAGAGAAAGTGATCCTCTCCTCCGGGGGTGGGGTCTGGGATGTGGAGGCGATGCTTCGCCGGTACATGGTGTGGAGGCTTGCCTTGCGGGAATCCTCGACCCCGACCCCCCCGTGGATCACTCCGATCCCCCCTCGGGTTCCAACATCCACCCGGTCTTCGCAACGATCCTCCTCCGCCCGAGGCAGGACCTCCTCGATCCTCACTTCTTGCCGACCACCCTGCTGCTGCTGCTGTTGTTGTTCCCGATTCCCTCTCATCTCGAGGAACTCCGGGCAGGTGGCTGTGGCATGCCCCTCTTCCTGATGGAAGTCGTAATAGGGCAGCTCCACCCTGACCTCTCTTCTCCTCCTCCTTATAATACCCCTCCTTGCTCCCAAGGCTATAGCCATGGCCTCCTCCTGATCGGAGAGCCGGGGCCTTTGGCCCTGCCTCCAGCTCGGAGGGTGGAACTGATCTTGCCTCCCCGGGTAGTGAGCCCTTCCGTAGTACCCTCTCTGCGGCCCCTGCCCCTGCCACTCAGGTCTCCAGCCTAGCCGACGGTCGGGCTCCTGACGCCCCCACCCCGGCTGTTGCTGCCACTGGAGCTGCCTTTGCTCCCTCTGCCTAGGCTCTCCTCTTCTCTCCTCCTGTCCTCTCCCTCCTCTTGACTCCTTCTCTTCCTCCGTGGCCCACCTGGCCAGCTTCCTTGCAAAATCCGGGTTCGACGCCTCCCCGTCGACCTCTCTCGCCGCCCTCTCCATCAACTCCTCATAGGAGAGGGGGGAACTCTCTTCAGTTCCATTCGGAAGAAACCCTACTGCAGGACTAGGGTAAAGGCCATCATCAGACTATGGCCTGGCATCTCCTGGACCTGTGTAACTTCCTCCTGAAATCGGTCCACGTAGCTTCCCAATGTCTCATTCACTCCCTTCTTAATGTGAAACAAAGTCTCAGACTCCTTCTTCCTCTTCTTCGAGGTGGTGAATCTCAGCATGAACCCTCGGCGCAGGTCCTCGAAGCAGAAGATGGAGTTGGCCGGGAGCTGGTGGAACCACTCCCTTGCCGTCTCCCGGAGGGTGATGGCGAAGAGTCGTCATTTGAATCCGTCCGACATCTGACGGATGTAGACCACATCCTCGAACCATTGGACATGCTGGACCGGGTCTCCCTTCCCGGTGTAGAAGACATCTCGGGTTCCCTGAACCCATCTGGGACTGGAGCTGAGGAGACCAGCTCGCTGAAAGGACTGCCTCCCCCCACTGGGCGAGCTGGCGAGTCTCGCGAGCCCAGCTCGTCGAACCGGCCTCGGCCTGCTGAGCCGGGGAAGAGCTCGCGCCCGGGGAGCTCGCACCCACGGCCTTCCTCGGCCACCTCCTTCCCAGCTCGCCTTCCAGGAGCGTCCTCGCCCAATGAGGGGGCGGCCGCGATCTGGGCTGCCAGAGTCGAGCACTCAGCCCGCGCGCTGAGTGCGAACTTGACGAGGCCCAGCACCTCGTTCCTGAAGTCTTCCAACATCCCCACTGTTGCGAGAGGTGGGGCCGGTGAGTTCTGCCTGTCAGATCCTTGTCCCCCTGTCATTGAACTCGCTGAAGCTTTTTTGCACTGACCACTGTCCACACTCACCGCACCAAAATGTTGAAACCGATTCCTCGATCTCCCGTGGAGTTCGCCCGTGGGGAAGGAGGTGGTCTCGCACCTACTTCACTCCTGCAAGAAAAACAACAAAGAAGACAAGGTGACACAGACACAAGGGCTCGGCGGGGGAGGTCCCACCACAAACCCGGAAGATCTCAGAGCGCTTCCCCTCCTTAGTCAGAAGCCGAGCTAAGGTACCCTCAGAAAGCACTTGAAGATTGGAGCATGAGAGCACGAGAGAACCTGCTTTCTGGGGTACCCCTTGGGTCCTATTTATAGTTTTTAAAATCTGGACTGCCAATAACCAAAAGAACTGACCTGAAATTACCAGAAAACCCTTGATCGGGTCTGCCAACAGCCAAACTCCGCTGTTTTGAAGGGCTATGGGCACAACAGCGGGGGGAAAACAGTAAAATGTACCTCATACGTCCAGGCGGGCTGGGGAGCTTTGACCACATCGGCATATTCTTCTTGCCTGCCGCTGCCGATCTCCACTGCGAGGGTGCGTGTTGTTGCTCGCTTGGCGAATGCCGAGCTCGGGGTCGCCGATCGTCGATCTCTGGTCGATGGATGTCGAGCTCGAGCTCCCCCCCTTTACTGCCGAGCTCGCCTATTGTCCACAGGCCGATCTGCCTAGACCCTGGTGACCTTGCTCGCTGTACACGGGGTTGTACATTATCATTTAGCTCAGTCAATGAGATCTCTTTATCCAACGTTTTCAGTTCATTGACTATCAGACTGAGTCTATTATACATGTCTGCTACTGACTCAGCTTCTCCTTTCTTGAAGTTCTCATATTGGGTTATGAGGTGAGATCTTCTGTCTTTTCTTTCATTAGCAGATCCTGAGACTATCTCAGATAGCTTATCCCAGATTTCCTTTACTGAGTTGCATTCAGCCACCTTTTGGAAAATGTCCTCAGACATAGTCTCGGCTAAGATATTCATAGCCTTTGCATCTGCTACTTTCCACTTCTTGATCTTTGCATCTGTTCCTGATGGAGGTGGAACAGCACTTGTACTTGTGTTCTCTGGAGCTCTTGGACATACTGTCAAAACAGAATTGAAAATGTCCTCATCAATAGAATTCATGTAGAGTCTAATCCTTGCCTTCCAAAGTGCAAACTTGGATAGATTGCACACTGGATGTCTGGTGCTAGTATAATCTTTGTTTTGGGCCATGTTTTGTGAAGAAATAATTCTAATAATAAAGTCAAAATAAGCTTATCTAACTATAGGAATCTTTGGGTTCAGGTGTTAGCCTGTGCAACCACCAAGGTGTGGTATGTTTAACCAACATGCCTTTGATACCAATTGAAAGTGCAAGTTAGATCTGATATATTCTAGAGGGGGGGGGGTGAATAGAGTATGGTGCTTGCTAAAAACCATTTATAATAGTTGTTGTAATCCGAAGTGAACAGGGAAGCAAATAATATAAAGTAATCTCAACAAGAAGCAACTATCTAATCATAGATTAAACACAAATCAATCACAAACAACAGCCAGAAACAAAAGAAAAATATGCAACCAGATGACACAAGGAGCTATAGTGGTTCCCCAATCAACCAGGGTACATCCACTCTTCTACCACCCTAGGTAGGAATCCACTGCAGGATGAGTTGATCAGGTGTCCTGGGCACCAACGAGCTTTTGATAAGGTGCTCAAAAACCAAACCAGATTTTTTGATCAGGTGTCTTGCCACCAATGAGCTTTTGATAAGGTGCTCAAAAACCAAACACAAACTTTTGAAGGGAGTTTGAAAAACCATTTACAGCAGAGAGAGAGAGGGAAAGAGATGATCTTCTCTGTCAACAGTCAGAGAGAAGATAGTGGATGTTGTCAAAGCTCCCAGTGAGATCTGTAGTTGTTCAGGAAGTGAAGCTTTGCAGTAGGGTGATAGGCCTTCAGAATATTGATCTCCAGCAAATGATGATTTCAGCAACAACTGAAATGTGAGGTTTCTGGAGTCTTGAATGATGATGGCCTTGAACACTTGAATCAAAAGAGATCTGAAGATTTCTGTTTGTTGATCTCCTTTGGTGATGGTGTTCTTGTATGAATCTTTGAGACTGAGAATGTCTGCAACTCTTTCTCTTTCTCTTGTGTAATTGTTGTTGTAAGAGCTGTTGTTGCAGAGAATATTTTTCTAACTTCTTGTTCTTCTGCTTTTGGAATAATGAAAAATGTTATCTTTTATTCCTTTTTGTCTGAATAGAAATGGTCCACTGTCAAGATAGTCGTTGGCCTGTCATAAATGACTTCCTTAATTGCTTTTATCTTCTGGAGGAAAGTCCAATAAAACATTCCTTGATAATTCCTTGAAACTTGCTCCAGATTAATTAAAAATGACTACAAGATCTGTGAATTAATTGCTGAGAACAATTCCTTAACTGTCTGAATTTGAATCTTGAAAATCGCTGAACTCTTCAGAAAAACGTCGAACTGAGCTACACTATCGTTGAGCTAAGCTCAGAGATTTGGACTTAGATAGAAACAGAGATCGTCGATCTGAGCTCAACTATCGTCGAACTGAGCTCAGAGATTGAGAACCAAACTTAAGTCAAGATCGTCGATCTGAGCTCGAAGATCGTCGAATGGAGTTCGACGACTTGTTGAAGTTGAGCTCAGAGATCGTCGAATGGAGTTCGACGATTCGTCGAAGTGAGCTCAACGATCGTCGAATGGAGTTCGACGATTCGTCGTACTGAGCTCGATGAAATGTCTTAGTTTTCTGAAACTGAAAATCCTGGTCTTGAGGGCAGCTTCCAAACCTATGAACTAACCCTTAGACTCAATTCTAATTGACCTTTAGATCTATACAATGAGGTCAAAACAGGTTTCCTAAGAGACATAGTGATCCTGACCCAAATCAGTAATAGGGTGTTCCAACAGAGCCCATGAGTGACTTCCACCACCTCTTAGCATGTAGATGCAAGACGGACACCGCCAACGATACAACCATGTTGGCCGGGCAACTAATCCGTGCCAATAGCTCTTGGACCATTTCAAGCCATTCCTCCGTGCGTACGGCCGACTCTGTCCCGAGGTAGGCGGGAGGGGAGAGAGCCCGAAAGGTGCTCAGCCAGTTAGAGCCCGTAGCCTGTTATTGAACCGGAGACTACTGCGCCCTAAGGGCATCCAGAATGGCGGTGAGCGTCTGCCCCAACTCTGATTGTTGAAACTGAGTGGGTATGGAAGGTGCAGGAGTGCCCCCCATCGGCTCAGCGTGTACTGTAATCTACACGTAAAACACAAATGTATGGTCAGATTGGCTAATCCTGAGGTCAAAGTTGGACAACTTAGTGTGAATTACATATGGGCACACCACTGCTTCCGCTAAGTTAGTTTATCGGCAAACTGACTAATCGAACGGGGGTGGTACCATTGTTGAATGACTTCTTTAGTGTAGGATCGTGGCAAATTGATACCATTTGTAAGAACCCCCCCTCCCGGATCCCAAAACACGGCATGAAGGGGGGTCTTATGCCCGGAATAGCCTCCTTGCGATAGCATTAGCACACGGGCTAACCTGTACTACAGGACTCCTATTCCGTCGGCTATAACCAATATCAATATAGACATGCCAACCCAACCATAATATAAGCAAGAAGAAGTCAAATCCACACTAAGTATATGTCCAAATGCATCAAATAAGAGAAGCTAAAACATGATTCTACAATATCAGAGTACATCTATAAAATTGTCCAAACGGGCTACATCAAAATCTCACAACACTCACATCCGTAACCGATGGTAGTGACGGCACCGTCACATCAGGCCCTGTCGTCCTGGCCTGGCTGTGGTGCTACAATGTATGCGGCTGCTCTACCTACGGGGTGACCTCCTAAAAAGGAAGACGTAGCAACCGTTAGTCGAAAAGACTAAGTGGCTTCACATCCGCTCTCCTGGAGACTCCTCGGCACGGGGCGGAGAAAGGAACAAGGGTACAAGTATTATAAAAGTAGTAAAGCAGGTACAAGAAGGTGGTAATAGTACATGAATAACAACGTTATAAACTAGCAGTTCTACTTGAATAACAATATTACAGACTAGCAGTTCTACTTGAGCAATTAGTAAATCAACAAGTACAAGTAACTACATCAGGAAAGTACCTTAACTTATAAGGATGCCCATACAAGCTTATAAGTTAAGGATCAGGTTACATAAAAGTAACTAATCATATAAGAGTTACTATACAAACTTATACAATGAGGGTCTTGATTGTGCAATGCTATGTAATGTTATGTATGATATGAAATGACTCACCCATGACCACACACATGCAATTGCTATGTCGACACAGACTATAGTTCCCACTATTCGAGCAGGTATCTAACCTCTCAGGCATCAGCCGCCGTGGAAAGGCGGTGACAGTAGAGCAGTCATCACTACTACTAGGCGGTTATCCACACTACTTCACTTAGGCCTCCATACGCCTCAATGCCAAGAACACAACAACGGAGCCCATGCGTACTATGGCCCAGCGGGGTCTCGGGTAGATCTGCATCGAGAACACAGCCCGAACTGGCCTGGTGTGACCCGAATGGGCCTCAAAAGAAGGCACGAGGACATAACTTCACCGTTTACTTGGCACGGAAGGGGCCTCGGGACGTGAACGCCGAGGACACAGCCCAACCGCCCAAAGTCTAACCGTCAACTCCCATTGGTGTGACGATCGGCGAGCCTGTAGACCTGCCACACTATCCTTAACCCAGGATTACGACATCGTTTGTCGACTCACACCGCATGCAAATGCCACGACACCGTGGCATGGAAGGGGCCTCGGAAGTAAGCACGAGGGCACAACCCAACCATCCATCTATTCCTCATCTCAACTCGAACCCAACTAGTGACGGTCAACACCGCACTTACATCCATCCATAATACTACCCGTAGGGAAACTACGCAATAAGTATTGGACTACTACATTTCATTCTAACCATCAGACATGCTCATGGTTTATCATTCTATTTGTCATTCTAAATGGTTTCGATATATTACAAACATGATAAGCATTAATAATAATCTACCAATTTGTATCCAGTCATTTCGTTCATCATATTATAAACATGGTGCGCATTTATAATAATATATCAATTTTAGCAAGTCATATCATGCATTAAAGCTTCCTCCACAATTCAGTTTTATGAAATCTAATTAACAAGATTAATCATTCATAGCACTACGGTGGTCAGCATAAAATAGTTCATCAAAATCTAAAGTTAATTAGCAACATCGATTCCACCGAATTCAAATTCATATTATATAAACCACTGAATTTAAGTGCAAAATAAATCTGGACAGCAACTTCGACCGGAGATTCCTGAAGCTACAGGAATCCGGTGAAGCCGTGTAACCGCTCGATGGAAAGGTCTTTCCATGTGTTACAACTTTCATATTCAGCCCACACCCAGATTTGAGTGTATCCAATTTGAAATCAGCCTTGAAGTCCGGTGCATACAGAACACAATTTCTGCATGCAAGATTTATCAGACGTCATGTTCGTTCAGACTTTGCTGTGGTTACAGACTTCTCTGGAATACGTGCAACCACCCGTTGGAAAGGTATTTTCAAGTGCTTAAACTTTCATGTTTAGTCAAAAGCCCATATTTGGCCACATCCTACATTATAAAGGCCAAGAAGATCGCTGCGTGCAGAATACAGGTTCTGCACGATTCATAAAGAGGAATGAACGGCATCGGTTCATCTTCCTCTCCAAGTAGATCTTTCAAAATCACTCCAAAATTTCCTCCGCGCTTATTCACCCTCATGAGGCCATGATACTTCACGAAACCATCCACCCATCATCACATAGGAGAAAGGGGAGGTTGAAGAGATCTAAAACCTAGAACACATGTCCTAGCATGACCATCCCTAGAAAACTCCTTCTCTCCATCAAAACTCACTTGAGTCGATATCTCTCCTAAGAAAATAACTAAAGATATAGCACCAAGGGAGAGGGGAGGAAGCTCACCTCATTTCCTTCGTTTCCACTATTTCCGGCCAAGGATCGTGTAACTCTTCTTGGCGGCATCTTCTTATTCACGGCGACGGCGGATCTTCTCCTCCAAGACTTTCTCCAGCAGTTTCCTTCTCTACAGAAGTTTCTTTCAAGAAATAGGGGATGAAATGAGCATGGAAACGGCTAGGGTTTTCACTTCCCTTTATATATGAAAATTGACACGGGTAGGGACACGCCTGTGTCCTTACCCTTGTCCTGCTTCGGGGGAAGCGTCAATGGCGATTTCAGCGTCGGTTCAACACTCGACACGGGTAAGGACACGCCCATGTCTCGACCCGTGTTCACATAACACGACCGTGTTCCCTGGCTGTGTCCTTCTCTGGATGCCTTTCGATGAACTCAACTCGACACAACGACAGACGGGTAGGGATACGCCCGTGTCTCTACCTGTGTCATACAATTCGTCGATCTCGACACATAGTTCGTCAATCTCGATATGCTCTGTCGAGTTTAACTCGACACACACGGGTAGAGAGACGCCCTTGTCGCTACCCGTGTCATACGATGTTGACACACCTCGTCGATCTTGATACGCCTCGTCGAGCTCAAATCCACACAACGACACACGAGTAGGGACACGCCCGTGTCTCTACCCGTATCATACAATTCGTCGATCTCGAAACGAAGTTCGTCGATCTCGACATGCTGTGTCGAGTTCAACTCGACACACACGCACACAGGTAGGGACACGCCCGTGTCTCTACCTGTGTCCCTTCACACGGGTAGTGACACGCCTGTGTGAAAGATATGGTACCTAAACACCTAGAGGGGGGGTGAATAGGTGACCAAAACCTTTTTTGACTTTTGTTTGGCAGCACAACAGTTTTTCACTGATTACTACAGCTAACAGCAAATACAGAAATTAAGCATTCAATTCACAGCACAGCACAGCACAGAAGACACACTAATTTTATAGTGGTTCCCCAATCTTTGGGTACATCCACTTTCCCCCTTCGCCTATCTAGCAGTGTACTAGATTCGGCCAAACTTCTCCACTAGCTCAGAACCCAACAAGGTTCCTACCTTAGGCCCAAAGCCTTACACTCAGCCAAAAGGCCTACACTCAGCCACCCAGGCCTACACTCAGCCAATCAAGGCTTACACTCAGCCAATTAAAGGCCTACACTCAGAGTTCTTCAACTCCTACACTCAGGCACCAAGCCCTACCCTCAGCCTTTATAAAATAGGCTTACAATCACTCAGATCCAATGGATCTTACAAGTTTAAAATAAAAATTACAAATGCTAACTCTACAACTCAGAAAGGATGAGAGGAGTTGAGAGTTTCTTGAAGAGTTCTTGGAAGAACTCAGCTTGATCCAAACTGACTTAGCTTTCTTCAAAGCTTCTTGAGTAGAACTGAATTAGTCTGAATCTACTGCAGTTGATCCTTGATCTCTGCTTCTTGAAATCCAGATGACTCTGAATTGTTCTTCTCAGCCTTAGTTCCAAATACTGAATCCTTGGTTGGAGCTCTCTCTCTCCAACTACTTAGATCTGCAGTTGGACTGCCTGATCTTCTTGTGTTGATCCTCTATGTATCACTTCTTGATTTAATCTGATCAACCACTTCAGTTATTCTCACAACATGTAATGATAATGAACAACCTTCTATCTATATTTTTTCTGTAAACTATGGGGGCCTATTTATAGGCTTCCTTCATGGTAACCGGCTGGTCCGGTTCATAACAGACTTCTGACTTCTCTAACAGTTGATGTAGACCGGCTGGATCGGCAGCTGTCATGTCAACCAGTCACTTCTTGAAATTCTCTAACTGTCAGTTAGTGTCGAGACTTTCTGTTCTTAAGTGTCGACACTTATAGACCAAGTGTCGACACATGTTGTGTAAGTGTCGACACAAGTCTACAAGGTGTCGACACAATTCCTTGTATGTCTCGACACAGTTTCTTCTGCATGTGTCGACACTGAAATTGAGTGTCGACACAAGTACTTGCACTTCATTCTTTATCTGTATTCTTCTAAGTGTCGACACATCTCCTTTGTGTCGACACATCTTCATGTGTTGAAACTGTCAAGTGTCGACACTGCTTCTTGGTGTCGACACAAGTCTTCAATCTTGTTTCTTCAGCTGAGTGTCGACACATTCCTTTAGTGTCGACACTTGTACTTAGAATATTTTACAACTTTTCTGTTCTTTGCTAAGTGTCGACACAGCTCCTTGTGTCGACACTTTCTTCAAGTGTTGAGTCTTCTGGTTATGTGTCGACACATTGTGCTGAGTGTTGACACAATCTTCAAGTGTTGACTCCTTTGAGTGTGTGTCGACACATTGTGTTGAGTGTCGACACATTCTTCATATTTTGACTCTGCTGATTGAGTGTCGACACATTGTGTTGAGTGTCGACACTTGTACTTAGTCTCTGCAGAATTTTGCTGAGTGTCGACACAACTCCAAGTGTCGACACTTTCTGATGTAGACTCAGCTCTTCTAGGTGTCGACACTTCTGCCAAGTGTCGACACAGCTTTTCTGCATTCTTCTACACAGAGTGTCGACACAACTCCAAGTGTCGACACTTCCTGACTGGTGTCGACACTTCTTCCCAGGTGTCGACACAATGACTCCAAGTGTCGACACTGCTTGTCTGGGTGTCGACACAAGCTTTCTCAAGTGTCGACACTTTCCCTCTGGGTGTCGACACATGGACTTAGAAATTTTCAGCTTCAGTCCAGTGTATAACTAACCTGCACAAGTAACTCAAACAAACATCAAATACATTCTGATGTATATCATTGAGTTAGGTGAGGCTTCTTCAAATCAGGTACATTTGACCAATGTACCCAACAATCTCCCCCTATTTGGAGAAGTCATAACCCTTAGTCAATGATATACACCACTCATAATTAAAAATTACAAAATGATGTAAAACATATAAATGACAACAGGGTAAACTTGAACATGTAATAAAGCACACATGTATACTTATTAAACATTGCAGAATAATTAAGAAACACACATATTTCAGAACATTCATACTATATTTATCATATACTGTTCCAATAATGTTCCTTATACATTTTCAATGAAGTATTACAATGTTTTTCACTCAACAGATTACAACAAGCATCAAGTTAATTCCTAATCTAGTGCTGATCAGGTTCTTTAATAACAATGCCTTTTCCAGCTTTAACTTGAGCTTTCACAGCAGCAGCAGCAGCAGGCTCAGCTTCAGCAGTCTTCTTCCCTTTAGAGTCCTTCTTCTTCTGTTCTTCAGCCTTGATCTTTTGTCTTTCAAAATAATGATAGGGCTTAGGAAAGTACTTGCTAGGCTCCACAGCTGTTGGAGGTAGCTTTCCTAACTTAGCCTTCCTTCTATATTGGACAATTGCTTCCTGCCTACTCTCATGCTTTCTCCATTCAGCCTCTGAGAACCACTTGTTCCTTTCATGGGCATTGTCCTTGGCTGCTTTCCAGGCTGTAAGAATTATGTTCCTAGAAGTAGGGCTCCACTGTTCAAAATCTGGCTTTTGCTCAGCAATTTCCCTAAACTTCTTCTTTGACAGCCTAGTTTCTTCTTCTTTGTCCAAAGCCTCTTGCATTGCAGCTGTGATAGGTTGAACAACCTTTTCCAGAATAATATTAGGCTTGCCAGCAGGTGGACTATACATTGTGCTTATATCTGCATGAATCATGTCAAAGTCTGGAGGTGGATAGATTACATCAGCCACTGCTTGTTGCTCACCTCCAAGATATGTGCCTTGAATGCCAGAGTCAGCTACATTGTCATCATCACAAAGGGGAGGATAGCCCAGTGTAGCCCTGATGGAATTTGATATCCATTTTGCATGTTCAGAACTGGCCTTGACTAACACTCTCTCCCCCTTTATGACTTCTTGGGCCACATGATCTCTCACATCATCTTTCTGGAATCTGATTTGGCCATCCAAATACCTTATGCCCTCTTTAAAGAAAGGTCTAAGCTTTGTAAGCTGTTCTGAAATGACCTTCTGTGAGTCTTTAATGGCAGTCTTTACAGCAGCAATCTCTGCTTGAAAGAGTTTATCAAAATCAGCTTTGGCAGCAGCAGAGGAAGTTGAAGGTTCATCTGACTTATTCTTGAGTTCAGTGACTATTGCATTGTGAGATGCAGTCAAATTATCATTCATCCTCAACTGATTCTCCAGCACATAGCCTTGTTTTACTGCTATATCTTCTACTTTCTCTTTAATTGTTTCTTGATGTTTAGCTAGATAGACCACTGCATGAGCACCCTTAGTAAAACAATCAGTCATCTCCTTTTTATTAAGGTTCATTTCAAACCTTATTGACTTGATTTCCTGTCCCAGATCAGATTGTAGAGCTTTGTGCCCTTCATCAACATAAGTTTCTAAAGCTTTCCTGTGTTCATCCATCTTGATTTGCATGGCAAGCAGTAGAGCACTGTAATCAGTGGATGGAGCTTGTTGAACTAAGGAATGTTGAGCAACTGTTTGGAGAGCCTTCTTATAGCTCTGGCTTCTTCTTTTGAAAACAAAGAACTTCTTTTTCTGAGCTTGCTCAGCTTCATCATCTTCAGAGTCTGATGTACTGGCTATATCCACCCTATCCTTAGGGCTGGATTGTTTTTCAGTATGCACATCTTGTGCCTTCTCAGTATCTAGCCTTATAGGCTCTTCCACAACTTCCATGTTCTCCCCCTCAGCAGCAGCATCCTTTACTGTATCAGCATCATTCTTTTCCATATCAAAATCATCCTGTTCTAAATTCAGAAATAGATCTTCCATGGTATATTCTGGGGGTGACTGTGCAGGAGATGTACTTGGTTCTTCAACCACTTTATCAGGTATCACAACAGATGTGTCTGGAAGAACAACATCTGGTTCTTGGTGTGCTTGCTGAATTGGCTGATGGTCATCAGACAAATCAGAATTTATTATAGAGAAATCTAATGTATTAAGGTCAGAAAGTACCTCTTGAATGAGGAGGGTGGCTTGTTCACTCTCCAGTGTAGATGGTTCTGCTACACCTGGAAGCTCCCCCTGGATGTCAGCTGGCTCCTGAGGAGCAGGTGACTTTTCTGCAGCCACATCAACTGGACTTTCAGGAGTGAAGACCACATGTTCTTCACTGCCTGAGCTGCTGGAGGACTCTTGAGGCACAGCAGCAGTCTTCCTCTTCTTCCTGGGAGGAGAGTCTTTCTTAGAAGCTTGCTTTTCAGGGGTGGTCAATTCCTTTGACACCAGCACCCTTTCCCATCTAGAGAATATTCTTGAGTCCATCTTCCTCATATGATTGATCTTAGTTCCTGCAGCAGTGCTCATTACCTCTGGAATTGATCCAGCCAGGTAGAGACTTAGTATCCTGCCCAGATTGGGCTTCTTCAGGCTTTCTTTTACTTTCTCATAAACCACCATTGACCAATCTGTTTTCAGAGTGAAGATGATTCTGATCATGACTTCAAACATGGAGGCAGACACCCTGTCATGTCCTCCTGGCTTGCTCAGTATTACCTTGCCCACTATTTCTGATAAGAACTTGCCTTGATTATTCATACCTTTTCTGTTAAAGACTGATCCCACCTTCATCTTTGGATCCAGTCCACACCAAGTAAGAGCTTCCCTGGTCTTAGAAGCAGTTACTTCCTCTTCATCTTGAACTTTAGGTAGCTGAAGTACCTTTCTTAAAGACTTGGGTGAAATCTTGACCTTGGTGCCATGCACCCTTGACTTAATCCTGTAGCCTGAGTCATCTACAGACGCGCCAGAAAGGAATTCAATGACTTCCTTCTTCCATATTTTCGTTGGTTCTGAAACCAAGAACTCCAACCCTGAATTGGCAATTAGGGTTATTACTGATTTGATTTCTTGGTCGCTGTCGTCAAATGCGCCTCGCACAAGCTCATAGCCTTCGTTTACGTTCTCTTCCAGCTTGGGAGCCATTAGGGTTTTGAGAATTAGTCTTGAGATGAGAGAAATGTCGACACAAGAGTTTAGGTCTCGAAACTTTGAAAGCGTGTCGACAATCAAAGACAGAACCCTATTTATACCTTTCTTGTTTGAAGACGAACAGGCGGGATGAATTTCTAATGATGTGTCGACACTGTCAATAAGTGTCGACACTGACTTATAATGTCTCGACACTCATGTGTCGACACAAATTTAGTCAACAGATTTTATGTGTCGACACTTGGTTAAGTGTCGACACCACTATACTCGACATGTGTCGAGACTTTACTTAGAAAAATTCTGAGTAAAACTTAAGTGTCGACACTTTATTGGATGTGTCGACACCTACTCGACATGTGTCGACACTAACATTCTGAAGTGTCGACACTAACTTCCTAGATGTGTCGACACCATTTTCCTGAAGTGTCGACACTTACTATTCTGTGTCGACATAGACTTGTCTATGTGTCGACACCTTTTTACTTAGCCAATTTTTGTTCTGTATACTTAGTCTAAGTTTATCATACCTAGTTCAATTTTGAACTTATTAAACTTAGCTTCTTCTAAGGGCTTAGTAAACATATCAGCTATCTGATTATCTGTTTTAACATATTCAAGTGCAATATCATTTCTTTCTACATGCTCCCTAAGAAAGTGATATTTTATCTCAATATGTTTAGTTCTACTATGTGATACAGGGTTATTAGCTATGGAAATAGCACTTGTAGAATCACAATAAAGTGGAGTTCTACTTACCTGACATCCATAGTCTTCTAGCTGATGTTGAATCCACAGAAGTTGAGCACAGCAACTTCCTGCAGCTACATATTCTGACTCAGCTGTGGAGATGGCCACACTGGTTTGCTTCTTACTACTCCATGAAATGAGTCTTCCACCTAGGAATTGACAGGATCCAGTTGTGCTCTTTCTATCTTCTTTGCATCCTGCAAAGTCTGCATCTGAATAGCCTGTTAGATCAAAATCTCCATTCCTAGGGTACCAGAGGCCTAGATAAGGTGTGCCCTTTAGATATCTCAAGATTCTCTTGACTGCAGTCAAGTGAGATTCTTTGGGGCAGGCTTGATACCTGGCACAAACACATGTAGCATACATAATGTCAGGCCTACTTGCAGTCAAGTATAGTAGGGAGCCAACTATCCCTCTATACAAGGTTTCATCCACAGGTTTCCCTGCATCATCCTTGCTTAGAGACATACTTGACCCCATAGGAGTCTTCATGGTACTGGAGGAATCCATACCATATTTCCTTATGAGTTCTAGGGTGAACTTTGACTGACATATGGACAAGCCACTTTCAGTCTGTTTAACTTGGAGACCCAAGAAAAACTTCAGTTCTCCCATACTACTCATTTCAAATTGACTTTGCATAAGCTTTGCAAACTTTTTGCAAAGGCTACTTTCAGTAGACCCAAATATAATGTCATCTACATATATTTGGACAAGTATTACTTTGCCTCTAGATTCCCTAAGGAATAGAGTCTTATCTATTTTCCCCCTTGTGAACTTGTTCTCAATGAGGAAACTAGATAGGGTTTCATACCAAGCTCTAGGAGCTTGCTTTAACCCATACAATGCTTTCCTAAGTCTATAGACATAATGTGGAAGAGTAGGATCAACAAAACCTGAAGGCTGCTCCACATATACTTCTTCTTTTAAATTACCATTAAGGAATGCTGACTTCACATCCATTTGGTATACTTTGAATCCTTGGTAGGTTGCATAGGCCAAGAACATCCTGATGGCTTCCAGTCTGGCTACTGGAGCAAAGGTTTGATCAAAATCAATACCTTCTTCTTGCCTATATCCTTTTGCAACCAGTCTTGCCTTATTCTTAATGATGACTCCTTGTTCATCTAACTTGTTTCTGTAGATCCACTTTGTTCCTATCACATTGTGATCTTTAGGCTTAGGAACTAAGTCCCAAACCTTGCACCTCTTGAACTGGTTTAGCTCTTCCTGCATAGCTTCAGTCCACTGTGGATCTTGTATTGCTTCTTCAAATTTCTTTGGTTCTATTTGAGACAGAAAACTTGAATATACTGCAGCATTCTGATTTCTGCTCCTTGTCTGAACACCTTGTCTTGGATCTCCAATGATCAGCTCCACTGGATGATCTCTTAGATGCCTGTTGGCTGGAGGCATCCTTACTTCTGGTTGTACTTCTTCAGCATCTTCATCATGCTGAGTTCCTTGAACTTCTTCAGCTCCTGGTACATGTAGTTCTCCCCCTGGACATAAGCCATCTTCTTCTACTTGCTGTCTTGCAGCAGGTACATCTTCTATGGTTAGCTTGTCCATCTTCTTAATAAGACCTGAGGGGCTGCACACACTACTAGACAACTCATTGTTAATTAGTTGTGTCTCATCAAAAACTACATGCACAGACTCCTCTACAACTTGTGTAGTCAAGTTGTAGACTCTATAAGCCTTACTATTATTGCTGTACCCAACAAACACTCCCTCTTGGGACTTGGCAGCAAACTTAGTTAAGTAAGACTTCCCATTGTTAAGTATGAAGCATTTACAACCAAAGATCCTAAAATAGGATAGATTTGGTTTCCTGCCTTTCACTACTTCATAGGGGGTCTTGTTTAACCTTTTAGTGATGGTAGCCCTATTTATCACATGGCATGCAGTGTTAACTGCTTCAGCCCAGAAATATTCTGGCAGTGATGAATCACTTAATAGGGTTCTACCAGCCTCTATCAAGGTCCTATTTTTCCTTTCAGCAATGCCATTTTGCTGAGGTGTTCTAGGTGAAGAGAATTCTTGAAATATCCCATAGTCTTCACACAGCTTTGTCATGCTTTCAGATTGAAACTCAGTACCATGGTCACTTCTAATTTTGACCACTGTACAGTTCAATTCATTCTGAATTTGCTTAACAAAACTATAGAAGACACTAGGTGTTTCAGATTTCTGCTTTAAGAAGAACACCCAGGAAAACCTTGAGTAGTCATCAACAACTACAAAGGTGTAGACCTTCCTACCTAAGCTGTGAACTGGCATTGGACCAAATAGATCCATATGCAAGAGGTATAAACACCTCACAGCATCCTTGTTGTCAATGCTTCTAAAGGTGGATTTAGTCTGCTTGCCCTTTTGACAAGCTGAGCAAATGCCATCTTTGACACACTTAACTTGAGGACCATTCCTCACTAACTCTTTACTAAAGAGTTTGCCAATAGTCTTGTAATTAAGATGAGCAAGCCTCTTGTGCCACTTGACACATTGAGAGACTGTCTCATCAGCTACAAGACAAACTGGAGAACTATTGTTCTCAACCATAATGTCTAAACAATAGACATTTCTCTTCCTATAACCTGTCAAAATGATCTTTTGATCACTTGACCTCTTGATATGACAACCATTTTTAACAAATGAGATGTCATACCCTACATCACTTAATTGACTTATACTAATGAGGTTATGTTTCAAACCTTTAACATAAGCCACTTGAGTAATGGTAACAAGGTTAGAAGAAATGTTACCAAACCCTTTGATGATTCCTTTTTCAGAACCACCAAAGGTCACCTTTGGACCATTTTTGATTGGGATGTAGTCCTTCAGTAGTCCCCTAGTTCCAGTCATGTGTCTGGAACATCCACTATCCAAGTACCATGTAGGGGTATGGCCACTTGGATTCTCCTGCAAAACAAATTAATGAACCTTAGAACCCAAAGTAAACTTGGGTCCTTGGTGATTGTTAGTTTGCAATTTGACATAGCTACCTGCTGTCTTTCCAACAGGTAACTTGCTACACAACTTGGCACTGGCATTGTGCCAACAATCCAAAGCAAAGTGGCCAACCTTGCCACAGCACCAACATTCAAATTTGTTGTACCTTTGCTTAGGTTCTGACTTAGCTGTCTTAACTACAGCAGTCTTGTTGAATGTTGGGGCTTTGCCCTTGGACTTGGACTGATCCTGAACAGTCCTAGCTGGATTAACAAAACCCAGTCCAGTCTTTCCTTTATGATGAACAAAATCATCAATCAAGGGTAGCACTGATTTAGGTTTTGAAAACCTAGCTACTAGCTCTTTCTCCTTCTGAAGATTAATCTCCAGTTTCTTAATTTGATCATTCTTAAATGTAATAGTACCCATCTGAATCACAGTAATGTGTTTCAGCCTGGCTACCTCATTCAGTTTTTGATCATAATTCTTCTCATAATCTATTGCAGCTGCCTTGAGATCAGCAATTTCCTTGGCCAAATTTTTGGCTAGGGTCTTGCTTTTCTTATAGGCTTGCAATAGTACTTGATATTCATCTAGGAGTTGATGAATATCTCCCTCAGACTCAGATATATTCTCATCACTTGATGAAGAATAATCTGACTCTGAACTAGAACTGAAATCAGAACTTTGAGTTAAACCTTGTACCTGACTGGGTCCTGGCTGCTCCAGGTTTTTGGTACTTTCAGTCAAAGCCATCAGTCCTTGGCTTTGACAGTCTTCTTGCTCATAGATAGATTCCATGATCTGCATAAACTCTTCTTCTTCTTCAGCAAATAGCCCAATATAGGCTTCAGCATCTGTCTCAGTGTCTGAAGAAGACATATCTGAAAGAGTCTTCTCATTCTTTGCAACAAAGGACTTCTCCTTCTTTCCTTTGAAGTGTGTTTTCTTTTTGTCACTGGATTCTTTCCTTCTTTCAGGACAGTCTGCAATAACATGGCCCTGTCTATTGCAGCAGTAACAAATTATCTTGGATCCAGTTGCCTTACTAGTCTTGGTCCTTTTCTTGTCCTTCTTTGAAGGCTTCTTTTCCTGATACTGAACCTCTTTCCCTTTGGAAGATGAAGGTCTAGACCTCCACTGTTTCTTCTTAAGGAACTTCTGAAAATGTCTGGTGAATGCAGCAAAGTCTTCATCACTTTCACTGCTTGTAGATTTTGTACTTTCTGACTCTTCAGATTCTGATTCAACTACCTCAGGAGGAGGAGTTGATGACTTGGTCCTGCTCTTTCTGGGTACATCTGACTTAAAGGCAACAGTCTTTTCTCTGTATTCAGTCCTTGTTGACTTTTCTTCTTCTTTTCTCACTGACAATTGCATCTCATAAGATAACAACTTGCCAAAAAGTGTGGGAGGAGGAATTTCTCCCAACTTTGCCATTTCTCTGATGGCACAGATCTTGGTGTCCCAGTCTTTGGTGAGGGACCTTAAGAATTTATCATTCAACTCATAGTTTGTGAACTCTCTTCCATATGACATGAGTTCATTTACAATTCTATAAAATTTCTTGTAGCATTCAGTGATGCTATCTCCTCTTCCTTGCCTAAAGCTCTCATATTCTTGATTAAGCAAGGACTTCCTATCTTGCCTTACTTCTTCAGAACCTTCCATATAGACAATGAGGGTGTCCCACATTTCTTTTGCAGTTTTACAGTGAATAAGGTTCTGGAAGGTGGCATCATCAATTGCACTAACTATTATATTCTGTGCTCTTTTGTCCATGGTTGCTAGGACAATCTCATCCTTGGTCATTTCAGAGAAATCCTTTGGAGTCCTCTGATTTGCATCCAATACTGAAATCTTCATGGGCACATATGGCCCTTCTTTGACTGTGATGTATATCCTAGGGTCAGAGGCTTCCATAAAAAGCCTAACCCTCTCTTTCCAGATCCCAAAGATCTCTTTTCTGCATATAGGTAGTTTCATTGAACCCAACTCCTTATGATTCTCTAAAGAACCCATGTTCTTGATTTTCTTGAAACTGTTTCCTGTTTCCTGACTTATACTGAATCTGCCAAACTGGATCTCCTCAGACAGTTAGTCCTGATTTTGAGGAACCTGGCTCTGATACCACTTGAAAGATATGGTACCTAAACACCTAGAGGGGGGGGGGTGAATAGGTGACCTAAACCTTTTTTGACTTTTGTTTGGCAGCACAACAGTTTTTCACTGATTACTACAGCTAACAGCAAATACAGAAATTAAGCATTCAATTCACAGCACAGCACAGCACAGCACAGAAGACACACTAATTTTATAGTGGTTCCCCAATCTTTGGGTACATCCACTTTCCCCCTTCGCCTATCTAGCAGTGTACTAGATTCGGCCAAACTTCTCCACTAGCTCAGAACCCAACAAGGTTCCTACCTCAGGCCCAAAGCCTTACACTCAGCCAAAAGGCCTACACTCAGCCACCCAGGCCTACACTCAGCCAATCAAGGCTTACACTCAGCCAATTAAAGGCCTACACTCAGAGTTCTTCAACTCCTACACTCAGGCACCAAGCCCTACCCTCAGCCTTTATAAAATAGGCTTACAATCACTCAGATCCAATGGATCTTACAAGTTTAAAATAGAAATTACAAATGCTAACTCTACAACTCAGAAAGGATGAGAGGAGTTGAGAGTTTCTTGAAGAGTTCTTGGAAGAACTCAGCTTGATCCAAACTGACTTAGCTTTCTTCAAAGCTTCTTGAGTAGAACTGAATTAGTCTGAATCTACTGCAGTTGATCCTTGATCTCTGCTTCTTGAAATCCAGATGACTCTGAATTGTTCTTCTCAGCCTTAGTTCCAAAGACTGAATCCTTGGTTGGAGCTCTCTCTCTCCAACTACTTAGATCTGCAGTTGGACTGCCTGATCTTCTTGTGTTGATCCTCTATGTATCACTTCTTGATTTAATCTGATCAACCACTTCAGTTATTCTCACAACATGTAATGATAATGAACAACCTTCTATCTATATTTTTTCTGTAAACTATGGGGCCTATTTATAGGCTTCCTTCATGGTAACCGGCTGGTCCGGTTCATAACAGACTTCTGACTTCTCTGACAGTTGATGTAGACC
This sequence comes from Platanthera guangdongensis, assembly GCA_039583875.1. Taxonomy (NCBI): domain Eukaryota; kingdom Viridiplantae; phylum Streptophyta; class Magnoliopsida; order Asparagales; family Orchidaceae; genus Platanthera; species Platanthera guangdongensis. The sequence goes on along the minus strand of CM077148.1, from coordinate 114,784,830 downwards.
GGCTGGATCGGCAGCTGTCATGTCAACCAGTCACTTCTTGAAATTCTCTAACTGTCAGTTAGTGTCGAGACTTTCTGTTCTTAAGTGTCGACACTTATAGACCAAGTGTCGACACATGTTGTGTAAGTGTCGACACAAGTCTACAAGGTGTCGACACAATTCCTTGTATGTCTCGACACAGTTTCTTCTGCATGTGTCGACACTGAAATTGAGTGTCGACACAAGTACTTGTACTTCATTCTTTATCTGTATTCTTCTAAGTGTCGACACATCTCCTTTGTGTCGACACATCTTCATGTGTTGAAACTGTCAAGTGTCGACACTGCTTCTTGGTGTCGACACAAGTCTTCAATCTTGTTTCTTCAGCTGAGTGTCGACACATTCCTTAGTGTCGACACTTGTACTTAGAATATTTTACAACTTTTCTGTTCTTTGCTAAGTGTCGACACAGCTCCTTGTGTCGACACTTTCTTCAAGTGTTGAGTCTTCTGGTTATGTGTCGACACATTGTGCTGAGTGTCGACACAATCTTCAAGTGTTGACTCCTTTGAGTGTGTGTCGACACATTGTGTTGAGTGTCGACACATTCTTCATATTTTGACTCTGCTGATTGAGTGTCGACACATTGTGTTGAGTGTCGACACTTGTACTTAGTCTCTGCAGAATTTTGCTGAGTGTCGACACAACTCCAAGTGTCGACACTTTCTGATGTAGACTCAGCTCTTCTAGGTGTCGACACTTCTGCCAAGTGTCGACACAGCTTTTCTGCATTCTTCTACACTGAGTGTCGACACAACTCCAAGTGTCGACACTTTCTGACTGGTGTCGACACTTCTTCCCAGGTGTCGACACAATGACTCCAAGTGTCGACACTGCTTGTCTGGGTGTCGACACAAGCTTTCTCAAGTGTCGACACTTTCCCTCTGGGTGTCGACACATGGACTTAGAAATTTTCAGCTTCAGTCCAGTGTATAACTAACCTGCACAAGTAACTCAAACAAACATCAAATACATTCTGATGTATATCATTGAGTTAGGTGAGGCTTCTTCAAATCAGGTACATTTGACCAATGTACCCAACACTGTGTCACTACCCGTGTCCTTGTTTGGACATACTCGAGTCATCGACTCGAGAGCTGGCCACTCCCACACGGGTAGGGACACGCCCGTGTCTCTACCCGTGTCCTATGCTTGACTGATTTCTCCCCCTTTTCACATGTGCTGCCATGTTGTCAGCACTCCCCCTAAACCCAAGTTAGCTCTCCTGATTCAAAAACACGTATGAGGTGCCTAGTGCGATTCGGGACGTTACAGAATCTATCCTACGCACGATTTGGAGTTTGCTGCCATAATTTAGGCGCTGAAGCTGTGGAGACACTTATTGTATGATGTGTTGTGCAAGATCTATACGGACCATACGAGTTTGAAGTATGTCTTCACTCAGAAGGAACTAAATCTGCGCTAGCGTCGGTGGTTAGAACATTTGACGGATTATGAAGTGCAAATTCTTTATCATCCAGGAAAGGCTAATGTAGTAGCTGATGCTTTGAGTAGAAAGGCCACTAAAATTTTTAATCTATCGGTACAGTCCTTGGTAGAAGATTTCTTGTTGATGGATATTGAGGTTGGGAGTCGAACTGTGCCGGCTAGTTTGGAAGCAGAAGAACCCTCTTGGATTTCCCTTACTCGAGCACATTAGAATGATGATACTGATTTGTTGCACCTCCGTAATAAAACTGTGAAGGGATAGCTATCAGATTTCTCCTTGGATGAGTTGGATACTTTGAGGTATCATGGTAGATTTTGCGTCGCCGCCTTTGGCAATATTCGAGCTAAGATCTGTGCTAAAGCTCATGGTTCCAGTGTAGCCTACCACCCTGGTTCCACTAAGATGTATAAGGATCTAAAGCAAATTGTTTGGTGGTCAGGGATGAAGAGTGAGATTGCAAAGTTTATATCGAAATGTTATATGTGTCAGCGTGGAAGGCTGATCATAGAAGGCCTGGTGGTAAATTGACACCGCTTGATATTTGAAGTTGGAAATGGGAGAGTATTTCAATGGATTTCATCACCAGCCTACCAAAATCTCCCCGTGGGAACGACTCTGTTTGGGTTATAGTTGACAGACTGACAAAGTGTGCTCACTTTGTTCCGTTTAAGATTGGGTATTCGATGAAGAAGATAGCTGAGCTGTATCTTGACGAGGTCATCAGGTTACATGGAGTGCCTTTTAGCATTGTATCAGATCGGGACTCCAAATTTACGCCCCGCTTTTGGAAGAGTTTGCTTGAGGGGTTGGGTACCGATTTGAGGTATTCCACCGCCTATCTCCCGCACACGAATGGTCGGACGAAAAGGGTAAATAAGATCATAGAAGATATGATCAGGTGTTATATTTTGGATCATGGTGGTGCCTGGGATGAGCGTCTCAGACTCATGGAGTTTGCATACAATAATATTTATCAAGAGAGTCTGTAAATGGCCCCGTTTGAGGCCTTATATGGGAGGCGTTGTAGAACTCCTTTGTCTTGTGTTGAAGTTGGTGAGAGACCGTTGCTACATCCAGAAGCCCTTGAGGAGATGAATTGTGCTATGACTCATATTCAGGAAAAGCTCCGAGTGGCTCAAGAGCTCTATTAGAAGTATGCTAATAAACGAAGGGTCAATCTGGAGTTTGTCGTTGGATACTTGGTTTTTCTGAAGGTTTCTCCGATGTCCGGCGTTAAAAGGTTTGGAAGGAACCACAAGTTAGACCCCCGGTATGTGGGACCTTTCTAGATTCTTGAGCACATCGGAGTGTCAGCATATATGCTAGATTTGCCTGCGATCTTCCCTGGTGTCCATGATGTGTTCCATGTGAGCCAGTTGTGGAAGTGTGTTTGTAATGATCGTCAAGTTCTCGACTCGATGCCCCAGATTCAGCCCAACCTTAAGTATGTGGAAGAACCTGTTCGTATTCTGGATTCTCAAGAGCATGTGTTACGGAGAAAGACCATCCATATGGTCAAGATTCTTTGGAGAAATCAAGATGTCGAGAGCGCGACGTGGGAATTGGAATCGGTGATGAGGGAATCTCACCCGCACCTCTTCTCTTAGTTTCGGGTATGTCATTATAATTTAAGTAATGTATGATTTTATCGTTTTGGTTTGGTTTTAGAGTTGTGTTATGTTTCGGGACAAAACTTCTTTTTATGGGGAGTGACTGTAATTCCCCTAGTTTTTTGATGATTTTATTCGAATGGGCATCGTCATATTTATGACGTCGTGACGTTACTTTTAACGTCGAGTTGATGGCGCAATGCATTAAGGCATTTTCATGTCCTTGCGGTCGAGTCAGCCGAATTCTTGTTGTAATTGGAAAATTTTGCTTTGGAATTTAAGTTAAGTAATTTTGGACTTGCTCGTCAAGTTTCATCGCAATCAGAGCATTTTTGGAGTCTCGGCGCGCGATTGAAGTTTTGGATTGTTTATATTCGTCGAATACTTTGAAGATTTATATCTCGAGAATGGCTCGTCGGATTTTGTTTTTGACTTCGCCGTTCTGTTCGTAGCGTCAGTGTTCGCCTACGATGCGATTTTCGTTTGATTCGGCGCGCGTTCGAGCCTCCGTTTTGAACTCGTGTTTGCTTATTCAAAATATAAATAAAAAAATATAAATATGATTATTTTAATATTATAGTACTATTCAAAATTGAGTTTTACTATTCATTCATATAGTTTGATCAAAAGGGTATATTTGCAAAAGAATTATTTTTCCTGCAATTATACTCGAGTGATTTCTATATGAACTCGTGTAGGTCATTCAGCTACTCGTGTAGGACATTCTGTAACTCGATTAGTTCAATTCTGCTACTCGAGTAGGTCATTCTGCAACTCGAGTAGATCAATTCTGCTACTCGTGTAGGTCTTTTTGCAACTCGAGTAGGTCAATTCTGCAACTCGAGTAGGTCATTTTGCAACTCGAGTAGGTCAATTCTGCTACTCGAGTAGTTCATTCTGCAACTCGAGTAGGTCAATTCTGCTACTCGAGTATGTCATTCTATAACTCGAGTAAGTCAATTCTGCTACTCGAGTAGGTCATTCTGCAACTCGAGTATGTCAATTCTGGTACTCGTGTAGGTCATTCTGCTACTCGAGTAGGTCATTCTGCAACTTGAGTAGGTCAATTGTGTTTACGTTCGGATGCATTTTTGCGGGTCCAAACGACATCGTATGGAAAAATGGTCACCATGTAATTTGTTCGTCTCGATGAGATCTACAACTTTCCTGTTGTGCACTTTTTGATTCGAAGAAATCTTCAACCTCTATTCTCGATTTTCCCGAAACTGCTCATAGATAACCCGTTTGACTGATGTACTCGAGTTCTATGCCTTCTATCTTGAGTAGACCTGATCTACTCAAGTTCCATGAATTTTATATCGAGTCCCTATGACTATCTCGAGTTCCCCAAGCCTCCAACTTGAGTCTCCATCTCAAATAAGCCCCTCCAACTCGAGTAAACCCCTCCATCTCGAGTAAACCAATTTCGCCTCGAGTAGTCTGTGCAGCCTACGTTCGGGCACCGTTTTGAGGGTCACAACTGTGTCATAAGAAAACATTGTCAAAATGAAATTTGTTCATCTCGATGAGATCTACAACTTTCATGTTGGATACATTTTGATTTGGAGTAATCCTAGACCTCTATTTTGGGTTCCCGCAAAACCGCTCGAAATAATCCGTTTTTGACAAAACTTTTTATAAACATGTATATATATATATATAATATATATAATATATATATATATATATATATATATATATATATATATGTATATATATATATGTATATATATATATATATTCTTAGACTTAGGTTTCAGAACCGAACTTCATCTTCTCCGATATTTCTCTCCCGAACCAGAGCAGCGAGTGAGAGAGAGAGAGTTTCTATTTCGTGAACCTTCTGGTGGCCGTCGACGGTGCTCCGGTGCTCAAAATCGTCAACCGAACATAGATCTGGAAAGCTCTCGCCGAGAGCTACTCCATCATGCAAATATCTTCCCCGTTTCTTGAGATTTCTCGTTAGGGTTTTTCGGCCCTAACCTTTTTTCAACCGTTCTTCTTCAGATTTCAACTCCTCCCGCATCCTTTTTGCCCGATCTACGACGTGGAGTGATTCAGAGGACTTTCCCGGTAAAACCAAGGTAAGTGATGGTTTCCTCTCATTTATCCTTATCCGATTTGATGGTAACGGCTATGTTTTCATGTTCCTTAAATTTTTCTACACTTGTTCTTCCAAATTATCGTAATGATTAACCTTCTCAATGATCACATGATGTTGTAACGTGTTGTCATGGTGAACTCGATTTTGTCCGGATATGTTTGATCGTTCTTGAAGTGTCATATTGATGGTTTTAAATGCCTTAGATTTCGTTATTGAACGGATTAGAGTTATCTAGGATTGTAAATCATTCCAAAGGATTGATCAACCGTGTGTTGAAACTAGAAGTGTCAAGTAGAATCTGACGAGCCAAATCTCGAGACATATGTATTGTGGTTTCTTTGGGTTTCTCAATTGCGGGAGTTAGTGGACGAAACCACCTCCGTAATGTTTGTTGTCTTTATTAGTACCTTGTGGAAGTCTATCAAGTTTTTTTGGGCATCTGCAGTGTATGGTGGAGAGTATGAGACTCTCTTGTAGTTAGACGGATTTTATATTCGTGAGGGTGCGTCCACGAGTGACCACCTCGCCCGTGTTTTTGGGTAGAGCCGACCACAGGTGCCTAATAAAGGTTATTGTATTTCGTCCTTATGAATTGTTCATGTAGTCACCTTATGGCCTCGTGCATCCGGTGTACCCTTGTTGAACGTGATGAATCACGTAAGAGTTCTTTTCCCTGTTGATGCCCCGTTTTCTTTTTGTACTCTGCTTCAGTGCTTTTGGTCTTAGGTTGGTACCCCCTTTTGACCTTGGTTTATTTTGGCTTATTAATTTTCTGTCACCATTTGTACCTTCTTACTGAGGTGTTCTGTCTTTGGAATGCCTCAGGTCCAGAGCAGTAGCAGATAGCAGGGCTAGTTTTGGAGTTTCTGGGCGACAGAATTGGCCGTGGTTGTTACCTCATCTCAGCAAGGTAGTTTGTGGTATATTTAGTTGCTGGTTCAGACTTACTTTTCTGTCAGTGAGTTCGTGTTAGTTTGTTATTTCCCACAGAATTGTTACTTTTAGATACTTGCTAGCTGCTTATTTCTCTATATGTTGATGTAGATTACTTGCTCTCTGCGAGGATTTATGCTAGGAATGCATGTTAGGTATTTTTAAGAATAAAATCTACTACTATTACTTCATGCACTGCATCATTTAAAAACTCTAACTTCTTATATTTAGGAACCGTAAAAGCTATCCTTACTACTATTATAAATTTTGGGTCTTGCATAACATGAGTTGTCCTTGAGGACGTTTATACTAATGTAGGATGTTGGAGTAAATCTAAATAGGTATGTTTTTGCAGCGTATAATTATATTTTGATTAGTGGACTAGATGAGCCACTAAGAAGAGGGATACAGCTAACTACTGCACTTAACTGGTTTTTTCTTTAAAATAACTTAAAGAATCTTTCTTCATATTTAAGTAGGTGTCTGCCTGAGCATCTGCAGTTATCACCTGCTGACGTGGTATCATGATGCTCATTTTCCCTTACTCTGATAAGTTGTTTTATGCGGTGAAAATGAGGGTTGTCACAATCAACATCGCTCTCTACTCAAGCTTTCTATCTCAATAAGATCCCAAGAAGTTTGAAGAGGAAAACAAAGACCAATTCTGGATTGGAGCAATGAAGGAAGAACTGAACCAGTTCAAGAGATGTAAAGTTTGGAAGTTGGTTCCCAGACCTAAGGAATAATGTCAAAGGAACTAAGTGGATCGACAGGAACATGTTAGATGAGATTGGCATTGTTATCAAGAACAATGCTAGACTGGTGGCTAAAGGATACAGGTAAGAAGAATCCCTCCCTTGTATCCTTCAATGGCAGCCCCTTCTTCTTTATCACCATGGGATACTCCTCAACTTGAATTTTCAATTCAAGTTCATGTGTCTTTAAGTTTCCAATGAGGCTCTCTATCTTAAGGGTGATGATACATGTTATTCAGCATTCACCGTCACCTTCGGGTCGAATTGATGAGGCAAAGATCATAGGATCTTCTTCACCAGATCTCTATTTGAATATCTCTTCCTGAGGGATTGTGAGGAGTTAACAGTCTTGGTGAAGCGTGTATACATGCTGTCCACTTCCTCGTCGATCTCCATCTGAAATTGTTTGTATTCAGATTTGAGTCAGAACAGCTTCGACTCCTTCACCTGTGAGGTACCTTCATGAGTAAGCTCAAGTAGATGCCATATATCATATGCAGTTTCACAATTATTGATTCTATTAAATTCAGCTTTATCCAAAATGCAAAATAAAGAGTTCATTGCTTTGGCATTGTTCGTACATCTAAGCTTGTCTGCGTCATCCCATTTATCGTGTGGTTTGACTAAGACGGTATCACCTACGGTGGTGGTAGGTGAAGTGTATTTCGTCTTGATCATGGCCCACACGTCTATGGTTTGGGTCAACAAAAAATTTTCATTCGTGTTCTCCAGTGACTATAGTCACTCCCCATGAACCGTGGGGGTCTACACACACCCTGTCCCTCAGGAAATGCAAGAACCGCATTGGACATCTTACTTTAGGTTGTTAAGCCTTTTTGAAGTAACCTGCCTCTGATACCAATTGTTGGATCTAGTGGCAAACCTTAGAGGGGTGGGGGGGGGGCTAAATAAGGTTTGTGTAGTTTATCAAAAACTCGTATTATTTCGTTCCACGCAAAAACTAGTTCAGGAAGCTACTGCTACGTGTTAGATATCTAACACGCGGCGGTATGTCTCTGAACTCATATTTTCTAGGCAGATTCTCCCTTGGAGATCGATGCACTCTTCAGGACAACACAAACTAACATTCACTGCAGTACACACAAGTAGAGAAGAAGGAAATGAATTTCATTGTAAAAATTAAATCAACAAGTATTTTAACAATTACAAATTCTTGATCCTGTGAAGTTTATTGCCTATCAAGGATTCAAAGTCTACCAAATGGATATGAAGTCAGCCTTCCTGAATGGGTATTTAAAAGAGGAAGTATATGTGGATCAGCCGCCAGGTTTGGTTGACCCTTACTCTCCCAATTTTGTTTATAGGCTTAAGAAAGTTCTATATGGGTTGAAGCAAGACCCTAGAGCACGGTATGAAACCTTGTCTAGTTTCCTCATTAAGAACAAAATCTCAAGGGGGAAAATAGATAAGACACTATTCCAAAGGGAATCTAAGGGCAACATCATCCTAGTCCAGATATATGTTGATGACATTATCTTTGGATCTGTTAATGACAACCTTTGTAGGAAGTTTGCTAAACTTATTCAAGGGAAGTTTGAGATGAGTAGTATGGGTGAGGTCAAGTACTTCTTGGTACTCCAAGTTAGACAGACTGATGATGGATTATCCATAACCCAGACCAATTTCTCTAGGGAGTTGATTAAGAAATATGGGATGGATAATGCCTCCACCATGAAAACTCTTATGGGTACAAGTATGTCTTTAAACAAATATGAAGTAGGGAAACCTATTGATGAAACTTTGTATAAAGAGATAATTGGATCCCTCCTATACCTCACTGTAAGTAGGTCGGACATCATGTATGCTACATGTGTCTTTGCTAGGTATCGAGTTAAAAGTGTCGAGACAGTCAGTCCGTAGTGTCGAGACAAGTTAGTCAGCAGTGTCGGGACAAGTCAGTGAACTCGACAGCTTGAAGATCAAGTCAGCTGGAAGATACTGGAAAAGCTGGAAATCGTGTAAATCCACATGCATTGAGTGAAGTATATTCACCCAATGCTAGGAAAAGTGTCGAGAAAAATGTTTGAAGACAAAAGTGTCGAGACAGCTGTGTCGAAATAAGTCAGTCAGTAGTGTCGAGACAACTCAGTTATCTCGACACCTCAAAGATCAAGTTAGCTGGAAGATACTGGATAGGCTGGAAATCTCCTAAGTGCACAGGCATTGAGTGAATTCAATTCAGTCAATGCCAGGTAAGCAAAATCATTAAGTAGAGCTAGGTTAGTCTAAGCTTAACAATTGGCAAGATGAAGTTATGGTTAAGGCCACAAGCGTTTAGTGTAGTCTACTCACTCAATGCCATACAGCTAAAAGTTATGAGACAAGGAAAGCCTAATAAGAATCAGCTGAAAATGTGGCCATGTCCACAGGCATTGATTGAAGTCCACTCACTCAACGCCATAACATTAATCGTTGAGTATTTCCCAGTCATTCAAAGCCACAAAAATTTTGCGTAAAATTTTGACTAAGTCCATAAGCGTTGAGTCAAGCAGACTCACTCAATACCATAAGACAAAATATATCTAAGTAGTTAGTCGTTGAGTGATTCTTACTCAATCAATGCAATGGGGAAATAGCATTTATTGAGTCCTAGTCAATCAAAGCCACTGTGTTTTCAAACACAGAATTTTAGCTTAGTCCAAAAGCAATTAGTGTAGCTTACTCACTCAATGCCAGATTACAGATGAAAATCTGTTAAGTAGTTTGGCGTTCAGTGGAGCTTACTCACTCAACGCCAAGTAGTAGAAAACTACTTAAGTGCTTTGGCGTTGAGTGATGAAGGATCACTCAAAGCCTATGAAGCAGAAATATTTACCAAGGCAAAACGCGTTGAGTCATGAAGACACACTCAACGCTCTCAACGCGGTATGACAAAAAAGTTGTCTAAGGCCAAAAGCATTGAGCGAGGCTAGTTCACTTAACGCTCTCAATGCCTAATGACTGGAAGTGATTGATTGATGCTCACTCAACGGCTAGTGACAAAAATTCTGTCTATGTGTTTTGGCGCTGTGTGATGCTTAATCACTCAACTCCTATACTACTGATGCTTGATTTTGGTTGTCCACAGATGGCTGATGTCTGCATGAGACAGAAAAAGTCAACATAGTTCAATTTCATTATGGGAAAGATAGTGGAAGCCATAGATGGCGTCGACAGCCAGTTTTTGTCGTCTTCTATAAAAGGAAGGTTGTAAATCAGCAATTAAGGCGGGGCCCACGGCGCAATAGTGTCATTGATCGACAAGCAATAAAATGAAAGATTGGCTGTGTCGACAACAAGCAATTAGGGTTTCTGATTTCGCAATTGCGGCTGAACATCGTCTTCTTCCTCGCCATTGTTGTAAAGCCTGAAGGTCTTGTTCAGTTCAATCAACCTGAAAGATAAAATGGATAGATGTTGTGATATTCTTCTATGACAGCAAGGTCAGGTTTGATTCCTGAAAGAGAAGAGGTAAAAACTTCTGTCGGTAACTTCTAGCACAAGCTGTGAATCAACTAAAGACCTAGTGAACTTGTTGCAGTGAAGATGATAGGGTTGATATCTGCTCAGTCCGGGAAGACATACATAGAGATATCTCTGGTGTCTAACTATTTCAAAACACTTCTATTTTTCTAAAGGAACCTATCTAGGATCTAAGTGTAGGATTTTTGAGTGAATCTGTGTGTAGGTCTGATTTATAAAGGCTGAGGTAGGATCCAGTTGGGATCTGAGTGGTAGGGCATATTGCCTGAGTGGTTATTCTTGGAGAAGACTGAGTGGTCCTGCGAGATCGTGTTGTACGCTCCTTGCAACCATATTTCGGGGGAAGAGCCTTACCTAACACAATGTTAGAAGGGCGCAGAGGGACAATGGATGTACCCAAGATCGGGGAACCACTATAAATATCTTTGTCGTCTGGTTGATGTTCCTGAAAGCTTAATCTAACCAATCACCAAGCACAATAATTAAAATATAGGTCTAGATAATCTAAAAAGAGGCCTAAAACCTATTCACCCCCCTCTAGGTGTTAGTTGACCTTGAAAATAAAGTCTTTAAGCCACGTAGCTGAAAAAGGTAGGATTGCTAAAAGATCCGCTGCCAAAGGTAAAGGGAAGGCACCTCGGAGTCAACCCTCCTTTAAGAAGGTTATTTTCCACACAAACAAATATGACTCTGAGACGTCCTATGGTCACTTCGCAAGGCCTACCTATATAGAGCCTAAGAAGTTCTATTACGGATGGAACCATCCCAGAGACTTCGGGACAACTGTTTTCAAGGCTCCTTATAAAGAGATAACTCTAAAAGAGTATGGTCCAAATGTTTATGGACAAAATTAAAAGAAGGCACTGAAAGCCAAACATATTGTATCCAAAGCTAAGGAGACTGAGAAGCCTTGTGTTTGCTGCAATCAGGAGGCTTCCACCTCCAAGTCTGTAGCCCCTGCTCAACCTCAAATTCAAAAGGTATAGTATGAGCATAAGAGAAGGTACAATAATTTAAACTGTTGGTGGTGCGGAAAAATTGGTCATTTTGGCGCAGATTGCGGTTTAACAATACTAATTTTCAAGCTCCGCGAGTTAACAGTGCAAGACCGACCACTCACAACATTAATGTTACTAATGGTGTCAAACTAACAAAGAACCCAGGACCCAAATATGTTTGGGTATCTAAGGTAAAATGATTTATAGTTGCATCTATATCTAAAGGCCAATAAAACACTGATCGGGTGTTTGGATAGTGGATGCTTTCGGCACATGACCGGGACAAGAAGCCTACTGTGATAATTCAACCCAGTTAAAGATGGACCTAAAGTTATCTTTGGAGGGTCAAACATGAGAATTATGAAAAGCTATGGTATGACATATAATGGTATAGTCTCTATAACATCCCTCAAACTTCTAGACCCCCTAGGAGTGGTTTTGTCATGACTAGATCATGACCAGACCCTACGAAGCCTAGGAAGACCAAGTGACCTATCTAGGGCCAATGGACCCTCCCTTAGCCAATTTGACCACCATGGCACCCCTAAACCTAGGGTAGGCCAATAGGCCACCAAGGACCCATTGCGGTCAACCACAGTGTTTAAGTTGACCCAAGTCAACCCTAGCCATAAAAAATGTCAAAGTTCCCTAACTAAGGGTCAAGTGACCTCCAAGGTGTAACATCCCATTTCGTGCTAGGTCCCTCACATGCATTTTGAGTCAAGAGAATTGTCTCAGGTTCACGAAGTATCGATTTAGATCAGGAAGTTACTTAGAAAATATCTGGGCACGGGGTGTTGAGTGTATTGAGTGCACTCAAAACAATGGACTGATTTACGTTGAGTGCGTTGAGTGTACTCGATGTTATTTTACTTAGAGAAATATCCTGGCTCGGGGCATTGAGTGTGTTGAGTGCACTCAATGCCATGGATTGATTGGTGTTGAGTGCATTGAGTGCACTCAATGCCATGGACTGATTGGCGTAGAGTGTTTTGAGTGCACTCAAAGCCATTTTACTTAGAAAAATATCCTTGCTCAGGGCGTTGAGTGCGTTAAGTGCACTCAACACCATGGACTGATTGGCGTTGAGTGCACTCAATGACATTTTACTTAGATAAACATCTTGCCTCAGGGCTTTGAGTGCATTGAGTGCACTCAATGCCATGGACAGATTGTGAAAGTGCGAGTTAGATCTGATATACTTTAGAGAGGGGTGAATAGAGTATGGTGCTTAAAAACTTTTACAACAGTTGTTGTATTCTAAATGTGAACAGGGAAGCAAATAGAAAATCTAGACACAGAAACCTAGTCACAAAACAATCTAGTCACAAACCAATCACAGCCAGAAACAAAAATAAAGACAAGCAACCAGAAGACACAAGGAGCTATAGTGGTTCCCCTAAACTTGGGTACATCCACTCTTCTACCACCCTAGGTAGGAATCCACTGCAGGATGAGTTGATTAGGTGTCCTGGGCACCAATGAGCTTTTGATAAGGTGCTCAAAAAACAAACCAGATTTTTTGATCAGGTGTCTTGCCACCAATGAGCTTTTGATAAGGTGCTCAAAAACCAAACACAAACTTTTGAAGGGAGTTTGAAAAACCCTTTACAGCAGAGTGAGAGAGAGAGAGGGAAAGAGATGATCTTCTCTGTCAACAGTCAAAGAGAAGATTTGTGGATGTTGTCAAAGATCCCCCTGAGTTCTTGAGATGTTCAGGAAATGAAGATTTGTTGTAGGGTGATAGGCCTTCAGAAATTGATCTCCAGCAAATGATGATTTCAGCAACAGCTAAAATGTGAGGTGTCTGGAGTTTTGAATGATGATGGCCTTTAACACTTGAATCAAAAGAGATCTGAAGATTTCAGATTTGTTGATCTCCTTTTGGTGATGGTGTTCTTGTGTGAATTCTTTGAGACAGAGAATGTCTACAGCTCTCTTTCTTTTTATCTTGAGTGATTGTTGTTGAGACAGATGTTGTTCCAGCGAAGAGTTGTTGCAGAGAATATTTTTTTCTTGTGCACTCTCATCTTCTTGTTAGGAATTCAAAAAAAAAACTTATCTTTTATTCCATTGTTCTGAATAGAAATGATCCTCTGTCTAGAATAGCCGTTAGCCTGTTATTAATTACATCCTTAATTGCAATTATCTTCTGGGGAAAAGTCCAATTAAACATTCTTTGATAATCCCTTGAAACTTGCTCCAGAATAAATGAAAACGGCTATAAAATCTTCTGAATTAATTGCTGAGAATAACTCCTTAACTGTTCTGAATTTGAATCTTAAAAGTCGTTTAACTCTTCAGAAAAACGTCGAACTGAGCTCCACTATCGTCGGAACTGAGCTCAGCGATTTGGACTTATACAACAACAGAGATCGTCGATCTGAGCTCAACTATCGTCGAACTGAGCTCAGAGGTAGAGAATCAATACTGGAGTCAAGATCGTCGAACTGAGCTCAAAGATCGTCGAATGGAGTTCGACGATTTGTTGAAGTGGAGCTCAGCGATCGTTGAATGGAGTTCAACGATCCGTCGAAGTGAGCTCAATGATTGTCGATTGGAGTTCGACGATTCGTCGTACTGAGCTCGACGAAATGACTTAGTCTCCAAACTGAAAAACCTTGGTCTTGAGGGCAGCTTCCAAACCTAACTACTAACCCTTAGACTCAATTCTAATTGACCTTTAGATCTATACAAAGAGGTCAAAAACATGTTTCCTAAAGACATAGTGATCCTAACCCAAATAAGTAATAGGGTGTTCCAACAATCTCCCCCTATATGGGTTAGGATTACTATTTACAGAAATTGAAATAAAAGCAACAATATACAGAGCAAAAATGCAATAAACAAGACATTGCAGAAGCACAGATATATCTCAGACAGATCAGAAATCAGAATAATTGTCACCTTACAGAATTACTCTTTCTCCTTGCTCTTTATAAGTTTTATTTCTCTATTTGGATCAAGAGCTTCCTTCTTTGATCTTCTGTCATCAGCTGCACCTAAAGAAGTTTGTTGTTTAGGCCTTGGTACCACAGCTTCAGGGTGCAGCTCCATGTATCTTTCAGAATCAAAAAACTTGTTGGAAGCATATCTTTCAAGTTCCTTCTTTCTTTGTTCTGACAAGATAGTAATGCTGGAGGTGTCCTTGCCTTGCTCTCTGGCTTTCTTAATTTGATCCAAGGCAGCTAATTCCTTCATTCTAGCAGTCCATGCAGTAGGATTATTCTCTAGATCCTCAAAAGGGACTGGAGGCTCATATCTGTTGGAAGGATTATCTGGAGGAGCTCTGGATGAGACTAATTCTTTCAACTTATAGGGAAAAGGGCCTGAAGTTGTATCAGATGAAGCTTGTCCTTCCCTTGAGTATGGATGCTGTCTAGAGTGGCCTTTGGAGTAAACTTGGAATTCCCTTTGGTTTCCTCTATAATTTCCTCTCCTAGATTGAGAGCCTCTGGACTGGCTTCCCCTATATTGAGATCTTGCATGAGGCTGATAGGGGGTTTGACTTCTAGCAGAAGGATGAGCAGCAGAGCTACCACCTGCACCTGCATTAGGAGGAGGAGGTGGAGGAGGATGATGAAACTGAGAAGTTCCTTTCTCATACTTCTGCTTCTTCTTCATAGCTTTTAGTTGATTCTTGGAATATTGCATCCAATGTTCAGTTATAGGGTAGTCATGAAGAATATAGTAAGGAATATCATTGGTATCTTTGACTTTAGCTGGAGGAACTATTTTCATTTCCATGCTTCTTGCTTTTCTTTTCCTCGCTATAGTAGCATAAGAATCATCAGAATCAGTCCTGAACTGATCACTTTTAGAGCTCTGCTCATCATATAAAACATCAATCTTTTTCAGATACTCTTTCTGTTGTTGGGTTGGATCAGATGTAATAGTAGTGACAGCAATTATAGCAGCAACAGTAGAAGCAGATATAGAACTTTCAGATACAAAAACATCAGAAGTGACAGCAGGCTCAAAGTTATGTGCCTCTGTCATATGTATATCCTTAGAGATTGAATCAACAGAATTGTTAGCACTATCAATAATATCAGCAGCAGCAACAGAAATAACAACATTATTATCAGCAGGAGTAGCAGCAGTAAGAGCAATGGAAACAGAAGATTCAGCAGTATATAGGGAATTTATATAGGAGCTAATTAAGCTGGTATCACAACTTGAGAGGGGCACAATGGCCTTGGAGAGATCCTCATATGATTGGACTGTAGTGCTTACTGGAAGACAACTGAGGTATATTGAATCAAAATCTGACAATAAGGACCTGAGGTCCACTGAGAAGACTGCAACTTGTGGTGGTGTTGAAACTGGAGCTTGAGTTGAAGAGACAGCAGCAGCAGCAGGGACTGAAGAAATGGCAGCAGCACACAATCTTACCACTTCATGAGGCATCTCCCCCTGCCTAGATTCAGTCAACACTGGATCAAGTCACCCAGATGAAGAGATTGCCTGAGGAATGAGAGAAGATAGCCTGGCAGAAAGGTCTGCAACTGACTTTAGGAGTGGAGCCAAGGAGGTCTCCAATAGAAGTGATAGCCTGGGAGCTATCAGCTCATAAAGTCTGTCAGCTAAGGCTGGAAGATCTACATGCTCAACAGGGATGTGAGCAGAGGTAGAGACTGTAGGTGGAACAACTGGAGATGTTGGTGGAGAGCTGGTGGATGGGGGAAAGGAAGGTTGAGATATGGGGATTGTTGAAATTGAAGATAGTGGAATGGAGATAGAAGGTGTGAAGGAGGGTTGATCAATGATATCTTGCAGAAGTTGTTGGTAGGATGTGGATGAAGAGGGTGGATTAGGAGGGGATGAAGGTGAATCATCCATAAAGGAATCATCTAGATGATTGAATGATGGAATGTTGGATGATGTGACAATGTCTGGGTGAGGGTAGTGATGTAATGGATGAAATGGTTCTTCTGTGAGTGTAGGAATTGGAGATGGAATTGATGTAGGAGATGGGCTGGAAATAATCATGGTGGATGAAATTTGAATGGTGGAGGTGACTGGTGGAGATGGAATAAGAGGCGGAGGAGGAGAAGCAGCAGGCAAGTCTTCTGCAGGGGCAGAGACTTGAGGGGAAGAGACTGCAGGAGTCCCTATGCCTGAAGTGGTGATTGCAGAGGGCCTATTGGGCTTCACTATCTGTCTGTCCCATTTGCAAAACAGGGCACAGGACAGCCTCTTAGAGGCATTGATGTGCATCCCAGATGAGACTAGCAGTGCAGGGCAATTGCTTTGGAGAAACAGCCCTAAAATCCTTCCATAATTAACAAAATTCTTATTTATTTTCTTCTTAATCAGGTCAAAGAAGATCTCTCCCCAGTTTAACTGTTTCTTATCCACTAAGGATCCCATCAAGCACATCTGATACCTGGAGATGGTATCATGTGCTGAATGCTTGGGCAACAAGACTTTTCCCACTACATCAGCTAAAAATCTGTATTCCACAGTTAAGTTCTTTTTCAGCAGCTTGCTAGGGTTTGCATCAGAATGACACATTCTAGCAAGTAAATCAGAAAATTCTTCTCCTGACAACTCAGCAGAATCCTCTCCAGAATTCAATCCAAAAATCTCTGTCAGAATAGTAGAAGTCAGAGGGTCCTGGGTTCCAGAAATTGAACCAACCACTGTATTTTGGTCCTGGTTGTGTGCAGTATAGACCCACTCCTTGATCACATCAGCAGCCAATTTGATTCTTGTGGACATGATGGTGACTAGCTTTTGCTCCTTGAACAGTTCCAGAATGTCTTGGAAGACTTGATCACTGGTGCTGAAAGACTGCATGTCTATATCAAATCCTGCATCAAACTTCATTGCGGCTAGAACGGCAACTGAGACGGCCATTGTTACCTGCAAAAATCAACAAACAAACGACCAAGTGTAGAGATGTTTGGAGGGAAAGAGAAATTTTGCAGAGAGAACGAAGGCGCAAAGAGAGAACGACGGCCGAAAAATGAATTTTATATTAGGGTTCGACGCAGAAAAGGAAAGATCGTTGAATTCAGTTTGACGATCGGGGCTTCTAAAGGAATCTGAAAGGTCTTGAATATCGTCGATCTCCGTTCGAAGATATAGGAGAGCGTCGAACTCCGTTCGACGATAGTTCAGAAAACAAAATCGTCGAGCTTCGTTCGACGATCGCTGACCTGAAAAAGATAGTTGAGCACTATCTGAGAAGCACTGAACTCTGGTCGACGATTTCGGAAAGCGTCGATCTCCGTTCGACGATCTACGGGAAAATCGTCGAGCGCAGTTCAGAGACTAGAAACACTCTAGACACTAGAAAAATCAAGATGTTTGCCTAGTCTTGGTCATTTTTAGAGTTTTAAAGTCTTGGAACTTATTTTAGACTTCCTCCATCTAACATTCCTAACTGATTTAGGAAGAAGGTTTGTTTCTTTTCATCCAAGGGCTTGGTGAAAATATCTCCCCTTTGCAAATCAGTTGGGATATATTGAAGTTCAATTTTATTCATCTCAACATTATCCCTTAAGAAGTGATGCCTAATTTCTATGTATTTTGTCCTACTATGGAGGACTGGATTTTGAGCTTTTGAAATAGCACTGGTATTATCACAAAAAATTTTAGACTTCTCTAAGTTATAGCCATAGTCTAGGAGTTGGTTTTGAATCCACAATATTTGAGAACAACAACTACCTGCAGCCATATATTCAGCTTCAGCAGTTGAAGTTGACACAGATGTTTGTTTCATACAAAACCAAGAGACAAGTCTGTCACCAAGAAACTGACAAGTTCCACTGGTGCTTTTCCTGTCAATTCTGCATCCAGCATAATCAGAATTAGAAAATCCAGTTAAGTCAAATGCTGAATCTTTTGGATACCAGAGACCTAGATTTGGACTACTTTTAACATACCTGAGAATCCTTTTTACCAATGTTAGGTGTGACTCTCTAGGGCTCACTTGGAATCTAGCACATATGCATGTAGCAAACATTATATCAGGTCTACTAGATGTAAGGTACAGTAAAGAGCGAATCATTTCTCTATATGTTGTCTGATCAACAGGTTTCCCATATTCATCAGCATCCAAGACAGCATTAGTAGGCATGGGTGTTTTCATACAAGATGCATCAGAAATACCAAATTTCTTAACCAATTCATTTGCATACTTGGTTTGATAAATAAATATGCCTTCAGTATGTTGTTTGACTTGCAATCCTAGAAAGAAGGATAGCTCACCCATGCTACTCATTTCAAATTTAGAATGCATTAGGTTGGAGAACCTTCTGCACAAATTTGAATCAGTAGAGCCAAAAATAATATCATCTACATAAATCTGTACTAGTAGGGTATGAGACTTATGGGTTCTAATAAAAAGAGTTTGGTATACTCTACCCCTTATAAATTCATTTTCTAGAAGGAAGCATGCTAGGGTCTCATACCATGCTCTAGGAGCTTGCTTGAGACCATATAATGCTTTGTTCAATTTAAAAACATAATCAGGATGAGTTGGAGAGATAAAACCTGGAGGTTGTCTGACATAGACTTCTTCTTTGATGTCTCCATTGAGAAATGCACGCTTTACATCCATCTGGTATACTTTGAAACCTTTGTGTGCTGCATAAGCTAAGAGGATTCTGATGGCTTCCAATCTTGCAACTAGTGCAAAAGTCTGGTCATAGTCTATGCCTTCTTCTTGAGAGTATCCTTGAGCAACTAGTCTTGCCTTGTTCCTTACAATTACTCCTTGATCATCCAATTTGTTTCTGAACACCCACTTTGTTCCAACAATGGAGTGATCCTTAGGCTTTGGTACTAGTTCCCAAACTTTGTTCCTTTCAAATTGATTCAACTCTTCTTGCATTGCAATGATCCTGTGTCGATCTTGCTCTGCATCTTGAATGGATTGAGGTTCAATTTGAGATAGGAAGCAAGTGTGCAACAGGTTTTGGTTGACCTGATTTCTGGTTTGCACACCAGCTGAGATGTCTCCAATTACATGGGAAATTGGATGGTCTCTTGATGTTACTAAATCAACAGGGGGTGTTGATTGTTCACCAACCTGTGTTGTTGTTTCCTATTATGGTACAACAACTGGCTCTTCAAAAAGTTTCTCTTCATGATGTTGAATGTCTTCTTCATCTTCACTGCTTTCCTCTTTTTGAATAATCTGTAACCTGTTCAAATCTTCAAGAAGAGAATGTACCTGCAAAGGTTCTATGGTAGAAGTGTTCTTCTCCTTGAAAGACATGTTAGATTCATCAAAAGATATGTGAACAGATTCTTCAATTTGAAGAGATGATTTATTATATACCCTATAAGCCTTACTGATCATGGAGTATCCCAGAAACACTCCTTCATCAGATTTAGCTTGAAATTTTGCTAAATATCTCTTGTCAATATTATGAATATAACAAATACAACCAAAAATTCTAAAATAATCAACTTTAGGTTTCTTCCCTTTGAGTAATTCATAGGGAGTCTTGCCATTTAGTTTATGTATTAAACTTCTGTTCAGCACATAGTTGGAGGTGTTCACTGCCTCTGCCCAAAAAATAGAGGAAGGTGAGCATCTGACAACAATGTAGTGGCAGATTCAATAAGCTGATGAAGGAGTCCTTCCTTCTTGTAGGGGCCATAAGGTAGTCCTTTAACAAGGTTGTCCTTGGATAGCCTAGCAATGGTTCTAAGGTTTAAATGTCCTAGTCTCTTATGCCATTATACATTAGGTCTACTAATAGAGTTAAACAGGCAAATATCTACTTCTGTTGAAAGAAAATCTACTAAATAGATGTTACCTTTCCTATTACCTGTCAACACAGTTGTGTTGTCCTCTGACTTGATCTTGCATAAGGCTTTGCTGAAAGTCACCTGGTAGCCTTCATCACATAGCTTACTGATACTTATCAAATTGGGCTTCATTACTTCCACATAGGCTACCTTCTTGAATGTCACTGTCCCAATCTGGACTGCACCATATCTTATAGTTTGTCTAAAGTTTGAATCACCAAATATGACTTTGGGTCCAAGCTTGACTTTAAAGGATGTGAGGTTGTTCCTATTTCCTGTCATGTGTTTTGAACACCCACTATCCAAATACCATTGTTGGTTTGATGTTGGATAGGTCTTCAGCTGCACATAAAATAATTCACTTGTTTTTGACCCAGTTTACCTTGGGCCTAGGTTGATAACCTTTAAATTCGGAAATAAAAGACATCCCAGGTTGACTCTTATAACCTTCAAGATGATATCTCCTTGGAGGTATTATCCATTCAGTATAAGGGTTAAATATTTGGGATGAAGGACCCCTATGATTGGATTTTGATTTACCCTTGAAAGAGTTTCCAAAGCTCTGATCTCTATTCGATGATCGTTGATCTGAGTTCGACGATCTTGGGTCAGATCGTCGAGCTCCGTTCGACGGTCGACTGTGGCAGAGTTCAAGAATTAGAGATTGCCGACCTGAGTTTGACGATTTTGCCTGAGATCGTCGATCTGCATTCGGCGATCGTCGAGCTCCTTTCGACGATTTCTGCTGGAACTTGGTTTTCTTAGGCAGATCAGAATTTTCCTAGTTACCTCTACAACTCCCTTCCCTTTATCAGAAATAAACTTAATTGGGGTTGTTAGAACTATAGGTTGGCTGGATGAAGAACCCAAGCCCAGTGTACTATTGAATCTGGAGTTTACTGTGCTTGTGATGTCCATCAGCTTGATACTTCTCCCATTAAGGGATTCTTCAAGCTTCTTGGCCTCTGATAGCTCACCTTTCAGTGAAGCTATCTGCTCCCTACAGCACTCCAACTCCTCAGAGAGTTTGAGGTTTTCTGACTTTAAGATACTATGTTCAGATAATTGATTTCTGAGAGAAATAATTTCCTTCTCAGATTTTAGTATGTCTAAACATAATGCTTTAAACTCAGACTTAAAGTCCTCAGAATTGAAATCAAAAGAACTAATTACCTGGTCCTCTTCAAGTTGAGTCTCTGAGTGTGACTCTGACTCTTCTGCATCTGAATTGTGTTGAGAGGCATTGATTGCCATCATGCAGAACTCCTTCTCTTCAGCATCATCTTCATCATCACTGGAGCTGGATGAAACTTCTGATTCTTCTTCAGTTTCACTCCAGGATTCAACAACAAATCCCTTCCTTATGTGTTTGTTCTTGCTTGAGGAGGGTTTGCCATTGCCATTTTTCTTGAAGTCTTTGTCCTTTCTTCTTTCTTTCTTGACCCTTCTGTCCTTGTTTTTGTTTTCTGGACAGTCAGGCACAATATGGCCTGGTTTCCTGCAACCAAAGCAAACAATTTCTTTATTATTTGACTTATCATACCTTGGCTTATCATGCTCTTTGTATGATCTCTTTCTGAAGTCCTTTCTGGCCATCTTTTAAAATCTTTTGGCCAATAGGCTAAGCAGCTCATCATTTCCTGTGACCTTGTCTTCAGGCTGATCTTCAGTGGCTTTGAAAGTTATTATCTTTTCCTTTCTTGCGGCTGGTGAGGCAGCCTTCTGCTCTTCTTCTCTATTCTTAATGAGCAGCTCATAAGACTTGAGCTTGCCCAAGAGAGCTTCTGCTGTAATCTCATTCAGACTTCTGGCATCCTTGATTGGCCAGATCCTTGAGTCCCAAGTGCTTGGGAAGCACATTAGGATTTTGTCATTAAGTTCAGTCAGTGAGATCTCTTTATACAAAGTCTTGAGTTCATTGACTATCAGACTGAGTCTATTATACATATCTCCAACTGACTCAGCTTCTCCCTTCTTGAAGTTCTCATATTGGGATATGAGGTGGGATCTCCTGCCCTTTCTTTCATCAGTT
Organism: Platanthera guangdongensis; assembly: GCA_039583875.1. NCBI lineage: Eukaryota > Viridiplantae > Streptophyta > Magnoliopsida > Asparagales > Orchidaceae > Platanthera > Platanthera guangdongensis. The sequence goes on along the minus strand of CM077148.1, from coordinate 114,762,657 downwards.
GATCCTGAGACTATTTCATAGAGCTTATCCCATATTTCCTTTACTGAATTACATTCAGCCACCTTTTGGAAGATGTCATCAGACATAGTCTGGGCTAAGATATTCATAGCCTTTGCATCTGCTACTTTCCACTTCTTGATATCAGCATCTGTTCCTGATGGAGGTGGAACAGCATTTGTTCTTGTGTTCTCTGGAGGTCTTGGAAAAACTGTCAAAACATAATTAAAAATGTCCTCATCAATAGAATTCATGTATAGTCTAATCCTTGATTTCCAAAGTGCAAACTTGGATAGATTGCACACTGGAGGTCTGGTGCTAGCATAATCTTTGTTTTGGGCCATGATTTGTGAAGAAATAATTCTAATAGCAAAATCTACAACAAGCAGATCTAACTAGGAATCTTTGGGTTCAGGTGTTAGCCTGTGCAACCACCAAGGTGTGGTATGTTTAACTAACCTGGATCTGATACCAATTGAAAGTGCGAGTTAGATCTGATATACTCTAGAGGGGGGGGGGGGGTGAATAGAGTATGATGCTTAAAAACTTTTACAACAGTTGTTGTATTCTAAATGTGAACAGGGAAGCAAATAGAAAATCTAGACACAGAAACCTAGTCACAAAACAATCTAGTCACAAACCAATCACAGCCAGAAACAAAAATAAAGACAAGCAACCAGAAGACACAAGGAGCTATAGTGGTTCCCCTAAACTTGGGTACATCCACTCTTCTACCACCCTAGGTAGGAATCCACTGCAGGATGAGTTGATCAGGTGTCCTGGGAACCAATGAGCTTTTGATAAGGTGCTCAAAAACCAAACCAGATTTTTTGATCAGGTGTCTTGCCACCAATGAGCTTTTGATAAGATGCTCAAAAACCAAACACAAACTTTTGAAGGGAGTTTGAAAAACCCTTTACAGCAGAGGGAGAGAGAGAGAGAGGGAAAGAGATGATCTTCTCTGTCAACAGTTAAAGAGAAGATTTGTGGATGTTGTCAAAGCTCCCCTTGAGTTCTTGAGATGTTCAGGAAATGAAGCTTTGCTGTAGGGTGATAGGCCTTCAGAAATTGATCTCCAGCAAATGATGATTTCAGCAACAGCTAAAATGTGAGATGTCTGGAGTCTTGAATGATGATGGCCTTGAACACTTGAATCAAAAGAGATCTGAAGATTTCAGATTTGTTGATATCCTTTTGGTGATAGTGTTCTTGTGTGAATTCTTTGAGACAGAGAATGTCTACAGCTCTCTTTCTTTTTCTCTTGAGTGATTGTTGTTGAGAAAGATGTTATTCCAGAGAAAAGTTGTTGCAGAGAATATTTTTTTCTTGTGCACTCTCTTCTTCTTGTTAGGAATTCAAAAAACAAACTTATCTTTTATTCCTTTGTTCTGAATAGAAATGATCCTCTGTCCAGAATAGCCGTTAGCCTGTCATTAATTACATCCTTAATTGCAATTGTCTTCTGGGGAAAAGTCCAATTAAACATTCCTTGATAATCCCTTGAAACTTGCTCCAGAATAAATGAAAACGGCTATAAAATCTTCTGAATTAATTGCTGAGAATAACTCCTTAACTGTTCTGAATTTGAATCTTGAAAGTCGTTTAACTCTTCAGAAAAACGTCGAACTGAGCTCCACTATCGTCGAACTGAGCTCAATGATTTGGACTTATACAGCAACAAAGATCGTCGATCTGAGCTCAACTATCGTCGAACTGAGCTCAGAGATAGAGAATCAATACTGGAGTCAAGATCGTCGAACTGAGCTCGAAGATCGTCGAATGGAGTTTGACGATTTGTTGAAGTTGATCTCAGCGATCGTCGAATGGAGTTCGACGATCCGTCGAAGTGAGCTCAACGATCGTCGATTGGAGTTCGACAATTCGTCGTACTGAGCTCGACGAAATGACTTAGTCTCCAAACTGAAAAACCTTGGTCTTGAGGGCAGCTTCCAAACCTAACTACTAACCCTTAGACTCAATTCTAATTGACCTTTAGATCTATACAAAGAGGTCAAAAACAGGTTTCCTAAAGACATAGTGATCCTGACCCAAATTAGTAATAGGGTGTTCCAACAGATTGGCTTTGAGTGCGTTGAGTGCACTCAATGCCATTTTACTTAGAACGATTTCGGGAAGCGTCGAGAGAGTCTACTGTACCCCGTTCGTCGAACTCAGTTAATTATTCATCGAACGGATCATATTCATCAAATAGAGTTCGTTGAATTGAGTCTCTTTGGAATTAGGAGCATATTCGTGACGAACAGAGCAAGTTTGTTGAACTAGGTTCAGAGTTTGTCGAACGGAGTTCGACGAAAGGAGTAAGTTTGTTGAATTAGGTTCATAGTTCGTCGAACGGGGCATATTGGTCGAACGAAGTTGGAGAAAATTCGTCGAACGGAGTTCGTCGAACGGGTTAAATTCGTCGAACTAAGCCTCTCTGGAATTAATGACTTGGAGGAGAGAGAAAATGGGAGCTTAATGGCCATCATGGCCATGGAGGCTCCATAACACCACTTGTTTTCAGGAGGAGGCCAGCCATTGGGGTGGCTCAGCCCCCTTAATTGGGCTAAAACTGAAAACTTGGTTTTATGGCCATTAATGTAGTTTTGACGTATTTGGGAGTTACAGGCTTTCTCTCCCAAATTCTTTCTTTATGTACCTTCACCGGTGTTGATGCCAAAATTTTACTTCGACAAATGTTCGCAAAATAGGGGCGTAGCCGACACCTACTTGGCCTAAGCTCCGACCTCCGACTGGTCGTGAAGGACTAAGAAAAACTGGTCCAAAGCCGCAGCATGGAGGTCCCACCGCTTACCCGGAAGGTCACAGAGAGCTTCCCCTCCAAAGCCAAAAGCTGGGCTTGGAATTCCTCAGAAGACAGTGCCGATGATTCCCCTTGGGAGTCCAAAAGTACCCTTCTGAAGAACCCCTATGGGCTTATTTATAGATTTCGGAATCTGAACTGCCAATAACAAAACTGCACAGGTCTGAAATTACCGGGGTACCCTTGGCTGGGTCTGCCAACAGCCAAACTCCGCTGTTCTGAGGAGCTATATGCAGTCCACTAAGGGTAAGAGGGTAAAAATACCCGGGGTAGAAGAGTAAAAACCCATGTTTGACAAGGAAAAATAAAAAAGGTCTCTTCTCGCCCTAGCGAGTGGAAAAGCACCCGCCGACGAGAAGGACCCCACTGCCCGTCTCGCCGGCGCCTCTCGCCCTTTGCTGCGAGATCCTCTCGCTGCTGGAGGCTCTCTCGCCCATGGAGGCCCTCTCGCCTCTTGAGGCCTTCTCGCCCCTGGGTGGGGTATCTTGCCCATTTGGAGAGTCAATCATCTCGCCGCTTGCGAGTGGGCCCCCCTGGTCCCATTTGCCCACCTGGACCTATTTGCTTCTTGAGGGCTCTTCGTGAGCCCGAGGTTGCACATAATCCCCGCTCTTTTTGAGATTATTCTAAGCTCGAAAAGAATGTTCAACCGAGGCTCGTTATTTAAGGCGCATTAAAAGACGTATTTATGGGGAATCTTTTGAGGCCCCCACCGGGGCCTATAAATATATGATTCCTGCCCCGCACACCTGGCTCCCTGCTCTGCATATTCTTCTTCCCTATCTTGAGTCTTTTGGTATGACGCACAGCTAGAGCTTTCGTGAACGTCTCGCACTGGTGCGAGAGCAGCACAAGGCCAACGTGGATTATTTTACCTCTTCTTTAGTTCGCCCTCTCCCCCCGTCGTCTCGCCTAAAAAAGATGAAGGATGGTGGTCCGTCACCTGCCGCAGGAGATCTGTGTCGCGTCGCTTTGGAAACCAACCCCACTCCTCATGCGTATTCCAAGGAAAAAGAGGTGGGTACTTGCTTTTGCCACTGTTATCTCCGCGATCGGGTACTCTCTTTTGTTGACTAATGTTTTTTCAGGGGGCTCTCGTGGTTCCGCAGCACCCGAAGAGTCCGCGAGATGGTTCTGCCGCCCACTGCGAGGAGTTCGATTCACAGCCCTCTTCTACTCCCCCAACAACTCCCGACGAGAGGAGGGACGACCCTTCCCCGGCCGCCGAGACCTCTCTCCCTCCTGGTAAGGGATCTTCCCTCTCCCTTTTGAATCCCCTTCGCTATTCTCACTCCCTTCTGTGAGTTCCTCTTCCACCCTGCCTCTGCACCCCTTGCGCAGATTCTCGGGCCAACTCTCTTGTTGAGGAGCAGCCAAAGCGACTCTCCGTCTCGCCTCCTCCTGTAGACGGGATTGAAGACTATCTGGGTGACCCTTCAAATCCAGCGTAGATGAAGCGCAAGACGGCTGAGCTTTTTCGGAAGCACGCGCGCATCATCCACTCCTTGACGCTGGATAAGCAGGCCGCGGAGAAGTGCATCGAATCGCTGGAGAACGAATGCGCTCGCCTATCCTCCGGAGCTAATGCCGAGCTAGATGTCGATGGTACCAACCCCGAAGCCATCATTAATGAGACCGATATGCAGCTCCGTCTCACGCACCGTGGTCTTGAATCCATTCGCTCCTTCCACTCGCGGAGTAGACCTCCCTGTGGGGGAGCTTGCGGTGGCCGCTGGGAATGGCGCCTATATTGAAAGACGTCCGTCTCGCTACTTTTCTTTTTCCTCTTCACGCGAAGGTTGTAATAATAGTAGTCTTGCGGCGTAGTCTCGCCAAAATATGTAGGAAACTTGGTGCCCACTGTATGCGGGACGATCTCTGAACAAATATTTTTATTGCTTGATTTTTCATTCCTTTTTTAACTCTCCTTTTAATTTATGCTATATATATATATATATTTTCCTGAGTGCGACGGGTCGCGCCGATCGAGATTTAGGAGAGAGAAAAGGAAATCGACACTTCCCCTCCCCTCATGTTTTTTCCCGCCCCTCAATCATTGTTATGTATCGGTTGTAAATATGCCTGGTCCGGGATTAGATACCGCATTTTCCACTTCTGCTGTTACCCAAGCTCTTGGCTCTCTGACCATTCCGTCTCGCCGGCCCCTCTCGCCTTTCTCTCTTGGATCTCTCGCCAATTTCTTCTTTTCCTTTGTCTCGCCGAAGACCATCTCGCCGAGGAAGATGGGTAAGAAGAAGGTTGAGGAAGGTGAGGGGCGCAGCCACTGTGGGAAGAGGTTTACCGACCATGACTTCCCGCTCGGCAGGCTCTCTCAAGAAGATCACCATAGGTTTACCCGCGAGTACCTGGGGTAAGGGGTCGAGTCGCGTCCCCCCAAAGTCGGCGAGTGCATCAATACCTACTACCCGGGGGAACTCGCCTTCCCCGTCTCGCATTTCGAGGCGGGGTTGCGGCTCCCCCTTTGGCCTGAGGTAAAACAAGTCTTCAAATACTTCGGCGTCGTCCCGGCACAGTTCAACCCTAACGCCATCTCGGTGTTGATCGCCTTCGCTTGCTATATGCGCCGGGAGTGCATTGAATTCAGCTTCACGGCCTTCCGCAAGCTCTTTATCTACCATGCCAATGCAGATGGCGTCTCGTACTTTATTGGGCAGGGGCTTAAAGTATGCGAGACGCCCAACAAGAACCACCATTGGCTCACTTGATTCGTCTTCATCCGGGGAGACCGTGCTGATTTCGGCGGCATCCCTCTCGCACCGGTGTCTCCGCCAGAGAGCTTCTATGCCACCCCCCAACTCAGTCGCCTAGAGAAGCTGCTGTGCGAATACTTAGTCGGCAAGAATTTCGAGGTCAATTTCTTGCGGCGAGATCTCGACTTGCTTCTCCCAGTGCTCCCGGGCGAAGGTATTCTTATGCTTTCGTTCATTGCATCTCGCTACTTGTCGTCTCGCCGTTCAATAATCCTTGCTTTCCTTTAGGTGAGAGAATTGTTCCAGCCCTCCCCCCTTACAAGAGCAACATCCATCCCGCGAAGGGTCTTGATCTCGCCAACGCAGCGGCAGAGACGGCGAGAGAGTCCCTGGCGGCCATCCCGCCGAAGAGGCTCGCAGACGATACGGTCCCTTCTCGCTCCAGCCCTCCCAAGAAAAAGATGAAAAAGGCTGTAGTTATTTCCAAGGAAAGGAAGAAAGCTCCCCAAGGGAGCCCTATTTCTATAGGGGAAACTCCACCGCCCATCTCGCCTATCCACCAGGCCGTCTCGCCTACCCGTGGGACGGTACTCTCTGATCAACCTGTCGCCGCCTCCAACCTGCCAGCTATGGCATCCAACCCGCGAGCTGCTGATCCTGAACAGGCGGCTGCCACCTCCTCTCGCGAAGGTGACTCCTCTGGCCGTCTCGCCCCCTCCTCCCATATGAATTACAACCTGGGTGTAACGCCCCGGATTTTTGATTACGTACGCATGATGGGCGTTACGTTAGTTTTGACTGTAGTTTGAGCATGGTTTTTCCCGCGGGCTTGCGAGTGGCTGTTTTGTTTGCCGAGTTGCACGATTCCCCAGCAAACCGGAGTCCATATGAGGGACTCGGTGAGGCCTCTTAGGGAATGCGTGCACTTTTTCGCGCCCGGGTAGTGTAGCTCAACATAAGTTGCTGGTTCAGGAAACAAAAAAAGGTAAAAAGTGCTTGAGGCAAAAATGGTCTAGGACGTCTCAGAAACATTTTTCACAAAAGGGAAAAATGGTCGTTTTTGTGCGAGACACGCCCCCTGACACGGGCGTGACCCAGGCCGTGACCTGGGCGTGACCTCCTTGACTCGACGATTTTTCTTGCGTCGAGTTGAGCTCGACGACTGGGGTACACGCCCCGTGACACGGGCGTGTCACGGGCCGTGTCCCACTTCGTCGAGAGTCGAGTGTTGATCGTCGAGTATCGAGCGTTGAGTATTGAGTGTCGAGTCGTCGAGAGAGGGGACACGGCCTGTGACACGGGCGTGTCACAGGGCGTGTTAGGCTGGGTCGAGTGTCGACACTTTCTGTCGATGAGGGGTCGAGACACGGCTTACACGCCCTAGGTCATGGGCGTGACCGACCCGTCACGGGCGTGTACCCGGCCATGTACCGTGTGGATAAACGTGGAATTGCCGCCTTTCGGCGCCGCTTATGGTACACGCCCTGTGTCACGGGCGTGACACAGGGCGTGACCGGCCCGAAAGTCGACTTTTTCTAGTTTTTTTGTGCCGTTCATTTCCTTGATCCTGCATCGAACGGCTCAGCTCTGTTCTGGATGACATAAGTCCGAAACAGAGATTTCATTTTCATCTTCTCTTCATCTTCATCTTCTTCTTCTTCATTTCCAAAGAGAGAGCAAGAGAGCAAGGGAGCAAGCAAGGCAAGGAAAGAGGAGAGCAACCGTCGCGGCATCGTCTCGGTTCAGGCAAGCGGTGTTCTTCACCCTTGCCAATCTTCCTTCTTGCTTTTAATTGTGCAAACAAAATAGCCTTCTTATGTTTCATGAGTATGTTCTTCTTGTTTTGAATTCTTCCTCATTAGTCTTCTTATGTTTTTGACTTTCCCTATGATTCGATTGCCTAGGATATTCTTCTTGGTTCAAATTATGCTTAATTGGTGTAATTAGCAATCCTCTTATTTGTTTTATCAAAGGTCCCTATGCTAAATTCAAAGTAGCTAATTCCTTATGCTAAATCCTTATGCTAATTCCCTATGCTAATTCCCTATGCTAATTCCCTATGCTAATTCCCTATGCTAGATTATTTCATGTAGCTAATTTTTCATATAGCCTATCAGTAGAGGTGATTCTTCCTTGATCAAAAACATATGATTGTGTTCCAAATATGTGGTTTATGTACTCATGTTAATCAAGTCTTATCATATGGTTCTATTTTGATACAAAGCGTGTGATACAAAGCGTGTGATACAAAGAGTGTGATTCTTGTTATGTGATGAAGTTCATCATACTATACGTTGGCAATTGGCCGTTATGTGTGAGGACGATGAAAGGAACGTGTTACCTTGGGTTATGGGGCGTTTTGCGAGGCGAATATGTGAACCATGGCAGGAGCGTTTGTGTGAGAATTTTGCAAGGGGTGGTGTGGTTTCAGCCTGTGGCCACCGGGTTTTGGTTTTGTGGTTAGAGAGACCACTTGGGCCCCGATTTGGGATGGTTTTCTTTGGTGCGTTCCACTTTAGGGCCGCCACCGGTAAGACCCTTGCGAAATTGAACTTAACCGCTGCTTATGCTTCACTAGTATCGTAATTTCTTGGCTTATGAATGATGGAATGGGCATGTGTTTTGCCTTTTGCTCCTGCGGTTTGAGCAGGACAAGATGAACTTGTACGCACTTGGTGCGTTTGGCATGGATTGTGGTGCGTTTTCCACTTGTTTTGTTCACTCATGTTACTTGATGATACATCTCTGTGGGGTCGGTAAGCCCCTTCGTTATCATATATGACATTTATGCTCTCTTTTTGTATATCTTGGTTGATTGCTGAGGTATTCTTTCTTGAATGCCTCAGGTGCAGGTTGTAGCCGGTTGAGCAGCTAGGTTGGTTGGTGGCGTTTCCTGGGAACTAGCCGAGCATTCATAGCGAGGTAGTTCTTCTTTTTGTTGTACAGACATACATGTGCCCCAATGGGTTCGTGTCAGCTTGTTGGCGCCCATTGGTGGTTTTCTTTTGTGTAAATATGAACTAGACTACGAATGTAATTCCTTTGGATGGAATGATATGTACTTGCTTTTGGGATGGTTTTCTCGTAGGTTGCATTAGCTATTTTGACTAATGATATGTACTATTGTATATCATGCATACATGTTTCGTTTAACTAACACATATTTTCCAAATAACGTAAACAAAGAAGAGTTCTTATAGTAGTATCACTCTATACTGCATATAGGAGCTCATCATAAATACACAAAGTATTTCTGCCGCGTACAAAGACAATTTGACTATATAAGGCCGAGGGATACGGCCATTTAATCCAAAGGTTTTCCTGCATGTAACTATTGAATTTCAACTTGTAAAGTGAGCGTCAAGAGTTGCCTGAGCGTGTGCAGTTATCCCCTGCACGACGTGGCATCATAACCCGTAGTTCCTCTTGCTCTGATACGATATGCTCGTTGAGGAAATGCGGGTTGTGACAGTTGGTATCAAAGCGAGGTTTGCTTGACATTTGGTCGGGCAAACTTTTCCTTGTCTTTTGTGTTTGTAAGCATTATCTCATACACACACCGAGGTGCCATCAGTATGTCTTGGCCGAAGCACGTACACTACACTCATGGCATGAACAGAAGTATACGGGGCATATTATGTAGTACGGGATGCATAATATGTGGCTGTATATGGATCCACCATAGGGGCAACATGTGAGGGTTATGTTGTATGGGATGCATAACCTCACCACATGGATGCGACTAGCACGTTTTCTTTTATTCGTTGCATGCAATGCTATGTAGTATGGGATGCATAGCATTGGGATGTGTACGACCGCTCATGGCATGCATTAAGGCCTTTTCTAGAATGCATAGTACTGCACGCATAACATAACATTGCATGAGCACAACGTGCCAAGCTAAGACATACATGATGACACCTGTACACACATGGTTTTGGGTCAAATAAAGTCATGCATTCATTGGTAGGCACAAGTTAGTGGGATGACGGTGAGTCATCTTTAGGCTAGGCATACCATCATTCTTAAACTCCCAAAGCAAGTTAGCAGTTGATGTTCATATTTCTTTATGTATGGTCTATCCTTAGCCGTTGTGTGTTTTGTTGGGTTTGAGATTGATAAGAGTGAACGTGTTAATAGGATGTCGAAGCGTCCAGTGACAAGGCAAACTCCCCAATCCGATGGAGATTCTTCGGGCGCGCAGAATAATGCGCTGATGGATAGTCTTCGCCAAAGTAATGAGGCTTTGACGAGGCAGGTGCAGGAGGTACACTCCCAGCTCCAAGCTATGTCATCCGCGATGTCTGGGCTGGTACCAAGAGGACAAGAGACGGTTAGAGGCCCCACTAGTTCGACTCCTTCAGTGGCAGTGACACCCCCAGTTGTAGTTCCTCCTGCGATGACTTTCATCTCGCAGTTTCAGCGACTTGGACCACTGACGTATGATGGAAAAGTAGACTTCGTGATCTTGGATGATTGGGTGATTACGTTGGAAGAAATGTTTGTGTATGCTGGTGTGACCGAGGACCAGAAGGTTATGCTTGCTGCCTATCAACTGAAAGGGTTGGCAAAAGGTTGGTGGTTACGAGAGAAGGAAGGCCTAGAGGCGGGCTTTTCATGGGAAGTGTTCAAAGAACTGGTACGGCGCAAGTTTCTACCGGCAGTGGAAAGGGACCGCCTGATGAATGACTTCCTGTACTTGAAGCAGAGGAAACTCACAGTGAGTGAGTATGAAATCGAGTTTAGCAAGTTAAGTCGGTTCGCTCCGAGCTTGGTGACTACAGAAGCTGACCGAGTGAAGAGATTTCTTGGCGGACTCCGTAGCGACGTGCAGCAGTTCGCAAGTGCTTATGGAGCGACAAGTTACACTAATGTGGTTGAGGCAGCATTGAAGGTAGAAGCTATCGAAAATGCCAAACAAAGAGGGCAGCAGATGAGGCAGGGCAAGAGACAGCTGGTGGGAGAGAAAATGTCCCACGAGTCAGACGTAAAGAAGAAGAAGGAATTATGTAGCTTCTGTGGCCGAGCCGGTCACCCGTTTGAAAAATGTTTCAAGCGGTTGGGAATGCAAAAGAAGGAGTAGGTGCACGCCATTCAAGGTGCGCCAACCAGAGACTTGGAGTGTGCATTTTGTGGTAGAAGAGGTCATGATGTGAGCCGCTGCTGGGCCAAAGACAAGGTATGCTTCCAGTGTGGCAGACCAGGACATCTTCGCGCTAGGTGCCCACAGGTTCAAGCTGTGTTGCAACCCGCACCACTCCAGGCTTTGCCTCCGCCTCCGCGCTTGGACAAAGGCAAAGGAAAGTTGAATGTGGTCTCTTCAGAGGAAGCGCAGATGTCACCGCAAGTTATCTCAGGTTTGATTCAGTCCTCTAGTTCTCGTTTTGTGTATGCCTCGTATGTGTAGTTCTTAGCATAGCATATATACCTTATAGGAAACTTTAAGGTAAAGAACCGTTGGGCGCGTGTTCTTTTTGATTCTGGCGCAACCCATTCATTTGTGGCTCGAACCTTTCTGGATCGATACCGTTTGACACCAGGGCGAGTGGGGAATGCGTTTTTGGTGAAATTTCCTTTCGGCGCTTCTGTGGTGGCTGACTGGGGTCTTCTGGATTGTCCCATTTTGTTGGGGGATTTTATAGCAAGAGTTGATTGCAAGGTGATCGATTTGGACGATTTTGACGTCATTCTGGGCATGGACTGGTTAGCCCGTTATGATGCCGTCATCCAGTGCAGAGGAAAGCGCTTGGATTTCATCAAGGATGATGGTCAGCCAGGAAGTGTGTATGGTGATTCTTGTCATGATTCTCCAGGGATTTCGGCGGTATGTGTTCGGACGTTGTTTGTTTCCGACTGTTTTGCTTGTTTTGTCTCCGTTGTGGGGACGAGTGCTGTTTTGCCGCTTTTGGAGGAGATTCCTGTTGTGCGTGAATTTCCAGATGTTTTTCCTACTGACCTTCCTGGTCTACCCCCTAATCGTGATGTCGAGTTCGTTATTGATTTGGAGCCGGGTACACGACCGATTGCGAAAGCGCCGTACAGGATGGCCCCGTGTGAGCTAGCAGAGTTGCGTACACAGTTGGATGACTTATTGGCAAAAGGGTTTATCCGGCCGAGTTCATCACCTTGGGGTGCACCGGTGTTATTTGTGAAGAAGAAAGATGGGTCGATGCGCCTTTGCATCGATTACCGGGAATTGAACAAGGTGACGATTAAAAACAAGTACCCACTGCCAAGAATTGATGATTTGTTTGATCAACTGCGTGGCAGTTCTGTATTTTCGAAGATTGATCTCCGCTCGGGCTATCATCAGCTCAAGGTCCGGGAGTCGGATATTCCGCGGACTGCATTTCGATCACGACATGGTCATTTTGAATTTCTGGTGATGTCGTTTGGTTTGACCAACGCACCATCAGCCTTTATGGATATGATGAACAGAGTGTTCAAGGACTACTTGGATAAATTTGTGGTGGTTTTTATTGATGATGTTCTTGTCTACTCCCGCAGTGCTGAGGAGCATGAACAGCATTTGCGATTAGTATTGGCCACTTTGCGAGATCAACGGTTATTCGCTAAGTTAAGCAAATGCGAGTTTTGGTTGCCGCAAGTTGCTTTTCTGGGTCATGTCATTAATCACCATGGTATTTCAGTGGATCCCGAAAAGATTTCTGCGGTCATGGAATGGAGAAGACCGGAAACACCCAAGGAGATTCGAAGCTTCTTGGGCTTGGCCGGCTATTATCGCAGATTTGTCGAAGGTTTTGCGACGTTGGCCGCACCTTTGACTCGATTAACCCAGAATAATGTGGCGTTTGAGTGGAATGACAAGTGTGAGGTCTCATTCCTAGAACTCAAGAACAGGTTATGTACCGCTCCTGTGTTAATCTTGCCAACAGAAGGAAAAGATTATGAAGTGTTCGTGGATGCGTCACACGTTGGACTTGGATGTGTGTTAATGCAAGACAAAAAGGTGATTGCGTATGGGTCTCGACAGTTGAAAATTCATGAAAAGAATTACCCAACGCATGATTTGGAGTTTGCAGCGGTAATATTTGCATTGAAGTTGTGGAGGCACTTGCTATATGGTGCACAGTGTAAAATCTTTACAGATCATAAAAGCTTGAAGTATGTCTTCACGCAGAAAGAACTTAATTTGCGCCAACGGCGATGGCTTGAGTATGTAGCGGATTATGATGTGGACATTCAGTATCATCCGGGAAAAGCGAATGTTGTCGCCGATGCTTTGAGTCGGAAGACGGGGAAACTATTTCATCTTTCCGTCGACCGTCTTGTAGAGGAATTTCTATTGATGGATATTGCGGTGGGCAAATATGACCCGCAAAGTCAGTCGGCAATAGACGAACCGTCATGGCTGGTGCTTGCAAGACAACATCAAAAAGATGACCCTGATCTTTTACATTTATTTCTTCGGACTGAAAAGGATGAATTACCAGATTTTGTGATTGATGGTGCAGGCACGTTAAAGTATCGTGGACGATTTTGTATTCCCGCGGTTGGGGATATTCGCGAGATGGTGTGTAAGGAAGCACACAGCGCAAGTATGGCCTACCATCCAGGCTCAACCAAAATGTACCGTGATTTAAAACAAATTGTCTGGTGGTATGGAATGAAAAGAGATATAGCGCAATTTGTCTCAGAATGTCATACGTGCAAGCGGGTGAAAGCTGATCATGGGAAGCCTGGTGGCAAGTTGACACCATTGGAGATTCCAACCTGGAAGTGGGAAAGCATCTCAATGGATTTTATTACCGGTTTACCAAGATCTCCCCGAGGACATGACTCCGTGTGGGTGATCGTGGATAGGTTGACCAAGTGTGCTCATTTCATACCCTTTAAGGTCAACTACCTGATGAAGACCATAGCGGAGCTCTATTTAAACGAGATCATCCGACTGCATGGTGTACCTATGAATATCATTTCAGACCGAGATTCCCGCTTTACCTCTCGTTTTTGGCGCAGTTTACAAGAGGGTTTGGGGACAGATTTGCGATATTCCACGGCTTATCATCCTCAGACGAATGGCCAAACAGAACGAGTAAACCAAATTGTAGAAGATATGATTCGATGTTACATTCTTGAGTATGGCGGAGCATGGGATGAACGTTTGCGGCTTATGGAATTTGCGTATAATAATAGCTATCAAGAAAGCTTGCAAATGGCTCCATTCGAAGCGTTATATGGGCGACGATGTCGGACCCCACTCTTTTGGACTGAGGTTGGCGAGCGGCCGTTGTTGGGTCCAGAGGCGCTCGAGGATATGGAATTTGCAGTACGACTTATTCAGGAAAAGCTCTGAATCGCCCAAGAGCGATATGAAAAGTATGCCAACCGACGAAGGTTGGAATTAGAATTTGCGGTGGGGGATTTTGTTTTCTTGAAAGTCTCCCCAATGGTTGGAATTAAACGGTTTGGGAAAGAGCGTAAATTAGACCCAAGATTTGTGGGTCCCTTCACGATTCTTGCGCGAGTTGGAGCATCCGCCTACAAACTGGAATTACCCGTGAACTTTCCTGGTGTTCACAATGTGTTTCATGTTAGCCAACTGCGCAAGTGTATGCGGAATGACAAGCAAGTGTTGGCCGTTGTGCCGCAATTAGCGCCCAACCTTTCCTATGAGGAGATGCCCATCCGGATATTGGACTCCCAAGATCGCGTGTTGCAGAAAAAGAAGATTCCTATGGTAAAGGTGCTATGGAAAAATCAGGATGTGGAAAGCGCGACGTGGGAACTCGAATCAACAATGAGGGCAGCTCATCCTCATTTATTCCCGTAGATAAGCTGGTATGTGACTTGGTGTATGCATGTTTTGGTTTGCTTATGTGTTTGTTTTTGTGAAAAGTTTCGAGGCGAAACTTTTTGTTAGGGGGAGTGATTGTAACGCCCCGGATTTTTGATTACGTACGCATGATGGGCGTTACGTTAGTTTTGACTGTAGTTTGAGCATGGTTTTTCCCGCGGGCTTGCGAGTGGCTGTTTTGTTTGCCGAGTTGCACGATTCCCCAGCAAACCGGTGTCCATATGAGGGACTCGGTGAGGCCTCTTAGGGAATGCGTGCACTTTTTCGCGCCCGGGTAGTGTAGCTCAACATAAGTTGCTGGTTCAGGAAACAAAAAAAAGGTAAAAAGTGCTTGAGGCAAAAATGGTCTAGTACGTCTCAGAAACATTTTTCACAAAAGGGAAAAATGGTCGTTTTTGTGCGAGACACGCCCCCTGACACGGGCGTGACCCAGGCCGTGACCTGGGCGTGACCTCCTTGACTCGACGATTTTTCTTGCGTCGAGTTGAGCTCGACGACTGGGGTACATGCCCCGTGACACGGGCGTGTCACGGGCCGTGTCCCACTTCGTCGAGAGTCGAGTGTTGATCGTCGAGTATCGAGCGTCGAGTATCGAGTGTCGAGTCATCGAGAGAGGGGACACGGCCTGTGACACGGGCGTGTCACAGGGCGTGTCAGGCTGGGTCGAGTGTCGACACTTTCTGTCGACGAGGGGTCGAGACACGGGCTACACGCCCTAGGTCACGGGCGTGACCGACCCATCACGGGCGTGTACCCGGCCGTGTACCGTGTGGATAAACGTGGAATTGCCGCCTTTCGGCGCCGCTTATGGTACACGCCCTGTGTCACGGGCATGACACAGGGCGTGACCGGCCCGAAAGTCGACTTTTTCCAGTTTCTTTGTGCCGTTCATTTCCTTGATCCTGCATCGAACGGCTCAGCTCTGTTCTGGATGACATAAGTCCGAAACAGAGATTTCATTTTCATCTTCTCTTCATCTTC
This sequence comes from Platanthera guangdongensis, assembly GCA_039583875.1. Classification (NCBI taxonomy): domain Eukaryota; kingdom Viridiplantae; phylum Streptophyta; class Magnoliopsida; order Asparagales; family Orchidaceae; genus Platanthera; species Platanthera guangdongensis. The sequence goes on along the minus strand of CM077148.1, from coordinate 114,747,326 downwards.
ATCTTCTTCTTCTTCATTTCCAAAGAGAGAGCAAGAGAGCAAGGGAGCAAGCAAGGCAAGGAAAGAGGAGAGCAACCGTCGCGGCATCGTCTCGGTTCAGGCAAGCGGTGTTCTTCACCCTTGCCAATCTTCCTTCTTGCTTTTAATTGTGCAAAAAAATAGCCTTCTTATGTTTCATGAGTTTGTTCTTCTTGTTTTGAATTCTTCCTCATTAGCCTTCTTATGTTTTTGACTTTCCCTATGATTCGATTGCCTAGGTTATTCTTCTTGGTTCAAATTATGCTTAATTGGTGTAATTAGCAATCCTCTTGTTTGTTTTATCAAAGGTCCCTATGCTAAATTCAAAGTAGCTAATTCCTTATGCTAAATCCTTATTCTAATTCCCTATGCTAATTCCCTATGCTAATTCCCTATGCTAGATTATTTCATGTAGCTAATTTTTCATGTAGCCTATCAGTAGAGGTGATTCTTCCTTGATCAAAAACATATGATTGTGTTCCAAATATGTGGTTTATGTAATCATGTTAATCAAGTCTTATCATATGGTTCTATTTTGATACAAAGCGTGTGATACAAAGCGTGTGATACAAAGAGTGTGATTCTTGTTATGTGATGAAGTTCATCATACTATACGTTGGCAATTGGCCGTTATGTGTGAGGACGATGAAAGGAACGTGTTACCTTGGGTTATGGGGCGTTTTGCGAGGCGAATATGTGAACCATGGCAGGAGCGTTTGCGTGAGAATTTTGCAAGGGGTGGTGTGGTTTCAGCCTGTGGCCACCGGGTTTTGGTTTTGTGGTTAGAGAGACCACTTGGGCCCCGATTTGGGCTGGTTTTCTTTGGTGCGTTCCACTTTAGGGCCGCCACCGGTAAGACCCTTGCGAAATTGAACTTAACCGCTGCTTATGCTTCACTAGTATCGTATTTTCTTGGCTTATGAATGATGGAATGGGCATGTGTTTTGCCTTTTGCTCCTGCGGTTTGAGCAGGACATGATGAACTTGTATGCACTTGGTGCGTTTGGCATGGATTGTGGTGCGTTTTCCACTTGTTTTGTTCACTCATGTTACTTGATGTTACATCTCTGTGGGGTCGGTAAGCCCCTTCGTTATCATATATGACATTTATGCTCTCTTTTTGTATAGCTTGGTTGATTGCTGAGGTATTCTTTCTTGAATGCCTCAGGTGCAGGTTGTAGCCGGTTGAGCGGCTAGGTTGGTTGGTGGTGTTTCCTGGGAACTAGCCGAGCATTCATAGCGAGGTAGTTCTTCTTTTTGTTGTACAGACATACATGTTCCCCAATGGGTTCTTGTCAGCTTGTTGGCACCCATTGGTGGTTTTCTTTTGTGTAAATATGAACTAGACTGCGAATGTAATTCCTTTGGATGGAATGATATGTACTTGCTTTTGGGATGGTTTTCTCGTAGGTTGCATTAGCTATTTTGACTAATGATATGTACTATTGTATATCATGCATACATGTTTCGTTTAACTAACACATATTTTCCAAATAACGTAAACAAAGAAGAGTTATTATAGTAGTATCACTCTAGACTGCATATAGGAGCTCATCATAAATACACAAAGTATTTCCGCCGCGTACAAAGACAATTTGACTATCTAAGGCCGAGGGATACGGCCATTTAATCCAAAGGTTTTCTTGCATGTAACTATTGAATTTCAACTTGTAAAGACAGCGTCAAGAGTTGCCTGAGCGTGTGCAGTTATCCCCTGCACGACGTGGCATCATAACCCGTAGTTCCTCTTGCTCTGATACGATATGCTCGTTGAGGAAATGCGTGTTGTGACACTGGGTCCCGTGGTTCATGATGCCGTCGGCGACCCAGTTCTGTTGTGGGGGCGGGACGTGAACCATGTGTCCATCTCCACCCTCCTTCCATCTTGGAAGGAGCAAGAGGTCCCTACTAGCCATGCCTTCGCCATAGGGTACGGCCTCTATGGCGGCCTTGACGCCGTTTCGCCTGAAAGCGAGTCCACCAAGGATCTTGTGCTGAAAACTTCCCATCACCAAATGCGGTCCTTGGAGTTCTCGCACCGCTCCTCTCGCCGCCTCATTTATATCAATTCAAAGTGGAAGGCCAGTGAGGAAAATTTGGAGGCGGAGTGGGAGAAGTCCATCGGTGTAGCGAGAAGTTTATCTGATGCCGAGTCCCTTCTCGCGAAAGCCCAAGGTGGCGTGGTAAGCCATAACTTTTTCCTTGGGTCTTTTTCTTTTTTCATCATTCTCGTCTAATTGCTAGGTCGTCCCGCAGGATGCCGAGACGGCGGAACAACTGCGCTCGCGCGTGGCGGCTTTGGAGGAGGAGGTCTGGGTATTGACAACTGAGAACGCGCGTCTTCAGGCTGATGCTGCGTCGTCGTCTCGCCGCGAGCCCTTCCGGACACCTCCGCCTCATTACTCTCACGAGGAAGTCGAGGAGCAGTGCCGAGATGCAGGTGTCCGTGCGGCAGAGCTGGTGCTGCAAATGATGAATGATCTGGGGGTTGTGAAGGATGACTCCGAGACTGTGACTGCTCGCGACCTGGTCCCTGAACGTTATAGCGAGGAGAGCGATGATTCTTCATCCGGCGAGTAGGACTGACGTGCCGCTTCTATGATTTAGAATCACTCTCTCCTCCTCTTATTGTTGTAAAACTTTAAATCATATATATTTTTTGTGATATGTCTAGTGACGAGCGAATGCTCATTTTTGTCCTGTCTTCATTTTTGTTCTTTATTTTGTGAAGTTAATCCTTGGCTTGCTCCGGCCTGCGGGACGGTGCTATCCCTCCGTCTCGCCGCCTAGCCTTTTCTGTTTTGCCTTTTCCTCTGGCTTATGTGAGGCGCCTCCTTGATCCTCTTACACTCGCGAGACGGTGCGATACCATGTCTCGCGAGTGTCCCCTCGCAAAAATGCGAGACGATCCTCGAGATCGCCTGCGGCGAGTGCCGCCACTCGCCTTACTCTTCCCCCTTTTACCTTAGTTCATTTTTTGTTTCCTAGGACCAAGCTGAGATGTTAAGGTGTAATGTCGCTTTTAAGGAGACTTCCCATTATTCTGTCAAAGTGGATTTACTGCCCTCTCAGCTTGATGCCGATGAAGATACCTCAATCCAAACCTATCCCCCACAGGCGAGCCTTCGGACCTGCCAGCTAGATGAGAGCCTGTGCAGCGGGTCTACCTGGGCCCGAGCCGAGCTCGGGGTGCTGATAAAGATACCTAAAACAAAACCTATCCCCCACAGGAGAGCCTTCAGACCTGCCAGCTAGATGAGAGCCTGCACAGCGGGTCTACCTAGGGCCGAGCCGAGCTCGGGGTGTTGATTAAGATACCTCAAACAAAACCTATCCCCCACAGGCGAGCCTTCGGAGCTACCAGCTAGATGAGAGCCTGCGCAGCGGGTCTACCTGGGGCCGAGCCGAGCTCGGGGTGTTGATGAAGATGCCTCAATCCAAACCTGTCCCCCACAGGCGAGCCTTCGGACATGCCAGCCAGATGAGAGCCTGCGCAGCGGGTCTACCTGGGGCCGAGCCGAGCTCGGGGTGCTGATGAAGATACATCAAACAAAACCTATCCCCCACAGGCGAGCCTTCGGACCTACCAGCTAGATAAGAGCCTGCACAGCGGGTCTACCTGGGGCCGAGCCGAGCTCGGGGTGATGATGAAGATACCTCAAACAAAACCTATCCCCCTCAGGCAAGCCTTCGGACCTGCCAGCTATATGAGAGCCTGCATAGCAGGTCTACCTGGAGCCGAGCCGAGCTCGGGGTGCTGATGAAGATACCTCAAACAAAACCTATCCCCCACAGGAGAGCCTTCGGACCTGCCAGCTAGATGAGAGCCTACGCAGATGGTCTACCTGGGGCCGAGCCGAGCTCGGGGTGTTGATGAAGATACCTCAAAAAAAACCTATCCCCCACAGGCGAGCCTTCGGACCTGCCAGCTAGATGAGAGCCTGCGCAGCGGGTCTACATGGGGCCGAGCCGAGCTCGGGGTGCTGATGAAGATGCCTCAATCCAAACTTATCCCCCACACGCGAGCCTTCGGACCTGCCAGCTAGATGAGATCCTGTGCAGCGGGTCTACCTGGGGCCGAGACGAGCTCGGGGTGCTGATGAAGATACCTCAAACAAAACCTATCCCCCACAGGCGAGCCTTCGGACCTGCCAGCTAGATGAGAGCCTGCGCAGCGGGTCTACCAGGGGCCGAGCCGAGCTCGGGGTGTTGATGAAGATGCCTCAATCTAAACCTATCCCCCACAGGCGAGCCTTCGGACCTGCCAGCTAGATGAGAGCCTGCGCATCGGGTCTACCTGGGGCCGAGCCGAGCTCGGGGTGCTGATGAAGATACCTCAAACAAAACCTATCCCCCACAGGTGAGCCTTCGGACCTTCCAGCTAGATGAGAGCCTGTGCAGCGGGTCTACCTAGGGCCGAGCCGAGCTCGGGGTGTCGATGACGTTCCCTCTTTCTATCATCGGGACTTCTTAATAAACAATAAACAAGAAATAATTCAAGAAGTATGTTATATTGACCATGCTTTGAGTACATATCTACCGCTCTCCCTTCTCATGGGTAGAAGCGTTTTAAGTCATCCCCACTCCAGGAGCGGTTCAAGGTCCTACCCTCCACATCCTAGAGGTTGTAAGCTCCTGCTTTCAACACTCTCTCTACAATATAAGGTCCCTCCCAATTTGGATTGAGCTTTCCCACCGGGGCGGACCTCCCTGCCGCATCAACCTTTTTTAGTACTAGGTCTCCTTCTGCGAATTGCTTTATCCTGATATGTTTGTCAAAGTGTTTTGCCATTCGACGCTTGATCTCTTCCTGTCTGATGGTTGCCACGTCTCGCAGCTCCTCTGCCAGGTCTAGTGAGAGGCGCAGGCCTTCTTCATTTTCCATCCTCCACGCCTCGTCCCCATCACCTGCAGCCGCAACTCGTGGGGATCGGACCTCGAACTCCACTGGTAGTACTGCCTCACATCCATGGGAAAGCTTGAAAGGAGTCTCGCCAGTGGCCGTGTTCGGGGTTATTCTCAGAGCACACAGGACCGAGGGGAGCTGCTCTACCCAATTCCCTCTCAGATTCTCCGCCTTCTTCTTTAGCAAGTTAACGATAATCTTGTTTGCCGCTTCCACCTGACCGTTGCTCCTGGGGTGGTGGACGGAGGCAAACCTGAGGTCGATGCCCAGCCGAGTGCAGAAGCTGATGAATTCTTCACTAGCAAACTGAGGACCGTTATCCGTGACGATGCCCTGAGGCAACCCGTGCCTGCAGATGATCTCTCCCCAGACAAAGTTCCTGATGACTTGGGATGTTACCTTTGCCAGCACCTTGACCTCCAGCCACTTGGAGAAGTAATCTATCATAACCAGGAGAAATCTTCTTTGTCCACTAGCTGGAGGGAAAGGCCCAACTAAATCCATCCCCCAAATGGCGAAGGGCCATGGTGTTGTAATGCTTCAGATCCTTTGAGTCGGCAAGAGCTGGAGGGGGGCGTAGAGCTGGCATTTTCGACACTTCCTCGCAAACTCTGTCGCGTCCTTCCTCAGGGTGGGCCAGAAGTACCCCTGTCTGACCACCCTTGCTTTGAACGTCCTCCCTCCGGAATGACTACCACATTCCCCGGAGTGCACCTCCTCCAAAATGTGTCTGGTCTCCTCCTCCGTCACGCACCGAGCTAGGAGACCCGAAAGCATCCTCCGGTGTAATCCTCCTTCATGCATGAGATAATGAGCCGCCTTATGGCGGAAGTTTCTTGCCTCCTTGACCCCCTAAGGGAGGGTTCCTGTTAGAAAGAAGGTAACGAAAAGATCTACCCATGAGGGTCGCCGATCCACCTCCATTAGCTCCCCCTCTTCGATCACTGGATGGAATAAATCAGTCAGGGCACCCCCTTCCCAAGGTCCGAACTTATCCAATTGATCGGCAGCAGCGTTCTCTTCTCTGGGGATGTGCTGGATGGAGAACGTCCGGAACCCCCTGATGATTATCCTCACCCTGGACAAATATTTCACAAGGGTGGGTTCCCGAGCCTCGAATTCTCCACGTATCTGAGATGCCACCACCAATGAATCTGTGAAAACCACAACGTCCTTAATCTCGAGCTCCTTAGCCAAGCGAAGGCTGGCTATCACTACCTCGTACTCTGCTTGGTTGTTGGTTGTGGGGAAATGCAAGGCGACCGCTTGTTTTATGGTTACCCCCTGAGGACTTGTTAGTACCACCCCTGCTCAAAGGGAGTGCTTTCCCGAGGCCCTGTCGACCATTATCTTCCATGCTTCCGGTGGCCGTGGCTCCTCGGCCCCGACCTCCACGACGTAGTCTGCCAAGAAATCGGCCACCACCTGTGCCTTAATGGAGATCCTTAGTACGAACGAAATGTTGAATTCACTCAACTCGATAGACCACTTGGCCAGCCTACCCGAGTGCTCTACTCCTTCAAAAATCTTTCGGAGAGGATGGTCCGTCACCACCCTAATCGAATGTACTTGGAAATATGGCCGGAGCTTCCTGGCTGAAACAATCAAGGTGTATGCCATCTTTTCTAGGATAGGGTAACGAAGCTCCGCCTTCCTTAGGATCCTGCTAACATAATAAATTTGCAGCTGCTTTTTTCCCTCTTCTCTGACTAGGACGGAGCTCACCGCCTCTGCTCCCACTCCTAGGTACAAGGTCAGATCTTCTCCCTCTTTTGGGCTTTGAAGCAGAGGAGCCAGGGAGAGTTGCTCCTTCAGCTTTTGAAAAGCTTCTTCGCACTCCGCGCTCCATTCAAATATCTGATTCCCTAGTAGCACTTTAAAGAAAGGTGAGCACTTCTCCCCTGACCTGGAGAGGAATCTGCTAAGGCCGGCCAGCTATCCTGTCAAGCGCTGCACCTCCTTAGCATTTCGCGGTGATTCTAGCTCCAGAATGGCTTTTACTTTATCAGGATTAGGTTCTACCCCTGCCGAGGTCAGAAGGTGCCCAAGGAATTTCCCACGACTTTCCCCGAAAACACATTTTAAGGGGTTCAAACTCATTTTGAACTTCCTCAAGGTGGCGAACGTCTCCTCCAGATCCTGGAGATGCGAGTTCACTCCCTTGCTCTTTACCATGAGATCATCAACATAGACTTCTAGGTTCCGACCCCTCTGGCACTGGAAAACTCGATCCATCATCCATTGGTATGTCGCTCCCGCATTTTTAACCCAAAGGGCATCATGTTATAACTAAAGCACCCTTCCCTTGTGATGAAGGAGACGTTCTTGACGTCAGGAGGGTGCATCCGGATCTGATGGTAACCTGAAAAAGCATCCAGAAAACTCATAATAGAAAAACCGACGGCTGAATCAACCAGCGCGTCGATTCGAGGTAGGGGGTAGCAATTCTTAGGGCATGATTTATTTAATAAAGAAAAGTTGACACACATTCTCCATTTTCCACCCCCCTTCTTCACCATTACTACATTGGTGATCCAGCCCGGATACTGGATCTCTGAGATGAAGCCCGCCTCCAGGAGCTTCTTGACCTCCTCGTGAATGGGCTCCTCCAGCTTGGTGGCGATGGCTCTCATCTTTTGACGTGTGGGGCGCGTCTGGGGGTCCAGATTCTGGCGGTGGCAGGCTACGTCCGCATCGATGCCCGGCATGTCTGCCGCGCTCAAAGCGAAGACGTCGACGTTGCTTTGAATGCAGGCCCGCATCCGCTCCTGGTCTTCGGGGCTCAAGCCCCCGCTGATCCGCACCCTTTGTACCTGCCCCTGGCTGGTGTGGACCTCCATCTCCACCACTTCCTCGGCCACCTCCAGCCGCGACTGCTCCCAGTCGTCCCTTGCTTCTTCTTTCTGCTCCGGCTCTTCCTCCCCTCCTGCTCCCTCAACACCCGTCACCTCGTCCTGCTGCATCTCAATTTCCATGCCTCTTCGGGCTTCCTCCTCAGCCCCTTCTCCTTCCACTTCCTCCTGCCTTCCCTTCTGTGGCTCCCACTCCCTGCTCCTCCGGACCTCCTGCACACCTCCTCTCTGTTCCGCCTCAATCTCCAAGGCCCCCTCCGGGCTCTCTTGATGCTGCTCGACCTCTACACCCCCCTGGGCCTCCTGCGCACCTCCTCCTTGTTGCCCCTCAGTCTCCTCTCCCCCGACTTCCTTTTCGGCTCCTTCTCTCGCTTCCTCTGGGCTCACCTCCTTTTCCCCAACAGCTTCTTCACGCGCTGCTATCTCTTTTTCCAACCGATCTGCTTCTGCCATCCAAGATATGGTGTTGACCGCTGTGACGTAGCACTGTCTTGCCACTTTTGGATCCCCCCTGACCATGACCTGCACCACTCCATTGTTAAACTTGAGACATTGATGGAAAGAGCAGGGGATGCAGCGAAAGGCGCTGATGAGGGGACGCCCAAAGATGGCGCTGTAGCTGCTCGGGGCATCTACAATCACGAACCGGTAGTTTTGTGACTGTTAAAGTTGGAGACCGGGCGGTCTGTCTTGGCGAGTTGGAGACCGCGCGGTCTGGCGGCTTGACTCGTCGGCTTGTTAACCGGGCGGTCTAGCGATCTTCACCGGCGACCTATCTGCTTCTCCTATGGTTAGCCGTGCGGTTAGCCCTTCTGTCTAACCGCGCGGCTTGTGCGGTTTACCTTGTACAGTCCGCTTAACTTGTATTTTTTAGTCCCACATCTCTTATTTGTACTCTCTCTTCTCTCCTCCATTCTATATAAGGGAGGGCATACCTTTGTAATAGATCAATTTTGGATAATAAAATTTCGATTATTCTAAAGTTATTCTGCTTGTTCTCTCTTTTGCTGCTTTCTAACATGGTATCAGAGGACTCGATCTACTCCTCCTGATTCTGTGTCTTACTGTCTGCCCGGCTTGTAGTGCCGGTTTGCCTTCTTCTGTTCGCACGGCCTGTCCTCTAGCCGTTCGACCTCTTCCCCTCTGTTTGTGTCTGCAGCTAGGTCGTGGCCCTTCTGGCCGCTGGATTTATTCCCTTGAGACCGCTGCCGCCCTTCTTTCTCTGCGCGGGTTGTTTCCTACCCGCTGCCTCCTATTGCAGCGACCTGTTTTTGTCCCTGCTCCTGTTCGTGCGGCTTGTCCTCTAGCCGCTCGACTTCTTCCCTCTGCTTGCGTCTGCGGTTTGGTCGTGGCTTTTCTGGCCGCTGGTTTCTACCCTCGAGACCGCTGCAGCTTTTCTTCCTATCCGTGCGGGTTGTATCCTAACCGCCCGGCTTCCCCTGTTTCCAGCTGCGATGGCTAATTCTGATGCCTCTACTGCCACCACCTCTGTTGCCAATCCGGCACCTCCTCTTCCCCCTACTCCTTCCGGGAACCTTGGGACCGTTTCCAAACTTGTTGGCTCCAACTACCCGGACTGGAGCGTCTCTTTCACCTTTCTTCTTCGCTCACAACGCAAACGCCACCACCTCGTTGATGACCCACCTCCTATCACTTCCCCTCTCTTTGATGACTGGGATGCCAGTGACGCGCTTGTGCGTACTTGGCTTGCGAACAGTCTTTCTGATGAGTGCCTTCCCGTCATACGTCATGATGAGACCGTCAAGGCCGCTTGGCTTCATCTTGCCGCTTTGTACTCCAAAGGGGCTCAGACTTCCCGCATCTATACGTTGTATGCGGACCTCTTTGCCCGTCCCACCTTGTCTCCTGCTGCTGCCTACCAACAGGTCCAGGCTCTTGGGGCTGAGATTCTTCAGAATCGCCCCTTTTCTGCGGATTTGGCTCAACAACACAAGCACTTCCAGGAGCTTCTGGTTGTGTGTTATCTGCTCCGGCTTCCCGATACTTATGACATGATCCGCCAGCAAATTCTGGGTGAGGCTGACTCTCCCACTTTAGATGCCACCGCTGCCCGCATCGCTGCTGTTACCTCTCTCCTTCAGCGCCCGCTATTGCCCGCTCCTTCTCCCCCACCGGACCACTATTCTCATCACGCTCAGCGCAGTGGCTCTGGTAGTCGCGGTCATCAGACCGGCGGCCGTGCTTCTTCCGCTACATCTGTTCTCATTGTGGCCGCACCGGCCATACTTTCGAACGATGCTGGACAAAGCATCCTCATCTTCGCCCCTCCGGTGACTCTTCCAAGCCATCTGCCTCTGTTGTGACTTCTTCAGGTAGTGCCCACGTGGTGACTCAAGGTAAATGGCTTATCGACTCTGGTGCCACTAATCACATGACGGGCAACCCTCAGTGCTTCTCCTTGCTCGAACATCATGATCGGTTGCCCCCGGTCCTAGTTGCGGATGGTTCTCCCTCCCCGGTTCATGGCACGGGCGTGGTTCATGTTACTCCCTCACTAAGCCTAGCGGACACTCTCTATGTGCCCAAGTTTCCGTGCAATCTGTTGTCTGTTACCTCTTTATGTAAACAGCTTCAGTGTTCTGTGACATTTACACCCACTTCTTGTTCTTTTCAGGATCCGAGCTCCCACCGGACGATTGCTACTGGGACTGAGAGCGGCGGCCTCTACTTCCTCGACAATGTTTCCGCCTTATCTGCCTTCTCCTCTTCCTGTACGGATCTTCTGCAGTGGCATCTCCGTCTCGGTCATCCTCCTCCCCGTATACTACATCAGCTTCTGCCGCACCTCCTTCCATCCAGTACTCTCTCTCCAATGCGACGCCTGTCAACTCGGCAAGCATCACCGTTCCTCCTTCCCGCCGAAGCTCGGACGGGGCTCTACTCGCCCTTTTGATCTTGTTCACTCTGATATCTGGGACCTGCTCCTACCCTCACCGTTGGTCGGGGTAGTTCTTATTTTGTAACCTTTATAGATGATTTCTCTCGTTGTACTTGGGTGTATCTCCTCAGAGATCGCTCTGAACTTTTAGATGTATGGATTTCCTTTTATCAGTTGATTAAAAATCAGTTCAATCTTTGTATTAAAACTCTTCGTTCTGATAATGCTAAGGAATATCTCAGTCATGCTTTTACTTCTTTTTGTGTACAACATGGCATTATTCATCAGACTAGCTGTGTTTACACCTCCCAACAAAATGGGGTGGCGGAACGCAAAAACCGTCACCTCCTCGATGTGGCCCGCACTTTAATGACCCAGATGCATGTCCCTCGTTCGTATTGGGGCTATGCCGTTCTCCTTGCCTGCTACCTCATCAATCGTCTTCCCTCCACCCTTCTCCGCGGGAAAACGCCCTTCTCCATTCTCTATCCGGACAAGGAGCCCTTTCCTCTCCCTCTCCGTATCTTTGGCTGCACTGCCTTTGTCCATACGCCATCTGCCACCCGTGATAAGCTTTCCCCCCGCTCCACCAAATGTGTCTTTCTGGGGTACTCCACCACTCAGAAAGGCTATTGTTGCTTTAACCCTGTTCTTCGTCAGCAGTTCGTCTCTGCTGACGTTACCTTCTTCGAGAATGCCTCCTACTTCTCCGCTCCCTCCTCCTCTCCTTCCCCACCTTCTGACTCTCCTACTATTCCCTTCGTTCCCTTATCTCCTACCCGCGATACCCCCTCCTCCTCCCTCTCCGTCTCCTCCTCTCGCTCCTCCTCTCTCCCCCCCGTCTCCACCTCCACCTCCATCTCCACCCTCTACGCCGCCGTCGCTCTCTTCTCTCGGGCCAGCTCTCTCTGCCACGGACGCTCCGGATCCCGAGGGGGCTGCCGACCTGGATCTCCCTGTGGCGCTTCGCAAAGGGGTGCGGACATGTACCCTTCACCCCTGGCTGCTGTTGTTTCCTATGATCGTCTCACACCTTCTCGCAGGGCCTTTGCGCTGGCTATCTCTGCTACTGCCACGCCTCGTTCCTATCAGGAAGCCCTTGCGATTCCCCATTGGAAGCTGGCCATGGATGAGGAAATGGCGACTCTCACGGAGCGGGGGACATGGACTCTTGTTCCCCCTCCCTTTGGTACTGATGTTGTTGGCTGTCGCTGGGTCTTTGTGGTCAAATTTGGCCCCGACGGTACGGTGGATCGCTATAAGGCTCGCCTTGTTGCTAAGGGCTTTACTCAGACTTATGGGGTTGATTACTTTGACACCTTCTCCCCCGTGGCTCGTCTCAGCACTATCCGGGTCCTTCTCTCTGTGGCCGTCAATCGCGATTGGCCGATCTCTCAGCTGGATGTCAAGAATGCCTTCCTTTATGGTGACCTTCACGAGGCCGTTTACATGGAGCAACCTCCTGGGTATGTTGCTCAGGGGGAGACACGGGTATGCCGGTTGCAGAAGGCAATTTATGGCCTCAAGCAGAGTCCTCGAGCTTGGTTTGACAAGTTCAGCGGCATTGTGGCAGCTGTTGGTTTTGTGCGAAGCTCTGCTGATCACTCTCTCTTTATTCGTAAAACTCCTTCTGGGCTGGTGGTTCTGGCTGTGTATGTCGATGATATTCTTCTCACCGGCGATGACCAGGAAGGGGTAGCCCTGACAAAGCGACATCTTCGCCAACATCTCATCACTAAAGATATGGGCTCTCCAAAGTACTTCCTGGGGATCGAAATTGCTCGGAAGCCCGACTCCTTAGTTCTCTCTCAGCGCAAGTATGCCCTTGATCTTCTAAAAGAGGCAGGATTGACTGGAGCAAAACCTGCCCGATGCCCCATGGCCACTGGGGAGGACAAAACCTGGACAGATGATTCGCCTCCTCTTTCAGATAGTTCGCGGTACAGGCGTCTGGTTGGTAAGCTCATATACCTCACAGTGACCAGACCCGACATTTCCTATGCTGTAGGTAAGGTGAGTCAGTTCATGCAAGCGCCTAGGGAGTGTCATCTACAGTCCGCCTTGCGGATCTTGGAGTATGTCAAAGCAGCGCCTGGGAAAGGACTACTTTTTCAAAAGAATGGTCATCTGAGGATTGAAGCCTACTCAGATGCAAGTTATGCTGATGACAAAGGGGATCGCAAGTCAACCTCAGGATTTTGCACATTTGTTGGGGGAAATCTGGTGAGCTGGAAGAGCAAGAAGCAGTCTGTTGTCTCCAGGTCCAGTGTAGAAGCTGAGTATCGCAGTATGGCGTCAACCACTTGTGAATTAAAGTGGCTGCGGGCTCTCATGCTAGACTTAGGAGAGGTGTACAACCATCTCTACCTATGTTCTGTGATAACAAGGCCGCCATATACATCTCCAAAAATCCGGTATTCCATGAAAGAAACCAAGCACATTGAGGTCGACTGCCATTTCATTCGTGAAGAGATTTTAAAAGAACAGATTTGCACTCCTTTTGTCACGTCTGATAAAGAGCTGGCTGACATCTTCACCAAGCCAATTTCCGCCTCGTTTCTGCATGTTTGTGACAAGCTGGGCATGGTTGATATATATGCTCCAGCTTGAGGGGGAGTGTTAAGTTGGAGACCGGGCGGTCTGTCTTGGCGAGTTGGAGACCGCGCGGTCTGGCGGCTTGACTCGTCGGCTTGTTAACCGGGCGGTCTAGCGATCTTCACCGGCGACCTATCTGCTTCTCCTATGGTTAGCCGTGCGGTTAGCCCTTCTGCCTAACCGCGCGGCTTGTGCGGTTTACCTTGTACAGTCCGCTTAACTTGTATTTTTTAGTCCCACATCTCTTATTTGTACTCTCTCTTCTCTCCTCCATTCTATATAAGGGAGGGCATACCTTTGTAATAGATCAATTTTGGATAATAAAATTTCGATTATTCTAAAGTTATTCTGCTTGTTCTCTCTTTTGCTGCTTTCTAACAGTGACACGCCCCCAACCTCACGTGCAGCCCTACTCCCCATTCCACTTCTTTTCTCTCCCCGGAGAATCCGAACAACGGTCCATCCGAGGCCAAGATCCTTTTGGCTTCCACCTGCATCTCATCGAAGGCCCTCTTGAAAATCACATTCACGGAGCTCCCATTATCCACCAGGATCTTGGAGACAGTAAAGTTTTCCACCGCTGTCTGGATTACCAAGGCGTCGCAGAACGGATCCTCATTGATGTAGGCTAGGCCTTTGGGATCCTACACGGAGGGCGTGACTACAGCCTTGGCAATGTTATCGCTCCCTAACCGGCACACAAACGCAACGCAGCGACCACAATGATTGTTTTTTATCGTTCGTACTAACATACGGATAGACGATCCGCAAATGGAACGGAGAATGGCTATAGGCCAAAATCCTTTCCGGCTAAATGGAATAATATTAATTCCGATCGAGCTTTGGAGTTATACCAAAATAGATCCACCAAAAAAAATTCACGATTCGAAAAAATGGTAGGATCTATCCCAACAAAACAAAAGCGAGGAGCGCCAATCCTCTCGCGAGATCTTTTCGGAAAACCAACTGAAAATCTCAAATCTATTTTTAGGAACACCGCGAAAATTTAGCAATTCGAGAAATCACGCAAAATTCGTCCACCACAAGAATTAATCAAAGAAGAGAATCTCTTAGGTAGGAATTTCGTTACCCCACTCGAAAACGTAGATCCGAGATGTTGGATCCACCAAGTACGATCGCTCTTCCCTTTTGGAATCCACGAGAAACGCGCCACGGATGAATATCTTGTTCGCCTCCTTCTCTTCTCGCCGTGGTTGATTACCCCAACCTTGATTGTTCCTTGCACGAGATCTTCCTCCTCCAAGGTTGGCCGACCACCTTTGAAAGAAAAAGGATGGACACGTAGATGAGAGGATGTAGTTGGAAGAGGGATGAGGGAGGGAATGAGAATAAGAAGAGAGAGAGAAGGGGGGGTGCGGCCAAGAAGAAGAAAGAGGAAGAGGATGGGGGGCCGGCGGCTAGAAGAGAGGGAGGGGAGATAGAAAATTTAGGGTTGGAGGAATTTTTCAATTGATTTCAATATTAGCCTTCATAACAAATGATAATGTGGCCTTTTATAAGGCTTACAACCATGTGGCTATTAGCAGCCCAAAATAAAAATGTTGCAGAAAATGAAATGACAAAATAACATAGTGTCAAATACCACATATAACCAGATAAAGGCAGACCAAATAATAAAATAAATTCAAAGCTTATTTTTGTTGCGTGGGCGAAGATTGTAGCCGTGCCCGCTACGGCGCCGCAAGTCTCTTGATGGTGGAGCATCGTCGTCATCTTCTGTCACGGTCACACCGCCATGGTCGTCGTCTTCATCACCCAATTGGCCGTCGTGGTGGCCGTCGCCATCAATCGTAACACCGCCATGGTCGTCGTCTTCATAACCCAATAGGTCGTCGTGGTGGCCGTCGCCATAAACCCTAAATCCGGTTGTTCGGCTCTCGGGCCGCCCGGTGATTCTATCCTTGGTGCCCCTGGCCTCGGGGTTCCTCCCTCCTTCTCTCTTCTCTCTGTTCCCTGTGCTCCTTTTGCTTCCCCACTCCTGGTTCCTTTGCATCGTCCTCCGCCAACCTAGCTAACCTCCTTGCAAACGCCGGATTGGCCCTCTCAAAATCCGTCTCCTTTGCCGCCCTCTCCATAAGCTCCTCAAAAGAGAGGGGGGCACCCTTTTCAACTCCATGCTAAAGAAGCCTGGCCTCAGTCCCAGGGTGAATGCAAGCATCAGCGTATACCCAGGGACCTCCTAGACCTGGAGGATCTCCTCCTGAAACCGATCCACGTAGTGTCCCAACGTTTCATCCTGGCTCTGCCTTACCGAGAACAAGCACTCCACCTCCTTCTTACGCTTCTTCGATGTTGAAAACCTCAATAAGAAACCCCTCCGCAGATCCTCGAAACAATAGATCGATCTTGCCGGTAACTGATGGAACTAGTCTCGCGCCTTCTCCTTCAAGGTGATGGAAAACAGTCGACACTTAAACGCATCCGTCATCTGTCTTATCGAAACCACATCTTCAAACCACTGCACATGTTGTACAGGATCATCCTTCCCCGAGTAATAGGACATGTCGGGCTCCCGGAACCCTTCTGGCACCGGAGCCGTGATGACGAGTTCACTGAACAAGCTCTCACCGACTGCTTGCCGAGATGGCACGTCTCGCGGCCTCGGCTGGCTGGCCTGATCTGCGAGACCGTGCCCAGGGAAGAGCTCTCGCACAGCTGCCTCCTTCTCGCTGTCTTCTGCAGGGATCTCCTTCCCAGGAAGCTGGCCTGGGAAGCGTTCTCGCGCCGCCACGTCCCTCTCGCCAGCCTCCGCGGGGACCTCCTTCCCCGGGCGCTGACCAGGGGCGTTCTCGCCTAAGAGCGGGACCACCTCGATCGGGACCTGAGGCATCGCCCACTCGTTCCTTGCCGAGAAGGACAAGCTTATGGTTTGCATGACCTCTCGCCTGAAGTCCTCAAGCATTTTCCTCGCCGTCTCTTCTACCTGGGAGGGGGAACCTCTAGAACCAGATCCTTCTCCTTCACCTCCTTCCATAGGACCAAACTCAAACTTTTCTTGAACCAGCTACTTCCACGCTCACCGCACCAGAACTGTTGAAGCCAAAATTTGACTTCGACAAATGTTCGCAAAATAGGGGCGTAGCCGGCACCTACTTGGCCTAAGCTCCGACCTCCGACTGGTCGTGAAGGACTAAGAAAAACTGGCCCAAAGCCGTAGCAGGGAGGTCCCACCGCTTACACGGAAGGTCACAGAGAGCTTCCCCTCCAAATCCAAAAGCTGGGCTTGGAGTTCCTCAGAAGACAGTGCCGATGATTCCCCTTGGGAGTCCAAAAGTCCCCTTCTGAAGAACCCCTATGGGCTTATTTATAGATTTCGAAATCTAAACTGCCAATAACAAAATTGCACCGGTTTGAAATTACCGGGGTACCCTTGGCTGGGTCTGCCAACAGCCAAACTCCGCTGTTCTGAGGAGCTATATGCAGTCCACTAAGGGTAAGAGGGTAAAAATACCCGGGGTAGAAGAGTAAAAACCCATGTTTGACAAGGAAAAATAAAAAAGGCCTCTTCTCGCCCTGGTGAGTGGAAAAGCACCCGCTGGTGAGAAGGACCCTCACTACCCGTCTCGCCGGCGCCTCTCGCCCTTTGCTGCGAGATCCTCTCGCTGCTGGAGGCTCTCTCGCCCATGGAGGCCCTCTCGCCTCTTGAGGACTTCTCGCCCCTGGGTGGGGTATCTTGCCCATGTGGAGAGTCAATCATCTCGCCGTTTGCGAGTGGGCCCCCCTGGTCCCATTTGCCCACCTCGACCTATTTGCTTCTTGAGGGCTCTTCGCGAGCCCGAGGTTGTACAACCGGAGCATGGGCAAGCATTTCCACTGATCCTTTCTCAATTCCATTGAGGTTGGTTGTAGAAGTTGCAGAGGAGCCAAAGCTCCGTGGCCGGAAATGTTGAGGAGGCAAAGCACAAGCATTCAAGCCGCAAACCAGGTCCTCCTCTACTCCTTCTTCGTAGGATAGATCTTAGGATTCATTAGAGATGAGAATCGGTCTCAATTGAGCACGATCCAGACGAACTTTTACACTAGTTTTTCCGCAAAAATGAAGTGTCGGGTTCACCGGAATCTGCCATCTCCGGCAGCCAAACCACCTCCGGCTGATAGCCCTCACCTCAACGGAGGTGGTGGTGGCGGTGGTTGGCCGTGGAGGTGGCCTAAGGGCCGGCAATTACGCTTGGAGTTTGCTCCAGGTCGGGTTTATCAAGTCTGTTTGCTGGAGGAACAAGAAAGCCAGGACCCGCCCGATCTGCTTTAAGATCTGTGCAAGATCTATTATATTAAATTTAAATTTATGTATTTTCTATCACATAAAATCACATGCATTGGAATTTAAATTAAAAATACCTAGAGGCCTATTTAGAAAAAGTGGTCAATATGAAACTTGTAGCCATATGAGTCTAGTTTATTTTAAAATTAATCTGAACTAATTTGGAGTTCAGGTCAGACCACAACACTCAAATGATGCAGTCTATACCAAGGCTTGATGAGAGATATTTTATGTTACCCCCATCAATCATTACCTCCAAATGACTTGAAATTTGGAGCATGAGCCATTCATACCTAGGTTTATAACATATCCAAATATGGGAATTTTTTTGAAAACATTTCCTAAAGTTTTTGTAGAAATTTAATAATCCATGTATGCATTATTGAAGGGGTCTAATTACCTCTATAAAACAAATGGTAAACCTCTAATACCAATATAAAGATACTTAGGCAATTGATAAACCTTTGATACCAATTGAAAGTCAAGGGGATAGATCTAATTAGCTCTAGAGGGGGGGGGGGCTTGAATAGAGCTACAAAAATGTTTTACAGATTTATATGATTTAGCTGTAAAATAGGTGATAACAAATATTATGTAAAGATATTAAAGCTAAACAATCATAGTACAGTACAAGAAGAAAAGGGGCAAGCAGACAACACAAGAAATTTTATAGTGGTTCCCCAAACTGGGTACATCCACTCATCTACGACCCTGATAGGAATCCACTAGCAGGTTTTGATCAGGTGACTGCCACCACAAGATCTACTTGCAGGGAGATCTCACAACCCTTCAGGCTTTTGATCAGGAGCCCAAAAACCAACAATAAACTTTTGAAGGGAGTTAATAAACTCTTTATACCGTGAAAGAAAAATTGACGACGTCTTCTCTTTTTCTCTAAACAACAGAAAAGACAAAAGTGGATCTTTGTTACCAAAGCACCCCCGGAGATGTAGAGTAGTTCAGGAAAGAAGGAAGCTTTACTTCAGGGTGTAGGTCTTCAGATTGATGTTGATCTCCATCAAGCTTTTTTGACTAATTGTATTCGATGTCTCTTGAAAGCTTGGAGAAGATTTACAGCTGATGAAGACAGAATGAATTTGCAGACTCCTGAAACTTTCTGTGTCTGCCCGTATGACTTAGTAGATTCTTTAACTTCTCATTTTTCTATCTTGTGTCATTGATAGCAAATCATTCTTCTCTATATATCTTCTGAATTTGAATTTTACTCCTTGATTGACTGCTGAATTCTTAGAACTTGGACAAACGGCTAGAAGGGCATTAATTTGTTTCATCAATTGTCCCAGTTATTAGGCCGAATTTTTACTCTGTGAAATCCAGTAATTAATGTTGCCAATGAACGACTATATTCATAAGAATATATGCATTTAATTACTCAGAGCAATATAGGCAATAATATATTAAATCAGCCTTGGTCAATCTGGAAATGAATTGCAGAGAAGAAATGCTGAACTGACCGATTTCGTCGACCTTAGAACAAACTTCGTGGACCTGAACTCAAAATTCATCGAGCTGAGAAATCTTCTTCGTCGACCTCAGCACAGTGAACTTCAATCTTGAAATATCTTGCTAATTCTGAGTTCCAAGTTCGTCGATTAGAGAATCTATCTTGAGGGTAGAAATCATCGACCTGAGATTGAATATCGTCGAGCTCAACTCAGAGAAAGAACTCTGAGTTTGTCGATCCGAGATCGACGATCGTCGAGCTGAGTTCAAAGAACTTCGAACTAATACTTTGAAATCTGAATTCTTCTAAGTCTGAGTTTCCTGAAGTCTATTGCAGGCTAGTCCATGAATCTTCATTCTAAAGTCTAGCCTAAACTATAGGACTAACAAACTTGACCCTGGCTATACAAGGTGGGTCAAAACATCCTAATAGTGAACCTTAGCCCAAATCCAAACTACGGATCCAGCACTCTAGACCCACCAAAGGTTTGGATGTCTGTCTCTTAGGGCCATGACATGACTATGATAAAAATCTCATCCCAATTGGGTTTGATTTGAATATGTTTTGGTCAGACCAAAGTATGACCCTTAAGGGGTTAATTGGGGCAAGAGTGAGCTTGGGGCATGGAGGGGCCAATTCTCACCCAAAGGGGTTGGGACTTTAACCAATGCCCTAAGATTAGTTTAAACACCCTCACATGGAGTTCAGGGTGGATTAGGGTGGATTTGCCCTAGGACCCTAGTTCAAACCCTAAGGTTGAACTTTCGGTGTTTGTGAAGGACATGGTGTGATATGTTCATTTTTGTACTTGGGGTTTAGTCCATGTAATTCTAGGATGGTAAATAGCCCTTGGAAGGAATTTGGTGACATTTAAACTTAGGCACATAACTTAAACCAATTAGGGATAGTTTAGGCCTATAACCTTTATGAAAATATTGAAGGGTTATATGAACTTGGATATTCATGAGATTTTTATAGGGGTGATTTTATTATGATATTAACCTCTGAAATTTATTATAGGATGTTTAGAAAGACATTAGCTCATACTTGTAGTTATAACCTTTATGTTGCCCCTATGGATGATTTTAATAAACTCATGGTTAAACTAACTTATAATGTTATGAAACTTAGTCATTGCTGATTTATGATCATATTAATGCCCTGGTAATTTTTGTGTAAGTGTTGGATAATATTTTGAGGCACTTCTCTCTTTAATTTTATTTATTGTATTTATCTTGAATTAAATATTTGCGTGCTGATACTTTTATGAAAGTTTGTGAAACTTATTATTCTCTATTATTTTGACCTCATATAGTGGTCATAGTTTTTGGGTGGCCATAACTTAAGAAATCTAGTACTTCATGTTCAAAATTACTCATGGCCTAGCTTTTGGGAAAATTTAATAAATGCCAAATTAACTAGGAAAATTATAAGTTTCTATATTTATGCTAAATGTGTCTTGATAGACCCACAATAATTATCTTAGGGCCTTTGGATGAAAATTTGGAGTACCTCCTGTCATGTAAATCATAAAGCTTAGATTGGTCTACATATAGTAAAACTGCGAAATTGTGATAACATGTGGAATGGACATAGGGAGATGGGATTAATAGTTTACTGACTTTGGTCAAGTGAAAATGAGTTCATCATTAGGAGTCATTATGTGGAAGTATCGAGTTGACAAGTGTTAAACAACGCTCGGGATCGACGAAACATCGTCCTTCCTGTAGGGAGAAATATAGTCAAATATGTTAGGGTTAGATTAAGTATAACTTCAAGTGGTGTTGTCTATGGGTAGATACTAATAATAATAAGTAACTTGCGAAATGTATCTTTGGGATTCATCCCATCGTAGTTGCTAGTGCCCTCAAGAGCCCTTCAACGAGAATGCCTTGGGAAGTCCAAGGTTAACGTAAGCTGTAAGACTAAAATGAATACAAGAGTAATTAGCAATATATTAGGTCTTCACTTTCACTTACCCCGGTGATACTGGAGGTTAGTTTGGTTTAGACACCCGAGTGGTAGGTTTGGTGGTTGTTGGAATGGGCAAGTTATCCCGGCGAGCCGAGGGCTCGGAAGGTAGTTGTAACAGACAGGTTAGTCCGGGGAGCTTTGGCTCGGTGGAAAATACATTGATGTTGCATGTGCATAAATTATAAGGTGGTTGGTCTTCGGTATTGGTGATTCATTGCACTGACACCAATACGTTGACTCAGCGAGTGTGGTTTAGCACTTACCCAAATAAAGCCTGGTGCGCCAGCCGACAAGAGTACGCAGGAGCTATGCTTAGTGAACCAGCATTGAGTCGTACAATAGGTCTGACTGGTAGCATTGATGCCGATTTAGACCTGCGTGAGGCCCAACCCACTGCTTTTGTTTGCCACTACGGAGGTATCCTGGGAGGTTACGCTCCTGAAAGGGGATACTGAGGTCTGTGTGCACAGAGTTGGGTGTGTGTGTTGCACTTGCATGTTCATACTGTAGCATACTTGCATGACATAACATAACCATTGCATATAATCCTTGACTATAACACCCCCCATCTGTCACATGGGATATAACAGAAGGTCCAGCCGGGGCCACACGCCATATAGCACGGACAGCTAGTGGAGTTATGTATTAATACCAAATTATTGCCAAAGGAAACACGCATCCTAACTCAGATCATTCTAGCAGAAGTTTTTTAAAATAGTTATAAGAACCCAAAT
This sequence comes from Platanthera guangdongensis, assembly GCA_039583875.1. NCBI lineage: Eukaryota > Viridiplantae > Streptophyta > Magnoliopsida > Asparagales > Orchidaceae > Platanthera > Platanthera guangdongensis. The sequence goes on along the minus strand of CM077148.1, from coordinate 114,725,601 downwards.
GCTAAAGAATGAATGTCCACTAAAACCCAAAGTTGGAATGTTAGTACAAATACACCAAAACTTTGGCCTTATGGCCTTACAAGAGTCTACTTAATCAATAAACATCTTCCATACATCGGCACGCAGGCAAGTCACACATGAGCAAAAAAAGTAAACATTCGCTTTGGCCTTCAAGGGCTGGCTCAACAATAAGGGCTTCAGCCCGCTACTTGCCACTAGGCTCCGCAACACCTGCAATCAACATTCCACCACAGCGGTGGCAAAAAAAAGCAACGATCAGCTAAAGCTGAACAAATTATAACTACTACTCCCCTTAATTGGGGAAGCAGTGCTCCTTCACTGCATTTCATTACTATAATCAAACATAATAGTGAACGGACAATTTAAGCACACTTCTCCACAGGCGTAGGCATGCACGGCCACACACCCCATGCTCTCAGGGCACAATCTCGGTGAACTCGGTCCACCACCTCCCCCAGGACGGCAACATCGTGAGCATTATAGTATTTCCAGTCCAATCCTAAGACCCGCCCTCTATGCCATCGGTAGGTTTCTTAAACCAAACCACATAGAGCAGGCACAGTTCCACTCAACCCGTTTCTCACATCACCATGTCAATTTAAGTCATCGTCGCGGGTCAAGCATCCCTGAATCACGAGTATCGATCACACAATATTACATAACCCAGTTATGTATACGTTGGCTCGCAGGCCACCAAGATGGCAGAACCATGCATCTACCCAGGTTTTCGGGTGCACCTTTGGGTTAGTCCCCAAGGATCCCTGTTGCAATCTACCACGTAGAATAACCCGAAAAACAAATGGCACGGAGTCTTCTCCAGCAATACAAGCATCATGAAAACATCACCGATCCAGACTAACATGTCTGGATAGGCTTCACACACCATGCCTATGTCCATACTTTGATTCCGAACTCTAAATGCAAAACTACGGGGATAAACCATATCTACTCAGAGGAATACCTCACACTCACTGCCCAGTCATAGGATAGGGTTTCCTATGCAAAAAGGAAGAGGAATTCACATGTCAAAGAAGACAATCGTTACCCTAGAGGTTTGCTTTGGTGCCATTGAAAACTAGCCTGATGAAAAGCACCGCAACGGCCTCGCCTCGACGGATCTAGACGCAGCTCTCGATTTGGGGCTCCGAAGCTCCGTCGGCGGCCGGGTTCCTCCTTCTCCTTCTTCCTTGCTCTCCCATCTCTCTAACTCTTTAGAAAGAGAAAGGCCTAAGAGAAATGAGGGTTTAACCCTCAGTTTTCGGCTTTATATCAGCAGGGAGAGTTCTGGACCGTTGGATACTATTTGAAGGAAATGAACGACCATAAATCACCCTGAAAATCACTTTCTTAGGCAGAACACGGCTTGTGACATGCCCGTGTCACAGTCCGTGTCTCATGATCTGAATGCGATCTTCCAACACAGAGCAGGACATGGGATCAGACACGCCCGTGTTATTGCTTGACATGCCTGTGTCAGCTTCTGACATGCCCGTGACACAGGGAGTGTTCCTCAAGTGACACAGGAAACCGTCGCATCCCGATCAGGACACTGCCATGTGATATGCCCGTGTCACAGACTGTGTGCCAAACACGGCTTCGGACAAGCCCATGTCTCAGCCCGTGTTCAACCATCAACACAGGCAGGTCAAACGCAGAGAAGGATATGGCCTTGGACACGCCCGTGTCCCAGGCCATATGCCCGACCTGGATTGACTCCGAGGATTGTCAAATGCATTTCGTCGACCTCACAAAAATTCGTCGAACTCATAGCATGACAAGGCCCTGGACATGGCCCGTATCACAGTCCATGTGCCTCACTCGACACCTCTTTGCCAACATAGAGCAAGACACGGCCTTGGACGCGCCCGTGTTACAGGCCCTGTGAACCTATTCAGGCACCAATTTGGCCTTATAACACTATCCGCTTTTTTTTTTGAGTTTTGGGGCGTTACAATCCCCCCCCCCCCCCCCCCCGTAAATGAATTTCATCCCGAAATTATAGAATGGAAAGGTACAAAAATTAATAGGTACCTGAGCGAAATAGCTCGGGATACTCCTCAAGGATGGTCTGCTCTCGCTCCCACGAACGCTCCTCCCGACCGCAGTTGTCCCAAAGGACCTTGACCATCCTGATGTCTTTGTTATGAAGTCGCTTGACTTCCAAGTCCTCAATACGAACGTGCTTGACCTTTGTCATCAACCCATTATCAACAGGCTACCTGATCGACCGCAATCACTTGCGAAGACTCTTGCACCGCCTTCCGCAACACCGATATATAGAATACGTCGTGTAGACCACTAAATTCCACTGATAACTTCAGTCGATAAGCCGCTTCACAAATTCGCTCTAGTATCTCAAATGGTCCAAGGTACCTCAGACTCATCTTCTTCAAGAGTCGTACCCGTGAGACACCCTTGAACGACTTAATTTTCAAATATACCCAGTCACCAACAGCGAACTCAATGTTCATATGCTTCACATTATAGTATTTAGCCTGCATGTCCTGAGCGATCAAGAATTGTTCTCGTATTATTTGTACCAACGAAGTGGCATCTTCCACTTCTTGTCGTTTGTATAGCTTCAACTCACCCGTCTCCAACCATGACAACGGCGTTGCGACATTTTCTACTGTATAGGGCCTCGAAGGGACCATTTGAATACTCGCTTGGTAGCCGTTGTTATAAGAAAACTCCAACATGTACAGGTGATCTTCCCACCACTTTCCGAATTCCAAGATGCACATGTGAAGCATGTCCTCCATCGTCCTGTTGACCCTCTAGGTCTAACCATCCATCTGCGGATGAAAGGCCGTGCTAAAACTCAGCTTGGTTCCCAACAATTGATGCACTAACCTCCAGTAGTTGGACGTGAAGCACCCATCACGGTCACTCATGATGTTGCGGGGCACACCGTGCAGTCGAACAATATTATCTACGTAAAGTTTTGCCAGTTTATCCACCGAATCATCCTTCCTATTCAGAATGAAGTGCGACACCTTCGTCAATCTATCTACGATCACCTAGATGGCATTGTTTCCCTTCTGCAACCTTGGCAACCCATGTACGAAATCCATTGAAATATTGTCGAACTTCCACTCCGGGATAGACAAGGGCTTCAAGAAACCTCCCGGCTTTTGGCACTCTGTCTTTACCAAGGCGTAAGTTTGACACTTCAGCACATTAAGTGCCACGTCCTTTTTAAGTCCTGGCCACCGGAACAACTTTTTCATATCTCTAAACATTTTTTTCTCCCCCGATGAATCGAGTACTTAGTATGATGAGCCTCGTACTTCAATTCCTCCCGTAGTTTAACGATAATTGGGACGCACCGAAGACTGTACCTCCTTAACAGTCCATCCTTAACAATAAATTGAGAATTTGACCCATCCAAAGCCTCATCCATGATCTGCTTCATGTTGTTATACCCATACAAATCTTGCTGAATCCTATCAGCAAGGTCATACTACACCTCAGTCCAGTTCAATTACGCTTCGGCACTAGTCTGCTTGTCAACACAAGAGATCTCAAGTGCCTCCAAATCACGAACTAAATGCTCATAATGTATCGACAACTAGTTGGCCTGCGTGGGAGCCCTGTGACTCAACGCATTCGCAACGCATTGCCCTTCCCAGGCAAATAATGTATCTTGAAGTTGTAGACACCCAGGAACTCCATACACCTCCGTTGTCGCATGTTTAGGTCCTTTAGATCCAACAAGTACTTCAGGCTCTTGTGATCAGTATATATATCGACCTGCACACCGTACAGGTAATGCCTCCACAGCTTCAGGTCTAATATCACAGCCGCTAACTCCAAGTCATAGACCAGATAATTCCTCTCGTGTACCATCAGCTGACTCAAGCCATACAAAATTACACTCCCATGCTATAGTAGAACACAACCTAAGCAACTGCCCGAAGCATCACTGTAAATCTCAAATCTTTCGGTCGCACTCGGCGAACATAGAATAGGCGTCGTAAGTGGTAACATGTTATTCGTGAGAAGTTCTCTACGAATCGCCTGTAGTAGCCGGCAAGTCCAAATAAACTCTGGACTTCTGCCACTATAGATAACACATGCAACTACGGTATCGCAACTATCTTCACCGGATTTACCGCAATCCGTTCACCACTAACTATATGACCAAGGAATGCTATGGAGGATAACCATAAATCGCATTTGGAGAATTTGGCATAAAGTTGATTCCTCCTCAATGTCTCCAACACCATATCCAGATTCTTGAAATGATCCTCCTCACACTGCGAGTACACCAATATATCGTCAATAAAGACTATCACGAAGTGTTCTAGGTACTCTCTGAACATTAAGTTCATCAAATCCATAAACATGGATGGCGCATTAGTCAGCCCAAACGGCATGACAGTGAACTCATAATGCCCATACCATGTGCTGAAAGCTGTCTTGGGGATGTCACTTTCCCTTACCCGCAGCTGATAGTATTTGGATTTCAGATCCAATTTTGAGTACACAATCGACCCCACCATCTGGTCGAACAGATCATCAATACTTGGGATCGGATACTTATTCTTCTCTGTTGGATTACTCAACTCGTGGTAATCGATACAAAGTCATAAACGTACGTCCTTGTTCTTAACAAAGAGGACCGGCGCGCTCCAAGGCGACGAACTTGGACGTAGATAACCTTGCTCCAACAGCTCTTGAAGTTGTACTTTCAATTCTTCCATCTCCTTAGGCGCTAACCAATACGGAGAGCGTGACACAGGTTTGGCACTAGCTCAATAGTCAAGTCGATCTCTCGCTGTGGCGGGGCTCCAGGGAGATCGTTAGGGAACACGTCAAGATACTCAGATACACCTGGATACTGTCCATACTAGGCTTAGGCTTAGAAGCCTCCACTAAAGTGAAAAATAGCTTTGCACTAGCACGAACTGCATTAACTACCTGGAGAGCAGACATCAATGCCTTGCTTGGCCCTTTCATGCCCGCAAATGTCATCTCACGATCAGTTCCCAATTTGACCTCATTGCGGTTGCAATCAATGTATGTCTGTTGCTCTGAGAGCCATTCCATCCCAAAGATCACGTTGAACTCCATTAACGGCAGAAGCGATGCTTGCAAGTCAAACTCTTCACTCCCAATCTATTTCTTTATGCAGCAAACTCTATCAGCACGCATTGCACACCCATTAGACAACAACACATCCAAACTTGTCCCTTGCCATCGAAGAAGGTACACCGATGCACGATACAAATCCTTCGGACAAAAAGGAATGCAAAAGCTCCCGTATCGAACAGTTCTCTCGCCGGATAATCGAAAATCAAAACAAAGCCTAGTACAAGCAGTCATAGGATAAGACGCGTAAGGAAACAAACATTTAAAGTTAAACCGCTATCACTTAAACCATACATGTGACCATGCCAGTCGGCTTCATGGCCTCCTGCAGGCCAATGTTGTACCCTCTAGGCTTCCTCTCGGACTTCAGATGTCTACTCCAACAATCTCGGGTAAAGTATCCTGCCTTAGCATAGTTAAAACAAATAATTGGGTCTCTCCCAATTGCTACTCCAGTTCCAGTCTTCTTTGCCACTGGAAAACCACTAAATTCTCTAGGACTCTATCCTATAACTTCTCGTGACATACCTTTCTTTGACTTCTGTGCACCATCACGACAATCTCGGGCTAAGTGTCCTAACATGTCGCAAGTATAACAAGTATATGGAGCTCGACTAGTAGATGTTCTAGATCTCTTAATTCTCCTCTTCGGCGTTCAGACTTTGCCGAACCTGCAGAGTTTGGTACCTTGAACTCTGCCGTCTGGTTGACTTTTGCCAAATCATCTTCCAAAGATCTAGCCGACTCCAACAATGCTCGGAATCCAAGTAGTTTTGGTCCTAACAACAACAGTCATAAATCATCACGCAGGCCCATTATAAAATCTATCGACCATACTGCTTGTTTTCAACTCAACGCCTAGGTAGTGCCTTATAATAAGAAACGCCTGCAAATATTCATCAACTGAGTGCATATCCTGCACTAAAAACATGTTCAACTGCTGACCTGATGGCCTTCTAAATGACACTTGCTCCAACACACCACCCGACATTGAAGCCACCTCAGGGAGAAAGGGTTGTAGATTCCTTCCATGTTGAGCATTACTCACAAAAAACACCACTTCAACTATCATTCTTATGATTTCAACAGAAGGAGGGGTCTCAGGCACTTCATTTGGTGCACTACTCTCCGCAAAATGTTGTAGTTGCAACTGCCGCACACCGCTCCTAGTCACCTATAGTGGGAAAACGCTCAATTAGGCGATAGACAAATTGCCAAAAGGCAATTATTGGAATGCTCAGGTTCCTCAAACAAGTGTATTTTCATTCGTAAGTGGACATTCATGGGTTCTTTTCATGTTATAATGATGACGCACATACATGTGCTCACACCCCTTAAAAGAATTCACCCACGAATTCCAATAAGCAAGACCGATGCCATAGTCTGATACCAAATTGTAACACCCTCATCCGTCACATGAAATATAACAGAAGGTCCGACCGGGGCCCCACGCCATATTCCACAGACAGTTAGTGGAGTTACATATTAATACCAAATTACCGCCAAAGGAAACACACGTCCTAACTCAGAGCATTCTAGAGGAAGCTTTATAAAACAATTATAAGAACCCAAATGCTAAAGCATGAATGTCCACTAAATCCAAAAGTAGGAATGTTAGTACAAATACACCAGAACTTTGGCCTTATGGCCTTACAAGAGTTTACTTAAACAATTAATGTCTTCCATACATCGGCACTCAAGTCGGTCACACATGAGAATAAAAAGTAAACATTCGCTTTCGCGTTCAAGGGCTGGCTCAGCAACAAGGGCTTCAGCCCGCTACTTGCCACTAGGATCCACAGCACCTACAATCAATATTCCACTGCAGTGGTGGCAAACAAAAGCAACGGTCAGCTAAAGCTGACCAAATTATAATGACCCCGTCCCTTAATCGGGGCGGCGGTCCTCCTTCCCTTCATTTCATTAGTATAATCAAACATAATAGTGAACGTACAATTTAAGAACACTTCACCATAGGCGTAGGCACGCAAGGCCACACACCCTGTGCTCTCAGGGCACATTATCGATAAATTCGGTCCACCACCACCCCGAGGACGGCAACATCATGAGCATTATAGTCTTTCCGGTCAAATCCTAAGAACCGCCCTCTATGCCATCGGTAGACCTCTTAAACCAAACCACATAGAGCGGGTATGGTTCCACTCAACCCGTTGCTCACATCGCCATGTCAATTAAACTCATCGGCGCTGGTCAAGATTCCCCAAATACCGAGTATTGATCACACAATATTACATAATCCTAGTTATGTACAAGTTGGCTCCCAGGCCACCAAGATAGCAGAACCACACATCTGCCCAGTTTTTCGGTTTGCACCTTGGGGTTAGTCCCCAAGGCTCCCTATTGCAATCTACCACGTAGAAAAACCCGAAAAACAAATGGCATAGATTCTTCTCCGTCAATACAAGCATCATGAAAACATCACCAATCCAGAACAACATGTTCGGGTAGGCTTCACACACCATGCCGATGTCCGTACTTCGATTTCGGACTGTAAATGCAAAACTATGGGGATAAACCATATCTACTCGGAGGAATACCTCACAATCACTGCCCACTCGCGGGAGAGGGTTTCCTATACAAAACGGAAGAGGATTTCACATGTACAAGAAGAGAATCGTTACCCTAGAGGTTCGCTTTGGTGCCATGGAAAAATAGCCAGACGAAAAGCACCGCAACGACCTCTCCTCCACGAATCTGGACGCGGCTCGCGATTTGGTGCTCCGAAGCTCCGCCGGCGTCTGGGTTTCTCCTTATCCTTCTTCCTTGTTCTCCCTCTCTCTAACTCTTTAGAAAGAGAAAGGTCTAAGATAAATGAGTGTTTAACCCTCAGCTCCCGGATTTATATTAGCAGGAGAGTTCTGGACCGTTGGATCCTATTTGAAGGAAATGAACGGCCACAAATAGGCCTGAAAATCACATTCCTGGGCTGAACGCGGCGTATGACACGCCCGTGTCACAGGCCGTGTCTCACGATCTGAACATGATCGTCCAACACAGAGCAGAATACGGGCTCAGACATGCCCGTGTTACTACTTGACACGCTCGTGTCAGCTTCTGACATGCCCGTGACACAGGGCGTGTTCCTTAAGCGACACAGTAAACCGTCACATCCCGACCAAGACACGGCCCTATGACACGGTCGTGTCACAGGCCGTGTGCCAGACACGGCTTCGTACATGTCTGTATCCCTGCCTGTGTTCAACCATCAACACAGGCTGGTCAAACGTGTAGAAGGACACAGCACTGGACACGCCCGTGTCCCCGGCTGTGTGACCGACCTGGCTTGACTCCGAGGATCGTCGAATTCATTTCATCGACCTCACAAAAAATCATCAAAATCATTGCATGACACGGACCTGTACATGCCCGTGTCACAAGCCGTGTGCCTCACTCGACACTGCTCTACCAACACAGAGCATGACACGACCCTGGACACGTCTTTGTCACAGGCCGTGTGAACCTATTCAGGCACCAATTTGGCCTTAAAACGCTATCCTCTCTTTTTCTAGTTTTTGGGCGTTACATTGACACCTATTGTATAAATTGGTATGAGACTCTTTATACAATAGGCCTTGCAAAACGACCCCTTGGTCAATATGTTTTTGTGGGCATTCAAATAGGTCATGGTTACTTAATTAATATACATTCTTATACTTTACTTGCTCACCTTGTTCATGTGTATACTCTTATATTACTTACCTAAAATTTGCTCACTTATACTTGTTGTGACTATATACTCATGGTAGACTAGTTCCACAGTCACCTGCTTACTTTTGTTACTCTCCACCTTAAATGCCTTCCCTTTCCTTCTCCAAGCTCGTTTCCTATGAGCCATGGGGGATGGGTGGGGATGATAGGACTTAGTATTTTAGACTAATGGTCGTTGACCAAATCATTTTAGGGGATCATGGAACCGAACCAATAGATGCAACCCCAGAGGTCGGTGCTCTTGGAGACGGGACAGTCTAGCATGGGAGTTCACGCAGCAGGGACAATGAGTCCCAATCGTTAGTAGTTACTATATATTTGTTTCCACAATGAGTGACTTGTAGTGAGGATCATAATCTATCGGGCAGGAGCCCTTTTTATTAGTACATGATTTATTATTACTGTGGACTCTCCCTTCGTGGAGATTTATTTATATTCATGTGATTTCTGTTGGACCAGCATTGAGTTTCATTTTAGTCATGTACTTATACTTTTACTCTTCTCTTCTGTGATCAGTATGGCCGGCAGGATTAGCGTTTTGAAGTGACGACCTTCCCGGGTGTGTTGGTGTCACCACAAAGCGACGGTTCTAGGCATAATACTCTGTTGGTTTTGCAAAAAAAGAGGGTCTTCCAAACTGGTATCAGAGGGAGGCCTCGTTTGAAATAGTAGAAGTCAACTAACCATGTGTCACACGTGCTCTAGATTGGTTTGGGGACAAACTAAGAAGCAGAAGCTTTGGTGTGCCCATATGGGGGATCACATGTAATTGTCCACTTTTAACTTGGTTTGGGTCAAATTTCTTAATGTCGACCTTTGTTATGTGATGCATCGGCAAGTGTAGCGATCGTAGTCAAGTAATAAAGTTGAGGAGTTAAATCCCCGGATATCGATCTCTCGAGGTGTGCAAGTAGGAAGTGTGATTTCGCTATTTTAAAAGTGATTGCAAGTGTTAACGTAAACAAAGGAGGTTTGGGTTTGGAGTTTCCTAAGTTTAACCCTAATAAACCTACTGTGGGTCATCGTCACGGCGTCTCTTTGGTGGATTACTCAAGAGAGTAATATGAAATATGGATGAGCCAGTGAGGGTCGCAATCACCTCTTCACCAGCACGCTTCTAGCAATCGCAAGAACGACACTATCTCAACAAGAACACGAAAAACTGAAGCTCCGCAACACAATGATGATCTAAGATATAACAACACATAGACATGCTGAAATACATAAACTAAACAGTGTTCTTAAGCAACAATCAAACAACCGCAAGTTCAGAACAAAGTAACTAAAAGAGGAGGCGGAGAATTACAACCAAACGTACAAATGCTTTCTCAGATTCGTGGTCAAAATCAAGGGTTGTCGGGCCTTGTCCGAGCTCGATCTACGGATGATGTCCCGGGTCTAGAAGGGCTATCACCTCCTTCAAATAACCTGTCTTCTTCGTGAAGAGTCACTGGGCTAAATCTATCCGGAAAACTCCACAGATGCAACTTATGAGCTCGAAATAGAGCTTGGAGTTTGGAGAAGAAAATGGTGGTCGGAGGTGATGTTATTGTAAGCCCTTGGAGTGAAAATGGTGGCCAGATCAACTCTCCAAGGAGGAGAGAGAAAATATCAGCTGGAGGGAAGTTTCCCCGCTTAGAGGGGCGGAAATGACGGGCTGGATCGACCTTTTTCTCCTTTTTCTAGAACGATGAAATCTGCATCTTAAATAGAAAAATTATAAATAATGGTCACGCACAGTATGACGCATTACCAAGCACAAACCATGTGATATTAACTTTCAGAACAAGCCTGTAGAAGGAGAAGCGTTGTCCCGTGCATTTTACTTACGCAAGGACATTTTCGCCCGTGTGTGAAGGAAATCACACGGGTAACAACAGACAGTAGGAATTCGAGGCAATCAGGTAGAACCGTATGCTTTACAGGCGTACGGGCGATCTTGCCCGTGCGTGAACAAATCGCACGATTAACCACAAATTGGAACCAACAAGAAAGCTACAAGAAAACCGTGTGTTTCCCTCGCACACGGTTCCGAAGAAACCGTACGTTAACTGTGCGTGAAGATCGTCGAGCTCATCTCGACAAAACTCGTTGAGCTTTACTCGACGTTTCTCATGCAAAATCAAAATGCATGAACAAGAAGAATCGTGTGCTAAGAAAACGCACGACCATGCGTTTTCCTCAAACCTGAATTCCAGACTTGGGGGAAAACGCACCACCTGCATTCAAACAAATAAATCAAAAAGAGGACGCTCCAGCAATATAGAAATGCAACAAAAGCAACTGGAAAGAGCCCCATGGGGAGGACCATATGCTTACACCAAACAACAAAATGCGCAATTGCACACCCTTAGGCCAAAACAGTGCACAAAATGGTCATAGACCGGCTGATGCAAATATAACTAAATACCGGTTGAAATGCGGTGTATGAGTGCGAAAACAAGCCCAGATGAGTCCGAAAAACCCTATAAATATCAGACTCATCACACCACCAGACATAAACATTTGCTCGTACCGAGAAAATCATTTCTCCTGGAACTAAAAAACAGCTAGCTGGCTTAGAAATTTTCAAATAAAGTAAAGCGAGAAATCAAATACTTCATGGCTATAGAAAATATAATAGTTCAAATTTTTAATTATACTACAGATTTTATAAATTTCGACAGGCATAAATGAATATTTTAACTACTCAAAAATAGAATCCTGGAGAATTATTCGGTCATGCGTAGGAAGAATGTTGGCAGGCCACTCAGTTGAGCATTGCCAAAGACCGAGGCTCGGGATCACCTCCAAAGAAATACATCAATGTTGGGGACCATACGCTTGCCTGTTCATACTCTCTCCACGGCGCTAGTTTGACTCATGGGTGAATCCATAGGGCTTTAGGGTAGAAATGGGGCTTTGGTTTCTGTGAGGTAAACAAAGATAAAAAAAAGCTACACACATAACCCAAATGAGCTCAACAAAAAGATATCCTCACGCCAACAATACATGCAGGTGCACCACACCACCAGATTAGAACTTTGATAACACGGGTGTGTACACCGCCTACCACCACAAAATCTCAAATATGATTTTCAATTACACATTTTCTTTTCACTTTTCTTTTTCACAGTTAATGTTTATACATATATTTTCTTTTTTCATCATCTTTTTATTTTAATAACTTCAGCAGATAAACAATTCGGAGCACATCCACATATTCACAAGGAATATCACCACATCGACACCCGATCATGAAAATGTAAAACACTAAAGCTCAACTTGGGTGTGCGACTAGGATCGGCTCTGAGGCTTTGGTGAAATAATGGTGGAGCTGAATAAAAAGAAGGGTAGGCACAATGGGCTAGCAAGGATAAGATGTTAGGAATGGTACAAAGCTCAACCGTGTCAAAAAGACGGCCTACATCACGCTCACACTAGACTAACCATGCACCAATGCTTCGAGAGTTGTTTGGGGCAAGTTCTTAGCCACCGAGAAAGATGATCCCTCCTACCGACTCGAGCAATACGAGGCTAGTGATGGCTATACACATTCCTACACCACTGTTCGATTACTCCAGATTCAACACTTTTGAGTAGTACAAATAATATTTACAAATACAGAAAAGTATAAATCTACGAGCATAAAGAAAAATTAAATCTATACTATTTCTACACACCATAAGTACTCGATTAGGAGCACTGCACAATTTTCAAACTACTCTATCCTAAAATCATAAACCATCACCACTATTTTGAAGTTAACACAAAAGAAATAAATTTGACTTGAGCCGAGCGAGTTCTTAAGATCGCGCTCATGTGGGTGTAGGTGCAAGGTGCAGACAAGATATCAAGAAAACAAAAAAAATGTGCTATTGGTATGAAAGCGATAGTAGTGCATGTGCACAGGTAACCAACATAACTCTCCCCCACCAGACATAAACTAAACAACCTATTCAAGAATTGTAATAAAAATAGGGAAATAAAAGTTGGGGGAGAGGTTACCCCATGCTCAGCAAATGAGCATATCAGAAGCTCGACGTTAATTTTAGTAGAAAGTCCACTGCCCAAACGAACTCCACCTGCACAAGAGAATACCTCCAAACATGCATACTATAAATATATAATCACATCAGCATAATTGAGTAAATTAAAAGCAGAGAAATTGGGTTTTCTCCGATAAGACACTTTTCTTTACCATCCTCAAGTTGGACCAAATACCCGTATTATCAGTCTTATATAATGTTTTACAATCCAAGGAAGAAGCAAATCCAAGAAACTAATGTAAGCAAAATAACTAATGGACGTTACATCCATCAGGGTCTTGTAGCAGTATGCAGTGCACGTCCTTATCAATGACATCCCCCTCAAATCGCTTCAAGCGATGCATGTTTACTTTGAAAGTGTCGTCCTTATCGTCCCGAATCTCTATCGCGCCGTATGGAGATGCACTCACAACCATGTAAGGGCCGCTCCATCAGGATTTTAACTTCCCGGGAAATAGCCGTAGGCGTGAATTATACAAAAGAACTGTATCATCTGGCTTGAATTCCATCGGCGAGATACGTTTATCATGCCAGCACTTGGTTCTTTCCTTATATATGTTCATGCTCTCATAAGCGCCCAAGCAGAATTCGTTGAGCTCACAAAGCTAACCACGTCGCTTGTCAGAAGCCTCTCTAAAGTCCATGTTGAGCAATTTGGTGGCCCACAATGCCTTGTGCTCCAATTAAACAGGAAGGTGGCATGATTTGCCATATACCAGTTGGAAGGGTGACATCCCTATTGTTGTCTTGAACGAAGTTCATTAGGCCCAAAGAGCATCATCCAGCTTCTTTTCCCACTCGTTCCGGTTGTAGTGGACAGACTTTTCTAAAATTCGCTTCAATTCTCTATTTGAAATCTCCACTTGCCCGCATGTTTGGGGACAATAGGCCAAAGCAACCTTGTGGTGAACACCGAACCATTTCAGCAGTTTCGTGAATTGCTGGTTACAGAAATGGCTGCCCACGTCGCTAATTATAGTTCTTGGTGCGCCAAAGCAGGAGTTGATATTCCTATGAAGGAAGTAGAGCACGGTGCGAGCATCATACCATGCAACCACCTTCGTCTCCAACCATTTAGACACATAATCCACAACAACTAGGATGTACTGTTTCCATGCGACATTAGGAAAGGACCCATAAAGTCAATCCCCCATACGTCGAATAACTCACAAACTAGGATATTGTTCAAGGGAATTTTGTCTCATCGAGCAATGTTCCCGTGAGTTGACATTCGCTGCACTCTTTGACGTGTGTAAAAGAGTCACGGAATAAAGTAGGCCAAAACAAACCGCACTATAGAATCTTGCGGGCAGTCCGTGCAGCACCAAAATGCCCGCCAGCCTCACGATCATGGCAATGCATTAGAATCTCTTGAACTTCCAGCTCGGGGACACAACGTCGGATAACCTTGTCGGCGCAGGTGCGGAACAGTAGAGGATCCTCCCAGAGATAATACTTGACGTCTGAGAAAAACTTCTTCTTTTGTTGATATGTTAAATGCGGCGGCAGCACCTTGCTTGCTAAGAAGTTAGCAAAGTCAGCATACCACGGAGAAGAAGCAATAGAAGAAAGGGTGAACAGACCCTCATCCGGAAATGCATCGGAAATTGGAATTCCCTGTGAGCCCTAGCCTTCTCCCCCTTCAAGCCTCGATAGATGGTCAGCAATCACATTGCCAACTACATGGCGATCTGGGATTTCAATATCATATCATTGTAGCAGTAGAATCCAACGCATGAGCCGCGGCTTAGCATCTTTCTTGTGCATGACAAAACGAATAGCCACATGATCTGAATGTACCACCACCTTGGAAAGAATTAAATAAGAATGGAACTTCTGAAGGCGAAAACGATCGCTAAAAACTCCTTCTCGGTCATGGTATAGTTCAGTTGTGCATCTTTTAACGTCCGACTCGATTAGGAAATTGTATGAAAGGTCTTATTTTTACTTTGTCCCAACACTGCCCCAACTGTGATGTCGCTAGCATCACACATCAACCCGAAAGGCACTGCCGAATCTGGGGATGAGAGAATCTGGGCTGAAACCAATCGATCCTTCAAGCAATTAAACGCCTGATTGCAATCATCATCGAACACAAACTTGACATCCTTCGCCAATAGATTAGATATGGGCTTAACGACAGGCGAGAAGTCCCGAATAAAATGCCTGTAAAATCCAGTATGCCCCAAAAAACTATGAATGTCATGAAGTGTCGACGGAGGGGGCAGGTTTCTAATCACCATTACCTTCGCCGGATCAACCTCAAGCCCCTGCTGAGAAACCTTGTGCCCCAGAACAATCCACTCTCGCACCATGAAAATCCACTTCTCCCAGTTGAGCACTAAATTAGTATCCTCGTACCGTTTCAAGACCAAAGCGAGGCGGTGCAGCGCTTCTTTGAAGCAATCACCAAACAAGGAGAAGTCATCTATGAACACCTCCAAGAAATCCCCAACCATCTCGCAAAAAACCTCGTTCATGCATCACTGGAAGGTGGCTACCCAATTACACAACCCAAAATGTAGCCGCCTGAAAGAAAAGGTCCCAGACGGGCAGGTAAATGTTATCTTCTCCTGATCCTCTCGGGCAATTGCCAGCTGATAATAGCCCGAGTAGACGTCAAGGAGGCAGTAGTAATCATGCCCGACCAGCCTTTCCAACATCTAGTCCATGAATTCTAGAGGGAAGTGGTCTTTCTTGGTTGCCGCATTAAGCTTTTGATAATCGATACAAACTCTCCATCCAACGATAGGCCTTGTAGTAAGCGGCTCGCCGTTCACATTATGAACGACTGTGGTTCCTCACTTTTTGGGCACCAACTGCACCGGACTCACCCATTCGCTGTCGCTTATGGGATATATAATACCGACATCCAAATGCTCGATAACCTCGTTCTTCACCACCTCCTGCAACATAGGGTTCAATCTGCGCTGCGGTTGGGCTGAAGGCTTGAAGTTATCTTCAAGCAATATCTTGTGCATGCACACCATAGTGCTAATTCCTTTGACAACCCTAATTTTCCACCCAAAGGCTTTTCTATGTAACTTCAACACTTCAACGAGACGGATCTCTTGATCAGCTATACGAAGAGTCGAAATAATGGTAGGATGAGTTTCTTTCTCTCCTAGAAAGACATAATTCAGCATGCAAGGGAGCAACTTGAGCTCGTGAGATCCGTCTGAGTCAAATGGGGTTACCTCCAGAAGCTTGGGATCTCCAACCGGTGCCTCGCACGACCCTTCCTGAATATTTATATCAGGGTCACAAAACTCACCCTCAACCTCATCAGGCTGAAAAGTCCGGTCGTTGCCAATATCCATAACACCCAGCTCCGCATGGCTATCCCCTCTTGATGCCTTATACATATCAAAGAAAGTGTTCTCTAATCCTAGGCGCAATGTTAACAAAAACTTTTCTGCATCGATGATGGCTCTATCAGTGGCCAGGAACGGATGCCCCAAAATAATCGGCGTCCCATCCGCATCCTCAATATCGAGGATAACAAAGACGGACGAAAAGGACAACTCGTTAAACACAACCGTGAGATCCTCAACCACTCCAGCCGGTTTCTTCTTTGATTGATCAGCCAGCTGCGAATGACATTAGTGGGCCAAAGAACACCAGAGCCCAGCTCACGGAAGATGGATAATGGCATGAGGTTGAGGGATGCTCTAGAATCACACAATGCATGACCAAGTGCTAATCGCCCAATGGTACAGGCAATCGTGAAGCTCCCATGATATTTTTGTTTTATGGGCCAATCACACACCGCCATAGTGGGGTAACCCTCCCAGGTCGAAATGCTATCGCATAACTCGGAACCCCGATTTTTCGGCAGAAGATCCTTGAAGTACTTCACATAGCGTGACACATGTGTCAGCAGGTCGACCATGGGAATGCTCACCTGAACACCCTTCAGAATGTCCTGAAACTTTTGTTGCTGCCTCCCTTTTCTAATAATTTGTTTCCTATGTGGAAATGGAGGCCTTGCCCGTGGGAGTTGGACTTTAGGTGTAAAATCCACTGAGTGTTCGTTGGGCGACTTATCAGTACTCGGCTCATCCCTGCGTTCAGAGGGTTGGTACTCCCGACATACACGATTATCCACCAGCTTACTACTTCTGAGGTTCATAGCATTTACTGTCTCGGCTGGACGACAGACCCATAATTCAAACATTTTACCGTCAGCGGAAATAATATCTCGTAACTATTTCAATATTACAGCTTGAGATCGCCACCACTTTCCAACCCATACCATAAAACGTTGGATAAGCTGCTCGCTCTCCCCGGAATTGCTAACTATGAACTGATAGTCCTCCATGACTTCGAGCACGGGAGGCATCTTCCACAAACTACTGGAGTGCACCACGTCGTCCACTATCTACCAAGCGTCAGCCATCGCCCTATTAAAGAGGGCGCCTCCAGAGGCGGTTTCGAACAGGTATCAAAACTGCTCTTGAATGCCGAAAAATGTTTGCAAGAATGGCATTCCAAATGCGTCCTGACCAGAACACCTAGAATACAGAAACCGAACTCTTTCCCAAGCCTCACAGAGAGACTCGCCAGGGATATGCGCGAATGTGACCAAATCTAAATTCATCTGCGTCAACTGCTCATGCGAACAGTACTTTCTAAGGAATTTGACTTCAATGCACTTCCATGAAGTTAGCTCGCTCTGGAGGATATCCCTATACCATAGTCTAGCTTTTCCAGCAAGAGAAAATGCGAAAAGCCCAATCATAGCCTTGTCCTGCACGTCCACAGCATAGCAAAAGGTTCCACAAAGCTCCAGGAAGCTATCAATATGAACCTCGGTATTCTCTCCCTGGAGCCCATGAAACAAACAATGCTGCGAGATAAACTTGATTAGCTCCACGGATAGCTCAATGTTGTCCTTATCATGGTTGGAGGCTAGCTGAGGTTCCTGCATTTTGAATTAGTCGTGGACAAAATTGAACTAAAAAGAACGAGTAAAGAAGAGGACAGGATGGTCTAACAACAATCATCTATCTCAAAAAGAAAAAGTGCACACAGCGGTTGCACTCCCCGGCAACGGCGCCAAAAACTTGATGCGTTGGCAAGTGTACTGATCGTAGTCAAGTAATAAAGTTGAGGAGTTGAGTCCCTAGATATCGATCTCTCGAGGAGTGCAAGTATGGAGTGTGATCTCGCTATTGAAAAAGTGATTGCAAGTATTAACGTAAACAAAGGTGGTTTTGGTTTGGAGTTTCCTAAGTTTAAAAATAATAAACATATTGTGGATCGCCGTCACCACGTCTCTTTGGTGGATTACTCCCGAGAGTAATATGAAAGACGGATGAGCCAATGAGGGTCGCAATCACCTCTTCGCGGCCCATGCTTTTAGCAATCGCAAGAACGACAATATCTCAACAAGAACACGAAAAACTGAAGCTCCGCAACATAATCATGATCTAAGATATAACTACACATAGACATGCTGAAATACTTAAACTAAAAAGTGTTCTTAAGCAACAATCAAACAACCACCAGTTCAGAACAAAGTAACTACAATAGGAGGGGGATAAATACAACCAAATGCATGAAGGCTTTCCGAGAATTGCGGCCGGAGTCAAGGGTTGTTGGGCCTTGTCTGAGCTCGGTCTACAAATGATGTCCGCGGACCAGAAGGGTTGTCACCTCCTTCCAATAACCCGTCTTCTTCGTGAATAGTCGCTGGGCTAAATCTATTCGGATAACTCCACGGATGCAGCACCTTATGAGCTTGAAACAGATCTTGGAGTTTGCAGAAGAAAATGGTGCCCGAAGGTGAAGCTATTGCAAGGTTTTGGAGGGAAAATGGTGGCTGGATCAACTCTCCAAGGAGGAGAGATAAAATATCGGCTGGAGGGATGTTTCCCCGCACCTCACTGGATCAGAATTTTTCTCCTTTCTCGGGAACGATGAAATCTTCGTCTTAAATAGAAAAATCAGAAATAATGGTCACGCACGGTTTGGAGCCCGACCATGCGCAAACCGTGCGATATTAACTTTCAGAACAAGCTTGCGGAAGGAGAAGCGTTGACACGTGTATTTACTCATGCACGGACATTTCCACCCGTGCGTGAAGG
This sequence comes from Platanthera guangdongensis, assembly GCA_039583875.1. Taxonomy (NCBI): domain Eukaryota; kingdom Viridiplantae; phylum Streptophyta; class Magnoliopsida; order Asparagales; family Orchidaceae; genus Platanthera; species Platanthera guangdongensis. Next base: position 114,706,640 of record CM077148.1, on the reverse strand, counting down.
AAATCACACGGGTAACAACAGACAGCAAGAATTTGAGGCAAGCAGGTGGAACCACGCGTTTCACACGTGCGACGGCGATTCTGCCTGTGCGTGAACAAATCGCACGACTAATCACAGATTGGAACAAACAAGAAAGCTACAGGAAAACCGTTTGTTTCCTTTGTGCACGGTTCCGAAGAAACCGTGCGTTAACCATGCGTGAAGATCGTCGAGCTCAGCTCGACGAAATTCATCTAGCTCCACTCGACGTTTCTCCTGCACAATCAAAACGCACGATCAAGAAGAATCATGTGATAAGAAAATGCACGACCGTGCATTTTCCTCAAACTGAATTCCAAACTTGGGGGAAAACGCACCTCCTGCATTCAAACAAATAAATCAAAAAGAGGACCCTCAAGTAATGCAGAAATGCAACAAAAGCAACTGGAAAGAGACCCTGGGGAGCACCATGTGCTTACCCCAAACAACAAAATGCGCAATTGCACATCCTTGTGCCAAAATAGTGCACAAAATGGTCATAGACTGGCCGATACAAATATAACCGAATACTGGTTGAAATGCGGTGCACAAGTATGAAAACAAGCCCAGATGAGTTTGAAAAACACTACAAATATCGGACTCATCATTATGCAGCCCCCGACACATCCTACACCGCAGGGCGGAGCTCAACAAACTTTGAATGTTGCACCACCTCCCCTGACTCCCACTCCGTTTCTACAGTCAGAGATGGGGTAGACTCTGACATCCATTCTGGATGCTTTCATGGCCCAGCAGGCTCCGGCTCCGCAGCTGAACCCGAGGGCTAATTGGTTGAGATCTTCTGAGGACTCTCTCTCCCCCCATCTTACATTGGGATGGAGTCATCCGTATGGACAGAAGAGTTGATTGATATCATGTTCAAGATGCTGGCCGGGATACGGTGCCCGTTGGAGGAGAGGGTACCTCTGGTGGTCTCCTGCTTGGAGTCGATTTAGAGGTTGCTGGCATCACTTGGGAGTAGTTCAGGACTGCACTTTTGGAGCACTTTGTCTCACAATCTGTAAGAGATGAGCTGCGAGATAGGCTCCTGTAGCTAATGCAGGGCAACAGGATGGTGCTTGAGTACCACCGGGAGATCACTCACTTAGTCCGGTTTGCAGACTCCTACTAGCTGGATGAGGTGGTGTATACGAAGAGGTTCTATAATGGCCTTTGTGAGAATCTGATATAGGATCTTCTGTTTGTATTTGATGGTCCTATACCTCGTATTCTGGTGATGGAATAGACGATGGAGGCTGATTGGCAGACGAATCGAGGCCGGAAGAGGCCAACTGAAGATCAGGGTTGGGGAGGCAGGAATGATCAACGAAGGCGCCGCTTTGCTGATGAGAGAAAGGCAAAGGACCAACACCGCCAAGAGGTGAGATAGGAGTCGAGAGAGTCGGTGGTATTGGCCCCTCAACCTCTTCAGAAGCGAGAGATACAGAGGCTCGGAGGTGTGGCACTTCCCCCACCCGAGTGCTACAATAGTCATCAGGTGGGGCACATCCGAAGGAACTACCCTATGATAGGGGTACCTCTACCGACACCACAGGCTGCCCCGCCCGCCCAGTAGTTTGCAGGCCAAGGACGTGGAAGAGGACGTGGTTTCTAGGGAGGAAATCAGAGATAAGATAGGGAACAGGTGTATGATCTGGACTTTGCTCCACCTCGGGAACAGGGTAGGGTGATTGCAGGTCTGCTAGTAATTTTTTGTTGTTATTTAACTTTGGAATTTTAAAAACAAAAAACAACAGTTGCATACTAGGAAAGCAAATGATGAATTGTAAATATACCTATATTTATGTACATTAAATTAGTCGTTTTAGTTTCTTTTTGTTATTTTTCTTTATTTTTTTAAAAAAATGTTTCTTTTTTGTAAATAGTTTGCTAACTTACTTTATTTTGATTTTCTGACAATTTCAGTATATTGTCAAATTTTGCATGGGTCACGCCCGTGTACTTTGGGTCACGCCTGTGACCAGGGCGTGACATCTCAAATCCCGTAAAATCGGCCGCAAATCGAAGAAATTGATGAACACGCCTGATGTCACCCCCATGTCCAATGAGATGCCCCGTGACCCCAGCCCGTGTCAAGCAAGCTCGACGTTTTTCGCTCGACGAACATCGACCAACCCGACATGCCCAGAGTCACGCCCATGACCTGGGGCGTGACTTCTCCACCCGACTCTACGAAAACGCGCTCGACGAATGTCGACACCACCCCGACACGCCCGTGTCAAGATGTGACACGGGCGTGTACTCCTCCACCTGGCCGACAAGACCCGCGCGACGACATTTGGACGCAACCCGCGCCCTGTTCTACTTCCCCTACATGCCCATAGTCACTCCCGTGACATGGGGCGTGACCCCCACGTAACCGACATGTGTCCAGCCCGAAGTCAACTAAGCCGTCAGATCACCGGATCGAATCGATTAATAGTGCTGACACTCCCCCTGACATGCCCGTGTTAGAGGGCGTGTCCCGTGAAATTTTTTAATGATAAATTCCAGCCTTCAGCTTGTAATCCTGTTCCACTTTTTGGTTCTATTTTGCTAAGGTGTTATGCTGCCAAGATGAATTCCAAATGTTATGTAAGGGATATTTTCTCCCCCACTCCTTAGTTTTTGTTTTTCGTTCTTTTGTAACCCGTTGTTTTAGCTTAATAAAATCTATTTTTCATTTCTTTATTTGGCTTTGGAAAGAATCAAAACAACTACCCTTATGCAATCTTATTTATCGTTGTTTTAGCTTTATTTTTGTTCTCTTTAATATGCGTGTGTGCGTGTATGAGAATAAGTTGTGCTTTTTATGTTTTCATTTTCATTTCGTAACTTAGTTTGGTTATGTAACACCCCAGATTTTGAGAGAGGGTCGATTTGCGTTTCTGGCCAATTTTTGGTTTCTGGCAGGGGGCACACGGCCCGGAACACGGGCGTGTCCCGGGCCATGTGACTCGACAGGCTAGAGGCGTGTCCCGGGCCGTGTCTCGACTCGACTTGGCCGCGTAGTCGACACTTTCGCTAGACGATGTGTCGAGTCAAGGCACACGCCCTGAGACACGGGCGTGTCTCAGGGCGTGTCGAGCCCGTGTCAACGATCGGTCCGGGGAGTCGACAATTTTCGCTCGACGATGTGTCGAGACAAGGCACACGGCCTAGGACACGGGCGTGTCCAAGGCCATGTCAGTCGAGTGTCGAGAGTTCACTCGACGAAGTTCACTCGACGAGTGTCGAGTGTCGAGACTGGGGCACACGGCCTGTGACACGAGCGTGTCATAGGGCGTGTCCCTCTTGGTCGAGGAACTTCGCTCGACATTTTTCCACGGTGTCGACACAAAGGCAAACGACGAGTGTCGAGACTTCGCACACGGCTTAGGACACGGGTGTGTCCCAGGCCATGTCCTTCTCCGGTTGTTTTCGGGGCTGTGTCGTTGGAGGCACACGGCCGACCACACGGCCGTGTCAGGTGGGACACAGGCGTGTCGGGTCAAACACGGGCGTGTCGGATGCCCGTGTGTTATTCCAGGCATGCATCGATTTGAGACGGTGAATGAGGAACACAGCCCTGGACACGGGCGTGTGCCAGGCCGTGTTCGGCCCAGGTGTTTAATTTTTCAGGCGGATCGTGGCCATTCTGTCCCTTATTTTGGGATCTGATGGTCAAGAACTGCTCTTGGGGAGTTAAGCCCGAGAATAGGGTTGTAAACCCTCATTCTTCTTCAAGCTTTTCTCTTACTAAATTCTAGAGAGAAGGGAGAGCAAGGAAGAAGGTGAAGGAGGGTTTGGGCTGTAGGAGAAGCTTCGGTGCTCCAAATCGCAAGCCGAGTCCAGATCCGTGGAGGCTAGATCGTTGCGAAGGTTTTCATCCGGCTATTTTGCCATGGCTAGGAAGAGGAGTCGGAAGATAACGACACTTCTCCTCTCGGTTTTAGGATGCATGTATTTAGCATCTTTTCTTTCTAGTTTTTGGGCACCAAACTCTCAAATGAGTGGGGTTATGGGTTGCGAAGGTTCAAGAGGAACCTCCGGGTTGATTGAGTCCGTCCCCGGCATGTTTTGCATTAGAGATCCGCTCCGTTAGTGGATTAGGCATGGTGGGTGAAGCCGTAGTCGCGACCGTTTGTCCAACTCGGTGATGTTGCATACGAACTTTAAGGATTCGTAGAGATTCCGTTGCGGCAAGATGTCGTTTGTGATGTGGTGATGTTTTCCCCTTTTTCTCAAGTGAGTACGTGTAGTCGGAACCAGATCAGGTTAGCTCCTCAATGGCGGTAGATGGTTTCCTTAGTGGACAAGGTTAGCTCTGCATTGTTGGTAGATGGTTTCCTTGGTGCGCGGGAACGCTGCAGTACAAATGAGGGACTAGGGTGGAATTATCTTGGTTTGTGATGTGCCAAGGCATGGCCGTGTCTCCGTGGTTGGCTGGCTATCCCGTGATGTTCACGTCATGTGTGGAGAGTGTCCCGGCGAGACTAGTCCCCTTCTGTGAGACTGACGAGAATGCTAAGCATGGGGGCAAGCCTGGGCAATGAGGCCATGAGCGGGTGGGGTCCGGCAAGGCTTCTTAGAATCGTTCAGTTTGTGTTTGTTGGAATCCTGACATAAGACTTCAGAGCTTGTAGGCAAGCCCGGGTCTAAGGCCTTGAGCGGGTGGGTCCTTTGCAAGAGTTCCATGTGGCGGCCTGTATGCCATTGGGGGAAATTGAGTTACCCCCTTTGTTTGTGGCTTTATGCCAATGGGGAAACGATGAGTACCCATGTGATGTGATGATGTGCTAGATGCATACGAGATCGGGTGCCTTGGGTGAAGCCCGGGTTGTTGCATACATGTTGCATAAGTATGCCTTATTTTATTATATGCTCAACCAGTAGAGAACATGTATGATGTGTGTGACATCCAAGCCTGTTTCTGTAGTTTCTTTTCTTGCTTATGAATATTGCATACGAAGTGCTAACTTGTAGGTTGGAGGAGTACCCCGGGGTCCGTTAGGGGCGGCCGGGAGGAGATGTGTTTGTTACACAGTTTGAGGTCAGCCTTTGCTGACCCACGTTACTAATAATTTTTACAGGGCAAGGATCGCACGCATGAGCTAGCTCGCCGGCCAGAAAGGCCTAAGCCTCATGAAGTGTTTCTTCACTTTTGTAGCTCTACTTATATGATGTTGTATGTTTGAGACACATGTTGTCCGGCTTGCATGTCGAGGTAGACTAGGAGTGTTATACACTTTCTTGACTGTTGTATTATTTGAGCTTGGACTTTCTTATGTTGTATGGCCTTAAGGTCATTGTTATTACTCTTGTAGTAGTGGATAACTTCTAGTCTTTCTTATGTTTCCGCTGTGTTGTGCAAAGTGTTTTGAGTGTGGGTAGCTATATCAACTTATAATACTAAAGCTGTGGCATCCGTATGTTGTGGGGCCCCGGCCAGACCCATATTATACGGTCTTTACAGGGGAGGTGTTACAATTTGGTATCAGAGGGAGGTTAGATTCAAGGTCAATGCGTAGAGAAGTTATCCACATAAGAGTAACGCTGGACCATGAGTGTCCTATTGTTTAAGTCTTGAGTTTAAAGGCTGATCCCTTGTTTCATGTTTCTTGAAGAGTGCAAGCAACGAGGCGGGAACGTCGAGAGCAAGAGAAGAGCTTTCGGCGAGCAGTGCTACTGCTCCAGGTCTTTTGGGCACGGGTGTTAACCCGGCCGATTTCTACTGCATGCTTGTAGAAGCGATGGTGGCGGCCCAAGCTGCAGCGGCAGCTCAAGTAGCAACCCCTGCTACACCGGATACGGCGACGGCCGTGCCAGGCGGAGAAGCCAGGCGAGTGGAGCCTTTGGAGGAAAGGGTAGTTGTCGGACATGGAGACCGGCACTTGAAGTATTTCTTGAGCTTCCATCCCCCGTCGTTCAAGGGAGTTGGCACGCCAACTGATGCGGAGGATTGGTGGGTTCGCATTCAAGATCTTTTGAGGGCGGCAGAGATGCCAGAAGAAAAGAAAGCTGAGTATGCGGCTTTCATGTTGGCAGGAGACGCCAAGTTGTGGTGGGTGAGCCATAGCGTGCCAGTTCCCTGGATGCACCCCGTCGATGGAGGAATTTGGTTATGCTTTTCTAAAGAGGTACATTCCAGTTTTGACATGGTTGGCCTTTCAGAGACAGTTTCTGCATTTAATGCAACAAAACAAGATGGTGGATGAGTATATGCAGGAGTTCACCCGTTTGGGTCGTTATGCGGGAACGACGATGGCAGATGATGTAGAGAGGGATAACCTCTTCTACCAGGGGCTGAGGGAGAACCTGAGACAACCCCTCATTTCCATGAAGAGGGCTGGTTTTAATGAACTAGTTGAGGCTGCCAGGATATTGGAAAGTGATCTGGAGCGAACCCAATGTCGTAAGGGTTTTACTCCCAAGTAAGGGGAGGGGAAGCCTTCCCAATCCCATGGAAAGTCTGAAGGGAGTAGGTGGAGGAATAATCCTCACACATCCAGGTCCGGTGAGAAGAGCAAGTGTACGCCTGGAGGTTCACACTCTAGGGGACCGCCGACGTGCTACAACTGCGGTAAGGTGGGGCACATAGCTCGTGTTTGTCCCCAAGGAGGAGCGGGGCAAGATGCAAGGCAGGAGCAGACTGTGCGCTCCGGCCCCAGTGCTGCAGAGAAAGGGAAGATGGCGGAGTCGAGCGCTTCTCGGTTCCAACCGGTGCAACCAAGGGCCTACAACCTTGGATAGCAGGAAGCGATCCGCCAAACCGATGTGGTGACAGGTATGAATAAAATTAAAGTTTAAACTTTGTGCTTCATACTTTTAGACCTTTTTGTGTGATGTCTATGTTGTAGGCTTCGTTTTAGTTTCCGGATACCCCGATAGGGTATTGTTTGATACGGGAGCATCGCACTCCTTTCTCGCGGAGAGCTTCATCCAGAGAATAGGAGTTGAGTCTTTCTCGTTGGGCGCAGAGCTGAAAGTGTGCATGCCCAATGGGTCATCCATGACCACTAGGGCCAGAGGGCGCATCTGTTGGGAGCTGGACGGAGTTGACTTCATTTTGGTAGCAGCGATTTTGCCATTGGTGGAGTACGATGTCATTTTGGGCATGGACTGGCTTGCAAAGCAGCGCGCCAGTATTGACTTCCTGTCTAAGGTGGTGACCCTAAGGAGAAAAGGGCAGGCGGAAGTCAAATTTGAGGGCCTTTGTGGAGTGGCCTTTTCCCTGATTTCGGCCATGCAATTGATGCGGGCGGTTAACCAGGGTGGTGTAGCGCTGGTAGCGTTATTGGAGGTTCGCCTCTCCCAGTTGTCTATTGAGGAAGTGCCCATAGTGGCAGAGTCCAAGGATGTGTTTCCGGATGAACTTCCTGGAGCGCCTCCTCGGCGGGAGATCGACTTCTTGATCGAGTTAGTGCCAGAGGCTAGGCCGGTGTCATGTCCTCCGTTTAGGATGGCACCAAAGGAGTTGGCTGAACTTAAAGTACAGTTACAGGAACTGTTGGAGCAAGGGTATATTAGACCCAGTTCTTCACCGTGGAGCGCGCCAGTGTTGTTTGTAAAGAAGAAAGACGGTAGCATGCGGCTATGCATAGACTACCGAGAGCTGAATAAATTGACCGTCAAGAATAAATATCTGATTCCTCGGATAGACGACTTGTTAGACAAGTTGGTGGGGTCGGTAGTGTACTCAAAATTGGACTTGATGTCAGGCTATTATCAGTTGTGAATTCGGGACGAAGACATCCCCAAGACTGCCTTTGGTACAAGGTATGGACACTTTGAGTTTACGGTGATGCTGTTCGGGCTGACGAATGCACCATCTGTGTTCATGGATCTTATGAACCGGGTATTTCGGGAATACTTGGATGCTTTTGTGGTTGTCTTCATCGATGACATCTTGGTGCATTCCAAATCGAAAGTGCAGCATGAGACCCACTTGAGAGTGGTCTTGCAAGTGTTGAGGGAGAATCAATTGTATGCAAAGTTCTCCAAGTGCGAGTTCTGGTTAGAGAAGGTGGCATTTTTGGGCCACATGATTAGTGGGGATGGGGTGGCAGTGGATCCAAACAAAAGTGGAAGCCATCAGAGATTGGCCAATCTTGTGGACCGTGGCGGAAGTCCGAAGTTTTCTTGGACTTGCCGGGTATTATAGGAGATTCGTGGAGAATTTTTCGCGGATAGCTCTACCCCTCACCTCACTCACTCGTAAAGATCATAAGTTTGTGTGGACTCAAGAGTGCCGTCAAGCATTTGAAGCACTGAAGGAGAGACTGATGATGGCTCCAATCCTAAGTCTACTGCAAGGGACCGAGGGATTTCAGATCTTCAGTGACGCATCGGGATGCGGTTTGGGTTGCGTTTTGGTGAAACATGGCAAGGTGATAGCTTTTGGGTCTAGACAGCTGAAGCCTCATGAGAGGAATTACCCCGACCATGACTTGGAGTTGGCGGCGGTAATTTTTGCGTTGAAAATATGGCAACATTATGTGTACGGTGCAAAGGTGGAGATCTTCAAGGATCATAAAAGCCTGAAGTATCTCTTGGATCAAAAGGACTTGAACATGCGGCAACGCAGGTGGGTTGAGTTTCTTGGAGACTAAGAAGTGGCGATTCAGTATATGCCAGGTAAAGCCAATGTGGTGGCGGATGCTTTGAGTAGAAAGTACTCGGGGCAAGGGAATTGGATCGAAGCTCATGATGAGCGGTTGGTACGGGAATGGGAGTCCCTTGGTTTAGAATGTGTTGCGAGAGGCGAGTCCAGCGTGGCTCGGTTGAACTGGAATTGGGTTGAGTTTCTTGGAGACTTGTCTGATCGCATTCGGGAAGTGACTCGGTTGGATGTGGTGTTTCAACCATATGTGTTGGAGACTCAAAAGGGCGAGAGCAGGGCCTAGGAGATTATTGATGGGATTCTGAGGAAGGACGGAAGGGTTTGTATACCGCAGTTCGGCAAAACTCCGTGAGGAGTTGATGTTTGAGGCTCACTTCTCAAAGTACTCCATTCACTTGTGCAGTACAAAGATGTACTTGGATATGAAGAAATCCTTTTGGTGGCTGGGGCTGAAGCGGGACGTAGCTTTGTATGTGAATTATTGCCAGACTTGCGCCTTGGTGAAGGCCGAGTATCAGAAGCCGGGCGGGTTCCTGAAGCCCCTTCCAATCCCTGAATGGAAATTTGATGACATCTCCATGGACTTTGTACATGGTTTGCCTAGATTGTAGCAGGGTAATGATGCTATTTGGGTGATCGTGGACCGCTTAACCAAGGTGGCCCACTTCATCCCAAATCGGAAAGAGGACAGCGTGGAGAAGCTGGTGGAGTTGTATGTTCGCAACATTACGCGACTGCACGGAATTCCTAAGAGCATAGTCAGTGATCGAGATGGACGGTTTACGTCCAAGGATTGGAGATTGGTTCAAAAGAGTTTGGGGACGAAGCTAAAGTTCAGTACGACGTTCCATCCTCAAACTGATGGGCAAACTGAAAGAACGAACCGTACTATGGAGGATATGCTGAGAATGTGCATTCTTGACTTCGGCAAGAGGTGGGAAGATCACCACTTCATGGTGGAATTCGCGTACAATAATAGTTATCAAGCAAGCATAAAAATGGCGCCATACGAAGCTTTATATGGGAGACGGTGTCGAACAACGATGTCTTGGGCAGAGGCGGGAGACACCAAAATTTTGGAAAAGAGGTGGTAGTTGACGCTTGTGAGTTGGTGCGGACCATTCAAGAGCGTATGAAGGAGGCGCAAGACCGGCAAGACAAATACTTTAATGCTCGTCACAGGAAGTTGGAGTTTGCGGTAGGTGATTGGGTCTATTTGAAGATCAAGCTATTCAAAGGCGTCTCATGGATTCGCAGACTCAAGAAGTTGAGTCCAAGGTTTTTGGGGCCTTTTGAAGTTATTGAATGGGTGGGAGAAGCAGCCTATCGGTTGGCGTTGTCCGCGGAGATGAGCGGATTGCACGACGTCTTCCATGTCTCCGTCTTGAGGAAAAATTTGGTGGAGGCTAGTGTGGTGATTGAGCCGGCATCGGTGCCGATAGAGGAATACTTGAGGACGCGAGTCCGTCCAATCGCTATAGAGGATTCAGAGACTCGGCAGTTGCGGAATAAAGAGGTTAAACTCGTGAGAGTCTGATGGGACAACTGCGGTCGTGAGGAGCAATCTTTGGAACGAGAGCAAGCCATGCTAGAAGAGTATCCAGAACTCTTCATTTCAGGTACCATTTAATTGTGTTCCCTTTTTCACTTTAATTTCGGGACGAAATTCTGTTAAGGGGGGAGAGTTATAACACCCCAGATTTTGAGAGAAGGTCGATTTGCGTTTCTGGCCAATTTTTGGTTTCTGGCAGGGGGCACACGGCCCGGGATACGTGCGTGTCCCAGGCCGTGTCATGCTGGACTCGACGACTTGGCCACGTAGTCGAAACTTTCGCTGGATGATGTGTCGAGACAAGGCCACACGGCCTGAGACACGGGCGTGTCTCAGGGCGTGTCGAGCCCGTGTCGATGATCGGTCCGGGGAGTCGACAATTTTCGCTCGACAATGTGTAGAGACAAGGCACACGGCCTAGGACACGGGCGTGTCCAAGGCCGTGTCAGTCGAGTGTCGAGAGTTCACTCGACGAAGTTCACTCGACGAGTGTCGAGTGTCGAGACTAGGGCACACGGCCTGTGACACGGGCGTGTCATAGGGCGTGTCCCTCTTGGTCGACGAACTTCGCTCGACGTTTTTCCGCAGTGTCGACACAAAGGCAGTCGACGAGTGTCGACACTTCGCACACGGCTTGGGACACGGGCGTGTCCCAGGCCATGTCCTTCCCGGGTTGTTTTTGGGGCTGTGTCGATGGAGGCACACAGCCGACCACACGGCCGTGTCAGGTGGGACACGGGCGTGTCGGGTCAAACACGGGCGTGTCGGATGCCCGTGTGTTGTTCCAGGTGCGTCGATTTGAGACGGCGAATGAGAAACATGGCCCTGGACACGTGCGTGTGCCAGGCCGTGTTCGGCCCAGGTGTTTTATTTTTCAGGCGGATCGTGGCCATGCCTTCCCTTATTTTGGGATCTGATGGTCCAGAACTGCTCTTGGGGAGTTAAGTCCGAGAATAGGGTTGGAAACCCTCATTCTTCTTCAAGCTTTTCTCTTACTAAATTCTAGAGAGAAGGGAGAGCAAGGGAGAAGGTGAAGGAGGGTTTGGGCTGTAGGAGAAGCTTCGATGCTCCAAATCGCGAGCCGAGTCCAGATCCGTGGAGGCTAGATCGTTGCGAAGGTTTTCATCTGGCTATTTTGCCATGGCTAGGAAGAGGAGTCGGAATGTAACGACACTTCTCCTCTCGGTTTTAGGATGCATGTCTTTAGCATCTTTCTTTCTAGGTTTTTGGCACCAAACTCTCAAATGAGAGGGGTTTTGGGTTGCCAAGGTTCAAGAGAAACCTCCGGGTTGATTGAGTCCGTCGCCGACATGTTTTGCATTAGAGATCTGCTTCGTTAGTGGATTAGGCATGGTGGGTGAAGCCGTAGTCGCGACCGTTAATCCGACTCGGATATGTTGCATACGAACTTTAAGGATTCGTAGAGATTCCATTGCGGCAAGATGCCGTTTGTGATGTGGTGATGTTTTCCCCTTTTTCTCAAGTGAATACGTGTAGTCGAAACCGGACAAGGTTAGCTCCTCAATGGCAGTAGATGGTTTCCTTGGTGGACAAGGTTAGCTCCGCATTGTTGGTAGATGGTTTCCTTGGTGTGCGGCAATGCTGCAGTACAAATGAAGGACTAGGGTGGAATTGTCTTGGTTTGTGATGTGCCAAGGCGTGGCTGTGTCTCTGTGGTCGGCTGGCTATCCCGTGACATTCACGTCATGTGTGGAGAGTGTCCCGGCAAGACTAATCCCCTTCTGTGAGACTGATGAGAATGCCAAGCATGGGGGCAAGAACGGGCAATGAGGCCATGGGAGGGTGGGGCCCGGCAAGGCTTCTTAGAATCGGTCAGTTTGTGTTTGTTGGAATCCTGACATGAGACGTCAGAGCTTGTAGGCAAGCCCGGGTCTAAAACCTTGAGCGGGTGGGGCCTTTGCAAGAGTTCCATATGGCGGCCTGTGTGCCGTTGGGGGAAATTGAGTTACCCCCCTTTATTTGTGGCTTTATGCCAATGGGGAAACGATGAGTACCCATGTGATGTGATGATGTGCTAGATGCATACGAGATAGGGTGCCTTGGGTTGAAGCCCGGGTTGTTGCATACATGTTGCATAAGTAGGCCTTTTTTATTATATGCTCAACCAGTAGAGAACATGTATGATGTGTGTGACATCCAAGCCTATTTCTGTAGTTTCTTTTCATGCTTATGAATATTGCATACAGAGTGCTAACTTGCATGTTGGAGGAGTACCCCGGGTTCCGTTAGGGGCGGCCGGGAGGAGATGTGTTTGTTACACAGTTTGAGGTCAGCCTTTGCTGACCCACGTTACTAATACTTTTTACAGGGCAAGGATCGCACGCAGGAGCTAGCTTGCCGGCCAGAAAGGCCTAAGCCTCATGAAGTGTTTCTTCTCTTTTGTAGCTCTACTTATATGATGTTGGATGTTTGAGACTCATGTTGTCCGTCTTGCATGCCGAGGTAGACTAGGAGTGTTATGCACTTTCTTGACTATTGTATTATTTGAGCTTGGACTTTCTTATGTTGTAAGGCCTTAAGACCATTGTTATTACTCTTGTAGTAGTGGATAACTTCTAGTCTTGCTTATGTTTCCGCTGTGTTGTGCAAAGTGTTTTGAGTGTGGGTAGCTATATCAACTTATAATACTAAAGCTGTGTCGTCCGTATGTTGTGGGGCCCCAACCTGACCCATATTATACGGTCATTACAGGGGAGGTGTTACAGGTTAGACTTAGATTTTTATAGCTTTTATTTCATTCCTATAAACCCTTAAAAATGTTTTAAAGTGTTTTTCATTTTTCTTCAAACTAGATATTCGTTTTTAGGTTGTAAAATCGTTTTCGTTCTTTTTCCTTTATTCGCACTTTTTTTAGCATTTTTACGGAGTTATAGGAATGATAATATAGTTGTTTTAATTTTTCGTGCACTTTGATTTTCATTTGGAACTTTTGCCCGTTTAATTTTTTCTTCTTCTTTTTACGCATTTCTACCGCATTATAGCTGCAGAAATGTAATTGTTTTAATTTTCTGAGCACTTCCATTTTTGCGTTTATTTGCAAAACTTTTTGCTCCGTTAATTTTTATTTTAGCTTTTTATGCACTTTTATTTTAGCTTTTTATGCATTTCTACCGCATTCTAGCGGTAGAAATGTAGTTATTTTAATTTTTTGGTAACTTGGTTTTTGCAATTTTTTATGTATGCGCATTTATTTCCGCCAATCGTTAAGAGTTAAATGGCGCATTGTTTTTATTTCATTTAGTAGAATGTGTGAGTTTTTACATTCTGTCGTGTGCGTGTGTTTTACTTTATGTCAAGAGTGTGTGTGCGTGAGTTTTAATTAATGTCGAGTGTGTGTGTGCGCTGCATTTATTTTGTCTTACTCGTTTGAGTATGACTCGCTTTCATTTCTCCCACCCACGCATTTGTGTCGGGACTCGCATTTACTGCTTTCATTTCAGTTCTACTCGTTTGAGTAGGATTTGCAATTTACTGCTTTCTTTTACTGCTTTCCTTTACTACTTTCTTTTCCTGCTTTCATTTACTGTTTTTTTTATTGCTTTCATCATTGTAGTCCCAATTTCGATGAGTGGCTAACCGTTCTTAGCTCTCAGTATCAAAGAGCATTGGGACAGAAAAAATAACTTTAAATAATTAAGGTCCTTATTTTCTAATTAATTAAAATTACTTAAGGTTTGCCCGGGGTTTACGACGCGTAGGACCATAAATCGATGTGTGGGACCTATTTCCGTAGTCCATATGCTAGCTATCCGAGAGGCCGTGCGTATGGACCGATCAACCCTTGGTAAAGAGAGTTCCGCACTAACCCTCGAGAGAGTAGGCGCGCCAACTCTACCGGATTGGGTTCCCCACCTAATAGTGGGGTTCATAGCGTAATGCAGGCGTTAAGAGGAATTATTCGTCGGACTAATGTTCGGTCGAATAGTCTTCGCGTTCAGGTGAGGAATAGTCCTGGAGATAAGTGAGCTCATTTTAGTGGAACCTCCACGACCAAGTCTCCTTCTTAATTAATTTGAAAATTATGATCTCTTTTTATTAAAAGTTTATTTTAGTTCTAATTTTATTCAATGTCGTTGCGCTAAGCTTTTCATCGGCTCCACCTTTATTACTTTCCCTTTTATGCTTTCATTTTCTTTCATTTTTATTATATATATATAAAAACCCGATAAGTAATTATCGGTAAAATAATAGTCCCCTCCAGGGATGAGTAAAAATAATCAAACCGACCCCGAGAACAATACGACCTTGATATTCCACCCCGGAATATCATGTACTACACGCGATAGGTGCACTTGCCTCCTTTCGTTAAAACTCGATCTCATCTTTTTATATCCAAATTAATAAATTTGCGCGCCCCGTTTTCTAAATAAAAACCACATCCACGCTTTTCTTAAATAAACCGGCCGGGGCGCCGCGGGAATTCTCACCAATTTTTGGAGTTTTAACTGCATCAAGTTTTCGGACCCGATGCGAAAATATCAATCAATTTTTTGGCATCATTGCCGGGGAATTTTCGAGTCGTTATTTTGAACCCTGGAAATCTATTAATTTTCCTCTATATATATATATATAAATTGGCCAATATAATAATAATAATAATAATAACTACTTTAAAAATAAAAAAACAAAACAAAAAAACTAAAAAATAAAAATCCAAAAACTTATAAAACCAAAAACCAAATCTAAAAAATAATAATAACTTAAAAAAATTATTTTTATGAAAAAAAAATCAAACACTAAAAAAAAAAAAACCTAAAAATCTAAAAACTCTAAAAAATCTAAAAAGAACTAACAGCAAAAAACAATATTAAAAAACCTAAAAAACTAAAAACCAAAAAAAAAATCTAAAAACCAAAATATCTAAAAACAAAATAAAACCTACCTAAAAAACAACAAAAAAAAATAAAATAATAATAACTACAAAAAATTCTAATTAAAACCCCAAAAAAATATAATAATTTGCTTTTAAAAATGTATATATTTTATTTACCTTATTTTATTTTAACTTGTTTTGTTTTAATTCGGCACGCTTCACTTTTGTGCGCGCTAGGAGATCGCATCCATATACACGCTCACAAGCTATGACGTTAGCTAATCGAGTCACACCTACACTTGCCCCCCTACCGCCCGCACACTTTAGGCCGAGTTTATCTTTTTCGTTTTATTTGTTTCTGTTATATTTTTGCTCCTTCTTCTAACATAATGCAGGATTTCAACCCGGGCTCACCGACCTCATCTTAGGGAATCTTCTACTCTCCCTTTTTCATTTTGCATATACTTTATTTTGTCAATTATTCGTTCTGCATACTTAGATAGCAACATTGGGGAATATGTTGGGTTTAAGTATGGGGGTTTTTCCCTATTCTGCACTTTTTATATTCTGTACTTAGCAAAAATACAAAAATTACAAAAATCAAAAACTCAAAAAAAAATTCATTGTTTTTTATAACAATCAAAAACTTCAAAAAAAACAATAAAACAGAAAAATCACAAAAAAATTTGTTTACTTTAATTTGTAAAAAAATTTTGTAAAAACTCTTTCTCTTTCCCCCCTCTCAAATTATATTTTTTAAAAAACAAACAAAAAAATCGCTCCCCCCTCTCTCTTCTTTTTTTGTAAAAGCTCACTTTTTAGCAAGGCCGCAGCATTCGACTTATCGAACCAACCACTGAAATAAGAGTCTGTTTGCGGGCCATCGAGTTTTTACTTTGTACATTTTTGTAAAAATCTCTCTTTCCCCACT
This sequence comes from Platanthera guangdongensis, assembly GCA_039583875.1. Taxonomy (NCBI): domain Eukaryota; kingdom Viridiplantae; phylum Streptophyta; class Magnoliopsida; order Asparagales; family Orchidaceae; genus Platanthera; species Platanthera guangdongensis. The sequence goes on along the minus strand of CM077148.1, from coordinate 114,690,703 downwards.
ATCTTCTTTGCAAATAACACTTTTTTCTCTGCTCTTTCTTGTAAATAACTTACCAAAATACACTAAAAATCAAAAAAAAATTGAAAAACCAAAAATCCAAAAAAAAGAGAATAACTCTAAAAACCCTAAAATCCCCAAAAAATGATAAAAACCCTAAAATCCCCAAAAAATCGTTTATTATGAAACAAATAAAATCGAATATACCATATCTTAACCCTTTCTGCTTTCCAAAAATCTAGTTTCGATTTAATTTATATGCGAATTTTACTTATTTTTTGTTTACTATTCGTTTATTAATTAAAGTTCGATAGATTTAAGTGTCTGGGGTTAAGATTTAAAGAATTTTTTATGTCTTTACCTTATAATAGGAACTTGTTTTTCACCACCACTTGTAATTTTTATAAATAGAAGCTCATCTTTTATGTTAGAAAATAACAACCATGGATTTCAATTATTTCTACTTCATGCTTTTAGAAATATAGGAAAGTTCATTTTAAAAAGAATGCTCTCAAAACATTTTTATTAAAAACTAGTTTTCTTTTTGAAAAAATAAACCCACCTCCATTTTTTTCATGTCTCACTTGACATGCTTACCCATATTTTATCCCTTAAAAAGATCTTATGTTAATGAGAATAAGATTTCGTTCCGTAATCATAGGCACCCAATATTTAAAAAGATTATATATTACGGAGTAAGAGGATAAAAGTCATTACTCTTATACATATACATTACGTTATTTATTATTTATGAAGAAAGAAAAAATTTATATGTTAGGAAAATAAGATTTCATTTTCCTAATTATTCAAAAGAAAAAAAATATAAAGAGGTTCGAGAAAAAATTACCTCGCATCTAAATCCAAGAACGCTTCATAAACCACCAAACCACTTATCATTTTTCAATGATTCTAGAATTAATTTAAAATTTTTTGAGAGCATAAATTTTAAACTGCATTATTTCCTTTAACTTCTTTTAAGCTAAAGTTTTTTATATAATTTCAATCCATCTTTGTTAAACTAACAATAATAAACTTTTGCTCTCTATTTGTTTTATCTAGAAGTCTTTTTGAAACTCTTACTCTATTTATAACATTTCATAAATTAGGATTTAACTCTAGTACCCCGGATGTTTATTTTGATCTTACTTTTAAATAATTCAAGTGGTAGCTAATCTTAGGATTTCTTTAATTCCTTATAAGTTCATCTCCAACTTTTGCTCTGTAATTGCAAAAACTTAAGTATGAGGGTATTTGATGAATTGTAAATATACCTATATTTATGTACATTAAATTAGTCATTTTAGTTTCTTTTTGTTATTTTTCTTTATTTTTCTTTAATAAAATGTTTCTTTTTTGTAAATAGTTTGCTAACTTACTTTATTTTGATTTTGTGACAATTTCAGGAAATTATCAAATTTTGCATGGGTCACGCCCGTGTACTTTGGGTCACTCCCATGACCAGGGCGTGACAACTCAAATCCCGTGAAATCGGCCATAAATTGAAGAAATTGATGAACACGCCTGACGTCACGCCCCTGTCCAATGACATGCCACGTGACCACAGCCTGTGTCAAGCAAGCTCAACGTTTTCCGCTCGACGAACGTCGACCAACCCGACATGCCCAAAGTCACACCCGTGACCTGGGGCGTGACTTCTCCACCTGACTCGACGAAAATGCGCTCGACATATTCCGCTCGACGAATGTCGACACCTCCCCGACACACCCATGTCAATATACGACACGGGCGTGTACTCCTCCACCTGGCCCACAAGACCCGCGCGGTGTCATTTCGACGCAACCCGCGCTCAGTTCTACCTCCCCGACATGTCCATAGTTACGCCCGTGACATGGGGCATGAACTCCACGTGACCGACACGTGTCCAGCCGAAGTCAACTAAGCTGTGAGATTATCGGATCGAATCGATGAATAGTGCTGACACGCCCCCTGACACGCCCGTGTCAGGGGGCATGTATCCCGTGAAATTTTTTGTCTATAAATTCCAGCCTTCTGCTTGTAATCCTGTTCCGCTTTTTGGTTCCATTTTGCTAAGGTGTTATGCTGCCAAGATGAATTCCAAATGTTATGTAAGGGATATTTTCTCCACACCTCCTTAGTTTTTGTTTTTCGTTCTTTTCTAACCATTTGTTTTAGCTTAATAAAATGTATTTTTCATCTCTTTATTTTGGCTTTGGAATGAATCGAAACAACTACCCTTATGCAATCTTATTTATCGTTGTTTTAGGTTTATTTTTGTTCTCTTTAATATGCGTGTATGAGAATAAGTTGTGCTTTTTATGTTTTCATTTTCATTTCGTAAATTACTTTGGTTAGACTTAGATTTTTATAGCTTTTATTTCATTCCTATAAACCCCTAAAAACATTTTAAAGTGTTTTTCATTTTTCTTCAAACTAGATTTTCGTTTTTATGTTGTAAAACGTTTTTGTTCTTTTTCCTTTATTCGCACTTTTTTAGCATTTTTACTGAGTTATAAGAATGATAATATAGTTATTTTAATTTTTCATGCACTTTGATTTTCATTTTGAACATTTGTCCGTTTAATTTTTTTGTCTTCTTTTTACGCATTTCTGCCGCATTCTAGCGGCAGAAATGTAATTGTTTTAATTTTTTGAGCACTTCCATTTTTTGCGTTTATTTGCAAAACTTGTTGCTCCATTAATTTTTATTTTAGCTTTATATGCATTTCTACCGCATTCTAGCGGTAGAAATGTAGTTATTTTAATTTTTCGGCAACTTATTTTTTTGCAATTTTTTATGTATGCTCATTTAATTTCGCCTACTCGTTTAGAGTTAAATGGCGCATTGTTTTTATTTCATTTAGTAGAGTGTGTGAGTTTTTATATTTTGTCATGTGCGTGTGTTTTACTGTATGTCGAGAGTGTGTGTGCGTGAGTTTTAATTTATGTCGAGTGTGTGCGTGCGTTGCATGTATTTTGTCCTACTCGTTTGAGTACGACTCGCTTTCATTTATCCCACCCACGCATTTGCGTCGGGACTCGCATTTACTGCTTTCATTTCAGTCCTACTCGTTTGAGTAGAATTTGCAATTTACTACTTTCTTTTACTACTTTCCTTTACTGTTTTCTTTTCCTGCTTTCATTTACTGCTTTATTTATTGCTTTCACCGCTGCCGTCCCCATTCCGATGAGTGGATAACCATTCTTAGCCCTCAGTATCGAAGAGCATTGGGATAGAAAAAATAACTTTAGATAATTAAAGATCCTTATTTTCTAGTTAATTAAAATTACTTAAGGTTTGCCCGTGGTTTACGACGTGTAGGACCATAAATCGATGTGCGGGACCTATTCTCATAGTCCATACACTAGCTAGCCGAGAGGCCCTGCGTATGGGCTGATCACCCCTTAGTAAAGAGAGTTCCGCACTAACCCTCGAGAGAGGAGGCGTGCCAACTCTACCGAATTGGGTTCCCCACACAATAGCGGGGTTCTTAGCATAATGCGAGCGTTAAGAGGAATCCTTCATCGGGGTAACGTTCGGTCGAATAGTCTTAGCGTTTAGGTGAGCGATAATCCTAGAGATAAGTGAACTCATTCTAGTGGAACCTCCACGGCCAAGTCTCCGCCTTAATTAATTTGAAAATTAGGATCTCTTTTTATTAAAAGTTTATTTTAGTTCTAATTTTATTCGATGTCGTTGCGCTAAGCTTTTCATCGGCTCCACCTTTATTGCTTTCCCTTTTATGCTTTCATTTTTTGTCATTTTTATTATATATATAAAACAACCCGACAAGTAATTATCGGTAAAATAATATTCCCCTTCAGGGAAGAGTAAAAATAATCGAACCGACCCCGAGAACAATACGACATCGATTTTCCACCCCAGAATATCCTGTACTATACGTGATAGGTGCACTTGCCTCCTTTTGTTAAAACTCGATCTTATATTTTTATATCTAAATTAATAAATCTGAACGGCTCGTTTTCTAAATAAAAACCACATCCACGCTTTTCTTAAATAAACCGCCTGGGGCGCCGCTGGAATTCTCACCAATTTTTGGAGTTTTAACCTCATCAAGTTTTCGGACCCGATGCGAAAATATCAATCAAATTTTTGGCATCGTTGCCCGAGAATTTTTGAGTCGTTATTTTGAACTCTAGAAATCTATTAATTTTACCTATATATATATATATATATATATATATATATATATATATATATATATTGGCCAATATAATAATAATAATAACAACTTTAAAAATAAAAAAAACAAAACAAAACTAAAAAAAACTAAAAATAAAACTAAAAACTATAAATCCAAAAACCTATAAAACAAAAAAATATCAAAAATAATAATAACTAAAAAAAATTATTTTTAAGAAAAAAAACTCATAAACACTAAAAAAACAAAAACCTAAAAATCTAAAAACTAAAAAACTCTAAAAAAATCTAAAAAAAACTAACAGCAAAAAAAAAATCTTTAAAAACCTGAAAAACAAAAAACCTAAAAAAATATCTAAAAACAAAATAAAACCTACCTAAAAACAACAAAAAAAAATAAAATAATAATAACTACAAAAAATCTACTTAAAACACCAAAAAAATATAATAATTTGCTTTTAAAATGTATATATTTTGTTTACCTTATTTTATTTTAACTGGTTTTTTTTAATTCGGCGAGCTTCACTTTTGTGCGCGCTAGGGGATCGCATCTCTGTACACGTTCACAAGCTAAGACGTTAGCTAATCGAGTCACAACTACACTTGCCCCTCTACTGCCCGCACACTTTAGGCCGAGTTTATCTTTTTCGTTTTATTTTTTTCTGTTATATTTTTGCTCCTTCTTCTAACATAATACAGGGTTTCAACCCGGGCCTCCCCGACCTCGTCTTAAGAAAGCTTCTACCCTCCCTTTTTCATTTTGTATATACTTTATTTTATCAATTACTCGTTCCACATACTTAGATAATAATATTGGGGACAATGTTGGGTTTAAGTATGATGATGTTTTATTATTCTGCACTTTTTATATTCTGTACATAGCAAAAAATACAAAAAAATTACAAAAATAAAAGACTCAAAAAAAATTTCATTGTTTTTTATAACAATCAAAAACTTCAAAAAAAAACCATAAAACAGAAAAATCACAAAAAATTTTGTTTACTTTAATTTGTAAAATAATTTTGTAAAAACTCTTTCTCTTTCCCCCCTCTCTTCTTCTTCTTTTTAAAAAACAAACAAAAAAATCGCCCCCCTCCCCACTCTCTTCTTTTTTTGTAAAAACTTGCTTTTTAGCAAGCCCGCAGCATTCGACTCATCGAACCAACCACTGAAATAAGAGTCTGTTCACAGGCCATCGAGTTTTTACTTTGTACATTTTTGTAAAAATCTCTCTTTCCCCACTATTTTCTTTGTAAATAACACTTCTTTCTCTCCTCTTTCTTGTAAATAACTTACCAAAATACACTAAAAAATCAAAAAAAAAATTCAAAAATCCAAAAAAAAGAGAATAACTCTAAAAATTCAAATAATAATAATAATAATAATAATAAATATAAAATAAAGAGATAAAAAAACCTTTAAAAATTCAAAAAAGATGATAATCAAAATACAAAAAAATGATAAAAACCATAAAATCCCCAAAAAATCGTTTATTATGAAACAAATAAAATCGAATATACGATATCTTAACCCTTTTTGCTTTCAAAAAATATAATTTCGAGTTAATTTATATGCGAATTTTACTTATTCTTTGTTTACTATTCGTTTATTAATTAAAGTTCGATAGATTTAAGTGTCTGGGGTTAAGATTTAAAAAAATTTTTATGTCTTTTTCTTATAATAGGGAACTTGTTTTTCACCACCACTTCTAATTTTTAGTAATAGAAGCTCGTCTTTTAAGTTAGCAAATAACAACCATGGATTTCAATTATTTCTATTTCATGCTTTTAGAAATATAGGAACGTTCATTTTAAAAAGGTTGCTCTCAAAACGTTTTTATTAAAATCTAGTTTTTTTTTTGAAAAAATAAACCCACCTCCATTTTTTTCATGTCTCACTTGACATGCTTACCCATATTTTATCCCTTAAAAAGATCTTATGTCAACGGGAATAAGATTTCGTTCCGTAAACATAGGCGCCCGATATTTAAAAAGATTATATGTTACAGAGTAAGAAGATAAAATTCATTACTCCAATACATATACATTGGGTTATTTATTATTTATGAAGAAAGAAAAAATTTATATGTTAAGAAAATAAGATTTCATTTTCCTAATTATTCAAAAGAAAAAAAATATATAGAGGTTCGAGAAAAAATAACCTCGCCTCTAAATCCAAGCCCTCTTCATAAACCACCAAACCACTTATCATTTTTCAATGATTCTAGAACTAATTTAAAATTTTTTGAGAGCATAATTTTTAAATTGCATTATTTTCTTTAACCTCTTTTAAGCTAAAGTTTTTTATATAATTTCAATCCATCTTTGTTAAACTAACAAAAATAAACATTTGTTCTCTATTTGTTTTATCTAGAAGTCTTTTTGAAACTCTTCCTCTATTTATAACATTTCATAAATTAGGATTTAACTCTAGTACCCCAGATGTTTATTTTGATCTTACTTTTAATTAATTCAAGCGGTAACTAAAAATAGGATTTCTTTAATTCCTTATAAGTTCATCTCCAACTTTTGCTCTGAAATAGCAAAAGCTTAAGTATGGGGGTATTCGATGAATTGTAAATATACCAATATTTATGTACATTAAATTAGTCGTTTTAGTTTTTTTGTTATTTTTCTTTATTCTTCTTTAATAAAATGTTTCTTTTTTGTAAATAGTTTGCTAACTTACTTTATTTTGATTTTCTGACAATTTCAGGAAATTGTCAAATTTTGCATGTGCGCCCGTGTACTTTGGGTCACGGCCGTGACCAGGGCGTGACAACTCAAATCTCGTGAAATCGACGGCAAATTGAAGAAATTGATGAACACGCCTGACATTATGCTTGTGTCCAATGACACGCCCCGTGACCCCAGCCCGTATCAAGCAAGCTCGACTTTTTCCGCTCGACAAACGTCGACCAACCCGACACATCCAGAGTCACGCCCATGACCTGGGGCGGGACTTCTCCACCTAACTCCACGAAAATGCGCTCGACGTTTTCCGCTCGATGAATGTAGACACCTCCCCGACACGCCCGTGTCAAGATGCGACACGGGTGTGTACTCCTCCATCTGGCCGACAAGACCAGCGCAGCGACATTTCGACGCAACACACGCCCTGTTCTACCTCCCCTACATGCCCATAGTCACGCCCGTGACATGGGGCGTGACCGCCACGTGACCGACACGTGTCCAGCCCGAAGTCAACTAAGCCGTCAGATCACCGGATCGAACAGTTGAATAGTGCTATCACGCTCCCTGACACGCCCGTGTTAGAGGGCGTGTCCCGTGAAATTTTTTGTCTATAAATTCCAGACTTTTGCTTGTAATCCTATTCCACTTTTTTGTTCCATTTTGCTAAGGTGTTATGCTGCCAAGATGAATTCCAAATGTTATGTAAGGGATATTTTCTCCCCCACTCCTTAGTTTTGTTTTTCGTTCTTTTGTAACCCGTTGTTTTAGCTTAATAAAATGTATTTTTCATCTCTTTATTTGGCTTTGGAATGAATCGAAACAACTACCCTTATGCAATCTTATTTATCGATGTTTTAGCTTTATTTTTGTTCTCTTTAATATGCGTGTGTGCGTGTATAAGAATAAGTTGTGCTTTTTATGTTTTCATTTTCATTTCGTAACTTAGTTTGGTTATAGGAATGATAATATAGTTGTTTTAATTTTTCGTGCACTCTGATTTTCATTTTGAACTTTTGCCCGTTTAATTTTTTCGTCTTCTTTTTACACATTTCTACCGAATTCTAGCGGCAGAAATGTAATTGTTTTAATTTTCTGACCACTTCCATTTTTGCATTTATTTGCAAAACTTTTTGCTCCGTTAATTTTTATTTTTGCTTTTTATGCATTTCTACCGCATTCTAACGGTAGAAATGTAGTTATTTTAATTTTTCGGTAACTTAGTTTTTTACAATTTTTTATGTATGCGCATTTATTTCCGCCTACTCGTTACGAGTTAAATGACGCATTGTTTTTATTTCATTCAGTAGAGTGTGTGAGTTTTTACATTCTGTCGTCTGCGTGTGTTTTATATTATGTCGAGAGTGTGTGTGCGTGAGTTTTAATTTAGGTCGAGTGTGTGCGTGCGTTGCATGTATTTTGTCCTACTTGTTTGAGTAGGACTCGCTTTCATTTCTCTCGCCCACGCATTTGCATCGGGACTCGCATTTACTGCTTTCATTTCAGTCCAACATATTTGAGTAGGATTTGCAATTTACTGCTTTCTTTTACTGCTTTCCTTTACTGCTTTCTTTTTCCTGCTTTCATTTACTGCTTTCTTTATTGCTTTCACCGCTGCCGTCCCCATTCCGATGTGTGGCTAACCGTTCTTAGCCCTCAGTATCGATGAGCATTGGGACAGAAAAAATAACTTTAAATAATTAAAGGTCCTAATTTTCTAATTAATTAGAAATACTTAAGGTTTGCCCGGGGTTTACGACACGTAGGACCACAAATCGATGTGTGGGACCTAATTCTGTAGTCCATACGCTAGCTAGCTGAGAGGCCGTGCGTATGGACCGATCATCCCTTGGTAAAGAGAGTTCCGCACTAACCCTCGAGAGTGGAGGCGCTCCAACTCTACCGAATTGGGTTCCCCACCCAATTGCGGGGTTCTTAGCGTAATGCGGGCGTTAAGAGGAATCCTTCGTCGGACTAACGTTCGGTCGAATAGTCTAAGCGTTCATGTGAGCGATTGTCCTAGAGGTAAGTGAGCTCATTCTAGTGGAAACTCCACAGCCAAGTCTCTGCCTTAATTAATTTGAAAATGAGGATCTCTTTTAATTAAAAGTTTATTTTAGTTCTAATTTTATTCGATGCTGTTGCGCTAAGCTTTTCATCGGCTCCACCTTTATTGCTTTCCCTTTTATGCTTTCATATTCTGTCTTTTTTGTTATATATATATAAAAAAACCCGACAAGTAATTATCGGCAAAATAATAGTCCCCTCCAGCGAAGAGTAGAAATAATCAAATCGACCCCGAGAACAATACGACCTCGATATTCCACCCCGGAATATCCTGTAATAAACGCGACAGGTGCACTTGCCTGCTTTGTTAAAACTCGATCTCATCTTTTTACATCCAAATTAATAAATCTGCGTGCCCCGTTTTCTAAATAAAAACCACATCCACACTTTTCTTAAATAAACCGCCTGGGGCGTCGCGGGAATTCTCACCAATTTTTGGAGTTTTAACCGCAGCAAGTTTTCGGACCCGATGCGAAAATATCAATCAGCAAACCTCAGGCTCAGTTACCTAAACATGCTTAAATAAACAGGAATAGTTATGGTTTGCAGCAAACATGCACATGTCTTGGTGGATACGGGGGCTTCGCGCAAATTCTTCTCCGTGGTGTTCATAAAGGGACTAGAGGGAGTCAGTCACAATTCGGGAGTCGCCAGGATGGTGCGTCTCCCCAACAGGATGGAGGTATTAGCTACTGCTAAGTGCCTCCTAATGGTGACTATTGATGGTCTGACACTCGGGCCCCGGCTACGGTCTTGAGGATGCCGGACTTCGACCTCATTCTAGGCATGATATGTCTTACTTGGAACAATACCCAGATAGACTGCTCGGCAAGGAAGGTTGTACTGAGCTATGATGGCGCCTTCGCGACCTTCGAAGGTATTACTCTCGTCTCTCGTAGGATGTTATATTCTACTCAGGTCGTCAAGCCCCACATGCACGGAGATGAGGTCTATCATTAGTTCTTCGAGATGGTCGAGGTCAAGTCGTTGGTTGCCGATATATCGGTTGTGCGGTACATTGCGGATATACTTTCAGAGAAGCTACCAGGATTGGCGTCGCATCGGGAGAAGGATTTTAAGATCCAGTTGGTGACAGGAGCTACTCCGGTGTCTAGGGCTCCCTATCAGATGACTCCAACGGAGCTGGTGGAGTTTCGGAGTCAGTTAAAGGAGCTGGTGGAGCCTGGATTCATTAGGCCAAGATCCTCGCCTTGGAGAGCTCCGGTCTTGTTTGTGAAGAAGAAGGATGGGAACCTCAGGTTGTGCATCGACTATCGTGCACTAAACCGGTGGACAGTCCAGAACATGTATCCGCTATCAAAGATCGATGAGCTATTTGATCAGCTAGAGGGAGAACATTCTTTCTCGAAGCTGGATTTGAGGTCAGGATACTATCAACTACAGATTCAAAAAGAAGACATCCCTAAGATGGCATTAGCAGCAAATATGGCTTGTATGATTTTATCGTGATGCCCTTTGGGCTCACAAATGCGACATTGGTTTTGTTGAGCTTGCTGAACCGGGTTTTCGAGCCATACCGTGATAGGTTTGTCATTGTATTCATAGATGACATCCTAATTTATTCGAGGACAAAGGAGTAGCTTGGACATCATCTGGCCTTGACCCTGGAGAAGCTCATGGAGCATTAGTTGTAAGCCAAGTACAACAAGTTCCAGTTTTGGCTGACAGAGTAGTTAGGTCACATTGTCAGTGGAATGATGTGATGTAACGACAAGTGTATCAGTCGCACAAGTAATATAAAATGGGATGTCACCAAGTATCGATCTCTTCAAGGAACATAGTAAGGGGGGAGTTAATATCGAGGAGGACTTGAGATTGAAGTCCTTCAGTCGGAGTTAACTATGTGGATTTTGGTATGTTGCAGAAACAGAAAATAGAATACTAATAACTACTCCTATACAACGCCGCTATCCGATGCTTCGCCAGGCGGGATGGAAGACTACACAGGCCGCTATGCACCGAATTGTTGGTCAAATGGACGAGTAGGCAAGCGTAATAACTAGGATTTGAGGGTCGTAATCACCTCTTCGCTACGCACGCTTCTAGTAATTGCTAGAATGGCAAGAACGGATGGATGGTGGATGGAAAACAAGGGCGCAACTCAAGCAAATAACAAACACATATAATCGCATAGACATGATTACATACGAACGTTTAACAAAATAGCAAAACTTCATCATATACAAACGATTCAACTAAACCATCAACAACAAGAGAAGTAAAGTGTGCGAAATCGACCGAATCTGAAGTCTTGCGAAGGATTCGCGGTAGGATTCGCCGGGTTGTCAATCCCCGTCCTAGCTCAGTCCTCAACTGCGTCCGTGGTAGAGGAGGCTGTCACTCACTCCCAATGAGCACATCTTCTTCGTGTTACTAGTCGGTGGAAAATGGCACAAGCTTCTCCTAGCTTGGTGGAGAAAGCTAGATAAAATCCTTTCTTGAAGCACAAGGATGAAGGAGGAGGCCGAGGGGAAGCTCCGGCTTGGATTTGGCATTGAATGCTTGCTCGGATCTTCTCCTCTTGGTGGAACGGCGGATTTCGCCCTAAAATCGCGGAGGATAATGGCTGGAATCGAGTCTCCTTAAAATGGCTGAAAACCTACGCTTAAATAGAAAAAGATCAGAAAAATGATCACGCACGGTCCCGCGCACGACCGTGCGCTAACCGTGTGTTATTAACTTCCAGATCTGGATCGCGGAAGAAGAAGCGTTGACTCGTGTGTTTTACTAGAGCACGGGCGATTCTGCCCGTGCATGAAGGAAATCGCACGGGTAAACACAGAGCGCAGGAATGCAGGAGAAAACAGTGGAACCGTGCATTTTACTCGCGCACGGGCGCTTCCGCCAGTGCGTGAACAAATTGCACGATTAACCACAGAATGCAAAAAATAAGAAGCTACAGGAATACCGTGTGTTTCCTTCGCGCACGGTCCCGAAGAAACCATGCGTTAACCGTGCATTGAGATCGTCGAGCTCAACTCGACGTTTCTCCTGCACAAAAAAAAATGCGCGATCACAAAGGACCGTGTGCCAAGAAAATGAACGACCGTGCGTTTTCCACAAACCTGCATTCCAGACTTGGGAAAAAACGCACCACTGCAGAGCAATGAAACTAACTGGAGCACTAGCTCCCAGCAACAATACACAACAAAAATAAACAAAAAGAACCATGGGGAGCACCATGTGCTTACCCCAAACAAGAGAATGCACAATTGCACACCCATGAGCCAAAACAATGTACTTAGCGTAAAAAACTATATAAATGGAATATCAATAATAACATACTAAAAGTGAAGTGCAAGTGCGTGAAAAGTAGCCCAGATGAGTCCGAAAAACCCTATATAAATTGAACTCCTCACACCCCCAGACTTACCTGTTTGCGCGTCCCGAGCAAACAAAATCTATGCAGATAAGGAAAATAAAATAATTAACACAGAAATTGAGATACGGAGTACCATGCAAAGTCGCATGCTCGTACGCGTAAAAATATAATAGAAGAAATTTCTAAGAATACAAAATAGTTTATACTTTTCATAATGCGTATCAAAATTTTATTATTACTCAAAAATGGAATCACGGTGAATCTTCCGGTCACACGTAGGGAGAAAGTAAACTAATCGCTAGGCGAGCGTTGCCAAAGATCGGGGCTCGGGATAACCTCCAAAGGAATCCACCAATGTCGGTGACCATATGCTTGCACTATCGCACTCTCTCCACAGCACTGGCTTTGTTCATACACGAATCAGTAGGACTTTAGGTGAAGAGATGGGGCTTGGGTTTCAGTGAGATAAATAAAGATAAATAAGAAGGCTATGCACCAAACCCAAATGAGCTAGTAAAAAAAATGAATCTATCCGTTAACCAAAATACATGCGGGCACACCACACCCCAAGACTTAATTTTTTTAAATATGGGTGTGTGCACCGCCTACTCCAAATATAATCTCATTACAAATAGGATTTTCAATTATACTTTTTCTTTTCTTTTTCACAATTAACATCGTTTTCTTAAACAGTTTCAGCAAATAGAAGCTTCGGAGCACATCCACATATTCACATGTAATATCACCACATCAACACCCCAACATGAAAATGTAAAACACTAAAGCATCGACTTGGGTGTGCGACTAGGATCGGCTATGAGGCTTTGGTGAAATAATGGTGGAGCCGAATCCAAGGAGGGGTAGGCACAACAGTGCTAGCGAGCATAAGATGTTAGGAATGGTACAATGCTCAACCGGTCCAAAACGATGGCCTACATCACAATCATGCATGACTAAACTATACCCATGTTTCAAGAATAGCTTTGGGCAAGTTCTTAGCCAATAAGAAAGACTATCCTTCCTCCCAACTCGAGCAATACGAAACTAACAGCCATGTACACACATCCCTAAGCTACCATTTGATTCACACCGGATTCACCAATCTTTGAGTAGAATAAAAAGTATTTACCCAATTAGAAAAATATAAAACTATAAGCATACAGAAAAATTAAATCTACACAAATTTCTACACGAGACGAGAGCACTTGACTAGGAGCACAGCAAGGTCAACATTTTACTCTGTCTCACAATCCTATACCAGCACAAAAACTTTTCCCGAATTTAACAAAGAAACGAGTTTAACTCACAGCACGCAAAAAGCTAAGCACGCACTCAGGTGGGTGCAGTGTTGTGCAATGCAATGAACTAATTAAAATAAAGATATAGAAGCTTTCAGTATGCACATGAAATGTGCGCGTGCAAAAGATAACTACTAATTGTTCTCCCCCAGACTTAAACTAAACTACTCAGCATATGATACAGAAATGTATATCAGAAAAAGACAAGGGAAGAGGTTACCCAATGCTCAGCTAGTGAGCATACCAGAAGACGCGTGAACACATAAGCAGCTCCTCCATATGAAGAATCATAACCCCGACATCACTATTTGCCATGAATACCTGCAGGGGTAAGCTCCGCAACAACAAAAGAAAAATATACAATATATAAAGAAATACTAAAACTAAAATAGACAAGAAAAAAAATACAGGAAATAAAAGATAATTACTGGGGTTACTGTCATCCTAGCACGACTTATTCAGCAAAGGAAAAGGTTCTATCTAATGGGTCTATGAAATAAAAAGTGCACAAGTAACTGTTCTAATATCCGTTTCGGTAACGGGTACCGATACGGCGACAAAACAGTTACCCCTCTACCTAAATAAGAATACCTGCCATACACAGGTAGAGGAAACAGAATGTAAGATGAGGAGGAGGCCTGGTCCTCACTCATCTCATAGAAAAAATCCTTGCCCTGCAAGGTATCATTCACAGCAGGTCTGCAGGAGGAGAAGACTTTGAATGAGGCTTCCTCAATGGAGGAGGGATCAACCTCCTCGCATATAAGGATGTTATCATCCATGACTCGAGCTGAAAGCTCCAAGTCCTCCTGAAGAACCTGCGGAGACTCAACCTGCGCGGGCTCAGATATAACAAGGGGATCAAGAAATAAAGGAGAAGAAGAACTAAAATAATCCAAAATAGGGGAGTGGTCCTGGTCTCACTCCAAGCAGGATCCAAACATAGATCACTGTCGGTGTCATATGAGCCATAGCAAGGGGAATCCGGGAGCTCGAGGTCCTCGGTGTGGTTTGGACCTCCTCATCCAATAAGGAAGTGAAACTGACTCATCAGAAAGGATCTCCTCATCAACGCACCTCGGTGCGTCCACATGTTCCGAGACGTAATACTTTCCATTAAAGATAATAATATCCTCATCACACATGGGCACAACCTCAGGCTCAGAATCATAATCCGGCCTAACATCATCAACTGACTCACAAAAAATAGGATAGATAATTCTTGTAAAGAAGGCGGAGGAACAACAACATCAGAGAAAATATATGCGGGTTCCTCTGGAGGTGAATCAACAAGAGGGGAAGAGTGCATGTGGAGAGACGGCGCCAAAATATCGTCACACCGATCAGCAAAAAGTCTGATGGGTATATCCGCAGTAGTCCCCCATAGACTAGGTGGTACTACGAATATATCATCAGAATCAGAATGGGTAGCCGAATGAGAGGTGGGTGGAACGAATCGGATAGCCGGTTCATCATCCTGCTCCAACTGGCGCTAAAATTCTACGAAATCTTTCAACACGTGGTCGGTGCTATGATAACACAAACATCGTTTTCAATTACTCCTCGGTCCAGGCGGGACCGGGGAGGAATAAGAATAAGGTGAAGGCTTAGAAGAGTAGTGACCATAAGACTGGGGTATGGTGTATGAAGTACCATAAGAGGACTGTGCTCCAAACACTGAATCACGAGAAATATGCTCACTATCTTCTATTGGGCACTCATCACTACCATGACTATAATCTCCGCACCATCGACAATGGATATTCATATAATAATACATGGTGCAACAAGAAAAATTCACCAACAGAAAGTTTCTAAGCAAAAATTAACTACACACCAGCAGATAAAAGAAAAGGAAAACCTGTTATAGAAAAATTAAAACTAGAAGAGGAACAAATAAAAATAAGAAACATATTCTAAAAACTAAAGCAAAGAATAAACATGAAATATGCAAATGGAAAAGGGATTCGATCTACTATCTCCCTATCCAAAAACTCACACGACTGTGTTCCCCGGCAACGACGCCAAATACTTGATGCGATGTAACGACAAGTGTACCAGTCGCACAAGTAATATAAAATGGGATGTCCCCAAGTATCGATCTCTTCAAGGAACATAGTAAGGGGGAGTTAATATCGAGGAGGACTTGAGATTGAAGTCCTTTGGTTGGAGTTAACTATGTGGGTTTTAGTATGTTGCAGAAACAGAAAATAAAATACTAACAACTACTCCTAAGCAACGCCGCTATGAGATACTTCGCCAGGTGGGATGGAAGACTACACGGGCCGCTATACACCAAATCGCTGGGCGGATGGACGAGTAGGTAAGCATAAGAACTAGGATTTGAGGGTTGTAATCACCTATTCGCTACACACGCTTCTAGCAATTGCTAGAACGGTAAGAATGGATGGATGGTGGATGGAAAACAAGGGCGCACCTCAAGCAAATAACAAACACATACAATCACATAGACATGATTACATACGAACGTTTAACAAAATAGCGAAACTTCATCATATATAAAGGATTTAACTAAACCATCAACAACAAGAGAACTAAAGTGTGCGAAATCAACCAGATCCGAAGTCTTGCAAAGGATTCGCGGTAGGATTCGCCGGGTTGTCAATCCGCATCCTAGTTCGGTCCTCAACTGCGTCCGGGGTTGAGGAGGTTGTCACTCACTCCCAATGAGCTCGTCTTCTTCATGTCACTAGTCGGTGGAAGATGGCACAAGCTTCTCCTAGCTTGGTGGAGAAATCTAGATAAAATCCTTTCTTGAAGCACGAGGATGAAGGCGGTGTTAAAATTCAACAAACCCGTAGAGGCCTCCTCGGATACCATGTTGAAACTCAACAAACCGGAGGAGGACACCTCCACTTATAATGTTGAAAGTTTTCCCGGATCTTGGAGAAAGCAGGGGTTATCTCAACAAAGCAGTAACAACCAGCAATACATGCAGCAAGCAAATATCTTTATTGATTAGCCGCAAACTTCTTTATAAGGCGAGACATACATGGCGAGACATGATACGCCAAAACCAACACAGGGAGAGCAGAGAGAGATACAAAGACAAAAACTATACAAGCCGCGCAGTCTCAAACACCAAGCCGCGCGGTCTACTGCTGTGGAGTCTGCTCAATCTGCCAGGTCGCAAAGCCGCAATCAAGCCGCGCGGACTACCCCTTATTCCAATGCTTAGCTCTTCACTGCCGATCTGCAAGCCGCCTGACCGCGAGGTCGCCTAGCCGCCAGACCGCACACGGTGCGATGCCGAATAGAACAGTCTGCCTGAGATAGGCGACTTCTTGAACCCCGAACCAAGTTGCCAAAGAGAAGACCGCCTAGTCGCTGTCCGCGACCTGCTATTTATCGCCTGTTGCTTAACCACAGAGTCCGCACTGTCCCTGATCGCAATCAGAGCCAAGTCCTGGCTTTCCAGTGCTATCCGCACAACCTGCACAGCACAACCCGGTCAACTC
The DNA here is from genome assembly GCA_039583875.1 of Platanthera guangdongensis. NCBI lineage: Eukaryota > Viridiplantae > Streptophyta > Magnoliopsida > Asparagales > Orchidaceae > Platanthera > Platanthera guangdongensis. The sequence continues at coordinate 114,673,688 of CM077148.1, read as the reverse complement.
TATCAAACCGCGCAGACACCATAGTCCAGTCCGCAGCAACTTACGCGACCTCAACTTACTGTTCACTTCGGTTCTCTCTTCCAGATATTTTCCTGATGTGACATGGGTCCTATTTATAGGCACGATGATGAGTATGGTCACCGCCCTAGCTGATAGGATAACCGCCACATCCAGCAGCAAGAACAAGTGTGTCCGCCATCCCGCGGACACACACACACCAGTTCGCCGCTCCTGTGTAGATAGCCAGTCCACCCCAGCTTCTCCAAGGCCGGACTCCAATCTCCAGTCCGCCTTGTCGCCAAAAGCCACGCCGCCAAGACATCACCAAGGTCGGATAGCAATCCCCAGTCCTCCTTGTCACCAAAGGCCAAGCTAGGACCACCACAGCCGGACTCCGCAGCAGCATTTGTCCGTCAATCCGTGGACAAGGCACCAACCCGTATACGTGAGTCCACAGCCCCAATACCAAGTCTTTTGCCGGACTTAGCATACACGCCACATCAGCCCGCAAATTTCGAGCCAACGGCTGCCACAAAAGCACCAAGCCGGACTCAGCGGACACACCATTTCAGTCCGCTGCGGACAGCTCTAGTCCGCTTCCCCGAGTCCATTTGCCTAATCACCATGGCATTGCCGGACTCAGCGGACACAACTTCGGTCTGCTAACACAGCAGACACATGAGTCCGCATCTCCTGCAGACTACTCCAGTCCACAATTCCTGCAGACTACTCCAGTCCGCAACTCCTGCAGACTTCATCAGTCCGCATCCCTGAGTCCATAGCCTCATCACAAGGCTCAATCGGATTCAGCGGACATTAGCTCCAGTCTGCACGCTTGGGCATGCAATCTTCAATCCGCATATCCTCAAGCTAGCAATCAGTGCAACTGTGCTCCTATCGAGCTTGGCGGACTGAGAGAACCAGTCCGCGCTCCACTGCGTGATCTCTCCGGACTGAGCCAACCTGGACTTGGTTTAGAACTCACCAAGTCCAGTCCACTGGCCATAAGGGCCAGTCCGTACTTACTGGCAGACACTGGAACCGGTCCGCATGTCCCGACCAACTCCAGTATCAGTCCGCACTGACTGGCGGTCTCCGCGGCTTCCTCTTGCCGCTGCACCAGAGCAAGAACAAGGCAACTGCCAAACCATTCTGCCGAGCTCCAGTTCATCAGTCCGCTTCATGTCGAACTCTTCGGACAGAGTTTCTATCCGCCGGGTTACTTCCTGGGATTCAACCGCCTACTAAGTATACACCGGCCTGACAGAACGCTGCTGTTGTCCGCATAGTCCGCATGCACAGACCTCCCAGGCCGCCACAGAGCAAACCGTCAACAACATCCCTGCCGACTTAGCAGTCCGCCAACCCTGTCCGCGTGGATGGGTTGCCCAATCCTTCCATTCACCCACTTTCACTTCACAGATTTCAACAGGCGGAGGCCGAGGGGAAGCTCCGGCTTGGATTTGGCATCGAATGCTTGCCCGGATCTTCTCCTCTTGGTGGAACGGCAGATTTCACCCTAAAATCGCGGAGGATAATAGCTGGAATCGAGTCTCCTTAAAATGGCTGAAAACATGCGCTTAAATAGAAAAAGATCAGAAAAATGGTCACGCACGGTCCCGCGCACGACCGCGCACTCACCGTGCGTTATTAACTTCCAGATCTGGATCGCAGAAGAGGAAGCGTTGACCCGTGTGTTTTACTCGTGCACGGGCGATTCTGCTCGTGCGTGAAGGAAATTGCACGGGCAAACACAGAGCACAAGAACGCAGGAGAAAACTGTGGAACCGTGCATTATACTCACACACGGGCACTTTACTCACTCACAGGCGCTTCCGCCAGTGCATGAACAAATCGCACGATTTACCATATAATGCAAAAATAAGAAGCTACAGGAATACCGTGTATTTCCTTCGCGCACGGTCCTGAAGAAACCATGCGTTAACCCTGCCTTGAGATCGTCGAGCTCAGTTCGCCGAGCTCAACTCGACGCTTCTCATGCACAAACAAAATGCACGATCACAAAGGAATATGTGGCAAGAAAAAGCATGACCGTGCGTTTTCCTCAAACCTGCATTCCAGACTTGAGGAAAAATGCACCACCTGCAAAGCAATGAAACCAACTGGAGCACCAGTTCCCAGCAACAATACACAACAAAAATAAACAAAAAGAACCATGGGGAGCACCATGTGCTTACCCCAACAAGAGAATGTGCAATTGCACACCCATGGGCCAAAACAGTGCACTTAGCATGAAAAACTATATAAATGAAATATCAACAATAACATACTAAAAGTGAAGTGAAAGTGCGTGAAAACTAGCCCAGATGAGTTCGAAAAACCCTATATAAATCGGACTCATCATGGAGCAGGACTGGCCGTGCATCCCACAAAGATTCAGGCAGTGCGATACTGGCTTCAGTTGAAGACGACCACGAATGTCCGAAGTTTTCTTGGATTGGTCGGGTACTACCTGAAGTTTGTGCAGGGATTCTCTCAGATAGCCCTTCCACTTACTTCTTTGACGAAGGACACTTCATTCGTTTGGAAGCCGTAGTGTGAGGAAGCCTTCCCGGAGTTGAATGGTCGGCTTACGTCGGCCCCTATCCTCGCTCTCCTGTCTGGGAAGGAGGGATTCCAAATGTACACTGATGCATCGTTTCAGGGATGGGCGCTGTACTGATGCAGCATGGACATGTGATAGCATACACCTCCCGCTAGTTGAAGAAGCACGAGTAGAATTACCCTGTGCATGACTTGGAGATGGGAGCAGTGGTGTTCACTCTGAAGATTTGGCGGAATTATCTTTATGTTGTGCACTGCGACATATTTTCGGATCAAAAGAATCTGAAATATGTCTATACGCAGAAGGAGTTGAACATCTGCAAGAGACGATGAGTGGAGTTTCTATCTGATTATGAGTACACGATACACTATCACCCGGGAAAGACGAATGTGGTGGCGGATGCAGTGAGCCAGAGGCCAATTTCAGGAGCAGAGCCCTAGTTGATGGCTATGGAGTTGATACGAATGATGGAGGATATGCAGATTACTTTGGTGTCCTCAGATGACTTAGAGCTTTATGAGGAGTATCTGGGCACGGTGAGCACTACTGATGATATTCGAGATTGCATCATGGTTGAGCAGAGAATGGATGACAAGATAAAGCCAGTATTCTGGACCATGAATGCGGGAACAGTCGGGGAGTATACAGAGAATGATGGGTTGTTATGGTTTAGAGGACTGGTGTACATTCTGGCTGGGGCAGGATTCGGGAGGACATTATGACCGAGGCTCACTACAGCAGGTACTCGGTGTACCCGTGCATCACTAAGATGACAACCAACCAGAAAAGGGTGATGTACTTGCCGAGCATGAAGAGGGATATCACATATTTCGTGACCCATTGCGAGGCTTGTTAGTTAGTGAATGCAGAGTGTAAAAGTCTGGCCAGATTATTGCAGCCACTTCCAGTGCCAGAGTGAAAGTTCGACGATATCACCACGAATTTCATGCATGGTCTTCCTTGGTCACATGCGGGGAACGACTCGGGTGGTCATCGATCGATTGGTGAAGGTGGCCAGATTTCTACCGATCTGGAAGGACTCTCGAGTGGGTGACTTGGTGTGGAGGTTTGTGGAGCAGTTCATCTGATACCATGGAGTGCTGAGGACGATAGTGTCCGATCGCGATGGAAGATTTATGTCTAAGGAGTGGAGGATAATCCAAGCTTATTTGGGTACCCGGTTGACATTTAGTACAGTCTTCCACCCTCAGACAGATGGGCAGATAGAGCGCACTAATCGGACACTGGAGGATTTGTTGCGCCTTTGCATATTGGACCGTGAAGAGCTATAGGAGAGGCAACTACAGTTGATTGAATTCTCATACAACACCAGCCACCAGTCCATCATAGGCATGGCCCCTTATGAGGATTTATAAATGGCGGAGATGCAGGACTCCTTTGTCATGGATCCAGGATGAGGATCCAAAGGAACTTGGCTCGGAGTTCGTCGAGAATACAGATGCTCAGGTGCGGTTGATTTGTGAAAGGATGTTGGAGGCCCAGAGCAGACAGGCCAAGTATTATGATAGTAGAGTTTCAGGAAGGAGACTGGGTGTTTTTGAAGATAAGACCGATGCATGGGGTCTCATAGGTGCGTGGTCGGAAGAAGCCTAGTCTGAGATACATGGGGCCTTATAGGATCCTAGAACGAATCGGTCCCTTGGATTATACACTGGAGCTGCCTCCTGAGCTAGCGGGTTTGCACGATGTCTTCCACGTCTCCTCCCTCAGGAGAGCTCTACTTAGGCCGGTGCAGCAGATCACGACTATAGATGGGCCTATAGCTTCTGATCGATCGGTGCACCTAGAGCCGATCCGGATAGACGATATTGGGATACGGGTCTTGCGGCGCAAGAAGGTTCTACTGGCAAAGTCTTGTGGAGGAATCTTGGACAAGAGGAGCAAACGTGGGAGCTGCAGGACTTGATGCAATAAAGGTACCCGGAACTTTTCACGTCAGGTATCCTTTAACATCTCGGGATGTTACACTTTATTTCTCATACTTGAAACCCTGTGGGCCTAACCTGAATTTTGGGGATGAAATTTTTATTTTTGTGTATTAGGATTTGTAACATACCTCAGACTTCTAGACCCCTAGGAGTGGTTTTGTCATGACTAGGTCATGACAAAACCATAGGAAGCCCAAGAAGACCAAGTTACCTATCTAGGGCCAATGGACCTTCCCTTAGCCAATTTGATCCCACCATGGTATCCCTAACCCTAGGGGAGGCCAATGGTCCACCAAGGACCCATTGGGGTCAACCAAAGAAGCTAAGTTGATGCAAGTTAAACTTAGCCCAAAAAAGAACAAAGTGCCCTAACTAAGGGTGAAGTGACATCGAAGGTGTAACATCCTATTTCGTGTTAGGCCCCTCGCATACATTTTGAGCTAAGAGAATTAGATAAGGTTCGGGAATCATTGATTTAGATCAGGAAGTTACTCAGAAAATATCTAGGCATGGGTCATTGAGTGCGTTGAGTGCACTCAACGCCATTGACTGATTGTCATTCAGTTCGTTGAGTGCACTCAACACCATTTTACTTAGAGAAATATGCTAGCTCTGTGCATTGAGTTTGTTGAGTGCACCCAATGCCATAGACTGATTGGCGTTGAGTGTGTTGAGTGCACTAAATGCCATTTTACTTAAAGAAATACCCTGTCTCAGGGCGTTAAGTGCGTTGAGTGCACTCAATGCCATGGAGTGATTGGCATTGAGTGCATTGAGTGAACTCAATGCCATTTGACTTAGAGAAATATCCTGGATCGGGGCATTAAGTGCATTGAGTGCACTTAACGCCATTGACTTATTGGCTTTGAGTGTATTGAGTGCACTCAACGCCATTTTTCTTAGAGAAATATCTTGGCTCGGGGAGTTGAGTGCGATGAGTGAACTCGACGCCTTGGACAGATTGGCATTGAATGCACTTGATAGTTCGTTTTACAGTAAAAAATATTAGGGCCTTTTCGGGTTTTTAAAGCACAAATCATGTCTTGTAAGTGCTTATATTGACCTCCTTTTGTATTTATTATTGTCACTAATGTGTTTTCTGCTTTTTGCAGGTTTTCACCGCTTTCAGCCATTTCTTGCTGTTACATGCCCCAAGGTCACGCCCTACCCGGGCATGTACCTAGGGCGTGTACCCGGAGGAATGAAGCTACTGCTCTGAAACTGCATTCCTTGAAAACTCAGTGTACCCGCCCTCTGTCACGCCCGTGTAACACCTACACGGGCGTGTTCCAAAGGCGTGTCCCCAAGTTCCGAGGAATCGCCGCAGCACGATCTTTTTCCCACTCCACCGTCGCACTAAATGGGTCACTCCCCCTTACATGCCTGGGTCAGGCGTGCCATATGGGCGTGTAATTCAACTATGATGCCCTTCACCTCCAGCATTGAATTTCAGCAAAAAAGTCGCACTGAATGTGTCACGGCCCAGGTACACGCCCGACCCGGGCATGTAAGTGGGGCGTGACCCAACCCGAAAAAACTCTATAAATTGAGCCCATCTATAAGGGTTCAGAGTGAGTTCTGGAGTGAGATGGGAGGTTCTGCCCTTTAGTTTTCTTGTAGTTTTCTTGTAATTTTCCATCCTCCTCTCCCTTCTAATTTTAAGCTTTTTAATCTAGCTTAGTTTACTCTTTTTGTATTAGTACTTGTAATTGCTTAGTAGCTAAATGTTAATGCAAGCAAAGGTTTTCATTTCCAGCACTTGTAATCTTCTATTTTCAAGTTATAACTCTCTATCAGTGTTAATAAAAATTGTTCCCTTCTCTTTGTTTTCTTAATGCATTTATACTCATCTCTCTTCCTCCACTTCACCATGAGTAACTAATCCTCCTTGTACTTGATCTTGATGATCCGAGGTTTGAGTTGATTAAGTTATGATACTCTAGTTCGCTCTTTCTTTGTTAGGCTTAGACTTTTGATTTACTCTTGAAAAAATCATGTTTGGAGTTATATCATCGATATATAATTTCCATATTTGTTTTCATTCTTAGCTAGCCGAGAGATCATATTTTGAAGTGAACACTCAGGGGTAAAGGGAGTTGCACGCACCCCTTGAGAGAGACAGACGTTAAATCTCCCGGATTGGAGTGAAATCCAATAGAGGGGTTCACAGTGTAAAGCGAGCTTTAGGTCTTTGATTTGGACGAGAGTTCGATTGGAGCTTCCTAAACTCCGGTGGGCACGGCTTCGAGGGAAGCATGTTCATGCTTATGGAACCTCCAAGGTCAAGTGAAAGTGCAACTAGATCTGATATACTCTAGAGGGGGGTGAATAGAGTATATGGTGCTTTAGTAACTTTTACAAACTTTTACAACAATTGTTGTAATATGTGTGAGCAGGGAAGCAAAAATAAATCTAATCACAGCACTAAGCTTAAGCAAGAACTAAGAACAGAAAAATCAAGGCCAGAAACAAAAATGAAAGCAAGCAGAACCAGAAGACACAAGGAAATATAGTGGTTCCCCAAACTTGGGTACATCCACTCTTCTACCACCCTAGGTAGGAATCCACTGCAGGATGAGTTGATCAGGTGTCCTGGGCACCAATGAGCTTTTGATAAGGTGCTCAAAAACCAAGCCAGATTTTTTGATCAGGTGTCTTGCCACCAATGAGCTTTTGACAAGGTGCTCAAAAACCAGGTTCAAACTTTTGAAGGGAGTTTGAAAAACCCTTTACAGAGTGGGGGTGAGAGATTGATGGAAGTCTTCTCTTTCTCAAACAACTGAGAAGACTATGTGGATTGATGTCAAAGCTCCCCCTGAATCCTTGAAATCTTCAAGAAGAAAAGCTTTGCTGAGGGTGATAGGCCTTCAAATATTGAACTCCAGCAATGGATGATTTCAGCAATAGCTGAAATGTTGAGTGTCTGGAGTCTTGAAATATGTTGGCCTTGAACACTTTGAAAACTAAAGAGATCTGAGGATTTTGAGAAAGCTTGATCTCCTTTGATGAGTGTTCTTCAGAATTCTTTTTGACAGAAGATTTTTGAGAGAGTCTCTGTAATCTGTATTGTGTGTGCTCTGTTGTGAGAGATTCAAAAATCCTGTCTTTTATTCTCTGGTACAGAATAGAATATTATTCTCTGTCAAGGATAGTCGTTGGTCTGCATTGATTGCATCCTTAATTGCATAATCTCTTCTAGAGGAAAGTCCACAGAATTATTCCTTGAAAAATCCCTTGAAACTTGGTCCAGAATTGAATGAAAACGGCTAGCAAATCTCTGAATTAATTGCAGAATAACTCCTAACTGATTTGAATTTGAATTCTGGAAGTTATCTAAAATCGTCGAACTGAGCTCTGCTATCGTCGAGCTGAGCTCAGCGATCTGGAAAACTTAAGCAGTAAAATAATCGTCGATCTGAGCTCAAAGATCGTCGAACTGAGCTCAGAGATAAAGATCCAAGGCAGAGTCAAAATCGTCGACCTGAGCTCACCAATCGTCGAATGGAGTTCGACGATATTATGAAGTTGAGCTCAACGATCGTCGAATGGAGTTCGACGATCTGTCGAAGTGGAGCTCAGCGATCGTCGAATGGAGATCGACGATCTGTCGAAGTTGAGCTAGACGATCGTCGACCGGAGTTCGACGAATCGTCGTGCTGAGCTCGACGATCAGACTTGGTCTCCAGACAGAAAAACTTGGTCTTCAGGGCAGCTTCCAAACCTAGACTTCTATCCATTAGACTCAATTCTAATTGACCTTTTAAGCTATACAGGAGGTCAAGCAAAGGTTTCTAGAGACATAGTGATCCTGACCCAAATTAGTAATAGGGTGTTCCAACAATCTCCCCCTATTTGGGTTAGGATTACTATTTACAGACTTTGGAAAAATTTAAATAACAACATACAAGTATTAAGCAGAAAAACAACAGCTAGACAAGCAGAAACACAGAGATATATATATATATCATCCAGATAACAATCAGAATTCACAGAAACTGTCACCTTACAATGTCACTTCTTCTCTTTGCCTTTAACCATTTTAATTTCTCTGTTAGGGTTTAGGGCTTCTTTGTTGGACCTGGTGTCATCTGCTGCACCCAAATAAGTTTGCTTTGTAGGCCTGGGAACCACAGCTGCAGGATGTAACTCCATGTATCTGTCAGCATCAAAGAATTTACTGGAAGCATATCTTTCTAATTCTTTCTGTCTTTGCTCAGACATTGTAGAAATGTTGGAGGTATCCAATCCTTGATCTCTGGCCTTCTTAATCTGATCCAGTGCAGCCAATTCCTTTAACCTGGTAGTCTAAGCAGCTGGGTTATTTTCAGGGTCCTCAAAAGGTACAGGTGGCTCATACCTGTTGGAAGGGTTGTCTTGAGGAGGCCTGGCAGACACAGTCTCTTTTAGCTTGTAGGGGAAAGGACCTGATGATGTATCAGATGAAACATGTCCTCCCCTAGAATATGGGTGCTGCCTGGAATACCCTTTGGAATAAACTTGAATATCTCTCTGATTGCCCCTATATCCTCCTCTCCTAGAATATGAACCCCTAGATTGGCTTTCCCTTTGATAGGATCTGGCATGAGGTTGATAGGGAGCCTGGCTTCTGGCTGGGGGTTGACTTGCAGAGCTTCCACCTACACCTGCATCAGGAGGAGGTGGTGGAGGAGGATGAGGGTGCTGGAATTGGGAAGAGCCCTTCTCATATTTTCTCTTTTTCTTCATGGCTTTCAGCTGGTTCTTGGAATACTGCATCCAGTGTTCAGAGATTGGGCAATTATGAAGGATATAATAAGGAATATCATTATTATCCTTAACTTTAGCAGGAGGAACCCTTTTCATAGCCTTGCTCCTTGCCTTCCTTTTCCTGGCAATGGTAGCAGATGAGTCATCAGAGTCTGTTTTAAACTCATCAGATTCAGAACTCTGATCATCATATAAAGCATCTATTTTCTTCATAAGATCTTTCTTTAGTTAAACAGTAGCAGATGAGGCAGAAGTTGAGATAGCAGCAACAGGGACAGCAGCAGATGAGGAGGTGAAGCAGAAACAACAACAGCAGGAGAGGTGACAGCAGCAGTAACAGTCTCACTTACAGCAGAAACAGCAGATTCACTTTCAACAACAGAAACTGGAGAGTTGATAGCAGCAACAACTTCACTGACAGTAGCAGAAGCATCATCAAAAATTGCAGCAGGCTCAATTTCAGTGGCCTCTGACATCAGAAGATCCTTGATATTGGTGCATCAGAAACAGTTGGAACTTCAGCAGCAGTAAGAATATCTCACAGCAGCAGCATCAACATCTTCAGTAGCAGCAATTACTGAAAGTACAAAGAAGTGAGGATGCTAGGGTCAACAAGACAATGGCACAAGTGCCTTGGATAAGTCTTCTGGGGGCTGGACAGCATTACTCTCTGACAGACAGCTAAAGAAGGCAGAATCAAAAGCAGATAGCAAAGACCTTAGGTCTATTGCAAGAACTGCAGTAGGAGGCTCAGCAGCACAGCAGCAAGAGGAGCAGCAGAAGAAGCAAAAACAGCAGCAGCAAACAGCAAGAAGGCTTTCTTCATAGTGGCATCTCCCCCTGCCTAGATGCAGATACATCTGGATCAAGGCACACTGCTGGAGGTGCTGCCTGAGGGAAGAGGGAGGAGAACCTGGCAGAAAGAGCTGCCACTGACAGGTGTAGAGGAGCCAAGGAGGTCTCCAATAGTAGAGAGAGCCTGGGGGCAATCAGCTCATACAGCCTGACAGCTAGGGCTGAGAGGTCTACTTGCTCAACAGCTGGAGCAGAGGTAGATGGAATGGAAGCAGCTGGGGATGCTGGAAGGGAAGCTGGAGAATGTTGTATGGATGGCTGAGGTATTGGTAGGGTGGATATGGAGGACAAGGGAATGGAGATGGATGGGGTGAATGTTGGTTGATCAATGATGTGGTGTTGGAGGTCTTGGAATGAAGTGGAGGAGGAAGGTAATTCAGGAGGAGATGAGGGGGAATCATCCATGAAGGAATCATCCAAAGAGTGAAGGATGGAATGGATGGTGAAGAGGTGACATCTGGTGGAGGGTAGGAGAACAGAGGGTGGAATTGGTCCTCTGGTGGAGGTAGAATGGGGTCTGGAGATGGAGTTGATGTTGGAGATGGGCTGGATATGGTGATGGTGGATGGAGCTGGAATGTTGGATGGTAAGGGAAGGGATGGAATTGGAGGAGGAGGAGGGGCAGCAACAGCAGCAGCCAGGTCATCTGCAGGAGCAGAGACCTGTGGGAGAGTGACTCTTGGAGTCCTTGTGCCTGAAGGAGCACTGGAGGAGGGCCTGCTAGGCTTGCTTATTTGCCTGTCCCACTTTCCAAAGAGGGCACAGTTAGTCTCTTGGAGGCATTTATGTGAACTCCAGAGGAGACCAGCAAGGCAGGGCACCTGGTCTGCAGAAAACTCCAAGAATTCTTCCAAAATTAACAAAAGCTCTTGTTTATTTTCTTCTTGATGAGGTCAAAGAACACCTCTCCCCAGTTCAGATTTTTCTTATCCACCAGAGCTCCCATGAGACAGAGCTGATGTCTGGATATAGTATCATGGGCAGAGTGCTTTGCCAGCAGCACTTTCCCTACCACATCTGCCAGGAACCTGTATTCAACAGACAGATTCCTCTTGAATAGCTTGCTAGGGTTTCCCTCTGGATGACCCATCCTGGCAAGCAGGTCAGAAAACTCCTCTCCAGATAACTCAGCAGATTCTTCTCCATTTCTCAATCCAAAACTTCTGTTAAAATTGTGGGGTCAAGGGTACCTGATTCCCAGCAATAGACCCAACTATTGTGTTGTTATCTTGATTATGAGCAGTATAGACCCATTCCTTGATCTCATCTGAAGCCAGCTTGATCCTGGTGGTCATGAGGGCAGTTAGATTCTGATCCTTGAACAAACCTAGTATGTCTTGAAAATCTGGTCAGTGGTGCTGAATGATTCTACATCAATGTCAAACCCAGCATCGAACTTCATTGCAGCTAGACAGCAACTGACACAGCCATTGTACCTGCAAAAACTCAACAAACAAAACGACCAAGCGTAGAACTGTTTGGAGGAAAGAAGATTCTTGCAGAGAAATCGAAAGCGCAAATGAGAACGACGGCGAAAAATGAGTTTTATATTAGGGTTCGACGCAGAATTGGAAAGATCGTTGAACTCAGTTCGACGATCGAGGCTTCTAAAGGAATCTGAAGAGACTTCAACATCGTCGATCTCCGTTCGACGATATTGGAGAGCGTCGAGCTCCGTTCGACGATCGTTCAGAGAACAAAATCGTCGAGCGTCGTTCGACGATCGTTGACCGGAAGAGATAGTTCATACTATCTGAGAGGCGCTGAACTCAATTCGACGATTTTTGGAAATCGTCGATCTCCGTTCGACGATCTTAGGGGAAAATCGTCGAGCGCAGTTCAGAGATCAGAAAAATTCTAGACACTAAGAAAAATCAGAAAGTTTGCCTAGTATTGGTCAATTTTAGCTTTCAAAATCTTGGAGATTATTTAAGGCTTCCTCCATCTAACATTCCTAACTGATTTAGGAAGAAGGTGTGTTTCTTTTCATCCAAGGGCTTGGTGAAAATATCTCCCCTTTGTAAATCAGTTGGGATATATTGTAATTCAATTTTATTCTTTTCAACATTATCCCTTAATGAAGTGGTAGCGCACTTCAATATGCTTCGTTCTGCTGTGCGAGACCGGATTGTTTGCAATGGCAATTGCACTGGAGGAGTCGCAGTACATTGGTATGTCTTTGAACTGAAGGTCATAGTCGGCTAACTGGTTTCTAATCCATAGGAGTTGTGCGCAACAGCTGCCTGCCGAGATGTACTCAGACTCTGCTGTGGAGGTTGCATCACAATTCTGTTTCTTGCTGTTCCAAGAGATAAGCCTCCTGCCGAGGAATTGACACGTCCCGAAGGTGCTTTTCCTGTCATCCCTACTTCCTGCAAAATCAGCATCTGAAAAACCTATTAGCTCGACATCATTGTTTCTCGGGTACCACAAGCCAAGATTGGGAGTACCTTTAAGGTATCTTAGAATTCGCTTTGCAGCGACATAGTGAGATTCCTTAGTGTTCACCTGATATCTGGCACAGACACATGTGGAGAACATGATATACGGTCTACTGGCAGTAAGGTAGAGCAGGGATCCAATGATGCTTCTGTATTTGGTTTCATCGAAAGGTTTACCTTTCTTATCCTTATCCAGAGACATGGTGGATCCCGTTGGAGTCCTCATAGAGGTTGCACTCTCCATACCAAATTTCTTAAGGAGTTCATTTGTGAACTTCGTCTGAGAGATGAAGATTCCATCCTCAGACTGTTTCACTTGAAGTCCTAAGAAATACTTGAGCTCTCTCATATTGCTCATTTCAAACTTTCCTTGCATAAGTTTAGAAAACTTTTTGCAAAGATTGTTGTCCGTTGAGCCGAATATTATGTCATCGACATAGATTTGCACCAGCAAAATCCTGCCTTTGACTTCTCTGAGAAACAATGTTTTATCTATTTTACCTCTAGAGAACTTGTTCTCAAGAAGAAAACTAGATAAAGTCTCACACCAAGCTCGTGGAGCTTGTTTCAACCCATATAAGGCTTTATTAAGAAAATAAACATGATTATGATAAGTAGGATCGACAAAACCTGGGGGTTGAGCGACGTATACTCCCTCTTTCAGGTCTCCGTTCAAGAATGCTGATTTCACATCAATTTGATAGACTGTGAATCCTTTGTGTGAAGCATACGCTAGGAACAATCTGATTGCCTCGAGCCTTGCTACTGGTGCGAAGGTCTGGTCAAAGTCAATCCCCTCCTCCTGTCTGTAACCTTGAGCCACCAGCCTTGCCTTGTTCTTTATGATGACACCATGTTCATCCAGCTTGTTTCTGAAGATCCACTTGGTGCCAATCACATTCTGCTTGTATGGTCTGGGAACTAGCGTCCAAACGTTACAACGTTCAAATTGATGTAGTTCATCTTGCATGGCCAGAATCCATGCTGCATCCTTGTTCGCCTCGTCGAACTTCTTTGGCTCAACCTGTGACAGTAAGCTAAGATGCAATACTTCGTTAATAGTACCTCTTCGAGTTCTGACACCGACACGAGGATCTCCGATGATCTGATCTCTAGGATGATCCCTCACGTGCCAGAGCTCTAGAAGTTTGGCGTCTGGAACTTCAACTACTTCTTGGGCTTCTCTTTCTTCCAAAAGATTTGTTCCATTTTGATCTTCAACATTTTCAGATGACGTGGAGGTGGAGACTTTGATGTACTTAGGAGTGTCATCTTTAGCGGTCTCATCCAGACTCAGCTGTTCCAGTCGTGCACCTGCATCTTCAAGAATACCACTGGAAGAGTTGCTGTTAAGCAAACTTCCTTCATCAAATACAACATTTATTGATTCTTCTACCACTAGGGTTTTCAAAGATGATTTATTGAAGACCCTATATGCCCGACTGTGGGAACTATAGCCCATGAATATGCCTTCGAAGCATTTTTCACCAAATTTAGTACGCGGGTACTTCCCATTATTCAGTACATAGCATCTGCAACCAAAATTCCTCAAGTAGGACATGGTTGGTTTCCTGCCTTTCAGTAGCTCGTAAGGCGTCTTACGATGATGCTTGTTGATCAATGCTCGGTTTTGTACATGACAAGCTGTATTGACAGCCTCTGCCCAGAAGTATTCCGGGAGAGAAGCGTCTTTCAACATTGTCGTGCAGGCTTCAATGAGAGTTCTATTTCTCCTCTCCGCAACTCCATTTTGCTGAGGAGTGCGCGGGGAGGAAAACTCATGAAAGATACCTTGTTCTTCAAAAAACTCTGTCATAGCACCAGATTCGAATTCTGTTCCATGGTCTCTTCTGATTTTGACCACAGAGCAGTTAAATTTGTTCTGAACCTACTTGACAAAACTAGTGAAGATGTCAAACGTATCTGACTTTTGTTTCAAAAAGAACACCCATGTAAACCGAGAATGATCATCAACTATCACTAGCGTATAGAACTTGCCTCCCAAGCTATGAACTTGCATTGGACCAAACAAGTCCATATGTAAAAAGTAAAGACATCGGGATAAGTCTTTGTCTGCAATGCTCTTAAAGGTAGCCCGAGTTTGTCTGCCCATCTGGCATGCAGGACATGGGCTATCTTTGATGCACTTGATACTGGGAGCATCCCTTACTAAGTTCTTAGAAAACAGCATACTAATTGTCTTGAAATTAATATGTGCCAATCTCTTGTGCATAAAACATTGTTCACACAGAGATGCACTGCCTGTTGCCACAAGGCATACGGGGGTAGATGAATCTAAACTGAGAAAATCTAAGCAGAAGATATTTATGCTCCTAATGCCTGATAATACCATCTCAGAAGAGGTACGTGAAATTATCAGACATTTATCCTTGCAGAAGGTTTTGCTTAACGTCATAACCTTTATCACATAACTGACTTACACTGATCAGGTTATGGTTTAACCCTTCAACATAAGCCACGTCGGTGATAGAGATTATACCGTTGGAAATCATACCGTAACCTCTGGTGACTCCTCGATCTGACCCTCCAAAGATGACTTTGGGTCCATTCTCGACTGGAGTGTAATCACGCAGCAGGCTTCTTGTCCCAGTCATATGCCGGGAGCATCCACTGTCCAAATACCAGATCGGCGTTTTGGTGGCCTTTGGACATTCCTGCACAAAATTAACTCACCTTAGGAACCTAATCGAACTTGGGTCCTAGATTCTAAATTCTGGTTAGCACACTCCCCCTCGGTTGGTTAACCCTACGAGTGGTCGGCCTCGCAGTGCTAACATAGGGAGTCTCGTAATACCTTGGATTAAACCAACAATCCACGGCAAAGTGACCAACTTTTCCACAGCACCAACAGTCGAATCTGTTGTACCTCTTCCTAGGCTCCTGACTTACCCTGGGAACGGTGGGTACAGATGGGGCCTTGGATCTGGAGGTGGAGGCCTCATGGTGACAACAGTCACATGACTTCATCACCTTCTGTATAATAGGCTTGGCTTTTGGTGCCTGCTTCGGCGATCCATTATGGCCGCTAGAGAACGGACCATAATTTCCCATGTGGATTTCCTCATAAGGTGCCTTGAAGGCACTCTCACCGAAGTTCCGGGGAAAGGTCCAACCGTCATACCGGCTCTTTGGCTTTGCAACCGAGGGCCGGAAATGATGGCCAAATGTTGACTCAAAGTCATGTTGGTTGCAAGGAAAGCCAGGCTTTCTGAACGCAACAGGACTAAGCGGAGCCTTTCGCTTTTCATCAGCAGAGGCCTTCTTGGCGGCCTTATTCTTCCTCTGGTCAGAGAGCTCCTGTTTCTCCTGGATGAGGAACTAGATACCCCTACATGCCCCAAGCAAGCTCCTTTGGCCTGAGCAGAGAAGGTATCAACGACTGGAAGAACTGTTTTTGGCATAGAGAAGCTCTTGACGATCTTCCTTTCTGCTGCAAGTAGTTCTTCCAACTTGTCGACTTCCTCCTGCTTAAGATCAAGGAGCTTCAAAGACTCTGAATGCTTTGAAGTCAGGTCAAGGTGCTCCTGTCGGAGAGAAATCAAGCTAGTTACCTCTTCCCTTAGGGATACACACTCACACTTAAGGAATTTCACTTCCTTCTTCTCAGCCTTCAATCTCTTACGGCACTCCTCGAAAGTGTTGAGCAGAAGCTCATATTTCTCGAGGAGCTCCGCTTCACGGGCCGAAAGGCTATCCTCAGGTTCATCATCCTGAGACTCAGGATCAGAGTCAGAGTCGGAGAGAGGGGTGTGAGCTTTTACCTTCCCAGTAAATGGGGGACATTCTCCTTCTGAGTTGGAGCGACCCACTAGCCCGAAGTAGGCTTCCTCATCATCACTGGAGTCCGAGGAATCAGACTCACTTAGTGTCTTTGGCCTTTTGGCGATGTAGCTCCGCTCCTTCTTCTTATCTCTGGAGGATTTGTGCTCCTCTCCTTTCCCTTTTTCTCTCTTGCCTTGATAGCAGTCGGCCACGACGTGTCCTGGCTTATTGCATCCAAAGCAAATAATGTCAGAAGAGCGATGTTTGTTAGATTTAGAAGCATACCTGTCAGAAGAATAATTTTTCTTCTGATGCCTGGAGGAGGAGCCGTCTTTCTTTCTTTGATTCCTCATCTTGAGGAACTTCTTGAACTCTCGGGTGATGAGGGAAAAATCCTCCTCCGACAGCTCTGAGGTGGAGGAGCATGGCTCGGAGTCCTCCTCCTCTTTCTTATTCCTTACACGGTATGACACCGCACCCTTGCCTTTTCTGGAGTAACTGGCTTTTAGAGCCACAGTCTTTTCTTTTACAGCAGCCTTCTTTGCTTCTTCCTCTGCTTTCCTGGTGTTTAGCTGAAGCTCATAGGACATCAGCTTTCCAAACAGAATTTGTGGATCAGTTTCAGCTAGTCTGCCAAACTCTCTGATGGCGCAGATATTTGTGTCCCATTCCTTAGTAAGGGACCTAAGGAATTTATCATTTAGTTCACCATTATTGAACACTCTTCCGTAGCCTTTGAGGGCGTTGACAATCTTGAGGAAGTTCTCGTAGGTGACTCCGATCTCTTCCTTAGGCCCTTGTCTGAAGGCCTCATATTTCTGGTTCAGGAGGGATCTCCGATCATCCCTCACTTCATCCGTGCCCTCCATTAGGATGATTAGGCACTGCCAGATCTCCTGTGCTGTCCTGCAGTTGCTGAAGTTTTGCATCATAGAGTCATCAACTGCGCTGACCAGAATGTTTCGTGCCTTCATGTCAAGTCCCACTAGCACCATCTCGTCCTTGTCCATTTCAGAAAGTGTCTTCGGCACTTTCTTGGTGGGATCAATAGTGGAGGCCTTAGTGCTCTCTGGGACATAAGGTCCCTCCTGCACGATCATGAAGAGTCGAGGATCCACTGCTTCCATGTAGAACATATAAAGTCTGATCCTTTCCTTCCAGATAGGAAAGTTGAGCCTGGATAAATTGCACACTGGGATCTTGCCGGAGAACTTGAGCCCGTCCATAGTAGATGTTTGCCTCCTGAAAACAAAATCTAATAATTACCAAAGACACTAGTGGCATCTTGGGGATTCAACTCAAGGTGTTAACCTTACAACCAATTTGATGAGTAACCTCCCTCTGATACCACTTGAAAGTCCACCTAGTGTCAAATATGTTCACCTATGGGGGGGGGGGGAATAGGTGTAACTTTTACAAACTTTTACAATAATTGTGAAGCGTATTTGCGGCAAAAATAAATTTAAGACGGTACTTAAGAAAGAACTGCACAATAAAAACAAAAATGAAACAGCACAACACACAGAATACACAGGCAATTTATAGTGGTTCCCCGACTTGGGTACATCCACTTTCCCCCTTCGACCTATCTCCCAACAAGGGACGACTCGGTCACTTCTCCAACAGGATTGAAATCCAATCCTTGCACTATCGGAAGGAACCCTTCCACACGTAGGAGTCAACACTCCCACAAACCGGGTTGCACCCAACCAATGAGCTTACAAGGTGCTCACGGAACAATCGTTCCTTTACAACAAAAGTAAAATAGAATGTACACAGTGGGGGTGAGATACAAACTTCGTTTGGAGACTACGGTGTTCCTCTTCGTTCAAACAACGACGACATGTTCGTGAAGTCAACGAAGAGTCTACAACCTTGGTCTCTCTTGGAAAGGATCTCCCCGGAACCGGCGGCGGCAAGACGAGCGGCGGCTTGCTTCGGGATCGGCGGCTATGATGATGAGCGGCTGCTGAACTTAGAGATCCAATCTTCGTAGCGAAGCTAGCTTGGTCTTCCAACGGTCACACGAGGATCGGTCGTCTCGATCGATTCGGACGGGGAAGTTTTTCCCGATCACCAAATCGAGAGACAAGAGATCTCTGGATAGACACGTGAGACTCAAAGCTTGGCTAAGCTTCTGTCGCCGGAGATCGGGAAGAAACACAATCAACAGCGGCGACCGACTAGCGCGAGCGGCGACGGCGGCGGCGGAGCAGTTTCACGATTTTAGGGTTTGATCGTGCTCGGCTTCTTTTCTGTATCCGTCTACTGTTCAAAATACCCGTATATATATACTGTAGATACTACTAATTTGACCGTTGTGGGACCCACAAGAAGAATCCCGAAATCCGGTTCAAAATAGTCCAGCGGCAGAATCCGGTCCAGTAGCTTCTAGAGAAATCGCTAAGTAAAAATCGGCGAGAATCGCAGGTGATTCTCGACGAATCGGCGAGAATCAGTTAGTGATTCTCGACGATTCGTCGAGAATCACTAATGATTCTCGCCGAATCACTTTTTGATTCTCAACGAATATAACTTGGTCTTCAGGATCTGCTCTGCGATGGGTTCGGCGAGAATCACTAGTGATTCCACCCAAGAGCTGCTTCTTGACCCATCCTTGCTCATTGTCTTCTCTTGCATAAGCACGGCCCTGTACTTGAAAGCAAGTGCACTCCAATAGAGAGAGTACACGTAGGCCAACACACTGATCTGTTCAACGAGCGATTACGTCGTGCAGACCCGTGTATATTGACCTACTGCACCCTGACATTGGTGTGCACTTAGCGTGGAATAGCTGCAAGTACAACTTGAAAGATTTTATCAAATACATTGTCTATTGACCTTAGCTTGTCGAGGGGCTTCTTCAAATCAGGTACATTGTGGATACAATACCCAACACTTGTAATCTTCTATTTTTAAGTTATAACTCTCTATCAGTGTTAATAAAAATTGTTCCCTTCTCTTTGTTTTCTTAATGAATTTATACTCATCTCTCTTCCTCCACTTCACCATGAGTAACTAATCCTCCTTGTACTTGATCTTGATGATCCGAGGTTTGAGTTGATTAAGTTATGATGCTCTAGTTCGCTCTTTCTTTGTAAGGCTTAGACTTTTGATTTACTCTTGAAAAAATCATGTTTGGAGTTATATCATCGATATATAATTTCCATATTTGTTTTCATTCTTAGCTAGCCGAGAGATCATATTTTGAAGTGAACACTCAGGGGTAAAGGGAGTTGCACGCACCCCTTGAGAGAGACAGACGTTAAATCTCCCGGATTGGAGTGAAATCCAATAGAGGGGTTCACAGTGTAAAGCCTGCTTTAGGTCTTTGATTTGGACGAGAGTTTGATTGGAGCTTCCTAAACTCCGGTGGGCACGGCTTCGACGGAAGCATGTTCATGCTTATGGAACCTCCAAGGTCAAGGTTTTTTACCTTATTAAGTTAGTGTTTAATATCACATTTTTTAATCAACTTTAGCCAAGGTGATTCTCGATCGAGTTCTCTTCTTTATCATCGTCTTAACCCCTCGTTGTAATCGCTCTTAATAGATCCCTATTTAACCTCAAGCATTTCTCTTTTTAGCATAATATTTCTCTTCTTAATCGCATTTAGCTTTCTCTTAACCCCTAAAACAATCTTCAATAAAATAATAGTTTTCGTATGAGTAAGATTACTCGACGGTTCCCGGATTTTTAATACGACACTTGTGTCCCCTAGCTGCATTTCGATAGAAATACTTGCCTTGTTATATTGCTAGTTCGGTTTATAATCTCTTTGCGAATATTTTCACACCACCAATCAATGCCATTTTACTTAGAGACACATCATAGCTCTGGTCGTTGAGTGCGTTGAGTGCACTCAATGCCATGGACTGATTGGCGTTGAGTGCATTGAGTGCACTCAACGCCATTTTACTTAGAAAGGTTTCGGGAAGCATTTTGAGTGTCGACTGCAACCCGTTCATCGAACTCAGCAAATAATTCATCGAACAGAGCATATTCGTCGAACAGAGATCGTTGAATTGAGTGTCTTTAGAATTAGTAGTATATTCATTGAACGGAGTTCAATGAACGGAGCAAGTTTATTGAACTAGGTTCAGAGTTCGTCGAAAAGAGTTGGACGAACGGAGCAAGTTTGCTGAACTAGGTTCAAAGTTTGTCGAACAGGGCATATTCGTCGAACGTAGTTTGACGAATGGAGCAAATTAATTGAATGGAGTTCTTCGAATAGAGCAAATTCGTCGAACTAAGACTCTCTATAATTAGTGACTTGGAGGTGAGAGAAAAGATGAGCTTAATGGCCATCATGGCCATGGAGGCTCCATAACCCCCGCTTTTATGGGGCTTTTACTCCTCTAAGGGAGAAAAGAAGTTTTCAGGAGGAGGCCGACCATTGGGGTGGCTCAGCCCCCACAATTGGGCTGAAATCGAAAAGTTGTTTTTTTGTCCATTAATGGAGTTTTGATGGATTAGGGAGTTATTGGCTTTCTCTCCCAAATTCCTTCTTTAAGGACCTTCACCGGAGCAAGGGAAAGCGTTTCCTCCGATCTGTTATCAATTCCATTGAGGTTGGTGTAGTAGTTGTAGAGGATTCAAAGTTTGATGGCCGAAAATGGTGAGGAGGCAAAGCACACGCATTCAAGCCGCAAACCAGGTCGTCCTCTGCTCCTTCGTCGGCTAGATCTTAGGATTCATTAGAGATGAGAATTTGGCTCAATTGAGCACGATCCAGTGGAACTTTTCCACTGGTTTTTCCACAAAAAATGAAGTGTCGGGTTCGCCAGAATTTGCCGTCTCCGGCGGCCAAACAACCTCCGGCAGATAGCCCTCACCTCAACAGAGGTGGTGGTGGAGGTGGTTCCTCGGGGACGGGGTTGGAGGGCCGAAAATTGCACTTGGAGTTTGCTCTAGATCGGGTTGATCAAGGTCGTTGGCTGGAGGAACAAGATATCCAGGACCCGCCCGATATGCATTAAGATCTGTGCAAGATCTATTATATTAAATTTATGTATTTTCTGTCACATAAAATCAGCTGCCTTGGAATTTAAATTAAAAATATGTAGATGCCTATTCAGAAAAAGTGGTCAATATGAAACTTATATCCCTATGAGTATAGTTTATTTTAAAATTAATTTGAACCAATTTGGAGTTCAGGTCAGACTACATCACTAAAATGGTGTTGTCTATACCTAGGCTTAATCAGAGATTGTTTAGGGTACCCCCATCAATCCTAAACTCCAAATGACTTGAAATTTGGAGCATGAGCCATTCATATCTAGTTTTATAACATATCCAAAATTGGTTATTTTTTAAAAACATTTCCTAATGTTTTTGTAGAAATTTAATACTCCATTTATAAATTATTTAAGGGGTCTAATGACCTCTAAACACACCAAAATTTTGGTGTCTGTCTCTTAGGGTCATGGCATGACTATGATAAAAATCTCAGCCCAATTGTGTTTGTTTTGAATAGGATTTTGTGAGACCAAAGTATGGCCCTTAAGGGTTTAATTAGGGCAAGAGTGAGCTTGGGGCATGGAGGGCCAATTCTCAACCAAAGGGGTTGGGACTTTGGCCAGAGCCCCAATGTTAGTTTAAACACACTAACATGGAGTTTAGGGTGGATTAGGATGGATTTTCCCTAGGACCCTAGTTAAAACCCTAAGGTTGAACTTTGGGTGTTTGTGAAGGACATGGTGTGATATGTCCATGTATGGACTTGGGGTTTAGTACATGTAATCCTGGGATGGTAAATAGCCCTAGGAAGGAATTGGGTGACATTTAGACGTAGGCACATAACTTAAACCAATTAGAGATAGTTTAGGCCTATGCATTTTATGAAAATATTGAAGGGTCATATGATCTTGAATATTTATGCGATTTTGGTAGGATTGATTTTATAGTGATTTTGACCTCTGAAATTTATTATAGGATGTTTAGAAGACATTAGCTCATACTTGTAGTTATAATCTTTATGTTGCCCCTATGGATGATTTTGATAAAATCATTGTTAAACTAACTTATAATGTTATCAAACTTAATCATTGATGATTTATGATCATATTAAAGCACTGCTAATTTTTGTGTAATTTTTGGACAATATTTTGAGGTACTTCTCTCTTTAATTCTATTTATTATATTTATCTTGAATTAATTATTAACTAGCTTATACTTTTATGAAAGTTTGTGAAACTTAGTATTCGAGGTTATTTTAACATCATATAGTGGTCATTATTTTTGGGTAGCCATAACTTAAGGAAATCTACTAATTCATGTTCAAAATTACACATGGCCTAACATTTGGGAAATTTTAATAAATGCCAAATTAATTAGAAAATTATAAGTTTCTTGATTTAGTCGAAATGTGTCATGATAGACCTACAATAATTATCTTAGGGACTTTGGATGAAAAGTTAGACTACCTCCTGTCATGTACATCATATAGCTTAGATTGGTCTGTATATAGTAAAACTGTGAAATTGTGGTAGCATATGGAATGCACATAGAGAGATGGGGTTAATAGTTTACTAACTTTTGTCAAGTGAAAATGAGTTCATTATTAGGAGTCATTATGTTGAAGTATCGAGTTGACTAGTGTTAAATGACGCTCGGGATCGACGAAACATCGTCCTTCCTGAGGAGCGAAAGTGAGTCAAATATTCTAGGATTAGATTAATATAACTTCAAATGGAGTTGGCTATGAGTATATACCAATAATAATAAGTACCTTGCGAAATTAAGTTTTGGGCTTCAACCCATCCTAATTCCTAATGCCCTCGAGAGCCCTTCACAGGGAATGCCTTGGGCAGTCGAAGGTTAATGTAAGTCGTAAGACTAAAATGAATACAAGAGTAATTAGCAATATACTAGGTCTTCACTTTCACTAACCCCAGTGACACAAGAGGTTAGTTTGGTTTAGACACCCGAGTGGTAGGCACAGTGATTGGGGAATGGACAAGTTAACCCGGCGTGCCGAGGGCTCGGAAGGTAGTTGTAACGGACAGGTTAGTCTGGGGAGCTTTGGCTCTATGGAAAATACATTAATGTTGCATCTGAATAAAATATTAGGTGGTGGGTCTTCAGTATTGTAGAGTCATCGCACTGATACCAATACGTTGACTCGGCGAGTGTGGTTTAACACTTAGCCAAATAAAGTCCGGCGCGCCATCCGGCAAGAGTACGCACGAGCTCCGCTTAGTGCACCAGCATTGAGGTGTACGATAGGTCTGACTAGTAGTGATGATACCGGTTTATAGGTAGTTGTGGCCCAACCCACCCCCTTTTATTTTCAACTATGGAGGTATCCTGGGAGGTTAGTCTCCAGAATGGTTGAACTAAAGGTTGGTGTGCATAGAGTCGGGTGTGTGTGTTGCACTTGCATGTTCAAACCACAACATAATTGCATGACATAGTATAATCATTGCATATAACCCTTGACACCTATTGTATAAATTAGTATGGGACTCTTTATATAATATGCCGTGCAAAATGACCCCTTGGTCTATAGGTTTGTATGGGCATTCTTATTGGTCATGATTACTTACTTATTATACCTTCTTGTACTTTACTTGCGCAACGTGTTCATGTGTATACTCTTATATTTCTTACCTACTATTTGCTAAATTATACTTACTATGACCATATACTTATGATAAACTAGTTCCATCGTCACCTGCTTACTTTTATTACTCTCCACCTTAAATACCTTCACTTTCCTTCTCCCCGCTCAGTGCCTAGGAGCCATATGGGTGGAGTGGTGGATGATAATTCTTAGTCTTTTAGACTAATGATCGTTGACCAAATCATTTTAGGGGATCGTGGAACCGAAGCAGGAGATGAATTCCCAGAGGTCGGTGGACTTGGAGACAGGACATTCTGGAACGGAAGTTCACGCAGTAAGGACAGTGAGTCCCAATCATTAGTAGTTACTATAGATTTGCTTCCGCGATGAGTGACTTGAAGTGAGGATCATGATGTATCGGGCAAGAGCCCTTTTTATTAGTGCATGATTTATTATTACTATGGACTCTCCCTTCATGGAGATTTATTTATATTCATGTTATTTCTGGTGGACCAGCATTGAGTTTGATGTAGGGATGTCGGATCGGAGATCTCCACGGATCTAACACTCTATCTCCGCTCTACACATCGTAGATCTACCGCACCTACACAACACTTATCGCACACAATAGTTCCTCGTCACAAAACGCAGCACAAACAATAAGGGAGGAATGGTCGACTCGAAAACAACGATCGGAAATTTGAGTCGGAATATTCCCCAAAAAAACACAAAGGTTGCCACTCCTTTTTGAGAGCAAGACCAAGGTTATAGGCCAAGATCCGCTCAGGCAAATAGGATCCACCCGATCCGGAAATAAAAAGCCTTGTAACGGCGATTTCGTTTCAAAACTTGCAGCGATTAATTTAAAGATCCGGAGAACACGATTTGCGAAAATCCACCACAACTAAGGAGAAGAATCACACAAGGAAGAGGAAAGAGATTACCCAACCGGAAAGCGTTTCACACAAGATAACTGTGGGAGAATCACTCTCTCCACGGAACCACCGGTTTCACACTGAATGGGGCTGCTTCCTTCTTCCACGGAGTCGCACCGATAGAAGCCACACCGGAGTCGCACCGAACGGGGATGGAGGAGGCAAGCTTTGGCTTCACACCAAGGGGTGGGGGGGGGGCTATAGGATTCTCTCCATGGTGGCTGAAATTCCTCAAGGGGGTTTTAGGGTTTCTTTTTCCAATGTTTTAACTCTTCATGATAGCCTCCTTTAAATAGGGGTTACAAACAAACCTTAGCCCTTCATGATGGAGATTTAATCTCATCCATCTGAATGGCTAATTGCCCACCAATACTAAAAATAGTTCAAAATGAAAAAATAACAACACATGCAATGACTATAAAATTATCACATAAGCATAGGATAATTTTATATTCCAAATATAAAATAGAGTGCACGAAAAGGAAATAAATAAAGCTAATGCGTTGTCGTGGCGGTAGCACGTTGCGGACGGAGGTTGTAGCATAGCCTTCCGTTAGCGTCATCGTGCCGCCTCACGTCCTTGAGTCGTATGACCTTATCAACCGGATCATCAGCAACATCATCAGCATCGTCTTCAAATGGTGGAGGAGGGGCCGCACCATCAATCCTCCCCCTCTCAAATGCACGCATCTCCGTTGCGTGGTCCAAGCGATAGCGGTGAAGGAGAGTGGCATCCAAACTCTGCAGCTCCGTCTCGAGTACCCAAGAGTCACCCAAAGGGGGCCGATCACGCCAACGGATGAGAAAGCGGTGGGTGTCGCCATCAGCAGTGGTAACAGGCTCAGCATCAAGTATCATCTATGGAGTGGAAAACGTCCGTGGAAACCTGGGGAACATATTAGCAGTAGGCAGGAAAGAAGGCAACTTACCATCCGATGATATACCTGTGGGGACCGATTGAGAGAGATCATCCGTACTACCACTCCCCAACCCATGAGAATTTTCAGTGGGAGAAGAAGACGACAAAGAAATCAACTCTTGTGGTGGTGATACCCCAATCAGCAGGCAAGTCCAAAACGAAAGCGTTGTCACCTAACTTCTTAATAATCCGAAAAGGGCCGGCGCGCTTTGGTGCTAACCTTTTAACGGTGCCAGTTAGCAAGCGTTCGGGAACCAAACAGACTAAAACTAGATCGCCAATTTTGAAGTCTGATACTCTCCTATGTAAATTAGCGTGCGCTTGATAAGAGTCGTATTGCGTAGTCAAGGTGGCCCGTATATGTAACGCCACTGGTTTTTATATGTTTTGTTTGATCTTTGGCTGGCGTTACGATGGCGTATTTCCGGCTTTTTTGCCGTTGTAGAGCGTGGTCTTAGCTTTTAGGGTTCCCTGTGTAGCCTGTTTGTAGCCTGTTAGCAAGATTCCCCAGCTAGTCGGAGTCCGTTTGATGACTCGGTCGGGCCTCTTAGGGAATGCTTGTGTTTTGGCTTTGGGTGGTGTTATCACGGGTTTTGTTAGTCGAATGCTGATTTCGACTTCGCAGTTGTGTTCGTAGCGTGAGTTTTTAGCTGCGACGTGAATTTCGTCATTTTCCGAGATGTTTCGGGTCTCGTGTTATTTTGATTTTGCGTGTAAGTAATTAATATGTTGATCGTTTATTATTAAACTGTTGTATATATATATAGCCTTAGGTTAGAAATAGGGCTCGGTTATTTTGTTTCCTTTCTTTTCTCTGTTTAGAAGCCGCCACCTGTGCGAGAGGAAGAGAACCGCCGGACTACCCTAGCATTCGGACGCCGTTTTCTGGAGATCTAGCGGTCGAAATTCGATTTCGAGAGTGGATCTGGACTGCCCTCGCCTGGATCTGCATTCTTTCTCCTCCTCAGCTGGTGCTCTGCGGCTGGATCCGAGAGTGAGGGATGCCGCCGACCAAGCTTTTCTGGTATTGAGGCAAGTGATGTCCCCTCATCCTTGTCAAAGTTGATCTTTGTCATTTTCTTTGATTTAAATTATCTCTTTCCTGCTTAGATCTTAGGTGTAAGCTAGGGTTCATTCCCGATCATGCCGTGGTTAGTGTAGAAAGTTCCAGTTAAAATCTAAGTTTTTCCTGAGGGATTGTGTCTATTAGGGACAGATTTGGTTCGGTTCAGGTCGAGTAGTTGCTTTTGTCGATGGATGCTGTACCCTAGAGAGAGACCTCGTTCTCATTTCTGGTTGTTTGCTGGATATGGCGCCTGTAGCCAGTCGGGGTGTCGACACCATTGTGTCGACACCGGCCAATCGTGGTGTAGACACTTGGTGTCGACACCGGTCAGTCGTGGTGTCGACACTTGGTGTCGACACCAGCAGCGGCAGTGTCGACACCTTGTGTCGACACCGGCCGCAGTTGTGTCGACACTTGGTGTCGACACCAGCAGCGGCAGTGTCGACACCTTGTGTCGACACCGGCCACAGTGGTGTCGACACTTGGTGTCGACACCAGCAGCGGCAGTGTCGACACCTTGTGTCGACACCGGCCGCAGTGGTGTCGACACTTGGTGTCGACACCAGCAGCGGCAGTGTCGACACCTTGTGTCGACACCGGCCGCAGTGGTGTCGACACTTGGTGTCGACACCAGCAGCAGCAGTGTCGACACCTTGTGTCGACACCAGCCGCATTGGTGTCAAAACTTGGTGTCGACGCCAACAGCGGCAATGTCGACACCTTGTGTCGACACCGGCCGCAGTGGTGTCGACACTTGGTGTCGACACCGGCAGCAGTTGTGTCGACACCTTGTGTCGACACCGGCTTGTCGTGGTGTCGACACATCGTGTCGATACTGGGTGCTGCGCTTGTTTTGGGGTCAGGAAGACTCGGGGTTGGTTCTTTTTAGGCGTGCAAGGCCGCGTCGGTTGGACCCGACGTTTTTGCCTTGGCTTTGTGTGTTTCTTAGGATTGTTAGTGTGACTTTTCCCTAGGAGGGGGGCATTGGTTGTTCGGCTAATTTCTGCATGCCGACTCTTGGGTTGTGGCAGGTGGTGGAGTTTTGGTGGCCTCTGGAGGGGTGGTTTTATGTGGAGAGCTGTGGCCACCGTCTTTTGCCCCGGTTTGGGTTGGTGTGTGTGGGACCCTAAAGCTGCCACTGTTTGACCCCTTAGCCCTTTTTGGGGTCTGATTTTGGTTATGTATTCAGATCCATGTTTTGACCACTGCCACTTACCCACGTGTTAGGACTGTTAGTCCCTTTCCTGTTTATGCTTTCCTTTCTTTTGGCATATATGTATATGTCTTGTTGTTGTTGCGGACTCTTTTGGTAGGGCATAATGGTTTTATTGCTCGCACTTGGTGTGCTCTGCCGTGCTTTAGATAGTACTCTCCTCTTACTGTCACCCCTTTTCTTTTGCTTATAGCAGTTTGTTGCCGGGTTGGTAAACCCTTCTTCTTATTTGCTAATTAATCTATTGCTCTATTTACCTTTTGATTATTTCCTTGCAGAGGTGTTCTTTTCTTGAATGCCTCAGGTCCAGGTTGTAGCCAGTTCAGCGGCTAGTTCTTTTGGAGGGGCTTGTTGGTGGCCTCTAGGGTAGTTGAGAGAGCTGATCCCCGTTTTGTTGTGAGGTAGTTCTTTACTTTTCCGTATAGACATACATACTCGCCAGTGGGTTCGTGTCAGGTTGTTGACGCCCACTGGTGGCTTCTTGTGATGCTGGGTATGAATTTAAACAGTGATTTTGCCTACTTGCGGTTGGTTACTTGCTTCTGGGAAGGATTTATGCTAGGTTGCATGTTAGATATTTTAAAACCTAAAAGTATTATTATATGTACCCTATTCATAACATGTTTCTAAATCAAAGACGCTATTTTTCCTCAACGTAAAATACTATTTTTCATACATACTATATTCACCTTAGAGTTGTGCACACATAAGTCGCCCCCCGGGGACACTTATGCTCATTTAGGGTGTCAACTTAATTGAACCAAAGTATTTTCTGCTGCATATAAATATAATTTTAATTGTGGACTAGCTGATCCACCGGGCCGAGGGATACGGCCATTCAACATAACTGATTTTCTTTCATATTTAATCAACAATTTTCCTTAAAATCTAACGTCTGGAGTTTTTCCTGAGCGTGTGCAGTTATCCCCTGCACGACGTGGCATCATGACAAACTCAGATCGACGAAATGTGTCCAGTTCGTCGAACCCAGTTTGACGAACGCTGAACACAAACTTTAGTAATAATAATTCGTCTAACTGCAATCGACGAACTTGGTATGGTTCGTCGAGCAGAGGTCGACGAACTTGGGGCGCAGAAAATGACTACAGTCATTCACTGAGCAGAGATCAATGATCTCAGCCCTATTCGTCGAACTCTGGTCGACGAACTTACAAAAATTCGTCGAACCCAGAAGGGTCAAACATAAATCATTTCTCTTATAGAAATTCTAAGCCAAATAATAAACCATTCAATCCAGTAGCTGATTGAGTTATTCTACCTAGGAGATATCACCCTTAGAGTATAGATCTCAACCTACTTTATCAGTTATATCCAGTTTTTCTTTTCAACCAAATAAAGGACCCACGGTAACCTGGGTCAAGAACAATTGAGTTTTGTTTTTCATTACAGGTACAGGCGAAGAGCTGTCCAAGGGTGAGTCAGACCTGGTACTTGGGACAGTGGTTGCTCCAAGTATATGACATGCAGCAAGGCCAATCTATCCAATTACAAGTCCACGCTAGGACCAAAGGTGATTTTTGGTTATTCAAACAGTGGCCAGTTTGAAGGATATGGAGCAGTAAAGATTGGAACAGTTACCTTCAAGAGAGTAACATATGTACGAGGACTCAAACATAACCTAATATCCATAAGCCAATTATGTGATGAAGATTATCAGGTACACTTTAACTCTACCTCTTGTTCTATTATTAATAATGAAAACCAAACTATTTTAATTGGAATTAGACAAGGCAACATATATCTAGTTGAAAGAACTAGTGCCTAAACCACCTAGAGGGGGGGTGAATAGGTGCACTTAATCTTTTTTAACTTTTATGGCAGAAACACAGAATTATATGCAATTCTTCACAGCAATTCAGCACAGATAACACAGCAATCACACAAGCATATAATCACAGGGAGCACACAGGATTTATAGTGGTTCCCCAAGGTCTGGGTACATCCACTATCCCCCTTCGCCAATCTAGTAGTGTATTAGATTCGGCTTAACTTCTCCACTACTTCTCAGATACACAGATCTTACAGCTCAGAACCCCAAATAGGTTCCTACAACTCAGAGTGATCCCACTCCTACAACTAAGGCACAAAAGCCCTACCACTCAGTCTTCACCAAGACCTACACTCAGCCTTCAACAAGGCCTACACTCAGAGAAATGTATCTCCTACACTCATGCTCACAAGCCCTACCACTCAGCCTTTATAGATATAGGCTTACAACTCAGATCCCTTAGGATCCTATAGAAAATAAAGAGTACAAGAATAATAACCACAACTCTGATTGAGATAGCTGAGTTGACTGGCTTCTTGATGAGTTCTTGAAGGAACTTTGCAGAGATCAACCTCCCTTGGCTTTCTTCAAAGCTTCTTCAATTAGAACACAGTAGGGTTGTCTCTCTATGCAGATGATCTTCAATTAACTGTAGACTTGAGAATCAGATCTCAATCTGAAACTTTCTTATCAGCCCAGTTCAGTAGCTATCTTCTTAGAAGGAGCTTTCTCTCTCCAACTTCTTAGATCTTCACTTGAAGGTCTTCTTCTTGTTTGTTGTTTCTCACTTCAATGATTGCTTCAATCTGATTATTGATCCTTCTTCTGTTGAAGGAATAAGCCTTTATATAGGCCTTCTTCATGGTGACCGGCTGATCCAGTTTCTAACGATCTTCTGACATCTCTGACAATAGTAGTTGACTGGTTGAAATGGCAGCTGTCAAGTCATCCAGTCACTTCTTGAAAACTCTGTCACTGTCTGAAAGTGTCGAGACAGACAGTCTTTATGTGTCGACATAAATAGACTAAGTGTCGACACAAGTAGGCTAAGTGTCGACACTAGCCTTCATGGTGTCGACACAGCTCCTTGTGTTGTAGAAATTGCTTCTCGACACTTCTTCTTCAGAATGTGTCGACACTGATCCTGTGTGTCGACACAAGTCCTTCTTCTTTGATACTTAGTTGATTTCTGCTAAGTGTCGACACTACTCCTTTGTGTCGACACATCTTCTTGTGTTGAAACTTGCTAAGTGTCGACAAATCTTCTTTGTGTCGACACATGACTTCTGTGTTGAAACATTTGCTGAGTGTCGATAGATCTCCTTTGTGTCGACACATTCTTCATGTGTTGAGACTTTTGCTGAGTGTCGACACATCTTCATGTGTTGAGACTTTTGCTGAGTGTCGACACATCTCCTTTGTGTCGACACTTGTACTTAGATTTTGTTGAAGTTTGCTGAGTGTCGACACAGTCTCCTAGTGTCGACACTTGTACTTGAGCTTTGTTGAAATTTTGCTGAGTGTCGATACAGCCTCCTAGTGTCGACACTTTTGCTGTCGACAAAGTTCCTCTAGGTGTCGACACTGCTTCTAAGTGTCGACACTAATTATGTAGACATTTCTTCATTGTGTGTCGACACTTCCTGTATGTGTCGACACTTTCCTTCTGGTGTCGACTCTGCATTCCTGGTGTCGACACAATTACTCCAAGTGTCGACACTGCTTCTCTGGGTGTCGATACAAGCCTTCTTAAGTGTCGACACTTTTCTTCTAGGTGTCGACACATGGACTTAGAAACTTTTCCTGCAAACCTGTTGTTACTTAACCTGCACAAAGAAACTCAAAACACATCAAATACGTCTTGATGTATATCATTGAGTAGGGTGAGGCTTCTTCAAATCAGGTACATATATTCCAATGTACCTAACAATCTCCCCCTATTTGGAGAAGTCATAACCCTTAGTCAATGATATACACCATACATAACAAATTCACAGTATGATGTAAAACAGTAATATATGACAGGGAAAATACTTAAACATGCATGAACAAAACATGTATATACCATTAGCTCAGAACAATTAATGTAATAGATGAACATATAACATTGTTCTTTCAAAGTCCAACATTTACATTAGTCAAAAGTTTACATAGGATCTTAATACAATTGATTACAATGTGTAAACTTAAGAAAATGCTATCCTAAGGCTGCTCTGGTTCCTTGATTACAATCCCCTTTCCAGATTAAATCTTTGCTTGAACTGGGGCTTTAGTGTCATCAGCAGCAGCAGACTTCTTCCCTTTAAGATCTTTCTTTTTCAACTCTTCAGCCTTGATCTTTTGCCTTTCAAAATAGTGATAAGGCTTGGGAAAATACTTACTAGGCTCCTGTGCATTAGGAGGTAGCTTTCCCAGTTTAGCCTTTCTTCTATACTGTACTATGGCCTCTTGCCTATTCTCATGCTTCCTCCACTCCAGGTCAGAATACCATTTGCCTCTATCCAGGATATTGTCCTTAGCAGCTTTCCATGTAGTCAAGATGATATTCCTGTAAGTGGGGCTCCATTGTTCAAAATCAGGTCTCAATTCAGCTTGCTCTCTGAATTTTTTCTTAGACAACTGAGCTTCTTGTTCCTTTAATAAGGCCTCTTGTTCTTTTAGAATCGCCTTTGGCACAGGCTGAACTACTTTCTCAAAAATGATATTCTGATTTCCCTCAGGAGGACTATACATAGTCTGTATCTCTTGCTGAATTATGTCAAACTCTGGTGGAGGGTATATCACTTGAGCTACTTCAGCTTGTTCTCCTCCAAAATATGCAGGATTGATTCCAGACTCTGCCACATTGTCATCATCACATAAGGGTGGATATCCAAGGTTGCCTCTGATGGAATTTGAAATCCATTTGGCATGATCAGAGCCTGCCTTGACTAATACCCTCTCTCCCTTTATGACTTCTCTCTCAATGTGATCCCTCAGATCATCTTTCTGAAATCTTATCTGTGCATTCAGATAGTTTACTCCATCCTTGTAGAAAGGTTTCAGCCTTTGGAGCTTTTTAGTGATGAGCTTCTGTGAATCCTGGAGGGCAGAAGTAACAGTAGTGAGACCTGCTTGTAATGCCTGATCAAATTCTGCCTTGGCTGTAGTCAGGGCTGCATTCTGGGCAGTTGCTATATTCTTCAGTTCACTTACAATGGCATTGTGTGAAGCAGTGAGATTATCATTCATCCTTAGCTGATTTTCCAGGACATAGCCTTGCTTCACTGCCATATCATCCACTTGTTTTTTGATCTTCTTTTGATGAGTGGCCAGATAGACTACTGCATTTTCTCCCTTATGGAAGCAGTCAGTCATTTCTTTCTTGTTCAGATTCACTTCAAATCTGATTGACTTGATGTCTTGGGCCAGATCAAATTGCAGTGACTTATGCCCTTCATCCATGTACTTTTCCAAAGCTTTTCTTTGCTCATCCAGCTTAATCTACAAGGCCACCATCAGTGAACTATAATCAGTAGTGATGGCAGGCTGTGGAGCAACTGTCTGTAGGGCTTTCTTATAGTTCTGGCTTCTTCTCTTGAAGACCTGTAACTTCCTCTTCTTACCTCTAGCAGCCTCCTCATCTTCTGAAGCAGAAGTGCTGTCTATGTCCACTCTATCCTTAGGACTAGGATGTGAATCCTTCTCAGTCCTTTGTGGTTCCTCAGCATCCTTTGGCTTCTCAGTCTCTTTGCTTGCAATTTCTTCTTCAATCTCCACATGCACCCCCTCAATATGGGCCTTCTCCCCCTCAATAGCAGCTATTTCTTTCTCAAGGTCAGTCTGTAGAAGATCAGGGAATAGCTCCTCTAAGGTAAATTCCTGTTGATGAGTGGGCTGGAGAATCTCTGATGTCATCTACCACTTTATCAGCAACAGATGTGTCCTCCATGACAACATCTTGTGCTTGAGGTTGTATCTGTGTTTGCTGATGAACATCAGATAATGAATCAGTCAAAACTTCATCCTCAAAAGGGAAATCTAATTGATTAATGTCAGTTATTACCTTCAGTATGGTTTGAGTAGCTTGTTCACTCTCTAGTGGAGTTGGCTCTTCTACAGGTAGAGGCTCCCCCTGGAGTGGATCCAAGTGAATTGGGCTTGCTGAGGGTAGCTCCCCCTGCCTTGGTGCATCTTCTTGTCCTGCTGGAGACTGGCCAGTATTTCCAGTTTCTTCATCATCAGGAGTAAACACTACTTGCTCTTCTGAGCTGCTGGAGGATTCTTGAGCCACAGTGGCTGTTTTCTTCTTCTTCTGGGGTGTGTCCTTTACTGGAGATGGCAGGTCCTTTGTCAACACTCTTTCCCACCTAGAGAAAATTCTCATATCCATCTTCCTCATGTGGTTAATCTTTGAACCTGCAGCTTGGTTCATTACCTCAGGTATACTTCCTGCTAGGTATAGACTTAGAATTCTACCCAGATTGGGCTTCTTCATACTTTCTTTTATCTTCTCAAACACAACTGCAGACCAATCAGTATTAAGTTTGAAGATAATCCTTGTCATCAAACTGAACATATAGGCTGAAATTCTGTCATGTCCTCCAGGCTTGCTCATGATGACCTTGCCAACTATTTCAGACAGAAATTTTCCTTGGATGTTCATTCCTTTTCTATTGAAAACTGATCCAATTTTCAAATTTGAATCCAGTCCATACCATCTCAATGCTTCTCTAGTCTTAGAAGCAGATACATCTTCTTCCTCTTTAGTTCTTGGTAGCTGAAGTACCTTCCTCAGACTCTTCTGTGTGACCTTGACTTTGATCCCATAAACCCTGGACTTAATCTTGAGTCCAGTGTCATCAAGTGATGCTGCACTCAAAAATTATAGGACCTCCTTCTTCCAGATCTTGATTAGTTCAGATACAAGATATTCCAATCCAGTGTCGGTAATTAGGGTTACCACGCCTTTGATTTCAGGTTCCGCGTCATCAAAAGCGTGTCGCACGAGCTCATATCCTTCATTAACATTCTCCTCTAGCTTGGGCGCCATTAGGGTTTGAAGAAATTTTGAATTTGGAGAAGAGAAATGTCGACACACAAGTTTGTACTCGAAACTTTGGTGAGCGTGTCGACAAACACTGGGGAAAACCTATTTATACCTTTCTAGAATCGAAGGTGAAAAGGCGCGTCAAAATACTTAAATTGTGTCGACACTGTTGAAAAGTGTCGACACATACTGCGAATGTCTTGACAACTATGTGTCGACACAAGTATAGTCGACATAATATATATGTGTCGACACTACTCAGCTCGACACTTAGTCGAGACTCTACTAGACTAATTATGTGTAAATCCTAAGTGTCGACACCAACTTGGATGTGTCGACACCTACCCTGCATGTGTCGACACTAATTCTCTGAAGTGTCGACACAGACTTCCTACATGTGTCGACACCATTTCTCTGAAGTGTCGACACCACTTCTATGTGTCGACATAGACAACTCTGTGTGTCGACACCATTTTACTTAGCCAATTTTTGTAAACTATTCTAAGTTTATCATCCCTAATTCAATTTTAAATTTATTGAATTTGGTTTCATCTAAGGGCATAGTATACATATCTGCTAGCTGATTATCTGTATTTATATACTCTATGGAAATATCTTCTTTTTCCACATGTTCTCTTAGAAAATGGTACTTTATTTCTATATGCTTGGTCCTACTATGAGAGACAGAATTGTTTGCAATAGAAATAACACTAGTAGAATCACAAAATAGAGGTGTTCTACTTACTTGAATACCATAATCTTCTAGCTGGTGTTGTATCCATAGTAGTTGTGCACAGCAGCTTCCTGCAGCAACATACTCTGACTCAGCTGTGGAGATAGCCACACTTGTCTGCTTCTTGCTACTCCTAGATACCACCATCCTCCTAGAAATTGACAGGTACCTGTGGTAAACTTTCTGTCTTCCTTGCAGCCTGCAAAATCTACATCTGAATAACCTGTCAGTTCAAAATCACCATTCTTAGGGTACCAAAGGCCTAGATAAGGATTGCCCTTAAGATATCTCAAGATTCTTTTGACTGCTGTCAAATGAGATTCTTTAGGGCATGCTTGGTACCTAGCACAGACACATGTAGCATACATGATATCTGGTCTACTTGCAGTCAAATATAGTAGGGAGCCAACTATCCCTCTATACAAAGTTTCATCTACAGGTTTCCCTGCATCATCTTTGCATAATGACATTGTTGACCCCATATGAGTTTTCATGGTAGTGGATGATTACATACCATACTTATCAATTCTAGGGTGAACTTAGACTGGCATATGGATAAACCATCCTCAGTCTGTCTAACTTGGAGACCCAAGAAGAACTTAAGTGCCCCCATACTGCTCATTTCAAATTGTCCTTGCATTAGTTTAGCAAACTTTTTGTAAAGACTACTTTCTGTGGACCCAAATATGATGTCATCTACATATATTTGCACTAAGAAGATCTTGCCTCTAGATTCCCTAAGGAATAGAGTCTTGTCTATTTTCCCCCTTGTGAATTTATTCTCAATGAGGAAACTAGACAGGGTCTCATATCAAGCCCCAGGGGCTTGTTTTAACCCATACAAAGCCTTCCTAAGTCTATAAACATAATTAGGTTTAGTAGAATCTACAAAACCTGATGGCTGCTCTACATAGACTTCTTCCTTCAGGTTTCCATTTATAAAAGCTGACTTAACATCCATTTGGTATACCTTGAACCCTTGAAATGTTGCATAGGCAAGGAACATTCTTATTGCTTCCAGTCTTGCTACTGGAGCAAAGGTCTGATCAAAATCAATGCCTTCTTCCTGCCTATATCCTTTTGCAATAAGTCTAGCTTTGTTCTTTATAATTACTCCATTCTCATGCAGCTTGTTCCTAAAGATCCACTTAGTTCCTATAATGTTGTGGTCTTTTGGTTTAGGAACTAGCTCCCAGACTTTGCATTTTTTGAACTGGTTCAGCTCCTCTTGCATAGCTTCAATCCAATGAGGGTCTAGGATTGCTTCTTCAAATTTCTTTGGCTCTACCTGGGATAGAAAACTAGAGTAGAGAACTGAATTTAGATTCCTGCTCCTTGTTTGTACCCCTTGTCTGAGATCACCAATAATTTGATTGGCTGGATGATCTTTTAAATGCATATTTGCTGGAGGCAGCCTGTCTTCTGGTTGTACACCTTCAGCTTCTTCATTCAGCTGCTCCTCTTGGTCTTCTTCAGCACTGGAGTATCATGCACTCCCCCTGGACAGCAGCCACTATCATCCACTTGCTGACTTGCAGTAGAACCTTCTTCAATAGTAAGCTTGTCCATCTTCTCAGTCACACCTGTAGTGCTGCAAACACTTCTAGACAATACATTGTTAATGAGTCTAGCTTCATCAAACACTACATGTACTGACTCTTCTACAACTTGAGTAGTCAAGTTGTAGACCGTATAAGCCTTACTGTTGTTGCTGTACCCAATAAAGATCCCCTCTTGGGATTTGGCAGCAAACTTGGTTAAATAAGACTTACCATTGTTAAGTATATAGCATTTACAACCAAATATCCTGAAATAGGATAGATTTGATTTTCTGCCCTTCACAATCTCATACGGGGTCTTATTGTGGCTCTTGCTGATAGTAGCCCTATTGATCACATGACATGCAGTATTAACTGCCTCAGCCCAGAAATATTCTGGGAGAGATGTGTCACTCAATAGGGTTCTACCAGCCTCCATCAAGGTTCTATTTTTCCTTTCAGCAATACCATTTTGCTGAGGTGTTCTTGGTGAGGAAAATTCCTGAAATATCCCAATCTCTTCACATAGCTTTGTCATACTATCAGACTGGAATTCAGTACCATGGTCACTTCTTATTTTGACCACTGTACTGTCTAACTCATTCTGAATTTGTTTAACAAAACTATGAAAGATACTAGGAGCTTCAGATTTTTGCCTTAGGAAGATTACACAGGAGAACCTTGAATAATCATCTACAACCACAAATGTGTAGACCTTCCTACCTAGGCTGTGAACTGGCATAGGACCAAAAAGATCCATATGCAAGACGTATAGGCACCTCATAGCATCTTTGTTCTCAATGCTATTAAAGGTGGATCTGGTCTGCTTGCCCTTTTGACAAGCTGAGCATATCCCATCCTTTATACACATAACCTGAGGACCATTCCTCACTAACTCTTTGCTAAAGTGTTGGCCAATTGTCATGTAGTTAAGATGAGCCAGCCTCATGTACCATTTAACACAATGTGAGACTTTCTCATCAACTACAAGACAAATAGGAGAAGCATTGATCTCACACATAATGTCTAGACAATAGACATTTCTCTTCCTATATCCTGTCAGAATGATCTTTTGATCACTTGACCTACTGATATGACAACCATCCTTGATAAATGAGATGTCATATCATAAATCACTCAGCTGACTTATGCTAATGAGGTTATGTTTCAAACCCTTTACATAAGCTACT
Source organism: Platanthera guangdongensis (assembly GCA_039583875.1). NCBI lineage: Eukaryota > Viridiplantae > Streptophyta > Magnoliopsida > Asparagales > Orchidaceae > Platanthera > Platanthera guangdongensis. The sequence goes on along the minus strand of CM077148.1, from coordinate 114,635,372 downwards.
TGAGTAATTGTAATTAGGTTGCTAGAAATGTTACCAAAGCCTTTGATGATTCCTTTTTCTGAACCACCAAAGGTGACCTTAGGACCATCCTTGATTGTCGTATGTCCTTTAGCAATCCCCTAGTTCCAGTCATGTGCCTGGAACATCCACTGTCCAAGTACCATATTGGGGCATGGCCACTTGGACTCACCTGCAAAACAGATTACTTAACCTTAAAACCCAAATAATTCTTTGGTCCTTGGTGCAAGTTAGTCTGATTCTAAACAAAACTACCTGTAGCTTTTCTAGCAGGCAGTTTGCTACTCACCTTGGCACTTGAATTATGCCAACAGTCTATGTTAAAGTGGCCTACCTTGTCACAACACCAGCACTCAAATCTGTTGTACCTTTGTTTAGGTACAACCCTGGCTGTTTTATCTACAGCAGGCTGCTTGTTGAGTACTGGGGCTTTGCCCTTAGACTTGGACTTTACTGTCCAGGCAGGTTTTGTAAACCCCAATCCAGTTTTACCCTTATGAGGTACAAACTCATCTATCAAAGGTAGAATAGATTTTGGTTTAGAAAAACTTGCTACAATATCTCTCTCCTTCTGAAGTCTAGCCTCCAGATTTCTAATTTGATCATTTTTAAATGTAATAGTCCCCATCTGAATAACTGTAATATTCTTCGGTCTGGCTATTTCATTTAATTTCTGATCAAGCAACTTGTCAAAATCTGTTGAAGCCACTTTGAGACTAGCAATCTCCTTAGCCTGAGTTTTGGCCAAGAGTTTGCTTTTCTTCAAAGCCTGCAACAATACTCTATATTCATCAATCAACTGATGAATGTCTCCTTCAGATTCAAATCCACTTACATCACTTGATGCTGATGTATCTGAATTTGACTCAATACCAGAAATTGAACTTGAAGAATAATTTTGTACCTGACTAGGTCCAGGCTGATCCTGGATCTTATCTCCTTCTGATAAGGCCATCAGTCCCTTGCTCTGAATGTCCTCCTGCTCATATATTGAGTTCATTAGCTGCATGAACTTATTTTCTTCTTCTTCAGCAAACAAGCCAATATAGGCCTCAGCATCTGAATCTGTTTCTGAAGATGATATATCAGTCAGACTTTTATCCTTTTTGGCAACAAAGGACCTTTCCTTTTAGCCCTTGAACTGTGTCTTCTTCTTGTCAGTGGACTCTTTCCTCTTTTCTGGACATTCAGCTATTACATGTCCTTGTCTATTGCAACAATAACATACTATTTTTGACGATGTAGTTTTACTAGACTTGGACTTTCTCCTGTCCTTCCTTGATGACTTCCTGTTCTGGTAGTAGTCATCTTTGGGCTGTGAAGTGGATGGCTTGGACCTCCACTGCTTCTTCTTTAGAAACTTCTGAAAGTGCCTAGTAAATACAGCAAAGTCTTCATCACTTTCACTGCTTTCTGACTTCTTGCTATCTGAAGTATCTGATACTGTCTCAGCAACTATTTGTGGTGGAGATGGAGACTTGCTTCTATATTTCTTAGTGGCTTCAGTCTTGAAGGCCACTGCTCTTTCTTTGTGCTCCACTCTTGTAGACTTTTCTTCCTCCTTCCTTACCATTAACTGCATCTCCTAGGATAACAGTTTTCCAAACAATGTTGGAGGAGGAATGTCTGCTAATTTGGCCATTTCTCTTATGACACAAATCTTAGTATCCCAGTCCTTTGTCAGGGATCTCAAGAACTTATCATTCAATTCATAATTGCTGAATTCTCTTCCATAGGACATCAATTTATTGACTATCCTATAGAATTTCTTGTAGCATTCAGTTATGCTATCAGACCTACCTTGTCTGAAACTTTCATACTCTTGGTTTAACAAAGACTTCCTGTCCTGTCTAACTTCTTCAGAGCCCTCCATGTAAACTATCAGTGTGTCCCACATTTCCTTTGATGTTTTACAATGAATCAGATTCTGAAATGTGGCATCATCAATTGCACTTACAATAATATTCTGGGCCCTCTTGTCCATAGTGGCCAGAATTATTTCATCCTTGGTCATTTCTGAATATTCTTTGGGTGTTCTCTGATTGGCATCTAGAACAGATACTTTCATTGGCACATATGGCCCTTCTTTGACTGTAATGTAAATTCTGTGGTCAGAGGCTTTCATAAAAAGTCTAACCCTTTCTTTTCAAATGCCAAAGATCTCCTTTCTGTAGATTGACAACTTCATGGATCCTAACTCTTTATGATTCTCAGTTGAACCCATTTTCTTGATTCTTGATTATATTGATTCTGCCTACAGGATCTTTACTCAGACTGTTATGTCCTTTTTGAGTAACCTCGCTTTGATACCACTTGAAAGAACTAGTGCCTAAACCACCTAGAGGGGGGTGAATAGGTGCACTTAATCTTTTTTAACTTTTATGTCAGAAACACAGAATTATATGCAATTCTTCACAGCAATTCAGCACAGATAACACAACAATCACACAAGCATACAATCATAGAGAGCACACAGGATTTATAGTGGTTCCCCAAGGTCTGGGTACATCCACTTTCCTCCTTCGCCTATCTAGTAGTGTACTAGATTCGGCCTAACTTCTCCACTACTTCTCAGATCCATAGATCTTACAGCTCAGAATCCCAAATAGGTTCCTACAACTCAGAGTGATCCCACTCCTACAACTCAGGCACAAAAGCCCTACCACTCAGTCTTCACCAAGACCTACACTCGGCCTTCAACAAGGCCTACACTCAGAGAAATGTATCTCCTACACTCAGGCTCATAAGCCCTACCACTCAGCCTTTATAGATATAGTCTTACAACTCAGATCCCTTAGGATCCTACAGAAAATAAAGAGTACAAGAATAATAACCACAACTCTGATTGAGATAGCTGAGTTGACTGGCTTCTTGATGAGTTCTTGAAGGAACTTTGCAGAGATCAACCTCCCTTGGCTTTCTTCAAAACTTCTTGAATTAGAACACAGTAGGGTTGTCTCTCTATGCAGATGATCTTCAATCAACTGCAGACTTGAGAATCAGATCTCAATCTGAAATTTTCTTATCAGCCTGGTTCAATAGCTGTCTTCTTAGAAGGAGCTTTCTCTCTCCAACTTCTTAAATCTTCACTTGAAGGTCTTCTTCTTGTTTGTTGTTTCTCACTTCAATGATTGCTTCAATATGATTATTGATCCTTCTTTTGTTGTAGGAATAAGCCTTTATATAGGCCTTCTTCATGGTGACCGGCTGATCCAGTTTCTAACGATCTTCTGACATCTCTGACAATTGTAGTTGACTGGTTGAAATGGCAGCTGTCAAGTCATCCAGTCACTTCTTGAAAACTCTGTCACTGTCTGAAAGTGTCGAGACAGACAGTCTTTATGTGTCGACACAAATAGACTAAGTGTCGACACAAGTAGGCTAAGTGTCGACACTAGCCTTCATGGTGTCGACACAGCTCCTTGTGTTGTAGAAATTGCTTCTCGACACTGCTTCATCAGAATGTGTCGACACTGATCCTGTGTGTCGACACAAGTCCTTCTTCTTTGATACTTAGTTGATTTCTGCTAAGTGTCGACACTACTCCTTTGTGTCGACACATATTCTTGTGTTGAAACTTGCTAAGTGTCGACACATCTTCTTTGTGTCGACACATGACTTCTGTGTTGAAACTTTTGCTGAGTGTTGACACATCTCCTTTGTGTCGACACATCTTCATGTGTTGAGACTTTTGCTGAGTGTCGACACATCTTCATGTGTTGAGACTTTTGCTGAGTGTCGACACATCTCCTTTGTGTCGACACTTGTACTTAGATTTTGTTGAAGTTTGCTGAGTGTCGACACAGCCTCCTAGTATCGACACTTGTACTTGAGCTTTGTTGAAATTTTGCTGAGTGTCGACACAGCCTCCTAGTGTCGACACTTTTGCTGTCGACAACGTTCCTCTGGGTGTCGACACTGCTTTTAAGTGTCGACACTAATTATGTAGACATTTATTCATTGTGTGTCGACACTTCCTATATGTGTCGACACTTTCCTTCTGGTGTCGACTCTACATTCCTGGTGTCGACACAATTACTCCAAGTGTCGACACTGCTTCTCTGGGTGTCGACACAAGCCTTCTTAAGTGTCGACACTTTTCTTCTAGGTGTCGACACATGGACTTAGAAACTTTTCCTGCAAACCTGCAGTTACTTAACCTGCACAAAGAAACTCCAAACACATCAAATACATCTTGATGTATATCATTGAGTAGGGTGAGGCTTCTTCAAATCAGATACATATATTCCAATGTACCAAACACTAGTAGATTTTATTTCTGCCAAAACTGATGTTTGTTTACTCAATATCACTAGTAACCTAAATGAGTTGTCGCATAAAAGATTAGGTCATGTAAACCTTAAGAATATAGCTAGGTTATCTAAAGATAACCTTGTTAGAGGTTTACCTTCTGGCCCCTACAAGAAGGAAAACCTATGGAGGGCTTGTCAATTAGGCAAGCAAACTAAAATTAGTTTCAAATCCATTAATAAGAGTGATTTACCTAGGATTTTGTATTTGCTTCATGTGGATCTATTTGGACCCATTGCTATACAAAGCCTAGGAGGGAAGTCTTACACTTTAGTGATTGTTGATGACTTCTCCAGATTCAGTTGGGTAGCCTTTCTGAGAACTAAGTCAGATACATTCAATGTTCTTACAGTTTTTCTCAGGACCATACAGATTGAGTTCTCTACTCATGTTGCATTGATCAGAAGTGATCATGGCACAGAGTTTGAGTCTCTTCTTATGCATGAGTTCTGTGAGAAGGAAGGTATCAGAAAGTGCTTCTTAGCTCCTAGAACTCCCCAACAAAATGGGGCAGCTGAAAGGAAAAATAGGACACTCATTGAATCTGCAGGCACATTATTGGTCGATGCTTACATGCCTCTATCCTTTTGGGCAGAAGCTGTAGACACTGCTAACTATGTCCTGAATAGAAGCCTTATACATAAGCTGAAAAATAAGACCCCCTATGAATTACTTAAAGGGAAGAAACTTAAAATTACATATTTTAAAGTTTTTGGTTGCATATGTTATATTCACACAAACAACAAAAGATACATTAGAAAGTTTGAGGCTAAGACTGAAGAAGAGATTTTTCTAGGATACTCCCAAGTAAGCAAGGCCTATAGGGTTTTTAATAAATCCACTCTTAAAATTGAAGAGTCTGTCCATGTATCTTTTGATGAAGCTAACATGTCTTATAAGGAGAAAGAGATTTCTACCAATAGCTTTTTGCAGGTTCCACAACTATGTGAGTCTATGGATGGACTGAACCTTACCCAAGAGGTGTCAACCCATCCTTCTCCACAAGTTGCTGAAGACAGTGAAGAAATAATTCAAGTGGAAGTGGATGAATTCCCCTCAACAGCTAATAACATTCCTCAAGAGGAATTAATTATAGAAGCTGTTGCTGAACAAACTCCACCAACTGATCTTGTCACACTTAGAGATCACCCCAGATCTCAATTGATTGGAGACATTTCAGCAGGTGTACAGACAAGGCATCAACTCAACCAAGACTTGATGCATGCCTATTTTCTCTCTCAGATTGAACCTCTCTCCATCCATGAAGCTGAGCAAGATCCCCACTAGATCATTGCAATGCAAGAGGAACTAAATCAGTTTGAGAGATGTAGAGTTTGGGATTTGGTTCCAAGACCTCATAACTACCCAGTTATTGGAACCAAATGGGCCTACAAAAATAAGCTAGATGCTCAAGGAAACATAGCGAGAAATAAGGCTAGGCTTGTTGCTCAAGGCTACATGCAAGAAGAAGGAATTGACTATGACCAAACCTTTTCCCCTGTTGTAAGGTTAGAGGCCATAAGAATATTCCTTGCCTATGCAGCTCACAGGAGATTCAAAGTTTTCCAAATGGATGCCAAGAGTGCATTTTTGAATGGAGTGCTTCAAGAAGAGGTTTATGTGGAACAACCTGCAGGTTTTATCTCTCTAACTCAACCCTCTTTTGTATTTAAATTACATAAAGCTCTCTATGGATTAAAGCAAGCTCCAAGAGCTTGGTATGAGACCTTAGCAAGCTTTCTTTTAGAGTATAAATTTACAAGAGGAATCATAGATAAAACTCTTTTCACTAGACATTATAAGGACCAAATTTTGTTAGTGCAAATATATGTGGATGACATCATCTTTGGGTCTACTGATCCCAAATTATGCAAGAGGTTTGCTGACCTCATGCATTCCAAATTTGAGATGAGTAGCATGAGTGAGCTTTCCTACTTCCTTGGTCTCCAAGTGAAGCAGCTCCTTGATGGTATCTTCCTCTCTCAAGTTAAGTATGCTAAAGAGCTTATTAAGAAGTTTGGGATGGGTGATGCTTCAGGAATGAAAACACCTATGACTACCAATGCTGTTGTGGATTCTGATGCAGCAGGTAAACCTGTAGATCAAAAACATTATAGGGAAATTGTTGGATCCCTATTATACCTAACAGCTAGTAGGCATGATATCATATTTGCCACATTCCTTTGTGCTAGGTTCCAAGTGAAACCTAAAGAATTTTGAGATAAATAAAGAGTTGTCCTAATCTAGGACTCTGGTATCCTGTAGAGTCAGTGTTTGAGTTAACTGGATACTCAGATGCTGACTATGCTGGATGTAGAGTGGATAGGAAGAGTACCTCTGGAACTTGCCAGTTCCTGGGTATGAGACTTGTCTCCTGGTTTTGTAAAAAGCAAATATCTGTGTCTACATCAACTGCAGAAGCAGAATACATGGCCGCTGGCAGCTGCTGTTCACAAATATTATGGATACAAAACTAACTCCTAGACTATGGTGTCAACTTAAATAATTCAACATTATTTTGTGATAATACTAGTGCTATTGCTATAACACAGAATCTAGTTCACCATAGTAGGACTAAACATATTGATATAAGACATCATTTCATTAGAGATAATGTAGACAAAAAGAAAATTAACCTAATCCATATTCCTACTGATTTACAGAGAGCAGACATTTTCACCAAACCCTTGGATGAGAAAAATCATCTGTTCTTTATAAATCAACTGGGAATGATCAATGGAGAAGAGTTAATTAATTTCTGTCTGCATTCGACGAATTTTCCAGAGTTCGTCGAACGGAGTTCGACGAATTAGGGAAAGTTTGGGAGATGCTCGTTGACCGGAGATCGACGAATTATCTGTGTGTGGAAACAATTTTCGTCGACCGGAGATCGACGAACTTTGCTTCAGAAGATATTTCGTTGAACGGAGTTCGACGACCTGTTTTCATTTCTTCTGGATGAGATCGACTAATTATTTATCTATAATTTATTTCGTCAACCTCAGTTCGAAGAACTGTTTCTTTTTCATGGAACGGAGATTGTTGATTCATATTCTGGAAAACTTATATCTAGGTTTTCTTCGACCTCCATCTCGCGCTTTCTATTCCCTTTCTCTTGATCGCCGTTTTCTCTGTCTCTCTTGCAGGTCATCAATGACAATTCCAGCGAGCACCTTGGTTGCCATGAAATTCGACACCGGTTTTGACATGGATTTTGACTCATTCCAGCAATCTGACCCAATATTTCTTTACATTCTGGAACTACTAGAAGAACTTGGTCTCAAGGACTTTATGACCAGAAGGATTAAACTACATGCAACTGAAATTAGAGAATGGGTATACACTTCTTCTGTTTTTGAAGAAGATGTCTTGACAGGAAATATCAGGAGTAATGCTGTTTCTTAATCTCCCGCCGTTCTTTCTGAAATTTTTGGGTTGGTAAATGGAGAAGACGATCTGGATGTAGATTCTGAAGAGTTTACTTCGATGCTGAATCTGATGGGGTTTACTTGGAGTAACCCTAACAAGTTGTTAAAGAAACAACTTTCTGTCGCCTACCAGTTCTTGGCAGATATTGTGGGAAAAGTGCTGATGGGCAAGCACTCCGCGCACGATTACATCACAAGACACCAATTCCTTGTTATGTGCGCAGTGGTCAACAAGAGACATGTCGATTGGGGCCAGATCTTCTTTGAGTTGATAAAGAAGAAGAACAGTAAGAAAGAGGTCTGCTTCGGAAGAATATTGGGGATTTTTCTTCAAGAAAAAGCTGGTGAAATCATGGTCTCCCCGACCATCTTCATCAATGCCAGCAAGCGCCTCACATGCGCTTTGTTTGGCAGATGGGAGAGGACGATCTCCAAGTCATCCAAGGCTTCCTCCTCTTCCATAACAGCTTCTGAGATCACCAGGGCGTGAAGGCCACTCCCCACCCTGTAGAAGAGGCAATTCTATCTCCACCATCTCTTCCAGCACCCCTTCCAGCAAAACACCTCCCTTCCTCTACCATTCCTTCTTCAACACTTCATTCTCCACAGCATACCTCTATGCCTACTCCACCTACATCTCCACCACTTGACATCTCTAACATTCCAACACCCCCTGCTTTACCTCATGACACATCTATTCCTACACCACAATAGTCTCCACTTCCCCCACATTTATCCTCCATCCCATCCTACACCCTACCCTCAGACACTGCCATGCCAGATGCTACCTTTCCCTCCTCATCACCATCCACTCCTCACATACATGCTGCTCCACCCTCAATTCCATCCCTAGTTGCTCCCTCCTCCACACCAAATGCAACATTCTCTCCCACTTCCTCATTTGATCACACTACCATATCCTCTCTCCTCTCCTTCATCACTCCACTCATCAAATCCCTAATCACAGAGGCCATTACACCTCTTGTGACTTCTATCAATTCTTTATCTGCCCAAGTTTCTCTCCTCTCTGTTGCCCCCTCTTCATTCAGGGTCCTGGCTCCAGGTTCTCCTGTACCCAGGCAGGGGGAGATGCTCTGTGATGAAGCAGCAGCAGATGCAGATGCAAAAGCAGCAGCAACAGGTACAGCAGCAGTCATAACAGCAGTTCCCCCTACAGTAGTTTCAGATGCAGATGTAGAAACTTTGCCAGATTTTGATTCTGATTCTGATTTGATTGAATTGATTCATTTTATGGATACTGACATTGACTTAGATGAGTCAGTTCCAGAGCAAATAAAATCTGTTGGTGATTTCCATTTAAATCCCAGAGTTAATTTGACTATTTTGTTGAGAAATTTTGATACTGTATATATGCAATCTCCTCCAGAATACTTTACTAAGCCACAGTTGTCTATTGTGCCCTATACATCTCCAATAAGTCCAGCAGTTGCTAAGCAACTCTGTGACAGTTTTGTCATTCATGTTGTTGCTCCAACCTCTGTAGTTATTCCAAAAGCTATCTCAGCACCAGTTTTTGTTATGGATGATTCACCTATGCCAGATCTGGATGAGTTAATCCTAGCTGATATTGAAGAAGAGAATAATGCAGCAGCTGAAAGCTCTATCCCAATTACTGTTGATTCTTGTATAGGTTCTTCTTCCACTACTGCTGAAACTCCAGTTGTTGAAACTTCAACTTCTGCCCCTGCTACAGCAAAGACTGCTATTGATGATAAAGCTTTGAAAGCATTGGATGCTTTATATGATAACCCTCAGGGTTCTGGCAGTGAAGATGAAGATGATGATGATGATTCAGATGAAGAAGCTTCAAATAAAAAGAAGAAAATGTTGTCAAAGAAAAGGAAGGTTCCTCCTCCTCCTGCTCCTAAGCCCAATCCCACTGCTGACACTCCCTACTACATTCTGCATAATGTTACTCCTTATAAGGGAATGCCTGCATGGATGTGGTTATCGAAGAACCAGCAGAAGGAAAGGAAAAGAAGTAGGAGATATTCTCCTCCACCAGTCCACAAATATTGAAAGGATCCACCACCTCCTCCTCCTCCAGCAGCTGGTGCCACTGGCTCTAGCTCTCAGAGATCTGCCCCCATGCAAACCTATCAGAGACATCAAGGGAGATCCTCTAGAAGCAGTCAGCAATGCCATCATTCCTCAGGAAATCAACATCAACAACAGCATCAGTAGTAACAGCAACAAATATTTGAAGATCAGAAAGCTGACAGTCCTAAAAGACCTTACTCTCCTACTATTCCATTTGAAGATCCTGAAATAGCCAACACTGCAAAAATGGCCAGGTTCCAGGAACTTATTGGTCTTTCCCTGATCAATAAAGCAAAAGATGAAGGTAAAGACATTTCTGGTCTTACAACTATGTCAAAGTACAGGAAGGAAGAATTAAAAAGGTTTGACAAAGGCAACAAACTTTTCAATGTTGATGATTATATGAAGCTCCATCCTGAAGCAGTTGTTCTCTGTGCTACATCACTGAAGATTATTAGGGCAGCTGACATGACTATGACTCAAGCACAGGATTTAGATCCCAACAGAGAAATTATCTTCCAAAAGCCAGGAGAGAAGACAACAGAAGACAAGTCTATGCAGAAAAAGAAGAAGAAGTAATCTTTATTTTGTTTAAATTTCTTTCTGCATTTATTTTCAAACTGTGTTATTTGTTTAAACAAAGTCTGTATATATATATATATATATATATATATATATATATATATATATATATATATATATATATATATATATATATATATATATATATATATATATATATATATATATATATATACACGCTGCATGCGTTAGTAATTCTCTGCCAGATATATTTCTTTTCTTGCTTTGTTTATCTGTTTTGAGTCTCTTAGTGACCTCACCCAAATAGGGGGAGATTGTTGGATCCCTAGTTGATTTGGGCTAGGTTCACTGGCTTAGGTTGTGACCCAACATGTATAGCCAGGGTCAAGCTTGTGTCCTAGAGTCTAAGTCAAGTCCTTATAGTCAACTTCAGATGGACCAGCTATCAATAAGACCTTCAGAGACTTCAGACTTAGAAGATTTCTAGACTAAGTAAAATGAGTTCGACGAAAGGCCTTCTGAGCTCGACGATCTTGAGACATTTCTCTGTGCTGAGCTCGACGATCTTTGTTCTCTGTTCGACGAAGACTGAGATACTTCAACAAACTAAAGTCAGGATAACTTCAGAATTTTTCTAAGTCCAACTTCAGGCTTTGGTCGACGAATGAGATTTTGAGCTCGACGAACTTAGACCTCAAGTTCACAATTTCTCAGGTCGACGAATTTAGTACTCTACTCGACGAATTCTGGTCGACGATTTGGAATCCTTCTCAGTCAGTGACTTCTCAGATTCTAAGTCCACAATCATTCTTCGCTCGACGAATTTGGATCTCAGCTCGACGAATGAAGATTGTCAGTTCGACGAATATTATAGTAGAATTGACAAGTTTCCCTTGAAGACTAAATGCTATTATCTGGTCGACGAACTCATCAGCCCAGCTCGACGAACTGTGAACTCAGCTCGACGATTCATGTTCTTCGTTCGACGATTCCAGATTAGGTCTTCTCCATTTCTCCGTCCTTTTTCTTGGCGATGAATCCTGAGTAATTAATGCCCAATATTCTCGAAATGTTACCGTTGGAACGAGCATTGATCATGGATTATTACATGTCGTTTTTCCATGGGACAGTTAGGGAAATCATTGATTGTCGCTTCCTTCCCAGGCCGACTGCAATTACTGCTCAAGGATTCCCATTTTGAATGTGTTCTTTAGTCAGAAAAGAAAAGAACAAGATGTGAGACAGACAGACAGATAGATAGACAGACAGTGATAGCATTGAAGAACAATCTTACAGAAATCAAAAGCTTTCATACTGCAATCAGCTTAAGCCAGAGAACTTCATTAAGAAGAAGAAGAACATTCAATCACTATCAAGAGTCTTCTTCCTTGAATCCTACAAGAAAACTTCAGAAGGACAACAAAAACTCTATCTGTCAAAGAAGTTCCTGAAGCAATCTCTGGTCAAGGAAATCAAGTCTTTGAAGACATATCACCCTGAAGCAGTGCTCCAGATTTCCTGATCCATTCAAGATCTCAGGGGGAGCAATCTGATGAAATAAATCCACAAGTCTTCTCAGTTGTTATTGAGAAAGAGAAGACTCCATCAACCTTTTTCCATCCTCTGTACAGGGTTTTAATTCCCTTGAAAATTATTTCTGCTTGCAAGTCTCCTTCCAAAAGACTTGAGGTTTTGGTTTTTGAGCACCTGAACAAAAGCTCATTTGTGTCAGGAACCTGATCAAAAAACTGAGTGGATTCCTATCAGGGTGGTAGAAGAGTGGATGTACCCAGGTTGGGGAACCACTATAAATTTCTTGTGTCGTCTGGTTGCCCCTTTTCTTTTGTTTTGGTTGTGCTCTGTGACTTATTAGGTTGCTTTGCTTATTTCTTTATTTGCTAATTTGTTCACTTAGGATTACAGCAAAAGTTGTAAAAAGTTGTTAGTAAGCACAATACTCTATTCATCCCCCTCTAGAGTATTTCAGATCTAACCTGCACTTTCATGGTATCGGGCTCGATTGAGCCCGATGTGTCTCCTAAAGGATCTAGAAATCTAATACGAGTAGAGGGGAGGCAAAACGGACCCGAATGGCTGCACGACGACGAGGTTGGCGGCGGTTGGCCATGGTTGAGCTACTCCGGCGTTCTCCTACTCAAAATCACGATTCTTATCCAAAATCTTTGCTGCAGGACTCATTTTTCACTCGATTCCACTCACTGAAGATGATGGTGTGGTCGGTTTGAGCTGGATGTGGCTGTATAGGGAGATACAACCAAGGTGAGCTCAGTTTGGGGCTTTGGAGGCTTCAGCCTTGGTGCCAAGTGGCCCCCATGCTGCGAAATTCTCTGGAAATCCTAGGGTGGCCTGTAACGCCCCGGATTTTTATTACGTACGCATGATGGGCGTTACGTTGGCTTTGATTGTAGTTGAGCATGGTTTTTCCCGCGGGCATGCGAGTGGCTGTTTTGGTTGCCGAGTTGCACGATTCCCCAGCAAACCGTAGTCCAAATAAGGGACTCGGTGAGGCCTCTTAGGGAATGCCTGCACGTTTTCGCGCCCGGGGAATGTTGCTCAAAATCAGTTTTTGGTTCAGGAAACAAAAAAAGGGTAAAAAGTGCTTAAGGCAAAAATGGTCTAGGAAGTCCCAGAAACATTTTTCACAAAAGGGGAAAATGGTCGTTTTTGTGCTAGACACGCCCCCTGTCACGGGCGTGACCCAGGCCGTGACCTGGGCGTGACCTCCTTGACTCGACGATTTTTCTTGCGTCGAGTTAAGCTCGACGAATGGGGTACACGCCCCCTGACACGGGCGTGTCACGGACCGTGTCCCGCTTCGTCGAGTGTCGAGTGTCGATCGTCGAGTATCGAGCGTCGAGATCGAGTGTCGAGTCGTCGAGAGAGGGGACACGGCCTGTGACATGGGCGTGTCACAGGGCGTGTCAGGCTGGGTCGAGTGTCGACACTTTTCTGTCGACGAGGTGTCGAGACACGGGTTACACGCCCAAGGTCACGGGCGTGACCGACCCGTCACGGGCGTGACCGACCCGTCACGGGCGTGTACCCCGGCCGTGTACCGTCTGGATAAACATGGAATTGCCGCCTTTCGGCGCCGCTTATGGTACACGCCCTGTGTCACGGGCGTGACACAGGGCGTGACCGGCCCGAAAATCGACTTTTTCCAGTTTTTTTGTGCCGTTCATTTCCTTGATCCTGCATCGAACGGTTCAGCTCTGTTCTGGGTAACATAAGTCCGAAACAGAGATTGTCTTTCCCCATTTGCATCTTCTTCCTCTTCATCTTCTTCTTCTTCTTCATTCTCCAAGAGAAAGCAAAAGAGCAAGGGAGCAAGCAAGGCAAGGGAAGAAAAAGCAGCCGTCGCGGCATCGCCTCGGTTCAGGCAAGCGGTGTCCTCCACCCTTGCCAATCGTCGTACATGATTCAATTCTCTATTTTTTTTCTAGCTCTTCCTTATTAACCTTAGTGTTGCTCTTTCAATTCAATTGCTAACCTTAAATTGTTCTTCTTGAATTTCTCTTTCATTTCCCTATTATGCAAGTCCCTAGTGTGTTCTTCTTGACTCATAGAGCAAATTCCTTATGCTAAATGCTCAAAATTCCCATGTTTAGATTTGTGCTACATGGAGTTAACAACTTTCACTATGCTAAAGTCAAATTAGCTATTTCCTTATGTTAATTCCCTATGGCATTAGTTCAGTCCCTATGTTAACTTCCCTATACTAAATTTAAATTAGCTATTTCCTTATGCTAATTCCCTATGCTAAATTCCCTATGTTAACTTCCCGATGTATCAATTTGCCTATGCTAATGTACTTCATGTAGTTAATTTGTTCTATTCATGTATCCATCTTGAGGTGATTTTTCCAAATATATGGTCTATGTACTCATGTTAGTCAATCCTATCATGTGATTCTATTTTGATACAAAGCATGTGATTATGTATTTCTCACACTCTACGTTGGCAATTGGGAGTCATGTGTGAGGACGATGAAAGGAAACGTGTTACCTTGGGTTATGGGGTGTTTTGCGAGGCGAATTCGTGAAGCATGGCGGGAGCGTTTGTGTGAGAGTTTTGCAAGGGGTGGTGTGGTTTCAGCCTGTGGCCACCGGGTTTTGTTTTTGTGGTTAGAGAGACCACTTTGGCCCGATTTGGGCTGGTTTTGTTTGGTGCGTTCCACTATAGGGCCGCCACCGATAAGACCCTTGTGAAATTGAACTTAACCGCCGCTTATGCTTCACTTGTCTAGTAGGTTCTTGTTCTATGAATGATGGAATAGGAATGTGTTTTGCCCTTTGGTTTCTGCGGTTTGAGCAGGACTTGAAGAACTAGCACGCACTTGGTGCGGTTGATCCTTTGGAATGACATTGTTTTTCTACATGTACGCACTTGTTTTGTGCACTCTTTTGACTTAAGCATTGCTATGGGGTCGGTAAGCCCCTTCTTGATCCATTATGAAATTTGTACTCTCTTTTGTATAGTTTGGTTGATTGCTGAGGTATTCTTTCTTGAATGCCTCAGGTGCAGGTTGTAGCCGGTTGAGCGGCTAGGTTGGTTGGAGGCGTTTCTTGGAAGCTAACCGAGCATTCAAAGCGAGGTAGTTCTTCTTTTGTTGTACAGACATATATATGCCCCAATGGGTTCGTGTCAGCTTGTTGGCGCCCATTTGGTGGATTTTCATTTATGTAAATATGAACTACTGCTAATGTAACTCCTTTGGATAGAATGTACTTGCTTTTGGGATGGTTTTCTGGTAGGTTGCATTAGGTATTTTGAAGTTACCAAAACTATTATCGTAGCTCATGCATACATGTTTTCATCAATTAAAACGTATTTTCAAATAACGTCGACAAAGAGAATTTCTTATAAGAATATCACTATAGGCTGCATATAGGAGCTCGTTATAACTAAACAAAGTATTTCCGCCGCGCACAACTACAGTTTTACTATGCAAGGCCGAGGGATACGACCATTGAATCCAAACATTTTCCTGCATATAACTGTTGAATTTCAACTTGTAGAGTAAGCGTCAAGAGTTGCCTGAACGTGTGCAGTTATCCCCTGCACGACGTGGCATCATAACCCGTAGTTCCTCTTGCTCTGATACGATATGCTCGTTGAGGAAATGCGGGTTGTGACAGTTGGTATCAGAGGGAGGTTTGCTTGACATTTGGTCGGGCAAACTTTCCTTTTTGTTTTGTAAGTGTAAGCATCATTTCATACACACACCGAGGTGCCATCAGTATGTCTTGGCCGAAGCACGTACACTACACTCATGGCATGAACAGAAGTATACGGGGCATATTATGTAGTATGGGATGCATAATATGTGGTTGTATATGGATCCACCATAGGGGCAACATGTGAGGGTTATGTAGTATGGGATGCATAACCTCACCACATGAATGCGACTAGCACGTTTTCTTTTCTTCGTTGCATGCAATGCTATGTAGTATGGGATGCATAGCATTGGGATGCGTACGACCGCTCATGGCATGCATTAAGGCCTTTTCTAGAATGCATAGCACAGCACGCATACCATAACATTGCATGAGCACAACGTGCCAAGCTAAGATTTACATGATGACACCTGTACACACATGGTTTTGGGTCAAATCAAGTCATGCATCCATGGTTTAGGCACGAATTAGTGGGATGACGGTGAGTCATCTTTAGGTTAGGCATGCCATCATTCTCAAACTCCCAAAGCAAGTTAGCAGTTGATGTTCATATTTTGATATGTATGGTCTGTACATAGCCGTTGTGTGGTTTGTTGGGTTTGAGATTGACAAGAGTGAACGTGTTTCTAGGATGTCGAAGCGTCCAGTGACAAGGCAAACTCCCCAATCCGAGGGTGAATCTTCGGGTGCGCAGAATAATGCACTGATAGATAGTCTTCGCCAAAGTAATGAGGCTTTGACGAGGCAGGTGCAGGAAGTGCAGTCCCAGCTTCAAGCTATGTCATCCGCTATGTCTGGGCTGGCACCAAGAGGACAAGAGACGGTGAGAGGCCCCACTAGTTCGACTCCTTCAGTGGCAGTGACACCCCCAGTTGTGGTTCCTCCTGCGATGACGTTTATCTCGCAGTTTCAACGCCTTGGACCACCGACGTATGACGGAAAAGCAGACTTCGTAATCTTGGATGACTGGGTGATCACGTTAGAAGAAATGTTTGTGTATGCTGGTGTGACTGAGGACCAAAAGGTGATGCTTGCTGCCTATCAACTTAAGGGATTGGCGAAAGGTTGGTGGTTACGAGAAAAGGAAGGCCTAGGGGCGGGCTGCTCGTGGGAAGTGTTCAAAGAAATGGTACGACGCAAGTTCCTACCGGCAGTGGAAAGGGACCGCCTGATGAATGACTTTTTATACTTGAAGCAGAGGAAACTCACAGTGAGTGAGTATGAAATTGAGTTTAGCAAGCTCAGTCGGTTTGCCCCGAGCTTGGTGATGACGGAAGCTGATCGAGTCAAGCGGTTTTTGGGCGGACTCCGCAGCGATGTATAGCAGTTCGCAAGTGCTTATGGAGCGACGAGTTACACTGCTGTGGTTGAGGCTGCGTTGAAGGTGGAAGCGATCGAAACAGCAAAACAAAGAGGACAACTGATGAGGAAGGATAAGAGGAAGCTGGTGGGAGGGAAAAGCTCCCAAGACGCAGACGTAAGGAAGAGAAACAAGGAGACATGTAGCTTCTGTGGCCGAGCTGGTCACCCCTTTGAGACATGTTTCAAGCGGTTGGGGATGCAAAAGAAGGAGCAGGTGCACGCCATTCAGGGTGCGCCAACCAGAGACTTGGAGTGTGCATTTTGTGGGATAAGAGGTCATGATGTGAGCCGCTGCTGGGCCAAAGACAAGGTATGCTTCCAGTGTGGCAGACCAGGACATCTTCGCGCAAGGTGCCCACAGGTTCAAGCTGTGTTGCAACCCGCACCACTCCAGGCTTTGCCTCCGCCTCCGCGCTTGGACAAAGGCAAAGGGAAGTTGAATGTGGTCTCTGCAGAGGAAGCGCATACATCACCGCAGGTTATCTCAGGTTCGATTCCGTCCTCTGGTTCTCGTTTTGGGTATGCCTAGTATGTGTAGTTCTTAGCGTAGCATATATACCTTATAGGAACCTTTAAGGTCAAGAACCGTTGGGCGCGTGTTCTCTTTGATTCTGGCGCGACCCATTCATTTGTAGCGCGAACCTTTCTGGATCGATATCATTTGACACCAGAGCGAGTGGGGAATGCGTTTTGGTGAAATTTCCTTCTGGCGCTTCTGTGGTGGCAGACTGGGGTCTTCTTGATTGTCCCATTTTGTTGGGGGATTTTATAGCAAGGGTTGATTGCAAGGTAATCGATTTGGAAGATTTCGACGTCATTCTGGGTATGGACTGGTTATCCCGCTATGACGCCGTCATCCAGTGCAGAGGGAAGCGCTTGGATTTTGTCAAGGACGATGGTCAGCCAGGAAGTGTGTATGGTGATTCTTACCAGGATTCTCCAGGGCTTTCGGCGGTATGTGTTCGGACGTTATTTGTTTCCGACTATTTTGCTTGTCTTTTCTCAGCTGTGGGGACGAGTGCTGTTTTGCCGCGTTTGGAGGAAATTCCTGTTGTGCGTGATTTCCCAGATGTTTTTCCTACTGACCTTCCTGGTCTTCCCCCTGATCGTGACGTCGAGTTTGTTATTGATTTGGAGCCGGGTACGCGACCGATCGCGAAAGCGCCGTACAGGATGGCCCCGCGTGAGCTAGCAGAGTTGCGTACACAGTTGGATGACTTGTTGGCAAAAGGGTTTATTCGGCCGAGTTCATCACCTTGGGGTGCACCGGTGTTATTTGTAAAGAAGAAAGATGGATCGATGCGCCTTTGCATCGATTACCGGGAATTGAACAAGGTGACAATTAAAAACAAGTACCCACTGCCAAGAATCGATGATTTATTTGATCAACTGCGTGGCAGTTCTGTTTTTTCGAAGATTGATCTCCGCTCGGGCTATCATCAGCTCAAGGTCCGAGAATCTGATATTCCGCGAACTGCGTTTCGATCAAGGCATGGCCACTTTGAATTCCTTGTGATGTCGTTTGGATTGACCAATGCACCATCAGCTTTCATGGATCTGATGAACAGAGTGTTCAAGGACTATTTGGATAAATTTGTGGTGGTGTTTATTGATGATGTTCTTATCTACTCCCGCAGTGCTGAGGAACATGAACAGCATCTGCGATTAGTATTGGCCACTTTACGAGATCAACGGTTATTCGCCAAGCTAAGCAAATGCGAGTTTTGGTTGCCGCAAGTTGCTTTTCTGGGTCATGTCATTAATCACCATGGTATTTCAGTGGATCCCGAAAAGATTTCTGCGGTCATGGAATGGAGAAGACCGGAAACACCCAAGGAGATTCGAAGCTTCTTGGGCTTAGCCGGCTATTATCGCAGATTTGTCGAAGGTTTTGCGACGTTGGCCGCACCTTTGACTCGATTAACCCAGAATAACGTGGCATTTGAATGGAATGACAAGTGTGAGACCTCCTTCCTGGAACTCAAACGTCGATTATGTACCGCTCCTGTGTTGGTCTTGCCGACGGAAGGAAAAGAGTATGAAGTGTTTGTGGATGCGTCGCACGTTGGACTTGGTTGTGTGTTAATGCAAGACAAGAAGGTGATTGCGTATGGGTCTCGGCAGTTGAAAAGTCATGAAAAGAATTACCCAACGCATGATTTGGAGTTCGCAGCGGTGATCTTTGCCTTAAAGTTGTGGAGACACTTGCTATATGGTGCACAGTGTAAAATCTTTACAGATCATAAGAGTTTGAAGTATGTCTTCACGCAAAAAGAACTTAACTTGCGCCAACGACGATGGCTTGAATATGTCGCGGATTATGATGTGGACATTCAATATCATCCGGGGAAAGCGAATGTTGTCGCCGATGCTTTGAGTCGGAAGACTGGGAAATTATTTCATCTTTCTGTTGATCGTCTCGTAGAGGAATTTTTATTGATGGAGATTTCCGTGGGAAGATATGAACCGCAAAGTCATTCGGCAATAGAAGAACCGTCATGGCTGATGCTTACAAGACAACATCAAAAAGACGATCCGGATCTTTTACATTTATTCCTTCGGACTGAAAAGGGTGAATTACCGGATTTTGTGATTGATGGTGCAGGCACGTTAAAGTATCGTGGGCGCTTTTGTATTCCTGCAGTTGGGGAGATTCGTGAGATGGTGTGTAAGGAAGCACACGGCGCAAGTATGGTCTACCATCCAGGCTCAACCAAAATGTACCGTGATTTGAAACAAAGTGTCTGGTGGTATGGAATGAAAAGAGATATAGCGCAGTTTGTATCGGAATGTCATACCTGCAAGCGGGTGAAAGCTGATCATGCGAGACCTGGTGGCAAGTTGACACCATTGGAGATTCCAACCTGGAAGTGGGAAAGCATCTCAATGGATTTTATTACAGGTTTACCAAGATCTCCCCGAGGACATGACTCCGTGTGGGTGATCGTGGATAGATTGACCAAGTGTGCTCATTTCATACCCTTTAAGGTCAACTACCCGATGAAGACAATAGCGGAGCTCTATGTGAACGAGATCATCCGACTGCATGGTGTGCCTGTGAATATCATTTCAGACCGAGATTCCCGCTTTACCTCTCGTTTTTGGCGCAGTTTACAAGAGGGTTTGGGGACAGATTTGCGATACTCCACCGCTTATCATCCTCAGACGAATGGCCAAACAGAGAGAGTAAATCAAATTGTCGAAGACATGATTCGATGTTACATTCTGGAGTATGGCGGAGCATGGGATGAACGTTTGCGGCTTATGGAGTTCGCGTATAATAATAGCTATCAAGAAAGCTTGCAAATGGCTCCGTTTGAAGCGTTATATGGGCGACGATGTCGAACCCCACTCTTTTGGACTGAGGTTGGCGAGCGGCCTTTGTTGGGGCCAGAGGCGCTCGAGGATATGGAAGTTGCAGTACGAGGTATTCGGGAGAAGCTCCGAGTCGCCCAAGAGCGATATGAAAAGTATGCCAACCGACGAAGGTCGAAATTAGAGTTTGTGGTGGGGGATTCTGTTTTCTTGAAAGTCTCCCCAATGGTTGGGATTAAAAGGTTTGGGAAAGAGCGCAAGTTAGACCCAAGATTTGTGGGTCCCTTCAAGATTCTTGAGCGAGTTGGAGCATCTGCCTACAAACTGGAATTACCTGTGAACTTTCCTGGTGTTCACAATGTGTTTCATGTGAGCCAACTGCGCAAGTGTCTGCGGAATGACACGCAAGTGTTGGACGTGGTGCCGCCATTGGCGCCAAACCTTTCCTATGTGGAGATGCCCATCCGGATATTGGACTCCCAAGATCGTGTGTTGCGGAAAAAGAAGATTCCTATGGTAAAGGTGTTATGGAAAAATCAGGATGTGGAAAGCGCGACGTGGGAGCTCGAGTCAACGATGAGGGCGGCTCACCCTCATTTGTTTCCGTAAGCTGGTATGTGATTTAGTGTTTGATTGGATTCATGTTTTGGTTTGCTTGTGTGTTGGGTTTTGTGAAAAGTTTCGAGGCGAAACTTTTTGTTAGGGGAGTGATTGTAACGCCCCGGATTTTTATTACGTACGCATGATGGGCGTTACGTTGGCTTTGATTGTAGTTGAGCATGGTTTTTCCCGCGGGCATGCGAGTGGCTGTTTTGGTTGCCGAGTTGCACGATTCCCCAGCAAACCGTAGTCCAAATAAGGGACTCGGTGAGGCCTCTTAGGGAATGCCTGCACGTTTTCGCGCCCGGGGAATGTTGCTCAAAATCAGTTGTTGGTTCAGGAAACAAAAAAAAGGGTAAAAAGTTCTTAAGGCAAAAATGGTCTAGGAAGTCCCAGAAACATTTTTCACAAAAGGGGAAAATGGTCGTTTTTGTGCTAGACACGCCCCCTGTCACGGGCGTGACCCAGGCCGTGACCTGGGCGTGACCTCCTTGACTCGATGATTTTTCTTGCGTCGAGTTAAGCTCGACGAATGGGGTACACGCCCCCTGACACGGGCGTGTCACGGACCGTGTCCCGCTTCGTCGAGTGTCGAGTGTCGATCGTCGAGTATCGAGCGTCGAGATCGAGTGTCGAGTCGTCGAGAGAGGGGACACGGCCTGTGACACGGGCGTGTCACAGGGCGTGTCAGGCTGGGTCGAGTGTCGACACTTTTCTGTCGACGAGGTGTCGAGACACGGGTTACACGCCCAAGGTCACGGGCGTGACGACCCGTCACGGGCGTGACCGACCCGTCACGGGCGTGACCGACCCGTCACGGGCGTGTACCCCGGCCGTGTACCGTCTGGATAAACATGGAATTGCCGCCTTTCGGGGCCGCTTATGGTACACGCACTGTGTCACGGGCGTGACACAGGGCGTGACCGGCCCGAAAATCGACTTTTTCCAGTTTTTTTGTGCCGTTCATTTCCTTGATCCTGCATCGAACGGTTCATCTCTGTTCTGGGTAACATAAGTCCGAAACAGAGATTGTCTTTCCCCATTTGCATCTTCTTCCTCTTCATCTTCTTCTTCTTCTTCATTCTCCAAGAGAAAGCAAAAGAGCAAGGGAGCAAGCAAGGCAAGGGAAGAAAAAGCAGCCGTCGCGGCATCGCCTCGGTTCAGGCAAGCGGTGTCCTCCACCCTTGCCAATCGTCGTACATGATTCAATTCTCTATTTTTTTTCTAGCTCTTCCTTATTAACCTTAGTGTTGCTCTTTCAATTCAATTGCTAACCTTAAATTGTTCTTCTTGAATTTCTCTTTCATTTCCCTATTATGCAAGTCCCTAGTGTGTTCTTCTTGACTCATAGAGCAAATTCCTTATGCTAAATGCTCAAAATTCCCATGTTTAGATTTGTGCTACATGGAGTTAACAACTTTCACTATGCTAAAGTCAAATTAGCTATTTCCTTATGTTAATTCCCTATGGCATTAGTTCAGTCCCTATGTTAACTTCCCTATACTAAATTTAAATTAGCTATTTCCTTATGCTAATTCCCTATGCTAAATTCCCTATGTTAAGTTCCCGATGTATCAATTTGCCTATGCAAATGTACTTCATGTAGTTAATTTGTTCTATTCATGTATCCATCTTGAGGTGATTTTTCCAAATATATGGTCTATGTACTCATGTTAGTCAATCCTATCATGTGATTCTATTTTGATACAAAGCATGTGATTATGTATTTCTCACACTCTACGTTGGCAATTGGGAGTCATGTGTGAGGACGATGAAAGGAAACGTGTTACCTTGGGTTATGGGGTGTTTTGCGAGGCGAATTCGTGAAGCATGGCGGGAGCGTTTGTGTGAGAGTTTTGCAAGGGGTGGTGTGGTTTCAGCCTGTGGCCACCGGGTTTTGTTTTTGTGGTTAGAGAGACCACTTTGGCCCCGATTTGGGCTGGTTTTGTTTGGTGCGTTCCACTATAGGGCCGCCACCGATAAGACCCTTGTGAAATTGAACTTAACCGCCGCTTATGCTTCACTTGTCTAGTAGGTTCTTGTTCTATGAATGATGGAATAGGCATGTGTTTTGCCCTTTGGTTTCTGCGGTTTGAGCAGGACTTGAAGAACTAGCACGCACTTGGTGCGGTTGATCCTTTGGAATGACATTGTTTTTCTACATGTACGCACTTGTTTTGTGCACTCTTTTGACTTAAGCATTGCTATGGGGTCGGTAAGCCCCTTCTTGATCCATTATGAAATTTGTACTCTCTTTTGTATAGTTTGGTTGATTGCTGAGGTATTCTTTCTTGAATGCCTCAGGTGCAGGTTGTAGCCGGTTGAGCGGCTAGGTTGGTTGGAGGCGTTTCTTGGAAGCTAACGAGCATTCAAAGCGAGGTAGTTCTTCTTTTGTTGTACAGACATATATATGCCCCAATGGGTTCGTGTCAGCTTGTTGGCGCCCATTTGGTGGATTTTCATTTATGTAAATATGAACTACTGCTAATGTAACTCCTTTGGATAGAATGTACTTGCTTTTGGGATGGTTTTCTGGTAGGTTGCATTAGGTATTTTGAAGTTACCAAAACTATTATCGTAGCTCATGCATACATGTTTTCATCAATTAAAACGTATTTTCAAATAACGTCGACAAAGAGAATTTCTTATAAGAATATCACTATAGGCTGCATATAGGAGCTCGTTATAACTAAACAAAGTATTTCCGCCGCGCACAACTACAGTTTTACTATGCAAGGCCGAGGGATACGACCATTGAATCCAAACATTTTCCTGCATATAACTGTTGGATTTCAACTTGTAGAGTAAGCGTCAAGAGTTGCCTGAACGTGTGCAGTTATCCCCTGCACGACGTGGCATCATAACCCGTAGTTCCTCTTGCTCTGATACGATATGCTCGTTGAGGAAATGCGGGTTGTGACATGGCCGACCAACAAGCTTTTGGGCTGATGGAGCCAAGGCCAAGTGGCCTCCACCTCTTTAAACTCCTCTTCTCTCTCCTCTTTTGGGTAATTTCTCCAAAATGCCCTTTTGCATGTGTCCTCACTCCAAAACCAGAGTGGTAGGGCTGGTCTTTGTCCACTTGGGCTGGACATGGACCAAGTTTGGTGGGCTTGGCCCAAGGGGAGTGGGCTTAGCCCTCATTTTCTCCTTTAGTTAAATTAGGTTGACTTGAGTTGACTTGGTCAACCATGATGAGTGGACTGACCCCACTTGGTGGTCATGGGTCTAATGGCACCACCCAACTTGGGTTGGGTCAATGTGGTGCCCTACTTGGGCTAATTGGGCCTATAGGTATAGGTTTGACCAAATTAGGGCCATGGTTGACTTTGGTCAACTAGGGTCAAAAGGTTGACCTAATGATATGCCCTAGGGTCCACTTAGATTATTTTATGGTTAGGGCAATGTGATGGGGTCATGGTGTGACTAGGGTTCCTATATAGGCTAGTTTGACCTAGTTTGACTTTGGCCCCTTAGTGGGCCCTACATGGCTACAACCCACTACCTAGGGTCAAACCTAACTAAATTCCCTATCACCCACCCCATGCCTAACCCAATCTAAGTTGAGGGGGTCTAGAAGTAACATGGGATGTTACACGAGGGCTTCCTCCTCTTCCAGGACTTCTGAGAGCACCAGGGCAGTGACAACCACTGCTCCACCTCCAGAAGTTGTCCTTCCCTCCACCAGAATTCCGTCACCTCCTCCACAACAACCACCTGCCTCACCAATACATCTAACAACACTAGTTCCATCTACAGAACCTACTACACCACCTTAATCTCCACTTCCACCTCATCTAAATGACATACATCCCGAAACATTCATGTCATCCCCCATATTTGATCTACTCACCTCCATACCATCCACACTAATTAAATCACCTCAACATGACATTTCCACTCCAATTCCATCTCCTGCTGCATCACCTTTCTCGGATGACATCATTCCATATATCACTCCTTCTCTTCATCCATCTGTATCTACCCAAACTCCACCAGAGTTTATGGATATGGATTCTCCCTCCCTTTCCACCATCCTGGACCACATCACTCCAGTGATCAGGCAACTTATAGCAGAGGAAATCACACCTATTACTGCCTCCATCTCTTCCTTTGATGCTCTCCTTGCTGCCTCCTCTGTCCCTTCTTCTTCTAGGGGCCTGGTTCCAGAATCCTTTGAAATCAAGCAGGGTGAGATGCTCAATGAAGAAGCAGTTCCATATCAAGCAGCAGAAATTTTACAGATAGATGAGCCTACAGATGCAGAGCCAGATGTATATATGCTTACAGTGGCTGAGACAGTGACAGTTGATATATTTTGTACAGTTGAGCAAGAAAACCTACCAGAAGTTTTGACTGTTGGTGATTGTCTTATCAATCCTATAATAGATATTTTCAGTTTGTTAGATTCTTTTGATATAGTTCATTTAAATTATCTTCCAGAAATTTGCTCACAGCAATCCAAAGCTATTATAGCATATTCTTCTCCAATAAGTCCTGCAGTTACTAAGCAACTCAAGGACATTTTTGCAGTTTTAGTGTTCATAGAAGAACATATGATTGAGAATGTTTTTGAACAAGTATCAGCCTCTAAGGCTATTTCTCCTCCAAAGGATATCTCCCCTCCTACATGTAAGATGAATGATAATCCCCTACCAGATCTAGATGATATTATTCTTACAGATATAGTAGAAGAGAATAAGTTAATTTCTGAAAGTGTTGCTGAAGCAGAAGTTGTAGAAGCAGAATCCCCAGTACAGCCTCAGGCTGAGAAACAAATTTCCAAAGATATTCTGAAGGCACTTGATGACTTATATGACAATTCTCAAGGATCATTTGATGATGATGATGATTATTATTCTGATAAATCTGACAGTTCTAAAGCTAAGAAGAAAGCTTTTAAGAAAAGGAAAGTTGTTCCTAAAGCTGCCCCCAAGCTAAATCCCGCTCAAGATACTCCCTACTACATAATGCAGAATATCACTCCTTACCTAGGGATGCCCTCATGGACGTGGCTATCCAAAAATGAGGAAAAAGCCAAGAAGAAAAGCAGAAGGTACTCACCTCCTCCTCCTTCTCAAAGGAACTGGAGAGGTCCTCTTCCTCCTCTAGATGGTGCTTCAGGTAATATTTCTCAGAGATCTACTTCATGTGCTCAAACTTATCAATGACATCAAGGTAGATCTTCAAAATCTCAAGGAAGCAGTCAGCAGAGATATTCTTCAAGAAACAGACAGCAACAACAACAACAGAAAGTATGAGAAATTGATAAAGCTGAAAAGGATAATAGTCCAAAAAGGCCAGAATCTCCTCCAATCCCCTTTGTGGATCCTGAACAAGAAACCACTGAAAGAATGGCCAGATTTCAAGAATTAGTTGGACTCTCCATGATCAACAAAGCCAAAGTTGAAGGTAGAGATCCTTCTCAGTACTCTACTATGTCCACCTACAGGAAAGAAGAACTCAAAAGGTATGATAAGGCTAATAAATTTTTCAATATAGATGCTTATATGAACCTACATCCAGAGGCTGTATTTCTTAGAGCCACTTCTCTCAATATTATTGGAGCAGCTGACATGACAATGTCTACAAGTGAAGCTGCCAATCCTAACAGAGAAATTAAATTCAGACAGCCCTCTGAAGGTTCTAACAAAGCTGATAGAGAAATGAAAAAGAAGAACAAATGAACATTTTGTTTAGTTTTATTTCTGAACTCTATTTGTTATAACTGTCACAAAGCGACTGTATTGTACATATCTACTAGATGTTTTAATTTTCTGCCAGATATATTTTATTTTTGCTTTATGATCATTTTATTTTTGCTTGTATTAGGGACCTCACCAAAATAGGGGGAGATTGTTGGATCCCTAGTTTGGGTTTGGGCTAGGTTCATTAATTAGGATGTCTGACCCACATTGTATAGCCAGGGTCAAGTCTTTGAGTCCTAGAGTTTAGGCTAAGTCTTTAGGTTCAACCTTCATGGACCAGCCAGCAGATGACCTCAGGTGACTCAAGACTTAGAAGATTTCAAGTTCAAAAATTATCAGTTCGAAATTCTTCGAACTCAGCTCGACGATCGTGGATTGCAGATCGAGGAAATCAAGAATCTTTCTCTGAGCTAAGCTCTACGATATTCGAGCTCAGGTCGACGAAGTGTGGAATTCAACTTCAACAGTTTATGTTCTCTGAACTCAGTTCGACGAAGACAGATTCTCTGCTCGAGGAACTTGGATCGCAGAATTGGCAAGATATTCACAGAACGCAGTTCGCTGAGCTCTGGTCGACGAACAGGATTTCTTAGCTCGACGAACTTGGATCTCCGGTCGACGAAATATGTTCCGAGCTCGATGATTTTTGTCCAATCCTGACTTAGAGTTTTTCCTTACTTTTTGTCCTTATTTCCTACATTATTTAGCTGTGATTTCATGAGTAATTAATGCATATATTCCCCTGAATATAGCCATTATTAGCAGCATTAATTATGGTCTTCATCAGGGTTAATTACTTGCTTAATTTATTGGGACAGTTGGGAAACTCATTAAAGTCAATATTCTCCAGGCAATCAGCAATCAATGCAGGGAATTCAAAATTCAAAGAAGAATTCGACAGAGAATATAAAAGAGATTTTTCTCTTTTCAGTCGATAGAAGAAAAAAATATACAGAGATAACAACGAGAGAAGATTTACAGAAACATACACAAAATAATCTGCTTCTTCTCTATGCAGAAAACATCCAGTTTTCTCCTTGTGCTTACTGAAGACTAAAGAAGAACAACAAATATACATCAAGAGTCTTCTTTAACTTCTCTCCAGGAACATTCAAGGACAACAATCCCTCAATCAGTCAAAAGTTCCTGGACATCATTTCAACACAAGGCTGAAGACCTACACACTGAGCAAGACTCCAAGTGATTTTGGAAGGAGTCTTTGACAACAACAATCCAGTAGTCTTCTCTATTGATTAGAGAAAGAGAAGACACCATCAAGCCTCTCTCACCTCTTGTATAAAGGGTTTATTAACTCCCTTCAAAAGTTTATTCTTGGTTTTTGGGCACCTGATCAAAAGCTCAAAGGTTTTTGAGATCTCCATGGAAATAGATCTTGTGGCGGTAGTCACCTGATCAAAAACCTGCTAGTGGATTCCTATCATTGTGGTAGAAGAGTGGATGTACCCAGTTTGGAGAACCACTATAAAATTCTTTTGTCGTCTGGTTGATCATTTTATGTGTTGCTTTTGCTTTGTTGTGATAGATTAGTTTGCTGTGATAATTTAGTTTAGTTTATATTTTTCTGTTTATATTACTATTATAGTATCACCTATTTTAATACTCTGATAAAATTAAAAACAGCCAGAAAATTTAATTACTCTTTTCACCCCCTCTAGAGTAAATCAGATCTTTCTACTATATTGGTATCTGTGGCATACCATATCTTTTATTATCGCACATGACAAATGTCGTCGCCCAAGGCAAATGTTCCCCCCTCCCTCACGACAAATGTCTCCCTGAAAGACATTTGTCGCCCCCACGATAAATGTCTCCCTCACGATAAATATCGCACCCACGATAACTGTAGCCCCGTATGACATTTCTTACCCCCATGACAAAAGTTTTCGTATAACAAATGTCTCTCTCACGACAAATGTCACTCCCGCGACATTTGTCCCCCATCACAAATGTCATCCCCGTGACAAATGTCGCCCTACGATAAATATCGCACCCACGACAAATAACGCACCCCCAGTAAACACACCCCAGGCCGAAGGCTTATAACTAGTTTGGAGTTGTATAATTAATTTCAACCGTTCAATATATGACAAGTTTTTGATCCCATCCATCCAATGAAAGAGAGAGAAAGAAAAAGAGAAAAAAGGGGGAGAGATGGAGTGGGAATCTTTATAGCCCTCATATCCCTCTCATTTCCCTACATTTAGAGATATAAGGGAGATGGAGGAGAGAAGAGAGGGGGAGAGGGAGAGCTTAATTGAATTTTAATAAACAAAATTACATTTTTTACAAAATAAAAAATGAAATATCGATTCATATTTTTTATGGTCATCTTAATGACTTATATGTATATGTTTTGAATAAAAGTGCTTGAATGCGAGCACAGCCCGCTCGATTACGAGCAAAGCCCCTTAAGAGTCAGTGTGCACAAGCAAACCCCATGTGGTGCTACTTATGTATATATATGCCCGCCAAATGGGTGAAAATTGATAGTTGACAAGACAATTTTTTAACGTGGAAAACCTGTCAAATGTGTGAAAAAATACATGAACGGATCTGTGCCGAACAAACCTCCACTAGATCTGAGCACAATTACAGGGGTTTTTCAAGAACTCGAGGGCAACAGGCCGCCTCTCGTTACAATTATAGGGGGAGAGCTCGTAGGGAGACAGGCCGCCATTCACAGAGCTAATTATTTCTTTGTGTGCTGCGAGGAGTAATGCGCTCGTTGTATTCTGGAGTCCTCTGATAGTTTTTTGATGTGGGATCAGCTTGCTACACTTGTTTTGATGCCTGGGGCTTGAAGCTTGGGGGCATGCTCATTGTGCCTTATCCTCCGCTTCTTGTTTCTGATTGTCTTTTGGAGAACTGTGGTGCAGTTGTCTTATTAGTAGGTGGAGCGCTTACTCTTGAGCGCGTGTCACGTTTGTTGGCAGAGACCATGCAGGGTGCTTTTTGTAGGAGAGAGCATGGAGTGCTAGATAGTAGAGAGCATGAGGGGGCTTGCCAGAGGAGAGCACGCAGAGCGCTTGTAGGAGGAGAGCGCGTCGGGCGCTTGCTGGTAGAGTGCATGCAGAGCGCTTGTTGGAGGAGAGCGTGCAGCGAGCTTGCTAGTAGAGCGAACTTGGTGCTTGCTAGAGGAAAGTGTGCAGAATGCTTGCAAGAGGAGAGTGCATAGGGCACTTGCTGGTAGAGAGCGCGCAGGGAGCTTGTTAAAGGCAAGCGTGGAGCGCTTGAAGGAGGGGAGCGTGAGGAGCGCAAAAGGAAGATTAACACGCAAGAAAACGACATGGACGGGAGCGTGTGAGGAGGCGGAGCGCACGAGTGCGCAAGGAGGTGGTGCGCTTGGGGGATACAAGGAATATACGTGCACAAGAGCTCATAATAAAGAGGCATGCGCGGGAGCGTGTAAGGAAATTTAGCGTGCGAGAGCAAAAATGTAAGAGATATGCGCCAAAGCATGCACAGTGGCAGTACAAGAACAGACATGCAAGGAAGAGATCCGCTCGAGAACATGCAAGGAGGCGGCGCGTGCAGGAGTGCACAAGGAAGAGGAGTGAAAGAGAGGGAAAATTCGTAGGAGGAGAGAGAAATTTTGTAGGAGGATTTTCTGGGAGGAGAAGAGATGGAAATGAAGGAGCGACTGAGGCTCTATTTATAGGCCCCGTGGTAGCTATGGTGGTTATCCGGTTAATCACAGACGTTAACCACCATAATTACTAATGCAGACCAATAATATAACACACAATGCACTCTTTTATTTTATTAGTTTTACTAGACGCAACCCAAATCTATTTTTGGCTACGCACTCCCCCACTACGTGAGAACATGCAGACAATTACGTGGGTTGTTTCCCACGTAAACGATGACGACGATGGCGGGAGCATGATCAGATGGTGGAGAAAACACATGGCATACGACGAACGTCAGCCGATGATGGGAAGAAGTTTTACTGGTGCTGGCCACACTTGACCAAAGGAACCCGACCGTATGCCATTGGAAGGTCGGCCGGTGGAGGAAAAGAGGAGGCCTACCCTAATCGATGTTGGCGAAAAAGAACATGCGGTAAAATTACCACATTTTTTGACAATTGGGAGGTCACACCTGGAAGGGGTGGAGGCCAAACATGGGCGGCTAAATGGCCACCCATTTTGACAGCAGGGTGGTTGACCCTTGAAGGAGCGGCGACCAAAGACGGGCGGCCAATTTTTGGTAGCGGGGTGGACACCCCTGGAAGGTGCGGCAGACAAAGATGGTCAACCAAATGGCTGCCCATTTTTGGTAGCAGGGAGGTCTCCCTTGCCTGGGGTGACAAAAGGGGACTGGAAGCAAGATTGTTCGCCCGCCTCGAGCAAGAGAGAGGTTGCCCTTACAGGTGGAGGTTGGACGAACACGTTGTTGGGCTTGCGTTCAGCTAGGGGAGCGCACGGGCAGGTGGTTGAACATAGTTGCACGTGCTTGCACATGTGCGCAGGTCCTAGGCACGTGGCTAGCTTGACTTGATGACATGCAGTATTGCACGTAGTCAGGTGGGGCCGCATGAATGTTCATGTGTATCCCACTCCCCATACAAGGGGGGGGGGGGTATGTGTGTGCGGCCTTTATTGTCGTGCGATGGTGATCTTGGAGGCAAACATGCATGAAAGAATACAGACTAGTGCAGCCATCGGCCGAGGCTGTGCGCACCGACCCCGCGACTTGGTTGAACCCATTTTAATGGAACCCCATCAGATGCCCCACAAGTCCTCAAACTCTAGGGCCAGTGTAGAATGAGGGCGGGGACTTATTTTTGGATTCTGTGCCTGATGATTATGTAGGTGATTGGCGCTGTAGAGGTACGGAAGGTTGTCTAACCTCCGAGCAAAGTGCTCACCTGTGGTGGTTTGCACACATTGCAAAAAGTACGGGAGGTGTATATAATGTAACATTTAAGGTACGCATTGCGCTCTAGGATTTGCATGTAAGAGAAGCATAATGTATATTATGCGTGCTTCAGGTAACATGTGCGATATACGCACTAAGGGCAATGTGAAATTGGTGATTAATGCACTCATTGTGTGCTTAGTGTGTGGATGGGCGCAGTGTGCACGAAACGATACAATACACTTCAAAGATTTGAGATGAAGATCACGCACATGGTGGTGCCCATGTGTTAGTTTCCTCTAAGGAATGGGTGTGGGCAATCTGATGCTAAATTGGTAAGGCATAGCTCCCATATTCTATATCCTTGTTCACTTAGGTGTCTCTTGTATCTTCGTTCTTCTACTGAGCCGCGACATTGTAGTTTCACTTTGGGTGATTTTTATTTGCTATTTGAGGGTGTGCTACCTTGATAATCGATATTGTTGCTGAACATGTGCAGGCTCTGTACGTTGATGGGTAGGTGGAGGTCTCATGTTCTTATCCATCACAACATGGCGAGCACCGACCGCAAGGGGGATGGCCCCCTAGCAATAACATGCATTAGTCTTGTGGCATTACCTTATTTGGCAGGCGTTGATAGCTTAATGGGGCAGGACTGTAGTGGTGGAAGGAGGTCTTGCAACCTTACCTTGTTTGGCAGGCGCCGACCACTTAAGGGGGCAGGTCCCTAGCAGTCACATGCTTAGGTCTTGCTGCCTTACCTTATTTTGCGGGCGCCAAACACTCAAGGGGGTAGGCCCCTAGCGGTGGAAGGTGTAGATCTTAAGATCTTAACTTGTTTGGCGGGCACCGACCGCTTAAGAGGGTAGGCCCCTAGCGGTGGCAGGCGTAGGTCTTGCAAACTTACCTTATTTGGTGGGCACCGACCGCTTAAGGGGAAGGCCCCTAGTAGTGGCAGGCATAGGTCTTGTGACCTTACCTTATTTGGCAGACATCGACCTTTTAAGGGGGCAAGCCCCTAACAGTAGCAGACGTACGTCTTGCAACCTTACCTTACTGTACTTTGTTATCTGAAGCATATGAAATAAATGAAGTTAGATTAACAATTTGTGGAAATAGAGTACGAAATCCTTCACATATATCTTAGTGTAGATAAAGCCAGCTAGGTAGGAGAAGAGGTGTTGTCATAGTTCCGTGATCACAAGGAGAGCTGTTCTACTAGGATGACTATCCAAGGGGTTCCCCCCACCCCAGTCCGTTATAGCATGCAGTTGGTTGATCTTTCGTCGGCCTGGGCGGCGCTAAATGATTCGGCACTCCTCCCGTCAAGAGCATTCCCTAGAGCCCTTGGCAAAGAAGGTGCTCGATTTCTGTCTTCAATTTTGCATAGTATTCTGTGTCGTGCTCGTGGTTGCAGTGGAACTAAAAATGATGCGATTGATCTCCCTTGATTGGAGTGATTGACTTAGGTTGGCGAATCACTACCTTATCCTGGATTGCATAGAGTATGTTGGACATGGAGGTGTTGAGAAGAGGATAGCTCTGAATATGATGGGTATGTAGTTACCCACAATGGTCATTGCCCTTCTTCCAAGGTGGCGATTGCTCTCACGATTTCCATTTTGAACTGTCTTGAAATTGCTGTTGATGTGCTTTCACTGCTTTGTCTGCTGCGATCTGAGCCTTGATGAGGCGTACGAGGTCGACATAGCTATGGACCATTTCCTTCATTAGGGCTACGTAGAACTTACTGGGCTGGAGCCCTCCCAAGAGAAAACTGCGTAGAAAATGGGGGTCGATTCCTGGAATCTGCCGCACTTCTGATGTGAAGCAATGAAAAACGTCCATGAGGGTTTCAACCTCACTCTAACGAACACCCAAATGGTAGGATGGATCCTGGATTATCCTGTAGTTCACGATGAGCTGATCGACGAAGATTTGAGTCAGGTTTATGAAGTTGTCGATCCCTCCTTCCAATAGAGAGTAAAACTAATTGCGCGCTTGTCCCTTTAGTATTTTCGAGAATGCTTGACAAAACAGTTAATCTAGAGCACCTATAATCCTCATGATAGTGGAGAAATGGTCGATATGATCCTGCAGGTCATCCATTTTGTTGAACAATTCATGGTTTAGAAGCTTCAAGTAGTTCAGGATGGGATGTTCCAGGACTTCCGACGATAACAGTGAGTAAGGATGGTGAACGATATGCTGCCCGACTTGCTTCTTGTAACACCTCCCCTATAATGATTGTATAATATGGGTTTGGTCGGGGCCCCACAATATACAGACGGCACATCTTAAGCATTATAAGATGATATAAACTACCCAACTCAAAACTCAGACCAAACACAACGGAAACATACGACAACACCATAAGTTATCCACTAACACATAAGTATCAAAACGGCCTTAAGGCCTTACAACAAACATGAGTCCAAAAATGAAACAATAACATCAAACATCAACATTTATAAGCACTCATAGGCTACCTCGGCATGCAAGCCGAAAACCTAGTGATTAAGCATAACATTCCACAAAATAGAGCTACTACACAAAATAAATCACTTCATGAGGCTTAGGCTTTTTTGGCCTGCGAGCTTGCTCCCGCTTGCGATCCTTGCCGTGTAAAAATTGGTGGTATCGTTGGTCAGCAAAGGCTGACCTCAAATATATAACCAATACATCTCCTCCCGGCCATCCCTAGCGGACCCCAGGGCACTCCATCACCCTGCAGGTTAGCACTGTGTATGTAATATACATAAACATGTAAAGCTATAAAATAGGATTTGGATTTCTGATACAAAAAACATGTTTCTAAGTTGAGCATATAATATATAGGGGCCTACAATGCAGCATGTATGTAATCCTGGGTTTCACCCAAGGCAGCCTAAAGTATATGCTTCTAACAAATCATCAATCAGTTACTTCCAATTTCCCCATTGGTGTTCAAGCCAAAAACACAAGGGTGCTTCAAATTTCCCAAAACGACAAACAAGCCACCACACGGGACTCTTGCCTAAGCCCCACCTGCTTATGGGTCTCAATGTCGGGGCTTGCCTGCAAGCTCTGACTTCTCATGTCAGAATTCCTTTTGACACACAAACCGATTCTAAGAACCCTTACTGGACCCCAATCACTCGTGGGCTTCATCGCCTGGGCTTGTCCTAAGCTTGATGTTCTCTTCAGTTTCATAGCAGGGCACTTGTCTCGCCGGGTCACTCTCCTTACATGACTTGCACGTCACGGGCTAGCCAGACGACCACAGAGACAAACAATGCCTTAACACATCACAATCCCAAGCCTTTCCCGCCCTAATCCACCATTCATACCGTACTATCCCTGCGCCCTAACTTGTACTAATTTCCACCTGATCCGATTCTAGTTAAGTGTACTCACACGAAAGAGGGGGGGACAACATCACAAATGGCGTATTGCCGCTAACAAATTTCTAACAAAATTCTTAAGGCTCGCTATGCAACATCACCGAGTCGTACTAACGGTCGTGACTGAGCCTTCACCCACAATGCCTAATCCACTAAAGGAGCTGATTTCTAGTGCAATATTATGTCGGGGATGGACACAATCAACCCGGTGGCTCCTCTTGAACCATGACAACCCGAATCCCTCTCACCTGAGAGATCTGGTGCCTAAATGCTTGAAATAAAACAAAACAACATGGATGTCATGCACGCATCCTAAAGACCGAGAGGAGAAGTGTCGTTACCTTATGACTTCTCTTCCTTGCCATGGAAACCTTGCTTTTCACGGATGAGAACATGCGCCTAAAAGTCCTCTCCACGGATCTGGCCTCGGATCAACGATCGGAGCCCCGAAGCTTCGTCAATGCCAGTGGAAGACCTTTTCCTTCCCCCTTCTCACTCTCACCTAAACCCTAGGGCAACTCCAAAAAGAGAATAAAATGAGGAAGAAATCCCACTCAGCCCTATATATGCACTTTGGACGGAGTGTCCTGGGCCATAGGATCAAATCCTAAAAGGAACCGGACGGCTAAAATGCCAAATGACAGAACTGCTCCCGCACGCTATCGCCGGGCAGTAACTACCTACCGCCAGGAGGTAGCTTCCTGAGAGCTCGACCAAAAATAAGGTCGTGCTAATGCCGGCAGTAGGGATAACACTACAAGGAACTCACTCAACGCCTACCATTCAACGCCTATACTCAACAAAATCCACTCAATGCACTCAACGCCAAGCTATTGCCAAGCGGTAGCTAACTAATGCCGCGTGATAGCACTCAACGCTCTTCACACAACACTGCGCGAGCTATCACCGTGCGATAGCATCCTACCACCGTGTGGTACCACTCAACACTCTTAACCCCTGGATTTGTCGAAACAAGGCTATCGCCAGGCGATAGCTACCTATCATCGCGCGATAGCTCCCTGAGGCTAAAGTTTTGGAAAAACTGGGGTGTTATAACTCCTCCCCCCTTAAAAGAATTTCATCCTCGAAATTAACCATGCACTTAAACAAAAGCATACATGAAGTAAAAAGTTCTGGGAAGTCCTCCCACATTGCCTGTTCACGCTCCCAAGAGAACTCGTCTCGCCCGCAGTTGTCCCAACGCACTTTTACGAGTTTGACCTCTTTGTTACGCAACTGCCGAACTTCTGAATCTTCTATTCTAATTGGACGAACTTTCGTCCTTAAGTCCTCTTCTATCGACATTGCCGCCGACTCGACCACAATACTTGCCTCCATCAAGGCTTTCCTCAAGACTGAGATATGTAAGACATCATGTAGTCCACACAACTCTACAGACAACACTAACTGGTTGGTTACTTCTCCAATGCGTTCCGTAACTTCAAACGACCCCAAAAACCTCGAAGTCAACTTCTTGGGCAGGCGAATCCGTGAAACGCCTTTGAACGGCTTAATTTTAAGAAATACCCAGTCACCAACCGCGAACTCCACATTCCCATGGAGAGCATTAAAATACTTCGCTTGCCGATCCTGAGCAACCTTCATGCGCTCTTGAATTGTTCGCACTAACTAGCAAGCATTAGTCACCGCCTATTTTCCCAAAAGTTTGGTTTCTCCCGCCTCTATCCAAGACATCAGTGTTCGACACCACTTCTATACAAAGCCTCGTATGGTGCCATCTTAATACTTGCCTGGAAACTGTTGTAGGCAAACTCTACCATGAAAAGGTGATCTTCCCACTTCTTACCAAAGTTAAGAGTACACATCCTCAACATATCCTCCATTGCACGATTCATCTTTTCTGTCTGTCTATCAGTTTGAGGATGGAACACCATACTAAACTTGAGTCTGGTGCCCAGAATTTTCTGTACTAATCTCCAGACTTTGGACGTGAACCGTCCATCACGATCACTAACAATACTCTTTGGAATCCCATGCAACTGCACAATGTTGCAAACATATAATTCTACTAGCTTCTCCACGCTATCCTCTTTCCGATTTGGGATGAAATGAGCCACTTTGGTCAAGCAATCCACGATCACCCAAATCGCATCATTTCCCTACAGCGACCGAGGTAAGCCATGCACAAAGTCCATGAAGATGTCATCAAATTTCCACTCGGGCATAGGAATGGGATTCAGGAACCTGCCCGGCTTCTGACACCCAGGCTTCACTAAGACACAAGTTTGATACCAACTCACGTACAATGCAACATCCCGCTTTAAATCATACCACCAAAAGTATTTCTTCATATCCATGTACATCTTTGTACTGCCAAAATGAATGGAGTACTTCATGAAATGAGCTTCAAACAGTAACTCCTCACGAAGCTTGCCGAACTGCAATACGCATATCCTTCCTTCCTTCCTTAGGATCCCATCAATCATCTCCCAGGCACTATTGTTGGGTACATTGAATTGAAGAAGCACATTCAATTCAATGATATACACATGTGTGTATTTAATGTATGTTTTAGTTCATGCATGCAGGTTGCCTATGTCATATTGATTGGAATGGTGGTCTCAGTTATATTGACAGGTGGACTCAAAGAAGCTGACTAGAAAGTGTAGAAAATTTTCTAAGTACAAAAGCATCGAGTGAAGTCAGCAAAGTGCCGAGTGAAGTCGGTACAGTAAACATCTAGTAACTTGTAGTGCAGAAAAATGGCTAAGTACAAATGTGTCGACACACTTCAACTATGTCGACACCTTTGTAGAAGCAGCATCGAGATAAGTCTCTTAAGTCGACACCTTGAAGACTAAGTCAGCAGTGTCGAGACAAGTCAGTTATCTCGACACATTGAAGATCAAGTCAGTTGTGTCGAGGCAAGTCAGCTAACTCGACATATTGAAGATCAAGTTAACTGTATCGAGACAATACAACTGTCACGACATAATGAAGACTGAAGTGTAGACTTAAACAAGTGTCGACACTAGTAGACTGAAGTGTTGAGACAATTGAATTGTCTCGACACAGTGAAGAATTAAAGCAAGTATAAATGTGTCTACACCAGCAAACTGAAGTGTCGAGACAATTCAACTATCTCGACACAACGAAGAATTAAAGCAAGTATAAAAGTTTCGACACCCGGCAGACAGTTGTGTCGAGACAATTCAACTATCTCAATATAGTGCAGATTTAAAGATGTCGACACAGATGACAGTTGTGTCAAGACAAGTCAACTATCTCGACACCTTCAAGTTCAGACTAAAAATTCAACTAAGTAATATTGTGTCAAGACTACTAAGATGTCTCGACACCTTCTGAGAACATTAAGTAATATTGTGTCGAGACATGTGGAACATCTAGACACTTTTTATCCGAAAGTTGAACAGAGTTAACACAGAAGCCTCATGACAAGTCAAGAATGTGACATCAGCTGCAGTAACATGATATCTCAACAGAAACAGTTTGAAGGAATAAATAGAGTATGATGGTGTAATGATGACATCATCAATTAGAAGCCAACAACCCGTGAAGGCTATAAATAGAGGGATTGTCTACACAGAAAGTAACGATCAGAAAAATCAGTTCTCTTATTTCTTCCAAGTTAGGGGAGGACGACAACTCCAAGGAGAATAAAGAAGGCGAAGGTCTTCGAGAAAATCTTTAGATCCTTTCATCAAAGTTGATCAGAAGATTAAGTGGATTTGTTATACAAGTTCATCAAGGAAATCAAGCCAATCATCAAGAAGATTGCAGATCCAGGGAAGAATCATTTCAGATAGCTTGCTTTTCAAGAATCTATTCAGTGCAGCTAAATTGAAGAATCAGAATTCATCGATATATTAGATTATAAGATTGCTGATTTCTGAGAATTATCATTCTTATTTACCTCTTTATTTTGTAAGATCTATTTTAGATCTGAGTGGGTAGGAGATTAATTCTTTGAGTTGTAAGCCTAATTTATAAAGGCTGAGGTATGGTTCTTGAGGGACCTAAGGTAGGTGATTTGAGTGGGATCACTGAGGTGTAAGCCTGTGTTATAAAGGTAGAGGTAGGGTTCTTGAGGGACCTGAGGTAGGAGATTCGATGCATCTCTGTGGTAGGACCTATCGGTCTGAGTGTAGGTTTCCTAACAGAAATTGAGCCTGTAAGATCTTTTGATCTGAGTTGAAGAGGAGATATAACCTTATCTAGCACATTAATAGTGAGGAATAAGGGGGAAAGTGGATGTACCCTATATATGGAGAACCATTATAAATTCTCTATGTTCTATGGATTGATTGTGCTGTGTTGTTGTGAAAGTATATTATCTGCTGAACATAATATCTGTTGAACGTTTAATCTAAGTGACAAAGAATTTTTAAAAGACACATATTCACCCCCCTCTAGATGATTAACTACCCATAGAGTTATCTTTCAAGTGGTATCAGAGGGAGATTCACCAAAGAAAGACCTAATAGTCTGAAAAAGATCCAAAGGGTAGTTGAAAACACATCAAATTTAATGGTTTCTAAATCACACAGAGAACTAAGCTATATGAAACTTCCTATATGTACTAAGGATAACTTTGTTATTTGGAAGCAGAGAGTGAGATTGTTCATGGAAGCTTCAGATCCAATAATCTTTGTCACTATACAAGAAGGACCATATATTCCAATGAAGTTATCTGTCTTAGATGCAAATGTCCAAATCCCTAAGAAACTATCTGAGACGACAATGGATGAGGCGGTTCTTTCCACCAAGGATAAAATAGCATAAAATATAATTGTCAGTGCAATAGATAATTCAACAATTCAGAATCTAGTGCACTGTAAAGGATCCAATTAAATATGAGACACTCTCATAGTCTACATGGGATGCACAAAAGAAGTAAGAGATGACAGAAAGTCTCTACTCAACCAGCAGTATGAGGCATTCATGCAAGGAAAGACTGATTCTATATAACCATGTTATGAAAAGTTCTTTAGAATAGTCAATGACTTAAAGAATTATGGTAGAGATTTCTCAAATTATGAGCTTAATGACAAATCTTTGAGATCCCTAAATAAAGAATGGGACATAAAGATTTGTGCTGTAAGAGAAATGAGGAATCCGAGAAACATGTTACCCCAAGACTTGTATGGGAAGCTGTTGTCACATGAGCTTCAGCTGAATTATAGAAAAGCTGAACCTGATCTGCTAGAAGTTTAAATCAAACTAGATCTGTTGATGTCAATAACCTGACTTCACCTATAGTTCAGACCTAAAGTTGCAACACACACCTACTCTTCTTGAACCACCCTCTCAGCGTGAGTCATTGGACCAGAAATAGACTGAGGGTCTCAGCTCGGAGGTCCCACCTCTTACCCGGAAGAATCAGAAGTCTCCCCCTCCCTAGCCAATGCTGAGCTAGGTGCCTCTAAGGAAGAAGATGGAATGGTTCAACAACCTCTTCAAGGAACCTTATCAGTCTATTTATAGGCCTCTGAGTCTGATCTACCAATAACCATACTGAACCAACCTGAAATTACCAAAATACCTTGTGCTAGGTTTGCTAACATCTAAACTCTGCTGTTCTGAAGAGTTATATGCAGACCCCCGGCTCTTAGGGGTAAGAAAGTATAAACACCTTTTTTCCTCACATGGTGAGTGAGAAAATAGCCCATGGGCGAGACGAGCTTACCTGCTCTTCTTGCAGCTCTCTTGCCCTACGAGAGCCACCTCGCCATCAAGGGCCAACCCGCACTACGAGAGATGTCTCGCCTACCCAGCAGAGCTCCGTATCGTCTCCAGTGACTGGACCATATGGTCCCACTCGCCTCTTTATTTTCTCTCGCCACCTTCTTCACTCTGCTACTTGAGCCGCCTCCCGCGGGACCAAGGTTTTACACAATTCACGCTCTTTTCTAGGCTGCCCCAAGCTCGAAAAGAATGTCAAGCCGAGTCTCGCGGCATTGGGATTCAATTATGAAAATCTTTGGCGGGCCCTCCCCTTGGAGCCTATAAATATGAGACCCCTTCTCATCAAGGAGATTGCCCCCTCTCTTATTTTCTCCCCCTCTTCTACCGTCAACATGTCCTATAGCCAGAGTTTTCATGAGCATCTCGCGATGGTCCATAAGCAAAACAAGGCCAATGTGGCTGCCCTGGCCCCTGCTCTGGTTCGCATGTAACGAATCCATCCGTTCATATAGCATATAATAGAAGGTCCGGCTGGGGCCCCACACCATATACCATAAAACAGGCGGCGAAGTCACGGGTTGATATGAGAGTTGCGCATCCTAACTCATAGCATTCTAGCGGAAGCTTTTAACAGAAAAACTGAACTCCAACCATGAATGTCCACTAATATAAACACCCACATTTATATAGGAATGTATATCAAATACAATATCGTTTGGCCTTATGGCCTTACAATTGCTCTTTACAAGAGTGGCTTCCAAACATCGGCGCGCAGGCCGGCCATACATGAACAAAACATAACATTTTTCAGCTTAGTCTTCAAGGGCTAGCAGCAGTAGCTGCAGCAGAAGCAAGGACTTCAACCTTTATATATCCCGCTCGGCTCTCCAGCACCTGTACAAGGATAGCTCACCCATCGGTGGCAAACAAGGCAACAGTCAGCATTCAGCTGACCAATTTATAACAACTCTACCCCTTACCCGGGATAGTGGTATTCATTCCCTACAGTCATAGTCAGTCATATGTAGATATATAGATATCACACATTGTGCTGTCACGCACAAACATTGCATCACAACCATCAGCCACGAGGCCCGACAATCCGTGCACTCAGGGCACATTCTTGGTGTACCGGAGAACCAGGGTCCCACCACCATATTAGGCCGAAACCCAATGGTAAAATTGAGCATTTGCTCCATGGAATTTAGCCGGAGACTTTAGTCTTAGTGGCGCGCATGCCTAAGACTCTCGCTATGCACTTCAACAGACCGCACTTTCAGGTCTTCAAGTTGGACGGACAAAATGCAGTTCGGATCAACCACCCCCTGTTGCTCAAGTCGCCTTGCCATGACCGAATACCAACGTAGTCGCGGCTAAATAAATGGTGCGGGTCAGTTTCACCTTACCTGTTTAGCATAAAGTCTTTTTAAGAACTTTTCAAGCTCACACATAGCCATGCCGTCCCCGAGGGACTGGCCTAACATTCATAGGTTAGCTAGATGTCATGCCTAGTGTTAGCGACAGAACTCATTTTTCATCCCTAGTCTAACCTTAGTAATCACATCATACAGTACACACACTTGCTGGTATTTTTCTGGGCTTCTACACCAGTACTTCCTGCTACTACCCTTCATAGGCACAACCCATCAAGCATCACAAGCATCACATGGTCCTTTCCTGGACTACCACTCCAGTACTTCCTACTACTGCCCTTCACAGGTCCAACCCATCGACTCCATAAACTACATGTTTAACCACAGAGTCTTCTCTGTGTGTAAATGCAACATCACCAATCCAGAACAACTTGTCCAAATGGGCTTCACACAACATGTCTATTCCGTACTCCATTTCCAGATTTATATGCCAAATTATTGGGGATTCCATGAATGAACCCAAGGAAATCCCTTAGCAATCCACCCTCTGGTGGGGGAAATCCATGCACATGCCAAAAAGGAAGGACTTCATATGTCCAAGAAGGAAGATCGTTACCCTTGACGATCGCTTTGGAGCCATGGAATTCTAGCCAGTTGGAAAGCACCGCAGTGGCCTTGCCTCCACAAAGCTAGCCTCGGATCTCGAATCAGAACTCAGTAGATTCACCGGTGCCCGGCTCCTCTCTCCTCCTCCTCCTTGTTCTCTCTTCTCTCTAGATTTCTTAGAAAGATAGTGGCCAAGTGAAGAATGAGAATTCTCTTCTCATTCTCTGCTTTAAAGTAGTGAGAAGAAGCCTGTGCCATCAGATTTTAGCTGAATAAAATGGACGGCCACAATTTTGCCACAAAAGGATAATTTTTGGCTGACACGGCCTCTGACACGCTCGTGTCATAGGCCGTGTACCTTAAGAGACACACAACTGACTTATCCAGAACAGTACACAACCATGTGACATGCCCGTGTCACAGGCCGTGTGACCTGACACGCCTTCAGGAATGCTCGTGTCTGTGGTCGTGTACCTTAGGTGGTATACACCCATCTCAACCCGAGCAAGACATGACCATGTGAGACGCCTGTGTCACAGGCCGTGTGCCCAGAGACACACCTGTGTCCCGCCCGTGTTCACCAGGCCTCACTGCCCTGGCTAAATCTAGAAAAGGACATGGTTATATGACACGCCCGTGTCACAGGCCTTGTGCCCTTACATGGCTGTAGACACGCCTCCATTGTGCGCTTCATCGAGTGAAGTTCGTCGACCAGATGGGGACATGCCCTCTAACACGCCCATATCACAGGGCATGTTCCCTCTCGAGAACTCATCAAGTGTAATTCATCGAGCACTCGACAGGCTGCTCAGCCATACAGAGCAGGACATGTCCTGGGATACGCCCGTGTCCCAGGATGTATCACCCAACTTGGGATTTGGGGTGTTACAACCCTCCCCTCCTTATAATAAATTTTGTCCCGAAATTTGTACATAGTAAGGAAATCAACAAGAAAAATGTTATAACTTTTACCATGTTCGTTACAACAAGAGATGCACTGCATAACAGTTTACACAAACAACTCAGGAAATTCAGCTCGCATGGTCTGCTCTTGCTCCCATTTCAGATCCTCACGGACACAATTGTCCCACCAGACTTTGACCATCCCGATTGTCTTCTTCCGCAACTATTTATCGGTGTGATCCTCGATCCGAATGGGCCTAACCTTCATTGTTAGCCCATATTGAACCGACACACGATCATTCTCGATCACTTGAGCTGGATCTTTGACGGCTTTCCGAAGCTCCGAGATGTGAAACACATCATGTAATCCACACAATTCTGCCGAAAGAGCTAGCTGATATGCCGCTTTCCCAATTCATTCCACCACTTCCAATGGACCAAGATATCTCGGACTCAACTTCTTCAGACGCTGAATCCTGGACACGCCTTTGAAGGGTTTGATCTTCAAATATACCCAATCTCCTACCGCGAACTCCACGTTTCGGTGCTTGGCATTGTAGTACTTTGCTTGTCGATCCTGGGCTATCAGTAGCCTCTCCCAAATAGCACGTATCTTCGAGTTAGCTTCATCGACTTCTTTACGCTTAAATAGTTTGGATTCGCCCGATTATACCCAAGCTAACGGTGTACGACACCTGCGACCATATAGAGCTTCAAACGGTGTCATACCGATGCTCGCTTGGTAGCTGTTGTTGTAGGCACACTCCACCATATAGAGATGATCTTCCCATCTCTTACCAAACTCCAGGGCGCACATTCAGAGCAAATCCTCCATTATTTTGTTGGTCCTCTCAGTTTCGCCATCTGTTTGGGGATGTAAAGCCGTAATGAACGTCAACTTTGTGCCCAACAGTTGATGGATTAGCCTCCAATCATTCGATATAAATTGCCCATCACAATCACATACGATA
Organism: Platanthera guangdongensis; assembly: GCA_039583875.1. Taxonomy (NCBI): domain Eukaryota; kingdom Viridiplantae; phylum Streptophyta; class Magnoliopsida; order Asparagales; family Orchidaceae; genus Platanthera; species Platanthera guangdongensis. The sequence continues at coordinate 114,591,044 of CM077148.1, read as the reverse complement.
CTACGAGAAACACCATGTAGCCGTACGATCTGCTCCACATAGAGCTTTGCCAAACTTTCCACTGAATCATCCCGTTTGTTCGGAAGGAAGTGCGCCACTTTCATCAACCGGTCTACAATCACCCTGATTGAATCATTCCCGCGTTGAGATCGCGGCAACCCGTGCACGAAATCCATTGAAATATCATCGAACTTCCATTCCGGGATCGGCAACGACTTCAAGAAACCGCCCGGCTTTTGTCTTTCTGTCTTCACCAAAGCACAAGTTTGGTATTTAGCCACATAATGAGCGATATCTTTCTTTAGTCCTGGACACCAGAACAGCTTCTTCATGTCCCTAAACATCTTTGTGGTTCCATGGTGAATTGAGTACTTTGTAAAGTGAGCTTCATTCATGAACTCTTCTCGCAGCTTAACCATATTCGGGACGCACAACTGGCCCTCTTTCAGCAAAAGACCGTCATTCCAGGAGAATTGGCCATCCAGCCCATCCTTTGCATAGCATTGGTGGATTTCATCCAGCTCCATTGCTCATCGAATTCTAACCGCAAGGTCATATTGTACATCCATCCAATTCAAGCATGCCTCGGCTGCAGAATTATTGTCAACACAAGAAATCTCTAACGCTTCCAACTCCTGGATCAGACGTTCATCATGCATTTGTAACCAATTTGACCGTGACGGAACCCTCCGACTCAAGGCATCAGCGACCACATTTCCCTTCCCGGGAGCATAATGAATCTCAAAGATGTAGTCCCCAAAGAACTCCAGCCACCTTCATTGTAGCATATTCAGATCCTTCTGCTCCAACAAGTACTGTAGGCTCTTATGGTCCGTAAAGATATCCACTTTTACGCCATAAATATAATGCCGCCATAACTTCAGTGCAAAGATCACCACCGGCAACTCTAAGTCATGGACGGGATAATTTCGCTCATGCACTTTCAACTGGCGTGAGCCATAAGCAATCACTTTTCCAAACTGCAGAAGAACGCAGCCTAAGCTGCTCCCTGAAGCATCACTATAGATCCCGTATCCGTTGGTACCACATAGTGATGTCAACACAGGCGCCGTGGCCAACCGACTCTTTAGCTCTTCAAAATCTCGCTCGCACTTTTGTATCAGTGTGGTCAGAAGCAAAGTGATCCGCGAGATGTTTTCTACAAAATGTCTATAGTATCCTGCCAGTCCAAGGAAACTCCTGACTTCGGCCACTGAAGATATCACTGGCCACTCTTGTATGGCTCTTATCTTTGACGGATCTACTGATATGCCCTCTCTACTTACCACATGGCCAAGAAAAGCCACTGACGACAGCCAAAACTCGCACTTCAAGAACTTGGCATAGATCTTATTCCTTCGCATGGTATGCAACACCAACCTCAAGTGGTTTGCATGATCAGCTTCAGATTGAGAGTACACCAAAATATCATTAGTGAATACAATAACAAACAAGTCCAAGTACTCTCAGAACGTTTGGTGCATCAGGTCCATGAATACCGATGACGCATTGCATAACCCAAACGATTTTACCGTGAACTCACAATGACCGTAACGTGTTCCAAATGCGGTCTTAGGAATGTCACCATCCAGAATCCTCAATTGGTAATATCCAGATTTCTAATCCAATTTGGAATAGACGGTTGATCCTAATAGCTGATCGAATTATTCATCTATCCGTGGAATCAGATATTTGTTCTTCTCTGTCAGCTTATTCAATTTACGGTAGTCAATACATAACTGCAAAACCACCGTCCTTCTTTTTCACAAAAAGAACAGGTGCGCTCCAAGGTGACATACTTGGGCATATATATCTCTGCTTCAGCAACTCTTGTAATTGGACTTTCAACTCAGCCATTTCCATTGGCGCGACGTGATATGACGAGCGGGCCATAGGTTTCACACCTGGCACCAACTCGATCGTGAAGTCGATCTCCCGCTGGGTTGGTAGCCCAGGAAGATCCTTAGGAAACACATCCGAGAACTCCAATACAACCAAAACATCACTCACATTTGCCTTTGGCTCAACAGCCTGAATCAATGTGAAGTATAAATCTGCGCCCTTTCGAACAACATTGATGACTTGGAGTGCAGACATCAAGGTCCTGCTCACTCCTCGCATACCCGCAAACTTAGTCTCATGCTCGGTATTCTGGCCCAGTGTGATCTCTTTTGACTGGCAATCAATCAAGGGACGCTGCTCCGCGAGCCAATCCATACCAAAAATCACATCAAATTCCGTTATCGGCAGTACAGATGCAGTCAAATAGAAATCGCGACTTCCAATTTGAACCGCCATATCACAAGCTCTATCTGCAAGCATCAAACAACCATTTGGTAGTAACACTCTTACGCTCTCTGCCTTCACATGACTCAGTACTCCAATTCGAGCTACAAAGTCCTTAGACAGAAATGAATGCGAAGCACCTATATCAAACAGTGCTCTCGCCAACGTGTTCTGAATCATAACAAAGCCTGTGACAACCATATCACACACAAGCTACAAACAAAGCATGCAATAAGTGAAGCAATTCAATAACTTAAATCGTACCTGTGACAACTTCATTTTGCTTTATGGCCTCCTGCAGGCCAAGGTTGTTGACTTGGGGTTGCGCCTGGGATGCAGAGGACTCCACCATTGTCTTTCCCTTCTCAACATTAGACGCTCCCGCCATCTTTTCTCCCTTTAGCGGAACAACCCGACAATCACGGGCGATATGCCCCACTCTTCCACAAGTAAAGCAAGTACGAGTCTCTGGCCTCGAAGTGGCCCCCAACGTTGTACCCGATGTAACCGTAGAAGGAGCATGTCCAAGGTCAGGGCACTTTGAACTCCGGCTTTATCACAGCCAAGGCCCTCTTCCCTTGCACCATCTTCATGTCCTTCTCCAGCGCGCACGCAGCCTGGAACCCTTGGTTCACTGAACTCGAAAGCAGGAATCGTAACTCATCCCACAATCCTTCATAGAACCCATTGGTTTTCCGCTACTTATCGGCAAAAATGGAGCCTGCATACTGTCCCAACCGTCTGAACTCATGCGGGTACGTCTCCACACTACCTTCTCCTTGCGTGAGCCATTGGAACTCATTTTCCATGGCAATGCGCTGTGCCGCTGGTAGGTGCTTTGCCAGGAATAGGCGCGAGAACTCATCAATCGACACTTGTGATAATAGCATTCCCGCTAAGTGGTGTAACTCGATCTCGTCCCACCACAACCGAGCCTCTCCTTCTAATAAGAAGGTGGCCAAGGTGACCTTCTGATCTTCCTCCGTCCTGATCGCCGTCAAGATACGCTTGACACGCGACAACCAGTTTTCTGCCTACGTAGGGGATCCCACACCCATAAACCAAGGCGGATTGAAGCTCATGAACTGCTTCAAATACCTTTCAGCTGCTCGAGGACCACAACCGCAATAGGTTCTGGCCTCACCGCAACCTATTCTGGCCTCAATGCCGGCTGTGCCTTCCATTACGCCTGCCCAGTAGGCTGTGCCTGAATCATCGCAAATAGGGCCACAATAACTAAGTAGACAGTTTTCACAGAAGGGGAGGTGTAGGCACCTCAAATGGTGCCGTACTCTCATCAGAATGCTGGGGCTCTGACTGCCCAACACCACTCTGAGTCACCTATAGGTTAACAAGACACACACATTAGCGACCTCACACAAGCAATAATAACAATATAGGAACGCGCAAGTTCCTCAAACAAGTGTATTTGCATTCCTACGTGGATATTCAGGAGTTCATTAGTGTTAACGCGGTTCGCACGTACACGTGCTCGACACCCCAGAAAAGAATTCGACCATGAATTCGAATGGGAAAGACCGAGACAGCTGATACCAAAAATGTAACGACTCCATCCGTTCATATAGCATATAATAGAAGGTCCGGCCGGGGCCCCACACCATATGCCACAAAACAGGAGGCGAGGTCACATGTTGATATCAGAGTTGCGCATACTAACTCATAGCATTCTAGCGGAAGCTTTTAACAAAAAAAACTGAACTCCAACCATGTGTAACACCCCCTATTCGTTGCATGGCATATAGCAGTAGATCCGGTCGGGGCCCGGCGCCATATACCACACACAGACCGGGCGGTTACTCAATGGAAACCATCCAACCAATCCAACGTCCTACACAGAGTCATTCTAGCGGAAGCAAAAATAATAGTTGCATTAATAAAGAACCCAACACTAGCATGAATATCCACTAACAAGCCACAGAATGAACGTAAAAATACACAAGTACAATTGCCTTAAGGCCTTACAATTGTTTACTCAAATAGAAGTGTTTTCAAAACCTCGGCACGCAGGCCGACCATACATGAATAAAAGAAAACACTACGCATTAGGCCTTCGAGGGCCAGCACAGCAACTTGGGCTTTAGCCCGCTATTTACCGCTCGGCTCCGCAGCACCTGCAAGCACAATCCAACGTAACGGTGGCAAACTAAGGCAACGGTCAGCTATGCTGACCAAATTATAACGATCCTGCCCCCAACTCAGGGCAGCGATGCTCCTTCCCTGCACTTTATTAGCATAACCAAATAGTATATGTATACATTTCATCATAGGCGTTGGCACGCACGGCCACAGGCCCCGTGCACTCAGGGCACATTCTCGATAAACCGCTCAATGTCACGTCAATTAAAGCCATAGACATTTCGGTCCCACCACCGCCACTTTGACGACCAAACAATGAGCATTTTTGTCTTCCCGGCATGGGTCACGTCAATTTAAGCCATAGACCGCCGAAGACCCTCATCTACGCCAACGGCTCCCACCGAATGACATAGAACGGGTACAGTTCCGTCTAACCCGAGCTCACATCGCAATGACAATTTAAGCCATATGCGCGGGTCAAACTTCTCCCGAGTCCCGTTTCCGTTACACACTTCACATAACCCGGTTTTGTTCAAGTTGGCTCCCAGCCACCATGTTGGCAGAATCACGCATCTGCCCAATTTTTCGGGTGCACCTTGGAGTTAATCCCCAAGGCTCCCTGCTGCAATCTACTGCGTAGAAAACCCGAAAAACAACCAATTGCACGGAGTCTTCTGCGGTCATTTATGCAATGCAATATCACCGATCCAGACCAACTTGTCCGGGTAGGCTTCACATATCATGCCTATATCCCTTCTCGATTACGGACTTTACATATACATAACGGGGACTATTCATATCTACCAGAAGGAACGCCTCAACTCGCCACAAACTCGCGAAAGCGTGCTTCCTATACAAAGGAAAAGAGAGCTTCACATGCACAAGTAGAGAATCGTTACCCTAGCTTTCTTCCTTGGCGCCATGGAAAATTATGCGGATGAAAAGCACCGCACCCTCCTTGCCTCCTTAGATCTGAAGTCAGCTCGCGATTTGGAGCTCCGAAACTCCACCGGTGACCGGATCTAGCCTTCTTCTTCCTCTTTGCTCTCCCATCTCTCTAGATCTTAGACTGAGAACAAGCGAACAGCAAAATGAGGGATTTGAAACCATAATCCTGGGTATAACCTAGAAGTAATAACCCCCAGCCATCGGATCCCAAAATAAAGAAACGAATGACTATGATCCGGGCCTGAAGTGGAAAAACTAGGCCGAACACCGCACAGTTCACGATCCGTCCGCGTCAAACTCGAACACAGCTTGCGTCGAGACATTTTGTCGAGACCCTGCTGAGACCCTGTGTCGACACTGTCGAGACCCTATGTCAACACCATGTGTCGACACCCTGTGTCGACACCATGTGTCGATACCCTGTGTCGACACCCTGTGTCGACACCCTGTCTCGACACCCTGTGTCGACACCACAGCCTTTGTGTCGACACCACAGCCTTTGTGTCGACACCAGATGGGGCTCCCAACGCCGGCTGTCACACTTTCAAATTTTGGGGCGTTACAACTCTCTCCCTCTTAAAAGAATTTCGTCCTCAAAATTACATAAAGGAAAGAAACATAAAACTTAAACAGTACCTGAAAGGAATAACTCTGGGTACTCCTCCAGCATGGTTTGTTCTCGCTCCCAAGAGAGCTCGTCGCGACCGCAATTGCGTAGCCGCTTGACCTTCGAGTCTTCAATATGTACGGGCTTGACCTTCGTCGTCAACCCACTATCGACTGGTACTTGATCGACCGCGATCACTTGCGTAGGATCTTGCACCGCCTTCCGTAGCACCGATATATGGAATACATCATGTAGACCACTAAGCTCCACTGACAGCTTCAACCGGTACGCTGCTTCACCAATCCACTCCAGAACCTCAAATGGTCCAAGGTACCTTAGGCTTAGCTTCTTCAAGCGCCGCACCCTTCGAGACACCCTTGAACGGATTAATTTTCAAGTACACCCAATCGCTGACATCGAACTCCACATTCCTGCGCTTGGCATTATAGTACTTCACATGCCGGTCCTGAGAGATACGCAACCTCTATCGAATCGTTTGAGCCAATGATGTAGCATCTTCCACCTCTTGGCGCTTGTGCAACTTTGACTCACTCGTTTCCAACCAAGATAACGGTGTGCAACATCTTATACCATAAAGGGCCTCTAAAATACATGATTTTTAGGCACCTAGAGGGGGGGGGGGGTGAATAGGTTCTAATTTTTCCTTCAAAATTTTAGGCAAATAGCAAAATTTAACTCAGCACAGAAACAATGTAAACTACAGAATAATGAACACATCACAACATACACCAAATTTATAGTGGTTCCCCAAGGTCTGGGTACATCCACTTTCCCCCTTCGCCCATCTAGCATTATACTAGATTCAGCCTAACTTCCTTCTTTCTTCTCAGATCCGTAGATCTTACAGCTCAGAACCAAGAATGGTTCCTAAAACTCAGACTTATACAAGTCCTACCTCAGATTCTTCTCCAAGAACCCTCTCTCAGGCCTCAACCCTACCTCAGCCTATGTCACTAAGCTTACAACTCAGAGTGAAACCCCACTCCTACAACTCAGGCAAAAGCCCTACCTCAGCATTTATAATTACAGGGTTACAACTCAGATCTTACAACAGATCCTACCAGAAATTGTTTGATTAAGAGATACAAAAATTTCACCAGATGAATCTCTTCACTGGTGTGCTTCTTGATCAGTTCTTAAATAGTCTGATCTTCAGATCAAACCTGACTTAGCCGTTTCAAAGCTTCTTGATAGAACAAAATAAGTGATGTAGGCCCCGTCCTAAAAGATCCTACACGGACGGCGTGACGACGACGCTCGCAACTCTAATTGCTATCTAACCCGCACACTATGAAACGCAGCCGTCACAATGATTTAATTTATCTCTCGCGCTAACATACAGATAGCCGATCCGTTAAAGGAATGGAGAATGGCTATAGGCCAAAATACTTTCCGGCTAAAGGGAATAATATTTATTCCGACGAGCTTGGAGTTGTACCAAAATAGATCCACCAAGAAATAAATAACGAATTCGGAAAATGGTAGGATCTATCCCAACTAAAACAAAGAAGCGATGATCGCCACTCCTCTCGAAGGATCTTCGGAAAACCAAACGAAAATGATAAACTATTAAAAGTAGTACCGCGAAAATTCAACGATTCAAATTCCACGCAAAAGTCGCCACCACAAGAACTAACTAAGAAAGAAATCTCTTGAGTAGATCATTTCGTTACCCCGCTCGGAATAGTAGATCTGAGATGTTGGATCCACAAACAACAACGATCGCTTTCCTTGGACGCGACGGGAGATGCACCAATGATGAGAAAACTCGATCGTCTTCCCCGCCTTTCACCGTAGAAGTCCACGATGGCCTTTTCTTCCTTGCACTTGACTCCCCAAACCGAAGGAGGCAGAAGATTGATGGGAGGTGAAGAAACCGTGGAGGAGAAACACGATGATGGAGGTATTGAAGAGTGGGGGAAAGGGAGTAGATGAAAGAAGAGGAAAAGAAGAGAGAAGGAGGGGCGGCCAAGAGCTTTGGAGAAGAAGAACCCCTAAGGGAGGCGGCGGCTAAGAGGGAGGAAGGAGAGAAATTAGGTTGGAGGAATTTTGGTTTTCAATTCATTCATAAAACTGATGATTAAAACAATAGTCATGGCCTTTTATAAGGCTTACATCAAACAAAAACTATAAGCAGCCCAAAACAGTGGCTAAACGCACACCAGCATAAAAATGTCAATTATTAAAAACTCATAAACTAGCAAATTAAAATTATTAATAATAATAAGTCTATTTTCGTTGGTGAAGATTGTAGCCATGGCCGCTGCGGCGCCGCCAATCCTTGGCCGGTGGATCATCATCTTCATCTTCCGCCAATATCCGGCGATCGCCATGAACACCAAGTGCGCCATCGTCGTCATCGCCACCATCGTCGTCATCGCCGTCATCTTTACCAATTAGGCCGCCATCGTCGTAATCGCCATCATGATGGCCATCGCCATCAATCCTCCCCCGCTCAAAAGGACTCATCACCGATGAGTGGGCGGGAAAGTAACGGCGCAAGAGATCGGCATCTAGAAGACCCACCTGTGCAGCTGAGAGCCAAGTATCGTCCGAAGAAGGACGACCACGCCATCTGATCAAAAACCTGTGAATGTCACCGTCTGGGGTGGGAAACACCGCGTCCTATAATATCCTATCAGGCAAGAAATCGGTCCGGGGGAACCTTGGAAAAGCGTTAGGCGAAGAAGAAAAACCAGTTACATCATCAGTAGGTAACATACCTCCCGGAGAATCCGAAGGAGGAAGCGATCCAGAAACAATCTCACCCCCCACCCCATTAGATGATATAGTGGAAATATTAAACGGAGAGACAGAAAGTTCAGGTGGTGGAGTGACATAAAGCGTTAAATCTGAAATGTTAAAAACAGGAGAGATTCCCCTATCAGCGGGTAACTTTAATAAATATGCATTTTCGCCTATCTTCTTTAAAAACCGAAAAGGACCGACTCTTTTATTCGCTAATTTCTTTATGGTGCCCGAAGGAAGCCGTTCAGGGATAAGTCGAACCATTACCAAATCACCAATATTCAAGTGGACTGCTCGCCTATGTACGTTAGCATTCGATTGATAAGTATCATATTGTGTAGCTAACGTCTTACCAATGTGCTCATGGAGAGCGTGAACGTGTGAGGCGAAGTCCTGTGCAAATTGAATAGATTTAAAGGATGGAGGTAACGGAATCAAGTCAAGAGGCACGGGCGCCTTATATCCATGCACTATCTCATTCGGAGATAAACCGGTGGACCTATTCTTAGAATTATTATACGCTAATTGAGCATGCGGAAGAACAAGGTCCCACGTACCCTTATGATCACCCACTAAGCAACGAAGCAAACCTCCCAAACTACGGTTAACTACTTCCGTTTGCCCATCCGTTTGTGGATGATAAGCTGATGAGAACATAAGTTTAGTGCCCAAGAGTTTCCAAAGTGTTTTCCAGAAATAATTAGTAAATTTGACGTCCCTATCACTCACTATCGTTTTGGGGACGCCCCGATGTGCCACTACTTCTTTGAAGTACAATTTTGCGACATGTGAAGCATCGATAGTGTTATGACACGCAATAAAATAGGCCATTTTGAGAAACGGTCCACAACGACCAGAGTGGAATCATGTCGCCTAAAAGTCAAAGGTAGGCCCAATATAAAGTCCATGCTAACGTCCATCTATGGCACAGACGGGATCGGAAGGGGTGTATAAAGTCCCGCGTTGGTCTTGTTACCCTTGGCTAATTGACATGCGCGGCAACTCCCCACTATTTTATTAACCATTGGTTTGAGGCCCGGCCAAAAGAATTTGTCCTCTACAAGTGCGATCGTTTTGTCTCTACCGAAGTGTTCGCCTAGCCCTCCACTATGTAACTCCCAAATAATAAAATGACGTAACGATGAGCGAGGGATACATAACTGCATATGTTTAAATAAATACCCATCACGGAGGTAGAATGCCGAGATAGTGGACGGGGAATTGTCTTGAGCGGCGAAGTATATATCCTTAAAGTCCGGGCATTGGGCATATTCATCTTTAATTCTTTCAAATCCGATGACAGTTACTTCCATGGTAGATAGTAATAATGTGACCCGACTAAGAGCATCCGCCACACGATTTAACGTTCCCTTAAGGTGCTTGATAATAAATGTGTACTCCTGCAGGTAGGAAACCCATTTGGCGTGCCGAGGACTGATTTTACTTTGAGAGTTTACAAATTTTAGCGCTTCATGGTCAGATAATATCACGAATTCTTTGGCAATGAGATAGTGTCGCCAATGTTGCAGACAACGTATTACTGCATAGAATTCGCGATCATAATTGGAATAATTCAATTTTGGACCGGCCAATTTTTCGCTAAAGTACCCTAGCAGATGTCCCTCTTGGCTTAAAACTCCTCCGATTCCTATCCCCGAGGCGTCACAAGATAATTCAAACACCTTATTAAAATCCGGCAACCGGAGTAGTGGGGCTTCGGACATCCGTTCCTTAATTGTCTGAAAGGCTCAAGTGGCCGCTTTTGTCCAACTGAAATCACCTTTCTTCATGCATTCGGTGATTGGGGACATGATACTACTAAAATCTCGAATGAATCTTTGATAAAATGTGGCCAATCCATGAAAACTTCTAACTTCCCGAATATTTTGCGGTTCCGGCCATTCTCTAATAACTTGAACCTTTTTGGGGTCAACATGAATACCCTAGGAACTCACTATGTATCCTAGGAATTCCACGGAAGTCACACTGAATGCGCACTTCTTAAAATTAATATATAAGTTCTCTTGGCGCAATGTAGTGAGGATTGTCCGCAAATGAGTTTCATGATCGATCGGCGAGGTACTAAACACCAAAATATCATCGAAATAGACTACGACAAATTTTCCCATGTATGGCTTAAATACTTGAGTCATTAATCGTGAGAAAGTACTTGGTCCGTTGGTGAGTCCTTCTCCTAGCACTAACCACTCGTAAAGCCCATCCTTAGATTTAAAGACCGTTTTCCATTCGTCTCCGTCCCGAATCCTTATTTGGTGATAACCACTCTTTAAATCCAATTTTGAGAACACGGTGGCACCGGACAACATATCCAATAGATCGTCCAAACGGGGGATGGGAAACCTATACTTGACAGTTATTTTATTGATGGCCCGGTAGTCTACACACAACCTCCAAGACTTATCTTTCTTCGGGACCAACAAGGCAGGGATGGCACAAGGGCTTTTACTATGGCGGATAAATCCTTTAGCTAATAAATCGGAAATTAACATTTGTAGTTCATTATGTGCGGTGGGATTAAGTCGGTAATGGGGTAGGTTAGGCAAGGACGAGCCCGAGACGAAGTCAATTTCATGTTGAATATCCCTAATTGGTGGCAACTTGGAAGGTAAATCTACCGGATAGACGTCCTTATATTCTTCCAATAATGTGCGCAGAGATAACGGTATGTTCTCTAAAGATGGTCAATCTTCCTATACTTGTAGACATACTAACGTATATATGACGCCATCGAGAAAGGTCTCACGTTCTAACTCCTTCCGACCTATAAAACTTATCGTTTTCCTTTCCGCAGGGACCACTGTGTCCTTTGACGCAATCGACGGGTCCTTAGGTGGTGTGGGTTTCAAAACAATGGTCTTACCATTGAACTTGAACTCGTAGGTGTTGGCTTTGCCAAAATGGGTCACGTCATAATCATAAAGCCATGGACGTCCTAGTAGAACGTGACAGACATCCATAGGGATGACATCACACCACACCTTATCGACGTAGTTCTTCACCGTAAGCGGTACCAAACATCGCTTAGAAACTGCGATGGACGTTTTGTTCACCCATGCTATCTTATACGGATGTGGATGCGGCTCAGTGACTAAGTGCATTCGAGTGATGGCATTCTCCGAGATGACGTTCATACAACTACCGCTATCGATTATTAACTTATACCACTTGTCACCGTTCTTAAAATTTACCGAGAAGATATTCGTCCGATTGTAATCGTTCGTCGCTCGCGGTGTATTCAGAATACATCTCATAACCATCATAAACGAGTCGTCATCAATATCACTCGGCTCGGCGTCAGACTCAGTACCGGCTTCATAAACGATCTCAGCGGGGTCAGACGTGGTATCTAATAGTGCCAGTGGTTTACTCTTAGTGGGACACTCACTAGCGTAGTGTCCTTGAATTTCGCACGAATAACAGGTAGCGTTAGTCTTATTAATTCGTCCTACTGGGACTCTCTCACCATTGGGATTTTTATTGTTCCTAGCGGTAATTACTATGGAACTTGAGTCCGTCGATCGGAACTTTCCTTTGTCTCGCATGGATGATGAAGGTGGGGGTCCTAAGATGGATTTTCCTTTCTGGAATGCCCGGCCCTTGGACTTGTTGGCATTGTGCTTTTCTATATCTAGAGCTGCATTGAATGTTGTGTTAAGGTCCGTGTGACCATAACGCAAAAGCTTGCCTTGGATGTCCGTGTTAAGTCTCTTACGGAAACGAGATAGTGTGACCTCGGGCATTTCTCATATATCACAACGCACCATCATATCCTTGAGCCGTCCCATATACTCCGCTACCGATTGGCCCCCTTGACTAAGGTTGGCTAGCTCGTCGAACATTTGGGTCCGGTGATATGCCGGGACATATTGGTCATGCAGGAGTGCCTTCATGGCGGCCCACCCAATTGGGGTGCTCCATTTACGGTTCCTAGACGCCTTTCTTCGTTCAACCAGAACGTTTTGGCTCTATCCAGAAGTTTCATTCGTGCTACTCGTACCTTCTCAACGTCTGTCAGGTTGTGCCACTCAAAATAGCACTCAATATCCATGATCCAGTTTAGAAAAAGTTGGGGTTCACCCATGCCATCGTAGGATGGTGATTCCATTTTAACGGCCCTAGTTAAGTCGAACTCATAAGGGGCTCGGGGTGCGTACTCATAATCCGGATCACGAGGGGGATTTTGTGTAACGCCCCCACCTATCACATGACATATAACGGTGGGTCCGGCCTGGGCCCCATGCCATATAGCACAGACAAGCGAAGGAATTACGTATGGAAATCAAACTCTACACGTATCCTTAACTCATTTCATTCTAGCGCAGCAGATTTTTAGGTTAGCATGAACTCAAACCAGAATGTCCACCAATATATAAATACCACATTTATATATAACAACACCAGGAATGTATACAACCCACACACCCTGGCCTTATGGCCTTACAGGTTCCTCTTTTACACATCAATAATTTCGTACATCGGCACGCAGGCCGGCCACACATGAAATCCAAACACAACTCTTCGCATGGCCTTCAAGGGCCTATAGCAGCAAGCTAGCCGTTCCACTTAGTCGTTTCAAGCCGCAACACCTGCAATTCAATATCCAAGACAACACAGAAAACAAGTAACGATCAGCATTTTGCTGACCCATTATAATGACCCTACCCCCTGCCCGGGGTAGTGGTTCCTTCCCTGTGTACAGTGCTATCATCTATCATCAAGCATCATCAAACAACATATGTATATCATTCTCTTTATCCCGCTAGCAAACACATCACATCACAAATGCTGGAATCCACCAGACGTTCCGTGCACTCAGGGCACCTTCTTGGCGTACCGGAATCCACCAGTCGTACACCGCCGATCCGAGGTGTTAACTTGTTGGTTGACCGGACCTAGTCCACCAGTCTCGCAAGCTGGCGACATCCCGCCCAAACCACTCAGAGGTACAACCTCTCAGCATCCATACACAACTAGAGTAGGTCGACCCACACCATGTGGTGTAGCACGCCGGGTTTATCCAAGCTCCCCATGCATGTCTACCCATCGACCCCCCTCCTATTCCGATCGACCCACCCATGTGGTGCAGCAAGCCGGGTTTAACTCGGCTCTCCAAGCATTGCCACCAATCGATCCCTACCTAGCTAGATCAACCCACCTTAGTGGTGTAACAGGCCGGGTTTATCTCGAGCTCCCCAGGCGTGGTACCAATTGATCATATCATAACTAGGAGTTTTGCCAAAGCCTCCTCACAGTCAACATCACATCCATACATTTATCACAATAGAAATCCATTTCCATCTCATCAAATCCACGGAGTCTCCTCCGGTTTACCCATGAACATCACCAATCCAGACTACCGGTCCAGATGGGCTTCACACAGCATGCCTATGCCGTACTCCATAATTCCGGCTCTATATGTAGACTCAACAAAGGAATCACTTCCGCAAATCCACCTCTTGGTGGAGGATTCCAAGCACATGCATAAAGGAAGGACTTCGATGTCCAAGAAGGAGATCGTTACCCTTGAAGATCGCTTCGGTGCCATGAAGTAGCAGGATGGAAATCACCGCCTCGGCTCTGCCTTCACGAATCCTCTCTCGGATCTTCGCTCCGCACTCCGCAGCTCCTCCAGCAGCTGGTAGACTCCTCCCTTCCCTCTTGCCTTAGGCCTTTCTTCCTCCCTCTCTTGGAATAAAATGAAGAAGAAGAAGAAGAAGAAAAGAGGGTTTAAATCCCCTTTTTCTCGGCCGTCACAATACCTGGAGAGAGCCCAACCATTGGATCCAGGAAGAGGGAAACAAACGGCTCAGATTTGGCCAGAAAAGCTTGAACACGGCCTGACAAGCCCTGTGATACGCCCGTGTCACAGGCCGTGTCCCTCTAAGCGGCAGACAACCGACTCAATCCAGCCAATACACGGCCGTGTGACACGCCCGTGTCACGTGCTGTGTCCACGACACGCCCTCAGACACGCCCGTGTCTGAGGCCGTGTGCATCAACGAAAATAATCCCAAAACAACCCGAGACTTCACACGGCCTGGCACACGCCCGTGTTCCTGGCCGTGTGCACCTGGACACACCCGTGTCCCGTAAACACGCCCTAGATCAAAACGTCGAGCTGAGTTCGACGACCACTGACACGCCCTGTGACACGCCCGTGTCACAGGCCGTGTCCTCACTCGACACTCGACGATCGTCGAGCAAAATTCGTCGACCTCATGACTCGACATAACCCAAGCCTGACACGCCCTGGGACACGCCCGTGTCCCAGGCCGTGTCACCCATTCCTACACACAAATTGACCTAAAATGACCCAGAACTTCGGGGTGTTACAATCCTCCCCTCCTTCAAATAATTTCGGCCTCGAAATTTGACTCCAATTCAGCCAATCAACCACAACACAATGGATTAGGCACACTTGCGAGTTGTACAGTTCCGGGTTTTCTCATACCAAGCCAGCGCACAAACTATAAACATACAACACAAACAAACATCCCTAACTTCCACTTGTGCACATTCAGCCACACAAGACATCAAAATCAGAGAGCATGATCTATCTTTTCACAATCACAAGTGCACCAAGCTTTTATAGATATATACAACATCTTTTATTCATCCCAATTTTACATATCTAAGCATAGTTTGCATACACAACAATGGACAATCCATCAAGGTACGAGTCAGTCCTAACATTGAAGTGATTCACATCACACTTCACTTCCGCTCAGCCTCCCGATTTTGAAATTCGCGATTAAGAGACAAATTAAACACCCGATGCTGAATTTCACCAACTGAGCTTTGCGGCTCTTGCACGTCCATAGCATGAAAGCGAGGTTGCGTCCGGGGTGCAGATGATTCGGCCACTGCTTTACCCTTTTCTTCATATGACGCACCTGTCTTTTTCTCACTCCCTGGAGGTACATTCCAACAGAATTTTGCTATGTGTCCTTGCTGTCCACATTTATAGCATATACGCGTATCAACACATCCTGGCCCATACGTAGCCCCCGAAGAAACCGTCGACAGAGCTGATTCCACCGGCCTAAATCTTTTCTTTTCTCGTCGTCGAAACTCCAATTGATCCGATGGCGGCACTTTAAACTCTGCCTTTTCCGCTGCCAGTCTCTTATTCTCTTGCACTCGCTTCATATCTTTTTCCAAGGCACGGGCTGTATCGACCAACGCTTGAAAGCCTTGGCTCACTGAACTCGGAAGTGCCAACCTCAATTCATCCCGTAATCCTTCATAAAACCGATTTGTCTTTCGCGCTTCCTCCGCAAAGGTAGATCCTGCATATCTCCCCAATCTCGTAAACTCATGCAGGTAGGTATCAATATCTCGCTCACCCTGCACCAGACGTAGAAACTCATTTTCCATCGCAATCCTCTGCGACACCGGCACATACTTGGCTAAAAATATTCGGGAGAATTATCCATTGAAACTTCGGTTAAACCTCGACCTGCCAAGTGATGCACTTCAATTTCATCCCACCATAATCTCGCATCGCCTTCCAACAAAAAAGTGTCCAACGTCACTTTCTGCTCCTCTACCGTCCTGATTGCAGTTAGGATCCTTTTTACCCTTGCCAACCAATCTTCCGCCTGCGTTGGGGAAAGCGCTCCACCAAACGTCGGTGGATGAAAGTTCATAAAACGTGTCAATGACTCGTCACTTGCTTGCGCCTCCACCACCACTGCATGCTCTTGCCTTCCACCAGGTCTTGCATGTCCAGTAGGTTGTGCCTGTCATACTGCAAGTACTGTCTCCGTCACCACCCATATAGCTTCTACCGAGGGAGGCATAGGCTCTTCAACGGGTGCTGCACTCTCATCAGACTGCTGGGACTCAGACGACCCAGATCCATCCCTCGCCACCTATCAATGTACAGAACACCATTAATACGTCAAATCATAACGGTACTGCTACATTGACTACACACTCACGCACATCATGTGCATGACATACATTCCTAGTGGACATTCATGAGTTCAATGATGTTCTCTCCTCCCAAACAATCTAAACCTGGCTCTGATACCACTTTGTAACGCCCCCACCTGTCACATGACATTTAACGGTGGGTCCGGCCGGGGCCCCACGCCATATAGAACACACAAGCGAAGGAATTACGTGTGGAAATCAAACTCTACACGTATCCTTAACTCATTTCATTCTAGCGCAGCAGATTTTTATGTTAGCATGAACTCAAACCAGAATGTCCACCAATATATAAATACCACATTTATATATAACAATACCAGGAATGTATACAACCCACACACCCTGGCCTTATGGCCTTACAGGTTCCTCTTTTACACATCAATAATTTCGTACATCGGCACGCAGGCCGGCCACACACGAAATCCAAACACAACTCTTCGCATGGCCTTCAAGGGCCTATAGCAGCAAGCTAGCTGTTCCGCTTAATCGTTTCAAGCCGCAACACCTGCAATTCAATATCCAAGCCAACACAGAAAACAAGTAACGGTCAGCATTTGGCTGACCCATTATAACGACCCTACCCCCTTCCCGGGGTAGTGGTTCCATCCCTGTATACAGTGCTATCATCTATCATCAAGCATCATCAAACAACATATTTATATCATTCTCTTTATCCCGCTAGCAAACACATCACATCACAAATGATGGAATCCACCAGACGTTCCGTGCACTCAGGGCACCTTCTTGGCGTACCGGAATCCACCAGTCGTACACCGCCGATCTGAGGTGTTAACTTGTTGGTTGACCGGACCTAGTCCACCAGTCTCGCAAGCTGGCGACATCCCGCCCAAACCACTCAGAGGTACAACCTCTCAGCATCCATACACAACCAGAGTAGGTCGACCCACACCATGTGGTGTAGCGCGCCTGGTTTATCCAAGCTCCCCAGGCATGTCTACCCATCGACCCCCCTCCTATTCCGATCGACCCACCCATGTGGTGCAGCAAGCCGAGTTTAACTCGGCTCCCCAAGCATTGCCACCAATCGATCCCTACCTAACTAGATCAACCCACCTTAGTGGTGTAACATGCCGGGTTTATCTCGAGCTCCCCAGATGTGGTACCAATTGATCATATCATAACCAGGAGCTTTGCCAAAGCCTCCTCACAGTCAACATCACATCCATACATTTATCACAATATAAATCCATTTCCATCTCATCAAATCCAAGGAGTCTCCTCCGGTTTACCCATGAACATCACCAATCCAGACTACTGTTCCAGATGGGCTTCACACAGCATGCCTATGTCGTACTGCATAATTCCGGCTCTATATGCAGACTAAACAAAGGAATCACTTCCGAAAATCCACCTCTTGGTGGAGGATTCCAAGCACATGCATAAAGGAAGGACTTCGATGTCCAAGAAGGAGATCGTTACCCTTGAAGATCGCTTCGGTGCCATGAAGTAGCAGGATGGAAATCACCGCCTCGGCTCTGCCTTCACGAATCCGCTCTCGGATCTTCGCACCGCACTCCGCAGCTCCTCCAGTAGCTGGTAGACTCCTCCCTTCCCTCTTGCCTTAGGCCTTTCTTCCTCCCTCTCTTGGAATAAAATGAAGAAGAAGAAGAAGAAGAAAAGAGGGTTTAAATCCCCTTTTTCTCGGCCTTCACAATACCTGGACAGAGCCCAACCATTGGATCCAGGAAGAGGGAAACAAACGGCTCAGATTTGGCCAGAAAAGCTTGAACACGGCCTGACACGCCCTGTGACACGCCCGTGTCACAGGCTGTGTCCCTCTAAGCGGCAGACAACCGACTCAATCCAGCCAATACACGGCCGTGTGACATGCCCGTGTCACGTGTCGTGTCCATGACACGCCCTCAGACACGCCCGTGTCTGAGGCCGTGTGCATCAACGAAAATAATCCCAAAACAACCCGAGACTTCACACGGCCTGGCACACGCCCGTGTTCCTGGCCGTGTGCACCTGAACACACCCGTGTCCCGCAAACACGCCCTAGAGCAAAACGTCGAGCTGAGTTCGACGACCACTGACACGCCCTGTGACACGCCCGTGTCACAGGCCGTGTCCTCACTCGACACTCGACACTCGACGATCGTCGAGCAAAATTCGTCGACCTCACGACTCGACACAACCCAAGCCTGACACGCCCTGGGACACGCCCGTGTCCCAGGCCGTGTCACCCATGCCTGCACACAAATTGACCCAAAATGACCCAGAACTTCGGGGTGTTACATTTTGTCGCTCTTCTCGTTGGTTGGCGGGATGGGGTGGCCGCCCCGGTCGATTTATCCCAAAGCCGGGATTTCGAGGCGCCGCCTGATTTACATCCAACCCTTGTATTAACTGAGTGAGTGCATCAAACCTAGTGTTAAACTCTTCCCTAAGCGCCGCAATAGTTGCAGGAGCGGGCTCACCATCATCATGATGGTCGGCCATGTGTGGTGTGAATGGAGAATACTCCGTGCCAAGCCTCGTGCGCATGAACAACAAAGATACATGGTGCCTCACCTAGATAAGAGACTGTTTGGACAAGAATTTTATAAATCAGGATTTTTATACGCTTAATGACTTGGAGAACGAAAATAGTTTTTTGACTTATATGCTTAGAAAAATAGGTAGAAAATTTCAGATTTTTTTTTATACTTCTTTTTTGCAGAATTTGTTTTTTTTATATGCAGACCAAATAGAGAAATTCAGATTTGGTGATTACGAAAACGTGCACGACCAAGTGTGGGTCGACGTCCTAAGAAAGGGGAGCGTAAGGACGGTGTCAATTGAGAAATCAACACAACCTCGCTTTGATACCAAATTGATGTAGGCCCCGTCCTAAAAGATCCTACACGGACGGCGTGACGACGACGCTCGCAACTCTCAACGCTCTCTAACCCGCACACTATGAAACGCAGCCGTCACAATGATTTAATTTATCTCTCGCGCTAACATACGGATAGCCGATCCGTTAAAGGAATGGAGAATGGCTATAGGCCAAAATCCTTTCCGGCTAAAGGGAATAATATTTATTCCAACGAGCTTGGAGTTATACCAAAATAGATCCACCAAAAATAAATCACGAATTCGGAAAATGGTAGGATCTATCCCAACTAAAACAAAGAAGCGAGGATCGCCACTCCTCTCGAAGGATCTTCGGAAAACCAAATGAAAATGACAAACTATTAAAAGTAGTACCGCGAAAATTCAACGATTCAAATTCCACGCAAAAGTCGCTACCACAAGAACTAACTAAGAAAGAAATCTCTTGAGTAGATGGTTTCGTTACCCCGCTCGGAATAGTAGATCCGAGATGTTGGATCCACAAACAAGAACGGTCGCTTTCCTTGGACGCGACGGGAGATGCACCAATGATGAGAAAACTCGATCGTCTTCCCCGCCTTTCGCCGTAGAAGTCCACGATGGCCTCTTCTTCCTTGCACTTGACTCCCCAAACCGAAGGAGGCCGAAGATTTATGGGAGGTGAAGAAACCGTGGAGGAGAAACACGATGATGGAGGTATTGAAGAGTGGGAGAAAGGGAGTAGATGAAAGAAGAGGAAAAGAAGAGAGAAGGACGGGCGGCCAAGAGCTTTGGAGAAGAAGAACCCCTAAGGGAGGCGGCGGCTAAGAGGGAGGAAGGAGAGAAATTAGGTTGGAGGAATTTAGGTTTTCAATTCATTCATAAAACTGATGATTAAAACAATAGTCATGGCCTTTTATAAGGCTTACATCAAACAAAAACTATAAGCAGCCCAAAACAGTGGCTAAACGCACACCAGCATAAAAATGTCAATTATTAAAAACTCATAAACTAGCAAATTAAAATTATTAATAATAATAAGTCTATTTCCGTTGGCGAAGATTGTAGCCATGGCCGCTGCGGCGCCGCCAATCCTTGGCCGGTGGATCATCATCTTCATCTTCCGCCAATATCCGACGATCGCCATGAACACCAAGTGCGCCATCGTCATCATCGCCGCCATCGTCGTCATCGCCGTCATCTTTACCAATTAGGCCGCCATCATCGTAATCGCCATCATGATGGCCGTCGCCATAAATAAGGTTGATCTTCACTTGATGTAGTTGATCTTCAGATAGCTTCCTCCTTGAATTCAGAATGAGATTTGAATCTCCCTTGCAGACTGATTTGAATCTGCCTTCATAAGGGTTTCCCCTTTTCTCATTTTAGAAAACTCTCTCTGAAAGATTCACTTCTTAGTGTTGTATGTTCTCTTTTCCTTGCTATTGTCTCTGTTAATGTTGTATCGAACCAGTCCTTTATATAGAGTTTCCTCCTGATTACCGGCTGATCCGGTTTGTAACAGTCTTCTGACAGTTCTGACAAAGGTGTCAGACCGGTTGGTTATGTCAACTGATTCTTCAAAGACTTTCCAACTCAGTATGAACCACTCAACAAACTGCTCCACATGTGTCGACACAAATGGACTAAGTGTCGACACAAGTCTTCATGATGTCGACACAACACTCCATGTACCGACATAGTCATTCTTCTGGAACTCGACACAACATCTGTTAAATGTGTCGACACAAGACCTCTGTGTCGATATAATTCTACTTCCATTGTCGACATAACTACTGGGTGTGGACACAGCTTCTGCTTTTAGTGTCGACATAGCTCCTGGGTGTCGACACAGCTTCTACTTTTAGTGTTGACATAATTCCTGGCTCAGGTGTCGACTCAAGTCTGAGTGTCGACTCAGCTTCTTCTTTAGGTGTTGACACAATTCTTCACAAGTGTCGACACATGTCTGGGTGTCGACACAGCTTCTTTTGTTGGTGTCGACACAATACCTGGGTGTCGACTCAACTTCTTCTTTAGGTGTCGACATAATTCTTCACAAGTGTTGGAACTTGTACTTAGAAAATTTTCTTCCAATGCTTAAACCTGGACAATGAAACTCAAACATACATCAAATATAAATTGATGTATATCATTGATTAAGATGAGGCTTCTCCAAATTTGGTACATATATACAGTGTACCCAAGAATCTCTCCTTATTTGGAGAAGTCATAACCTTTAGTCAAAGATATACATCACTCATAATAAAACACATAAAAAGAAATAGATGTACATGCATTTCACTGCAGGGTAACATATAAACATTGTAAACAACTGAAATGGATACTGAAACTGATTTCATTTACTTAGAGAGAAATTTTAAGTTTACACAGTTTTCTTTAGAACAAAAGCCAAAAGGTTACATTGTTCTATACATAAGCCTACCTATCCTATAGTTGATTAGGCTTCTTAATCACAATGCCTTTTCTTGATTTGATCTGAGCCTGCACAGTAGGTTCTACATCATCAGCATGTTTCTTTCCTTTCAGATCCTTCTTTTTCTGTTCTTCAACCCTTATCCTTTGCCTTTCAAAATAATGAAAAGGCTTTGGGAAGTACTTGCTAGGCTCCAGAGCATTAGCAGGTAACTTCCCAGCTTTTGCTTTTCTTCTATATTGACGAATGGCTTCCTGTCTGGCTTGATACTTGTTCCACTCTTGCTTAGTATACCATTTACACCTTTCACGGGTCTTATCCTTCACAGCTTTCCAGACTGTCAATATAATATTCCTGGAAGTAGGGCTCCATTGCTCAAAATCAGGTTTCAACTCAGCCTGTTGTTTAAACCTTTTCTTGGACAGTTGTGCTTCCTTGACAGCCACTGACATTTCCACTTTTTCAATAATAATATTTTTAGCCTCCTGTGGAAGGCTGTACATTGACTGAACTTCTTGGTGAACCGTGTCAAAATCAGCTGGATGGTAAATGACTTGAGCAACTTCAGGTTGATCTCCCTCAATATTGGCAGGTTGCACTCCAGACTCAGCAACATTGTCATCATCACACAAGGGGGGATATCCAAGAGTTGCTCTGATGCTATTTGATATCCATTTAGCATGATCTGAGCTGGCTTTGAGTAACACTCTCTCCCCTTTATGACTTCTCTTTCAATATGATCTCTCAGATCATCCTTCAGAAATCTGACTTGGTTAACAAGATAATCTATGCCTTCTTTGTAATAAATCCTGAACTTCTGCAAGAAATCAGAAATATTCTTATGAGATTTTGTAAAAGTGTCCTGACCAGCAGCTAGATCTTCTTTAATCTACTTGGATACTTCAGCTTTGAGAGCAGTGGTTAGATTATCAATCTGTGTAAGAATGACAAAGTGTGACTCTTTGAGGTTATCATTCATCCTGATATGATTCTCAAGAACATATCCTTGCTTAACTGTAATGTGTCAACTTTAGTATTGAGTTCTTGTTGTTGCTTTGCCAAGTATACCGCAGCATTTCCTCCCTTGTGGAAGCAATCTGTCATTTCTTTCTTATTTTAATTTAATTCAAACCTAATTGATTTGATATCTTGAGCCAGATGGAATTGCAAATCTTTATGTGTATCATTCACATACATTTACAAAGACTGCCTTTGCTCATCCAATTTCACTTGCAATTGGACCAGTAGGGAACTGAAATCCATGCTTTGAGCAGGTGGTGGTGTGACTGTTTGTAAGGCCTTTTTATAGCCTGAGCTCCGTTTTCTTAAGTCAGCTAACTTCCTTTTCTTAGCCATTGAGGCTTCTTCATCATCAGAAGATTCTGAGGAACTTTGTATATTTACTGGTTCCTTATCAGTTGGGGCATGCTGAGACATCTCCCCCTCAGTACCTGGAAGTTCTTTTTCTATGATTTGTTGCTCCTCCTCAGTCCCTGCTGTTGGGTGTTCAGGGAATAGCTCTTCCATAGTTACCTCTTACTGCAGCTGAACAGGAGGAACAAAATTTGTTTGGAAAATAGATGGTTCTCCCTGGACATCCAGATCTTTGTCCAGGTCATTCTCTATAAAGGAGATACTTATTTGAATATTTTATGCAGTATCTTGTAGCTGCTTAGCTTGTTCTTCTTTCCCAGCATTTAGTAGTTCTTCATTGTTGATTTCTGACACTATTTCCATAATAGTATCAGCATCATGCTCACTTTATAGAGCAGCTTCAGTAATACCTCCCACTTGGGTAGGCAGCTCAAGTTGTACTGTGTCTTGTACTGCTGGTTCAGGATTTTCTCCCCTAGGGTGGAGACTACCTGTTGCTCTAAAAGCATACTGCTCTCCACTTGATCATGTGCTACCTTTTGTGGCATATATTCATCTGAACTGAAGACCACTTCTTCTTCAGAATCAATGGAGGATTCTGCTTGTGGAATAACCTTTTTCTGCTGTTTATCTTTCTGAACAGCTTTCTGTGGAGTAGATACTTCCTTTGTCAAAACTCTATCCCATCTAGATAGAATTCTCACATCCATCCTCCTCATGTGGTTGATTTTCATTCCTGGAAGTTGGTGTAAAACATCTGTTATTGTAGCAGATAAACATAAACTCAAAATCCTTCCTAGATTTGGTTTCTTTATTCCTTCTTGAAGCTTATCAAAAACTATTGATGCCCAGTCTGTTTTTATGGTGAAAATAATCCTTGTCATCAAATTAAACAAGTGGACTGAAATTCTGTCATGTCCACCAGTCTTACAAAGAATTACCTTCCCAACTACTTCAGACAGAAAATTTCCTTGGGAATTCATCCCTTTCCGGGCAATAGATGATCCAAACTTGATATTAGGATTTAGCCCGCACCAACTTAGTGCTTCTTTAGTTCTGGATGGAACAATTTCATCATCATCCTTAATCATGGGAAGTTGGAGTGATTTCCTGATAGTCTTTAGCGTTAGTCTAACTCATGAATCCTAAACTGTGGCTTTGATCTTCTTCTCTTATGGGACACAGTAGCAGATGAATAGAAATCCATGACTTCCTTTTTCCAAATTTTTGTTAGTTTTGAGACCAAGAATTCTTATCCATTATCAGAAATTTGGGTAATGACACCCTGGATTTCTTGTGAAGCTGTCGTGAATCCTCCACGAACCAGCTGATATCCTTCATTCACCTTATCATCTTGGTGTGGCGCCATTGTCAAGAGAGATGAAAGAGAATATAAGAGAAGGTCTTTGTCGACACAAGGTGCAGATCCTAGATTTCTGAAAGCATAGTCGACCAGATTTTGGCTTGACCTATTTATAGTGTTAGCGTAAAGGGCAGGTCAAAAGACGAGCCATAGTCGACCAAATTTTACATGTGTCAACAGAAATGACGTAGGTGTTGATGCGCGAAAACGGCACCAGGGCAGCTAACACGGAGGGGGTGTTCGATCTCACAAGCTAGGAGAGGAAGAGGATGAAGGTTGCGGGGATAGAGGAGAAGAGGGAAGCTTCTGAGTGCTCGAGAGTGGAGCAAACACTTGTCAAGGAGGTTGCGAGGATAGAGGAGAGGGTGCTGAGAGCAGCCAGGAAGGCTGATGAGAGGAGGACGTTGATAAGGAGCTGTCAAGCGGACGGTTAATATGACGGTTGTGCTTGCAGGTTGGTTGCCGAGAGAGCTGAGCTGAGCTAGGAAGAAGGGAAAGAGAAGGGGCCGCTAGTAGCGGCAACAGCAGACTTCGCCCGCCGCGGCTTAAATACCACTCTTGCGACGGGCTTTCCTTTTATTAATGGCGAGAGTTACAACTTGTCAATACACATTTACAACAAATCAATAAAGGGTACAAGAAGGAAGCTGGCAGCTATGGAAGAAGAATGCCAGAGGAGGCCGCGCGGACTGAAGAGTGAAGCCGGCAGGCCGTGCGGTTAAGGGGAATGTGAAACCGCACGGACTGGAGAACCAGAGGCTGGTAGGCCACGCGACTAAGGGTGCTGAGACCGGTGCGGTCTGAGAAACGGAGTCCGCGGGAGGGCTTGCTGGCAGGCTGACTTCGAGCGTGAGCACCTTGGCGATGTTTGAGAGACGTCCCGCGTAGCCCCCCCCCCCCCCTCCACGAGAGGCATGAGGGGCTATTTATAGGCCCGGGGAGGTAACGGCTTGCAGTGACGTTACCCCCGGTGAGACGGTAACTTGAGTGAGATGGAGACGGAATCTGCCGAGTCCGCAACAGGCCGCGCGAATTGGGACTTGGTACTGAAGCCGGAGCTGCTGTTGGCAAAATGGGAGACTCAGTGGTGGACTGCGATGCTGGTTCGAGGAGTCCGTCACTGCTGAGCTGGGACTGTCCGCCTACTGCTGGGGTGGCGGATGTTGGAGGACAAGCGGCGGACTGGAAGGAGAATCCGCTGAGTCCGCCGCTGCTGGAGTGAGCGAGCTGCAAGGGGTGCTAGCAGGAGGGTGCCCGCGGAGTCCGATGAGTCCGCACGATGGTATGCGGACTGGGAATGCCTTCTAGAGGATTTGCTGAGTGGCGGACTGGAAGGAGTCCGCCACTACTGACTGAGTCCGCACCAAGACTGCGGACTGAGGAGGAAGTCTGCTACTACTGGCTGAGCCTGCGATAGGCCTGCAGACTGAGGAGGAGCTGACCCCGCTGCTGCCGATAAGCAGGTGCTGGCCAAGGAAAGGGCAGACTGCATAGAGAGTCTGCCAAGTCCGTCGAGTTCGCGGCTGCTGCAAGGCTGAGTCCACTTATGTTGGAGAGGGAGAGCCTGGCTGTTGAGGCTGTTGGGGTTCACCAATGAAGGCGGACTGGAAGTCTTGATCTCACTTCGAGTCCGCCCAGCTCGCGAGGAACTTGGACGTTGCTGCTAGTCCTGGAGGGTAGTCGGAGTTGGAGTCCGCGCCCTGCAGGCGGACTGGAGGAATCGGCTGGCCATGTGGCTGGTGGAAAGGACTGAGCGACCTATTGCCGGCCTGGGCAGATAGGTATTTGAGTCCGGCAGAGAGAGTCCTGCGGAAATAACCTCGCGGTTAAGCTGAAAAAGGTGGGCGGCCTGCAGAGGCGGACTACGGAAGCAGTCCGTTGACACTGCCGCCCAAGGGAAGGCGCGTGGCCTGGGGTGTCAGACCTTTGAGACCGCTCGGCCTGAGCGGACAGAGAATTCTGTCCGCCCTCCCTAGGGCATCATGGCCTCCAGGAGAAACCCGGGGGAGGTCGTGACGAGCGAGCTGGCTCCCTTGGGAAGGATTACCAATTTTGGGGTTAACATAATCCCCGCACTTTTTTAAGTTCTGAATAGATCTTCGAAAAAGTTGGAGACCCGCGAAAAGCGTGATCCACCCCAACAGAAAGAGAAAGGGGCAAGGAGAGATAGAACCTGAAGCCTCTCCTTAGGAGTTTGGAGCTGCCTGTCTATTTTCCTACAAGAGGATAGTTAGGGTAGGCATGTATGGGTAGTACATCAAGTGTATACCTGAGTTTGCCTTTGCAAAACGAAGAAAGTGTGTCTTCCACTAAGTTCTGCAAAATGAAAGTGAGAGAAAAACATAAAAGCATAACAACTTGAAAGTACATGATGGAGGCTTGCAAGCATCTGTTATCCTCTACAAAAAAGGAAGGATGAAGAGTATATGAGAAGGGAAAAATGAGCTGCAAGTACCTGGAGGGAACTTGCAAGTCTTTGGCGGTTTCTGCAAAAGAAGAGAAAGGTATGCACAGTGTATGAAAGTAACTTGCAAGTACCTGTGAAGAAACTTGCAAGGGTCTGCTGATCTCTGCAAGAAGAGGGTTAGGAGCATGTATTGTATACAAAAAATAAGCTGCAAGTACCTGGATATGACTTGCAGGTGTCTGTTAACCACTGCTAAGAAAAGAGTGAGCAGCAGACATAGAATAATGAATTAGACTGCAAGTACCTAGATGAGGCTTGTAAGTGTCTGCTAGTCTCTGCAAGAAAAGAGTAGGAGCAGACATATATATGAAAGGAGCTTGCAAGTACCTGTGAAGAGAAGGCTTGCAAGTGTTAACTGTTGATGAGATAAGGTCGGTATGACAAAATAGCAGAGAAAATGCCTGATATACTCTGCTGATGATTGAAGATCAAACCAAAGCAGTGATCTTGTTGCCATATTAGAGATATTTTCAGCATGTAATCTAGATCTACAAGTAGAGTGTTGACTGTTGGCATGATAGGATAGGTGTGAATACATTGACAGAGAAAAAGCTTGATGCATTCTGCCAATCTGAACTAGATTGCAATAGCAGGGTTTGATGATCAAAGAGAGTAAGATTCCTTGATCAACGTTAGATGCCATTAGCATTTGGTAAGAGTAATGAATAGCTCTGTGAACCATCATCTGATAGAGCTTGAGCAAGGAAGCGATGGACTGAAAAAGCTTTCAGGTGACCACTAAGAAGTGGGTTTGATTGCCGTAAAAAGAGAACACAGGCTACCACTAAGAAGTGGGTTTGATTGCCGTAAAGAGAGAACACAGGCTACCACTAATATGTGGGTTTGATTGCAGTAAAGAGAGAACACAGGATACCACTAAGATGTGGGTTTGATTTCCGTAAAGTTTACGGAACAAATTTCATTGTGAAGATAATTGGAAAAGTATGACTGAAGGTGATCGGGTAAGAAAAGCTTTACAACTAATAGGTTTTGGTAGCCATAGTAACAGTGAGTAAGGACTCGAAGCTGTCAAAGGCTTTTTGAAGGTTGCTTTTAAGTAATATATTTGTGCAACTTGCCCTGATTTAGTAATTTCTCCACGAGCCTATGGAGAGCCCGACATTTTTCTGTTTCATGACCCACAGAAATGTGGTATTGGCAGAATAAATCCTTATGACATCTTCGACCAGGTCGTATAGGGAGAGGCCACTCAAAACCTGGCCCCTTTTTGATGATACGAAGAGCATCCTCCATAGAGATAGTTAAGTTTGCATGCTTTCTCTTTAATCCAACTTGCTTGTATTGACGAGAAGCAAGAGGCTCATTGCCATAAGTTTCTTGCATGGCTCCATCTAATTCATGCTCATGCAAGTCATTGTCTTGTTGTTGATCAACTGAGGCTGTTTGTGAAGAGGGAGCTGGTAGCAGTGGCAGTCGTTCTTGGATTCGATCCTAGCCCGGGAAGAGGTGTTGATGATGATGATGGAATCTTTTTGTCTTTCTTGAGTGGGATGAAAAGTCGTTCAGAGGAGATCTCAGAGGTAGCTTGTGAATAGGAGGATCTTTCTCTGATAAAAGCCGGGATACGAAGCCTGGATTGCTCTTTTCTCCTCAAATGTATGAGTTGGCTAGAGCAATCAACTCTTGGTACGTTTTTGGCGCTCGGACATTGGCTTCAAATTTGAGCAACCCTTCACGAAGACCATGAATAAGAGCCACTCGGTACATTTCTTGATTAACAATCTCAATGTATAAGATCTCTTTCTGGAATCAATCAATGAATTGAGACCAAGTTTCATTCTCTCGATGCTTGATCTCAAAGAGGGCTTCTGGACCGCCCTTTCCCTTAGTGGAGGTAGAGAACCTAAGCAAGAACTCCCTTCACAGATCAGCAAAGGAAGTGATGGAGTGAGGACGGAGGCCATAGAACCAGTCCCTCACTTGCCCATAAAAAGTCATGATAAGGAGCTTGCATTTAGTTGCATCTGACTGAGTTTTGAGAGCAACAGCCGATTCAAAGGCTTGAAGATGCTTCACTGGATCAGTCTCTCCGATGTAGATTGGTAACCGGGGTTCTCTGAAGTTAGCTGGAGTTGGCTCATCGCGAACATTCTCTGTGAATGGTGAAGGTTCTTCTTATTCTCCTATAACATAAGGAAAGAAGGGGCATAAGATTCAGCTGCAAAAGAAGCAGGTGGATAAAAAGGAAAAATTGTTGTAGGAGGAGCAAATGCAGGAGCTACAGGGTAGGGGTGACTTCCCTGAAAATTGAGAAATCTAGCAGGACTTCCCGGGCTGCATCCCGGAAGAAGTTTTGGCGAGCAACAAATTCTTCATCTTGAGGTCGCAGAGGAGCTGCAGGACCTTGCAGGAAAGTTGCTGTGTAAGGAGGATAGACCGGCGGGCAAGATGGAGGACAAGCTTGCTGATGACCCAAAGTTGGTGCTGGATTGATTGGAGCAGCTGAAGCAACTCGAGCTGTTGCTGGTTGAGAGTCTAGTCGCTGCGTGATCATAGCGAACATTTGGTTGATTTCTTGGAACTACTGAGCATTCTCATGGCGCGAATGCTCGAAGGCTTCCCAGAGAGGATCTTCACTGGGACTTGGAGCAAGGTTCTCGGCTGGTTGGTGATCTAACATGGGTAACTATCACTATTCACTGCCTAATCGGATCTGAAGGTCGCGTGCTAACTGTTGATGCGCAAAAACGGCACCGGGGCAGCTAACACGGAGGGGGTGTTTGATCTCAACAACTAGGAGAGGAAGAGGATGAAGGTTGCGGGGATAGAGGAGAAGAGGGAAGATTCTGAGTGCTTGAGAGCGGAGCAAACACTTGTCAAGGAGGTTGAGGGGATAGAGGAGAGGGTGCTGAGAGTTGCCGGGAAGGCTGATTAGAGGAGGAGGTTGATTAGGAGCTGTCGAGCAGACGGTTAATATGACGGTTGTGCTTGCAGGTTGGTTGCCGAGAGAGCTAAGCTGAGCTAGGAAGAAGGGAAAGAGAAGGGGCCGCTAGCAGCGGCAACAGCAGACTTCGCCCGCCGCGGCTTAAATGCCACTCTTGCGACGGCCTTTCCTTTTATTAATGGCGAGAGTTACAACTTGCCAATACACCTTTACAACAAATCAATAAAGGGTACAAAAAGGAAGCTGGCGGCTAAGGAAGAAAAATGCCAGAGGATGCCGCGCGGACTGAAGAGCAAAGCCGCCAGGCCGCGCGGTTAAGGGAAATGGGAGACCGCACGGACTGTAGAACCAGAGGATGGTAGGCCGCACAACCAAGGGAGCTGAGATGGGTGCGGTATGAGAAACGGAGTCTGCAGGAGGGCTGGCTGGATGGCTGACTTCGACCGTGAGCACCTTGGTGATGTTCGAGAGCCTCCCGCGCATCCCCCACCCCCCACGAGAGGCATGGGGGGCTATTTATAGGCCCGAGGAGGTAACGGCTTGCGGTGACGTTACCTCCAGTAAGACGGTAACTTGAGCGAGATGGAGACGGAATCCGCCGAGTCCACAACAGGGTGCGTGGACTAGGACTTGGTATTGAAGCCGGAGCTGCTGTCGGCAAAATGGGAGACTCAGTGGCGGACTGTGATGCGGGTTCGCAGAGTGCGTCACTGCTGAGCTGGGACTATCCGCCTACTGCTGGGGTGGCGAATGCTGGAGGAGAAGCGGCAGACTGCAAGGAGAATACGCTGAGTCCGCTGCTGCTGGACTGAGCGAGCTGCAAGGGGTCCGGGCAGGAGGGTGCCCGCGGAGTCTGACGAGTCTGCACGAGGTTATGTGGACTGGGACTGCCTTCTGGAGGATTTGCTGAGTGGGGGACTGGAAGGAGTCCGCCACTACTGACTGAGTCCGCGCCAAGACTGCGGACTAAGGAGGAAGTTTGCTACTACGGGCTGAGCCTGCGATAGGCCTGCGGATTGAGGAGGAGCTAACCCCACTTCTACCGAGAAGCTTGTGCTGGCCAAGGAAAGGGCGGACTGCATAGAGAGTCCGCCAAGTCCGTCGAGTCTGTGGCTGCTACAAGGCTTAGTCCGCTTATGTTGGAGAGGGAGAGCTTGACTGTTGAGGCTGTTGGGGTTCACCAATGAAGGCGGACTGGAAGTCTTGATCGCACTTCGACTCCGCCCATCTCGCGAGGAACTTGGATGTTGCTGCTGGTCCTGGCGGGTAGCCGGAGTTGGAGTCCGGGCCCTGCAGGCGGACTGGAGGAATCGGCTGCCCATGTGGCTGGTGGCAAGGACTGAGCGACCTGTTGCCGGCCTGGGCGGATAGGTAGTTGAATCCGGCAGAGAGAGTCTGGGGGAAACAACCTCGCAGTTAAGCTGAAAAAGGGGGGCGGCCTGCAGAGGCGGACAATGGAAGCAGTCCGCGGACCCTGCCGCCCAAGGGAAGGCGCGCGGCCTGGGGGGTCAGACCGCTGAGGCCGCGCAGGCCGCGCGTCCTGAACGGATAGAGAATTCTGTCCGCCCTCACTAGGGCATCACGACCTCCAGGAGAAACCCGGGGGAGGTCCTGACGTGCGAGCTGGCTCCCTTGGGAAGGATTGCCGATTTCGGGGTTAACACTAGGTCTCGACAAAACTTAGGTTTAGTCGACATGTCTAGATGTCGACATACATGTGTCAAAGTTGACACGGGCTGGTCATGTCTTGACATAGTTGTGTCAACACCAACTTTTGTGTGTCGACACGAAAAATCCTTTAGATATAAGGTCTCGACAAGGTTGTGTCGACACCTATTCTTCTGTCGATACAGATACTGTTTCTGTGTCGACACATCCTTATTCTTTGTCGACACAACATACTGAGTGTGCCGACACAATTGTGCTTGTGTCAACACAAACTTTGTACTTAGACAAATTTCCTGAGAAATTTTGTACTCACATATTCTTCTTAGGGAAGCCTGTGCTAACCTATTATAGGTTCAACATACCTAATTCAATTTTAAAATAATTTAATTTAATTTCTTCTAGAGGTTTTGTAAATATATCAGCTATTTGATTATTTGTGTTCACAAACTCTATACTAATATGAAAGTTCAGGAGGTATGCTTGATACTACCTGAAGGTGTTAGTTAGATCAGATATACTCTAGAGGGGGGGTGAATAGAGTATGTTGGTGATTTAAAACTTTTACAACTGTTGTTGTATTTTAGGTGTGTGTGCAGGGAAGCAAATACAATAAACCAAGATGCAACAACTATCTAATCACAACACATTCACAGAGCAAGGCTAGAAAACAAAAAGGAAAAGAAAGCAAACAGACGACACAAGAATTTTATAGTGGTTCCCCAAATCTGGGTAGTCCAATCTTCTACCACCCTGGTAGGAATCCACTGTAGGAAGGGGTTGATCAGGTGTCCTGGCACCAATGGGGTTTTGATCAGGTTCCCAAAAACCAAACCCTCAAGTCTTTTGGAGGGAGACTTGCAACCAGAATAATTTTGAAGGGAATTAAAACCCTGTACAGAGGTGGAGTGAGAGGGTGATGAGGTCTTCTCTTTCTCAAGTCAAATAAGAAGACTTGTGGATTGTTGTTTAGCAGCTTTGCTCCCCCTGAGATGTAGAATGAATCAGGAAGAATGCTGGAGCACTGCTTCTGGGTGATAGGTCTTCAAAGACCTAGAATTCCAGGTCCAGAGAAAGTCTCCAGGAACTTCTTGTGACTGAAACTAATGTATTGTCTTTGAAGTTATCCTGAGTAAAAGCAGATGAAGAAGACTCTTGATATTGATGTAGTGTTCTTCGTCTTCTTCTTCTTGATCAGTTTCTCTCTGGGCCAAGAATGAATTCCTTTTTCTTGTGTTCTGAATCACTGTATGTCCTTTTTTGTTGTTGTGTGTGTTTTTTTTTCTTCACTGTGTTACTGACTATTTCTGTATATCTCGATGTCTCATAAGAAACACTTGAATTTTGAATATCGAGCAGTAATGGCAGACGGCCTGGAAAGGAAGCAACAATTAATTATTTCCCCAACAGTTTCCATGGGAAAATGGCATGTAATAACCCAGGATTAAATGCGCATTCTAACGGTAGTATTCTGGGAAGAACTGCCATTAAATGTTCAGGAATCACCGCCATGGAATGAGACGGGAACGGAAGAAGACCTAGTCTGGAATCGTCGACCGAAGAACATAATTCGTCGAGCTGAGTTTGAGTTCGTCGAGCTAAGTTGAGTTCGTCGAGCTAAGCTGAGTTCGTCGAGCTGAGCTGAGTTCGGGACTTGGACGAAATACTCTGCATCTGCTGAAATGCTGTGTCGACACAAATTGGTGTCGACAGATTGATCTTGGTGTCGACACAAATCCTCTGGTGTCGACATAGGCTGGTGTCGACTGAAATCCTGGTGTCGACATAAGCTGGTGTCGACTGAAATCCTGGTGTCGACACAAATCGTCTGGTGTCGACTCAAACCCTAAGTGTCGACACAGATTCTCTGAGTATGAAAATCGTCGAGTAGAGATTAGCATTCTTCGACCTGAGAAGTTGTGATCTTGAGGTCTAAGTTCGTCGAGCTCAGAATATAATTTGTCGAGCTCAGCAATACGAATTGTCTCACAATCGTCGAGCGCAGAACTCCCTTCGTCGAGCTAAGTTCGACGAACGTCGAACTCATTTCACTTAGTCTGAAAAACTGATAGATCTGGAGTTCCTGATGGTCTTGAAGAAGGCTGGTCCATCTGAGGTTGAGATAGAGGACTGTCCTAGACTCTAAGACAAAAACTTGACCCAGACTATACATGATGGGTCACATCCAAAGTCAGTGAGCCTAGCCCAAATCAACTAGGGATCCAACAATCTCCCCCTATTTGGGTGAGGTCACTAACAGAGACTCCAAGCAAAGAACAAATAAAAAAACAAAGCAAAATTAAGAGATATATCTGGCAGAGAATTTACAACACATGCATCAGATATATATACATACAGGCTTTGTTTTAATGCAAGGAATAGTCTGAAATAGAAGCGGAAATGAAATAACCACAAAATTACTTCTCTGTCTTCTTCTGTTTTAGCTTGTCTTCTGGTGCTTTATCTCCTGGATTTTTGAAAATGATTTCCCTATTGGGATCTGAAGCTTGAGCCTTGGTCATAGTCATGTCAGCTGCCCCTATGATGTTCAGTGAAGTGGCTCTGGGGACAACTGCTTCTGGGTGAAGATGCATGTACTCATCAACATTGAGTAGCTTGTTTGCTTTCCCAAATCTCTTTAGCTCATCTCTCCTGTACTGAGATATAGTAGTTAAGCCTGTTGTGTCCTTGTCTTCAGCTTTAGCTTTGTTGATTAGAGATAAGCCAATGATCTCTTGGAACCTTGCCATTCTGGCTGTGTTGGCTGTTTCTGGATCTTCAGGAGGAGAATAGGGCCTTTCAGCTTCATGTTCCTTAGATTCCTGGTGCTGCTGCTGCTGTTGTTGTTGAGGGTGTTGACTGCCTGAAGATGGTGGCCTTGGCTGACTACCACCAGAGGATCTCCCTGTTTGTCTTTGATAAGTTTGAATATGGGCAGATCTCTGAGAGCCAGAGCCAGAGGCACCTGCTGCTGGAGGAGGAGGAGGAGGAGGATCCTTTCTGTATCTATGAACTGGGGGAGGAGAGAATCTCCTACTCCTCTTCCTCTCTTTTTGCTGGTTCTTTGATAGCCACATCCATGCAGACATCCCTTTGTAAGGAGCAACATTGTGCAGAATATAGTATGGAGTGTCTGTAGTGGGATTAGGCTTGGGAGCAGGAGGAGGAGGAGCCTTCCTTTTCTTAGAGAGCAACTTATTTTTCTTTTTAGCAGCCTCCTCATCTGATTCATCATCATCATCAACATCAGAATCTGAACTCTGAGGATTGTCATACAGAGCATTCAACTTCCTCAGAGTGTCATCAGGAATGATAAGAGGTTTTTCTTGAGGGGGGATAGAAGGTTCAGAGGGTGAGGGTTCAACAGTAGTAGAGACAGAGCTTTCAGCTGCTGTCTTGTTCTCTTCTTCAATATCTGCCAGAATGAGCTCATCCAGATCAGGCATGGGAGAATCATCCATGATAAAATCTGGGATAGGGCAGATTTCTGGAATAGACACAGGAATTGGAATAGCAGTAGGAGCAGCAAAGGTGTCACAATGTTGCTTGACAACTGCTGGACTAGCTGGAGAGGTATACTGGACAATAGCCAAGTATGGCTTAGCAGCCTCTACTGAAGGAAGCTTCAGCTTAGCAACCTCTACTGAAGGAAGTTTCATATATATAGGATCAAAGATATGAAGTATCTCAGATAAATTAATTGTGGGATTTGTAAGGAAATCACCTGCAGTTGTTATTGTATCTACTGACTCATCAAAGCTAATGTCAGTGTCCATAAATTGAATAAAATCAATTGTTGTATCTGTAACTGCAACTGCATTATCAAGCACTGTATCAACTGTATCTGTAGTATCAAAAACTGTATCTGTAGTATCTATATCTGTATCAACTGTATCAACTTCTACAGCTGCTGCACCAGCTTCATCATGGAGCATCTCCCCCTGCCTGGGTTCAGGAGAGCCTGGAGCCAGGCCCCTGAATGAAGAGGGGGCAGCAGAAAGGGTTGTGATTTGTGCAGATAAAGAATTAATGGAATTTACCAGAGGTGTAATGGCCTCTGTGATGAGTGCTTGAATGAGAGGAGTCAGAAGAGAGATGATGGAGGGAATGGTGGAGGAGTTCAGAAGTGGAGAAGGAATGGTGGAGGGGATAGAAGCAGAGGAGGAATGAAGAATAGGTGGAGGGGATAATGGAGGGAGAACAATATGTGGTTTAGTGGGTATTGTGTAGGTTGGAATAAAGGATAGGTGTGGGGGAAGAGGGGATTGAGGAGGTGAGGGAATATGTGTGTCAGTCGGGGAAACTAGAGGTGTAGGGTTATGTGCAAGATCAGGCGGTGGAGATTGATGTTGGGGTGGAGTCAATTTAGATGCAGGAGGAGTGGGAAGAGATTTGTGAGGTGGAATGGCCTCTTCAGTGTCAGGGTGGGGAGTGACCTTGACGGTCCTTGTGCTCTCAGAAGCATTGATGGAGGAGGAGGAACCCTTGGAGGGTTTGGTGATGGTCCTCTCCCATCTGCCAAACAAGGCGCAGGTGAGGCGCTTGCTGGCATTGATGAATGTGGTTGGGGAGACCAAACATTCACTGGCCTTTTCCTGGAGGAAAATCCCCAGGATTCTGCCGTAGCAGACTTCCTTCTTGCTTGTTTTCTTCATGATTAGGTCAAAGAAGACCATGCCCCAGTCGACTTGTCATTTGTTGAGCACTGCGCACATAATCAGGAATTGATGGCGAGTGATATAGTCATGTGCCGAGTGCTTGCCCATCAGAATTTTTCCTACAATGTCGGCCAAGAATTGATAGGCGGCTGACAGTTGCTTCTTCAGAAGCTTATTAGGGTTGCTGCCGGAGAAACCCATTACTTTCAACATATCAGAATATTCTTCAGTGTCCATTTACAAGTTGCTTCACCATTGAGCAGTCCAAAAATTTCAGAAAGTACGGCTGGAGACAGGGAAACGGCAGTGTTTCCAATATGTCCTGTCAGATTTCCGCCTTCAGAAACGGCGGCAGTGTACACCCATTCTCTTATCTCGGTTGAGTGTAGCTTGATGCTGCGAGTCATGAAGTCCTTGAGATGCAATTCTTCAAGTAATTCCAGGATATAAAGAAAAATTGGATCGGAGTGTTGGAAAGACTCAAAATCCATGGAGAATGTTGCATCGAACATCATCGCCGCAAGTGCTCCTGGAGGAATCACCATTGATGACTGCAAAGAAAATCACAGAGAAAACGGCGATCAAGAGCAAAGGAACTGAAAGCGCGGGACGGAGGTCGAAGAAAACCTAGATATAATATTTTCAGAATATGAATCGACAGGCTCCGTTCCACGAAAAGAGACAGATCTTCGAACTGAGGTCGACGAAATAAGTTAGAGGTGAGTAGTTTGTCGAACTCATTTAGAAGAATTGAAAACAGTTCGTCGAACTCCGTTCGACGAAATGGTTTCTGAAGCAAGGTTTTTCGATCTCCGGTCGACGAAAATTATTTCCACACAGAGAATTCGTCAGACTCCGTTCGACGAGAATCTCTCAAACTTTCCCTAATTAGTCGAACTCCGTTCGACGAACTCTGGAAAATTCGTCGAATGCAGACAGAAACTAATTTAACTCTTCTCCATTAATCATTCCCAGTTGATTTATAAGTAACAGATGGGTTTTCTCATCTAAAGGTTTGGTGAAAATATCTGCTCTCTGTAAATCAGTAATAATATGAATCAAGTTAATCTTCTTTTTGTCTACATTATCTCTAATGAAATGATGTCTTATTTCAATATGTTTAGACCTAGAATGATGAACTGGATTCTGAGCTATAACAATAGCACTGGTATTATCACAAAATAAGGTTGAATATTTAAGTTGATACCATAATCTAGGAGTTGGTTTTGTATCCATAGCATCTGTGAACAGCAGCTACCAGCAGCCATATACTCTGCCTCAGCAGTTGATGTAGACACAAATGTCTGCTTTTTGCAAAACCAAGAGACAAGTCTCATACCTAGGAACTGGCAAGTTCCAGAGGTACTTTTCCTGTCCACTCTACATCCAGCATAGTCAGCATCTGAGTATCCAGTTAACTCAAATTCTGACTCTGCAGGATACCAGAGTCCTAGACTAGGACAACTCTTTATATATCTCAAAATCCTTTTTAGAAAAATAAGATGAGATTCTTTAGGATTCACTTGGAATCTAGCACAAAGGCATGTGGCAAACATTATGTCAGGCCTGCTAGCTGTTAAGTATAATAGGGATCCAACAATTGCCCTATAATGTTTCTGATCTACAGGTTTCCCTGCTGCATCAGAATCCACAGCAGCATTGGTAGCCATAGGTGTTTTCATTCCTGAAGCATCACCCATCCCAAACCTTTTAATAAGCTCTTTAACATACTTAGATTGGGAGAGGAAGATACCATCAGGGAGCTGCTTCACTTGGAGACCAAGGAAGTAGGAAAGCTCACCCATGCTACTCATCTCAAATTTGGAATGCATGAGGTCAGCAAACCTTTTGCAAAATTTGGGATCAGTAGACCCAAAAATAATGTCATCCACATATATTTGTATCAATAAGATTTGGTCCTTATGATGTCTAGTGAAAAGAGTTTTATCTATGGTTCCTCTTGTAAATTTATGCTCTAAAAGAAAGCTAGCTAGGGTCTCATACCAAGCTCTTGGAGCTTGCTTTAAACCATAGAGAGCTTTATGCAATTTGTAAACATAAGAGGGTTGAGTTAGAGAGATAAATCCTGGAGGTTGTTCTACATAAACCTATTCTTGAAGTACACGATTCAGAAAGGCACTCTTAACATCCATCTGGAATACTTTGAACTTTTTGTAGGCTGCATAGGCTAGGAATATTCTAATGGCCTCCAACCTTGCAATAGGGGCAAAGGTTTGGTCATAGTCTATTCCTTCCTCTTGTCTATAGCCTTGGGCAACCAGTCTAGCCTTGTTTCTTACTATATTCCCTTGTGCATCCAATTTGTTCCTATAGAGCCATTTGGTTCCAATAACTGGGTAGTTATGGGGTCTTGGAACCAAATCCCAAACTCTACATCTCTCAAATTAATTTAGTTCCTCTTGCATTGCAAGAATCCAGTGGGGATCTTGCTCAACTTCATGGATGGTGAGAGGTTCAATTTGAGAGAGAAAACAGGCATGCATCAAGTCTTGATTGAGCTGATGTCTTGTCTGTACACCAACTGAAATGTCTCCAGTCACTTGAGATCTGGGGTGATCTCTAAGTGTGAAAAGATCAGTTGGTGGAGTTGGTTGAGCAACAGCTTCTGTAAATAATTCCTCTTGAGGAATGGTACTGGCTGTTGATGGAAGTTCAGTTACTTCCTCTTGGACTTCTTCTTCACTATCTTTAGCAGCCTATGGAGTGGGATGAGTTGGAACCTCTTGGGTAAGGTTTAGTCCATCTATAGACTCACACATTGGTGAAACCTGCAAAAGACTATTCGTAGAAATGTCTTTCTCCTTATAAGACATGTTAGCTTCATCAAAAGACACATGGACAGATTCTTCAATTTTAAGGGATGATTTGTTGAAAACCCTATAGGCCTTGCTTACTTGGGAATATCCTAGAAAAATCCCTTCTTCAGCCTTAGCCTCAAATTTTCTAATGTATCTTTTGTTATTAGTGTGGATGTAACATATGCAACCAAAAACTTTAAAGTAAGTGATTTTAGGTTTCTTTTCTTTAAGTAATTCATAGGGGGTCTTATGTTTTAGTTTATGTATAAGACATCTGTTTAGGACATAGTTAGCTGTGTTTACAACTTCTGCCCAAAAGGATAGAGACATGTAAGCATATACTAATAATGTACCTGCAGCTTCAATGAGTGTCGTATTTTTCCTTTCAGCAACCCCATTTTGTTGGGGAGTTCTAGGATCTGAGAAGCACTGCCCGATACCTTCCTTCTCACAGAACTCATGCATAAGAAGAGACTCAAACTCTGTGCCATGATCACTTCTGATCAATGCAACATGAGTAGAGAACTCAATCTGTATGGTCCTGAGAAAATCTGTAAGAACTTTGAATGTATCTGACTTAGCTCTCAGAAAGGCTACCCAACTAAATCTGGAGAAATCATCAATAATGACTAAGGTGTAAGACTTCCCTCCTAGCCTTTGTACTGCAATGGGTCCAAAAAGATCCACATGAAGCAGATACAATATCCTAGGTGAATCACTTTTATTAATGGATTTGAAACTAGTTTTAGTTTGCTTTCCTAGTTGACAAGCCCTACATAGGCTTTCCTTCTTGTAGGGACCAGAAGGTAAACCTCTAACAAGGTTGTCATTAGATAACCTAGATATGTTCTTAAGGTTTACATGTCCTAGCCTTTTGTGCCATAACTCATTTTGGTTACTAGTGATATTGAGTAAAAAAATATCAGTTGTGGCAGAAATGAAATCTACTAAATATATGTTTCCTTGTCTAAGTCCAATTAAAACAGTTTGGTTTTTATCATTTATAATAGAGCAAGAGGTAGAGTTGAAATGTACCTGATAACCTTCATCACATAATTGACTTATGGAAATAAGGTTATGTTTAAGTCCTCTTACATATGTCACCTTTTTGAAGGTCACTGCTCCAATGCTTACTCTTCCATATCCTTCTGACTGACCACTCTTTGAGTCTCCAAATATCACCTTTGGTCCTAGCTTGGACTTATAGCTGGAGAGATTTGCTTTGCTGCCAGTCATGTGCTTGGAGCAGCCACTGTCCAGGTACCAGGTCTGACTTAACCTTGGACAGCTCTTCACCTGTACCTGCATTAAAGATAAAGCTCAATTGTTCTTGACCCAGGTTACCTTGGGTCCTTGGTTTTGCTGAAAAGTAAAACTAGAAATGACTGATAAGGCAGGTTGAGACTTATACCCTAGAGGGTGATATTTCCTAGGTGGGATTATCCAATCAGCTACTGGATTAAATGTCTTGTTAGCTGCTTTAAAATTTCTATAGGAGAAATGATTTATATTTGGTCGTTCTGGGATCGACAAATTATTGTAAGTTCGTCGACCAGAGTTCGACGAATGGGAATGGGATCGTCGACCTCCACTCAGAGAATGACCATGGTCATTTTCTGCATCCCACATTCGTCGACCTCTGCTCGACGAACCATACACAGTTCATCGATCGTAGTTGGATGAATAATTATTTCTGAAGTTTGCGTTCAGCGTTCGTCGATCGAGGTTCGATGAACTTGCAGGATTTCGTCGATCTAAGTTCGACGAATTCTGCTGAACTTGGTTTTTAACAGCTTTCTTCTGTTTCTGTTTCTATTGTCTAGGGGATTTGACTTGTTTTCTGACATGGGTTTTTCAGTTAGTTTCTCTTTACCTTTAGCAGTGATAAACTTTATGGGAGTAGAAAGTATATTTTTCTTTATTATGGGGGGTAAACCTGATGAAGCACCCAAGCCCAGCCTGCCATTTAATCTGGCATTTACTATGCTTGTGATATCTATCAGCTTGAGGCTTCTCCCATTGAGAGATTGCTCAAGTTGTTTTGCCTCACATAATTCAGATTTTAACTTGATTATTTGTTCATTAGCTATAGTCAATTGATCAGTTAGTTTTTTATTTTCTGTGCTGACAGATTCAAGGTTTTCTAGCCTAGTCCTCAAGGTTTTTATTTCTTTCTCTGAGTTTATTTGATCCATGCATATAGTTTTAAATTCTACTTTAAATAAGTCAGAATTGAAATCAAAACTAGAAATCACCTGATCAGCCTCTGAGTCTGAGGCACCTTCATCTTCAGAATCCTCTTCTAATCCACAGTTGCTTCTGGAGGCATCTATTGCCATTAGGCACACCTCCTTGGATCTGGCTTCTTCCTCTTCTTCACTGGAGATGGAGGAGGATGTTTCCTCTTCTGTGTCACTCCAGGACTCAGCAACAAATCCTTTGTCTTTCCTTTTATATTTGTTGGAGGAGGGTCTGCTGCTTTGTTTTTTCTGGAATCCTTGTCCCTACCCTTGTCCATTTTCTGATTCTCTGGGCATTCTGAAATATAGTGCCCAGGCTTTCTGCATCCAAAACACACAACCTCCTTAGGTTGTGTCTTGTCATATTTGGGCTTATCATCCTGCCTGGATGATTTTCTTCTAAAGTCCTTTCTTGCCATTTTGTAGAATCTTTTGGTAAAAAGACTCATTAACTCCTCATTGGATGTAGATGTTTCATTGTCTTCAGAATCTTTGAAGGCCAAGTTGTGCTCCTTCCTAACTGAGGTAGTTGCCTTCTGTTCTACTGCCTCTCTTGATTTGACAAGCTGCTCATATGACTTCAGCTTGCCTAACAAAGATTCTGTTGAAATCTCATTGAGGCTTCTGGCTTCTTTGATTGGCCAGATTCTGGAATCCCATGAACTGGGGAAACACATCAGTATCTTGTCATTCACCTCAGTTAAGGTGATGTCCTTATCAAGAGTCTTGAGTTCACTGATGATTGAACTTAATCTATTGTACATCACAGCCACAGATTCTGTCTCATCCTTTTTGAAATTCTCATAGAGAGAAATGAGACTGGATCTCCTATCCTTTCTTTCATCAGCTGAGCCTGCTACCATTTGGTTGAGAGAGTCCCAAATGGCCTTGGCTGAGGTGCACTCAGCCACCTTCTGAAATATGTCATCTGACATTGTTTGGGCCAGAATATTCATTGCCTTTGCATCAGCCATCTTGGCTTTCTTATAGGCTTCAGTATTGTCTGGAGGTGGTACTGCACTCAGATTAGTTGATGTGCTGGCAAAAGTTGCAGGAGCTGGAGGAACACCTGTTGAAATGACAGAGAAAATATCCTCATCAATGGAGTTCATATATAATCTAATTCTTGCCTTCCAGATGGAAAACTTATTAAGATTGCACATTGGAGGTCTGATGCTTGTATAATCCTTGTTTTGGGCCATGTCTGTGAGAAGGATAAGTCCAATAACAGAATAAAAACAAACAGATCTAACTAAGGGATCTTTGGGTTCAGGTGTTAGCCTGTACAACCAATCAGGTATGGTATGTTTACCAACCTGTAAGGTCTGGTAATTTAACCAACCTGGAAGATGTGGTATTATTAACCAACCTCGCTTTGATACCAATTGAAAGTTCAGGACGTATGCTTGATACTACCTAAAGGTGTTAGTTAGATCAGATATACTCTAGAGGGGGGGGGGGTGAAAGAGTATGTTGGTGATTTAAAACTTTTACAACTGTTGTTGTATTTTAGGTGTGTGTGCAGGGAAGCAAATACAATAAACCAAGATGCAGCAACTATCTAATCACAGCACATTCACAGAGCAAGGCTAGAAAACAAAAAGGAAAAGAAAGCAACCAGACGACACAAGAATTTTATAGTGGTTCCCCAAATCTGGATAGTCCACTCTTCTACCACCGTGGTAGGAATCCACTGCAGGAAGGGGTTGATCAGGTGTCCTCGCACCAATGGGGTTTTGATCAGGTTCCCAAAAACCAAACCCTCAAGTCTTTTGGAGGGAGACTTGCAACCAAAATAATTTTGAAGGGAATTAAAACCCTGTACAGAGGTGGAGTGAGAGGGTGATGAGGTCTTCTCTTTCTCAAGTCAAATGAGAAGACTTGTGGATTGTTGTTTAGCATCTTTTCTCCCCCTGAGATGTCGAATGAATCAGGAAGAATGCTGGAGCACTGCTTCAGGGTGATAGGTCTTCAAAGACCTAGAATTCCAGGTCCAGAGAAAGTCTCCAGGAACTTCTTGTGACTGAAATGAATGTATTGTCTTTGAAGATATCCTGAGTAAAAGCAGATGAAGAAGACTCTTGATATTGATATAGTGTTCTTCTTCTTCTTCTTCTTGATCAGTTTCTCTCTGGGCCAAGAATGAATTCCTTTTTCTTGTGTTCTGAATCACTGTCTGTCCTTTTTTTGTTGTTGTGTGTTTTTTTTTCTTCACTGTGTTACTGACTATTTCTGTATATCTCGATGTCTCATAAGAAACACTCGAATTTTGAATATAGAGCAGTAATGGCAGACGGCCTGGAAAGGAAGCAGCAATTAATTATTTCCCCAACAGTTTCCATGGGAAAATGGCATGTAATAATCCAGGATTAACTGCGCATTCTAACGGTAGTATTCTGGGAAGAACTGCCATTAAATGTTCAGGAATCAGCGCCATGGAATGAGACGGGAACGGAAGAAGACCTAGTCTGGAATCGTCGACCGAAGAACATAATTCGTCGAGCTGAGTTTGAGTTCATCGAGCTAAGCTGAGTTCGTCGAGCTGAGCTGAGTTCGTCGAGCTGAGCTGAGTTCGGGACTAGGATGAAATACTCTGCATCTGCTGAAATGCTGTGTCGACACAAATTGGTGTCGATAGATTGATCTTGGTGTCGATACAAATCCTCTGGTATCGACATAGGCTGGTGTCGACTGAAATCCTGGTGTCGACATAAGCTGGTGTTGACTGAAATCCTGGTGTCGACACAAATCGTCTAGTGTCGACTCAAACACTAAGTGTCGACATAGATTCTCTGAGTATGAAAATCGTCGAGTAGAGATTAGCATTCGTCGACCTGAGAAGCTGTGATCTTGAGGTCCAAGTTCATCGAGCTCAGAATATAATTCGTCGAGCTCAGCACTACGAATTGTCTCACGATCGTCGAGCGCAGAACTCCCTTCGTCGAGCTGAGTTCGACGAACGTCGAACTCATTTCACTTAGTCTGAAAAACTGATAGATCTGGAGTTCCTGATGGTCTTGAAGAAGGCTGGTCCATCTGAGGTTGATATAGAGGACTGTCCTAGACTCTAAGACAAAAACTTGACCCAGACTATACATGATGGGTCACATCCTAAGTCAGTGAGCCTAGCCCAAATCAACTAGGGATCCAACATAATATCTTCCTTCTCAACATGTTCTCTGATGAAATGAAACTTAATTTCTATATGCTTGGTTCTACTGTGTGATACAGGATTCTTAGCAATAGAAATAACACGGGTAGAATCGCAAAATAGTGGAATTCTACTTACCTTGATGTCATAATCTTCTAGTTTGTGCTTTATCCATAACAACTGTGCACAACAAATACTTGCAGCTACATACTTAGACTTAGCAGTTGATATAACTACACTTGTTTGCTTCTTGCTGCACCATGACACCAGCCTTCCTCCTAGGAATTGACAGGTTCTTGTTGTACTCTTCCTGTCTTCTTTGCATCCTGCAAAGTCTGCATCTGAGAAACCTGTTAGTAAGAAATCTCTATTTTTTGGGTACCAAAGGCCTAAATTAGATGTG
Organism: Platanthera guangdongensis; assembly: GCA_039583875.1. NCBI lineage: Eukaryota > Viridiplantae > Streptophyta > Magnoliopsida > Asparagales > Orchidaceae > Platanthera > Platanthera guangdongensis. Next base: position 114,546,079 of record CM077148.1, on the reverse strand, counting down.
CCCTTAAGATATCTCAAAATTCTTTTAACTGCAGTATAATGAGATTACTTTGGTCAAGCTTGGTACCTAGCACAGACACATGTTGCATACATGATGTTAGGTCTACTAGCAGTCAAATAAAGTAGGGAGCCAATTATCCCTCTATACAAAGACTCATTAACAAGTTTCCCTGCCTCATCTTTGCCTATAGGCATACTTGTTCCCATAGGAGTTTTCATGGTGAAGGCTGAGTCCATACCATATTTCTTAATCAACTCCTTGGTGAACTTAGACTGAGATATGGACAATCCATCATCAGTCTGTCTAACTTGAAGTCCCAAAAAGAACTTCAGCTCACCCATACTGCTCATCTCAAACTTTCCTTGCATAAGTTTAGCAAACTTCCTACAAATGTTGTTTTCAATTGAACCAAATATAATGTCATCAACATATATCTAGACTAGGATTATCTTGCCTTTAGATTCCCTAAATAATAGAGTTTTGTCTATCTTTCCTCTAGAGAACTTATTCTCAATGAGAAAAGTAGAGAAGATTTCATACCAAGCCCTTGGGTCTTGTTTTAAACTATATAGAGCTTTCCTAAGCCTATATACATAATTAGGAAAATGAGAGTCTACAAAACCCGAGGGTTGTTCAACATAGACTTCCTCTTTTAAGTCACCATTCAGGAATGCTGACTTTACATCCATTTGATATACCTTAAACCCTTGATAGGCAGCATATGTCAAGAACAATCATATAGCCTCCAACCTTGCCACTGGGGCAAAAGTTTGATCAAAGTCAATCCCTTCCTCTTGCGTGTAGCCTTTTGTTACCAATCTGGCCTTATTCTTGATTATAGTACCATTCTCATTAAATTTGTTTCTGTAGATTCACTTGGTTCCTATGATGTTGTGATCCTTTGGTTTAGGAACCAGTTCCCATACATTACATCTTTTGAATTGAGTCAGCTCTTCTTGCATAACATCAATCCAGTTTGTGTCTAGCATTGCTTCTTCAAACTTTCTGGGTTCTATTTATGACAAGAAGCTAGAACATAGAACTGTGTTCATACTTTTTCTTCTTGTAAGAACACCTTGACTTGCATCACCAATAATTTGGTGTGCAGGATGATCCTTCAAGTGTCCTCTTGCTGGAGGAAATCTGTCAACCTCATGGACTTCTTCATTTTCTTCAACCTGATGCTCCTCATTGTCTTCTTCATTCAGTGAGTCTTGTTCTCCCCCTGGACAACAAGCATCTTTTTCCTCATTCAGCCTAGCAGGTACCTCTTCATTGATGGTCTGCTTGTCCAGCCTGTCTGTTAGACTTGTAGAACTAACTGAAGAACTAGACAATTCACTGTTAATCAACTTAGATTCATCAAATATAACATGGACAGATTCCTCTACAACTTGGGTAGATAAGTTGTAGATTCTGTATGCCCTACTATTATTATTGTACCCAACAAATATCCCTTCTAGGGATTTGGCAGCAAACTTTGTTTGGTAGTGCTTTCCATTAACTAAAACATAATACTTGCTACCAAAGATTCTAAAGTAGGAAATGTTTGGTTTTCTACCTTTCAAAATCTGATAGGGGGTCATCTAATGTTTCTTATTGATTGAGGCTCTATTAAGAACATGACATGCAGTATTTACTGCCTCTGCCCAGAAGTACTCAGGGAGAGTAGTGTCACTAAGTAGTGTTCTACTAGCCTCAATTAGAGTCCTATTCTTTCTTTCAGCAACTCCATTTTGCTGAGGAGTTCTAGGTGAGGAGAATTCCTGATGAATCCCAAGTTCATCACAGAACTTTGTCATACATTCAGACTGAAATTCAGTTCCATGGTCACTTCTGATTTTGACCACAGAACTGTTATATTCATTCTGAATTTGTCTAACAAAAGTCTGGAAAATAGTTGGGGTTTCAGATTTCTGCCTCAAGAATAAAACCCATATGTATCTAGAATAGTCATCCACAATAACTAATGTGTGTACTTTCCTACCAAGACTGTGAACTGGCATATGACCAAACAAATCTAGATGCAAGAGATATAAACATCTCATTGAATCTTTTATACCAAGTGCATGGAAAGAGGACTTAGTTTGTTTGCCCTTTTGGCAAGGAGAACACACACCCTCTTTAATGCACTTGACTTGAGTACCATTCCTCACTAACCCCATGCTAAACAACTGTCCTATTGACTTATAGTTCAGATGGGCAAGTCTCTTGTGCCATTTGACACATAGTGAAGCCTTTTCTCCTGCAACTAGACAAATGGGTGAGTTCTCAAACTCACAATCTAGGATAAGACAATATACATTCCCTTTCCTAGTGCCAATCAAAATAATCTCTCGATCACTTGACCTTCTTATTTGGCACTCCCCTTTGAGAAAGGAGATGTCATAACCTAGATCACTAAGTTGACTTATGCTAATCAAGTTATGTTTTAGAACCTTCACATAAGCCACTTTAGTGATATTAATTGAATCACTAAAAATGTTACCAAATCCTTTGATGATTCCTTTTTCTGATCCACCAAAGATTACTTTGGGTCCATTCTCTATGGGTACATAGTCCCTCAACAGTCTTCTTGTTCCAGTCATGTGTCTGGAACATCCACTATCCAAGTACAATATAGGGGTATGGTCACTTGGATTCACCTACATCAAATACAGAATCACTTACCCTTAGAACCCAAATTGTTATTGGGTCCTAGGACATTGTTAAGTTGAAATCCTGTAGCTGTTCTGACAGGTAGACTACTCTTGGTTTTAACACTTGTGTTGAACCAACAATCCCTGACAAAATGGCCCACTTTGCCATAACACCAACACTCAAACCTATTATACCTTTTCTTAGGTACAGTCTTTACTGCTTGGTTGCCAGCAGTTCTGTTGAGTGTAGGTGCAGGAGCAGTAAACCCCAAGACTTCCTCTTGAACCTGATGGGTTTGCCTATAGTGTGATCTATGGGCATTTGCACCCTTTCCCATGAGATCTTCATCCTCACAGTGACCATGAGTACTATCATGATCATACCTGTTTGTTGGTTGCATCACTTTCCTAAAGAAAATAGGGGGCTTAGAAGCTAGTGGCTGTACTGGGTCCTTACCTTTTCTATGAAAATTTGTGGCCCTAGTTCTACCCTTAAAACCTAAACCAGTCTTTCCTTTATGAGAAATAAAATTATCTATTAAGGGCAAGACTAATTTTGGTTTGGAGAATTTAGCCACTAACTCTCTTTCTTGCTGAAAAATTGCCTCAAGTTTCTTGATGTGATTTTCCTTAAAAGAGATTGTGCCCATCTGAATAACAGTAATGTTTTTCAGTTTGGCAATCTCCTTCAGTTTTGAATCTATCATCATGGCTGAATCTGATGCAGCCTGCTTTAGAGACTCAATCTCCTTGGCCTGCTCCTTGACAAGAAATTTGCTCCTCTTCAGAGCTTGCAACAACCAACCATACTCATTAATGAGTTGATGCACATCCCCTTCTAATTCAGAACGATCCACATCTCTTGATGCAGAAATTTCTGAATCTGATACAGTGCAGTAATCTGAAGCTGAGGGAGAACTATATACCTTACTAGGACAAGGTAGATCCTGACACTGATCATTTTCTGATAGATCCATCAGCCCTATACAGCAATAGTCTTCTGCTCCATTTATGGAGTCCAGCATTTGTAGGAATTCTAGTTCCCTAGAATCCTCTTCTGTTGAGATCAGCCCAATATATGCTTCAACATTATCTTCATCTCCTGATCCTGAAGATGAAGTGTCTGTCCAACTCTTTTGCTTCTGAGCAACAAAGGATTTCTCCTTATTGCCTTTCACTTGATGCTCCTTCTTATCTTTGTATTCAGTCCTCTTGTCTGGACAGTCAGCTATGACATGTCCAAGCCTGTTGCAACAATAATACACAATCTTAGTATTAATTTGTTTACTAGGTTTTGATGCATACCTGTCCTCCTTGGGAGTCTTCTTTTTTTGTAATACTCATCCTTAGAAAAAGATGTTGATGACTTGGTTCTCCATTTTTTCTTTTTCATGAACCTTTAGAATTGCCTTGTAAAGGAAGCAAAGTCCTCATCAGAGGTGTGGCTATCTGATGTGCTGTTTTCAAGATTTTCTTCTTCAGCCTCAGCACTCCTTCTGGGTGGAGAAGAAGACTTTTTACAACCCTTTCTTGTGCCTTCAGCCTTGAAGGCTACAGACCTTTCTTTGTATTCAGGCCTACTGTTTTTCTCCTCCTCTTTTATGGCAGTGAGCTATATTTAATATGATAGCAGCTTTCCAAATAAAGTGGGTGGAGGTGTATCAACAAGCTTGACCACTTCTCTGATTGCAAATATCTTTGTGTCCCAGTCCTTTGTTAGTGACTTGAGAAACTTGTCATTCAGTTCATATGTGCTGAAGACTCTTCCATAGGTCATCAGCTCATTGACAATCCTGAAAAACTTCTTGTAACATTCAGCTATGATGTCAGTCTTGGCTTGTCTAAAGCTCTCATCCTCTTGATTCAGCATAGATTTCCTGTCCTCTCTGACTACTTTTGTTCCCTCCATGTAGACAATCAGAGTGTCCCACATTTCCTTGGAGGTTTTACAGTGCAGCAGATTCTGAAATGTGGCATCATTTATAACACTTACTATAATATTTTGTGCTCTTTTGTCTAATGTTGACAGGATGATCTGATCCTTAGTAATTTTAGAATAGATCTTAGGGGTTTTAACATTTGCATCCAGAACTGATACCTTCATTGGAATGAAGGGACCCTCTTGTACTGTAATGTAGATTCTTGGATCAGATGCTTCCATAAACAACCTGACCCTTTCCTTCCATATGCCAAAACATTCTTTCCTGCACATAGGCAGTTTCATAGATCCAAATTCCTTCTGATTCTCTATTGAACCCATTCTAGAAATCTGTTATTTTCCTTGGAGATCCACTCAGACTGTTAGGTCAATCTTTGAGTAACCTCCATCTGATACCACTTGAAAGACTTGATTTATAGACACCTAGAGGGGGGGGGGGTGAATAGGTTCTAATTTTTCCTTCAAACTTTTAGGCAAATAGCAAAATTTAACTCATCACAAAAACAATTTAAACCACAAAATAATGAACACAGCACAACATACACCAGATTTATAGTGGTTCCCCACGGTCTGGGTACATCCACTTTCCGCCTTCGCCTATCTAGCAGTGTAGTAGATTCGGCCGAACTACCTTCTTTCTTCTCAGATCCGCAGATCTTACAGCTCAGAACCAAGAATAGTTCCTACAACTCAGACTTATACAAGTCCTACCTCAGATTCTTCCCCAAGAACCTTACCTCAGGCCTCAGCCCTACCTCAGCCTATGTCACTCGGCTTACAACTCAGAGTGAAACCTCACTCCTATAAATCAGGTAAAAGCCCTACCTCAGCCTTTATAATTACAGGCTTACAACTTATATCTTACAACAGATCCTACCAGAAATTGTTTGATTAAGAGATACAAAAATTTCACCAGATGAATCTCTTTACTGGTGTGCTTCTTGATCAGTTCTTGAATAGTTTGATCTTCAGATCCAACCTGACTTAGCCGTTTCAAAGCTTCTTGATAGAACAAAATAAGGTTAATCTTCACTTGATGTAGAAGTTGATCTTCAGATAGCTTCCTCCTTGAATTCAGAATGAGATCTAAATCTCCCTTGCAGACTGATCTGAATCTGCCTTCATAAGGGTTTCCCCTTTTCTTGTTGTAGAAAACTTTCCTGAAAGATTCACTTCTTAGTGTTGTATGTTCTCTTTTCCTTGCTATTGTCTCTGTTAATGTTGTATCGAACCAGTCCTTTATATAGAGTTTCCTCCTGATTACCAGCTGATCCGCTTTGTAACAGACTTCTGACAGTTCTGACAAAGGTGTCAGACCTGTTGGTTATGTCAGCTGATTCTTCAAAGACTTTCCAACTCAGCATGAACCACTCAACAAACTGCTCCACATGTGTCGACACAAATGGACTAAGTGTCGACACAAGTCTTGATGATGTCGACACAATACTCCATGTGTCGACAAAGTCATTCTTCTGGAACTCGACTCATCATCTATTAAATATGTTGACACAAGCCCTCTGTGTCGACATAATTCTGCTTCCATTGTCGACATAACTCCTGTGTGTCGACACAGCTTCTACTTTCAGTATCGACATAGCTCCTGGGTGTCGACACAACTTCTGCTTTTAGTGTCGACATAATTCCTGGCTCAGGTGTCGACTTAAGTCTGAGTGTCGACTCAGCCTCTTCTTTAGGTGTCGACACAATTCTTCACAAGTGTCGACACAAGTCTGGGTGTCGACACAGCTTCTTCTGTTTGTGTCGACACAATACCTGGGTGTCAACTCAACTTCTTCTTTAAGTGTCGACATAATTCTTCACAAGTGTCGACACTTGTACTTAGAAAATTTTCTTCCAATGCTTAAACCTGCACAATGAAACTCAAACATACATCAAATACAAATTGATGTATATCATTGATTAAGATGAGGCTTCTCTAAATCTGGTACATATAAACAGTGTACCCAACAATCTCCCCCTATTTGGAGAAGTCATAACCTTTAGTCAAAGATATTGATCACTCATAATAAAACACATAAAAAGAAATAGATGTACATGCATTTCACTGGAGGGTAACATATAAACATTGTAAACAACTGAAATGGATACTGAAACTGATTTCATTTATTTAGAGAGAAATTTTAAGTTTACACAGTTTTATTTAGAACAAAAGCCAAAAAGGTTACATTGTTCTATACATAAGCCTAACTATCATATAATTGATTAGGATAATTAATCACAATGCCTTTTCCTGATTTGATCTGAGCCTGCACAGTAGGTTCTACATCATCAGCAGTTTTATTTCCTTTCAGATCCTTCTTTTTCTGTTCTTCAACCCTTATCCTTTGCCTTTCAAAATAATTAAAAGGCTTTGGGAAGTACTTGCTAGGCTCCAGAGCATTAGCAGGTAACTTCCCAGCATTTGCTTTTCTTCTGTTTTGAAGAATGGATTCCTGTCTGGCTTGATACTTGTTCCACTCTTGCTCAGTATACCATTTATCCTTTTCATGGGTCTTGTCCTTCACAGCTTTCCAGGCAGTCAATATAATATTCCTGGAAGTAGGGCTCCATTGCTCAAAATCAGGCTTCAACTCAGCCTGTTCTCTAAACCTTTTCTTGGACAGTTGTGGTTCCTTTTGAGCTTCCTTGGCAACCATTGACATTTCCACTTTTTCAATAATAATATCTTTAGCCTCCTGTGGAGGGTTGTACATTGACTGAACTTCTGGTGAATCTGTCAAAATCAGCTGGAGGGTAAATGACTTGAGCAACTTTCATGTTGATCTCCCTCAATATAGGCAGGTTGCACTCTAGACTCAGCAACATTGTCATCATCACACAATGGGGGATATCCAAGAGTTGCTCTGATGCTATTTGATATCCATTTAGCATTATCTGAGCTGGCTTTGACTAACACCCTCTCCCCATTTATGACTTCTCTTTAAATATGATCTCTCAGATCATCCTTCTGAAATATGACTTAGTTAACAAGATAATCTGTGCCTTCTTTGTAATAATTCCTGAACTTCTGAAAGAAATCAGAAATATTCTTGTGAGATTTTGTAAAAGTGTCCTGACCAGCAGCTAGATCTTCTTTGATCTGCTTGGATACTTCAGCTTTGAGAGTAGTGGTTAGATTATCAATCTGTGTAAGAATGTCAAAGTGTGACTCTTTGAGGTTATCATTCATCCTGATTTGATTCTCAATAACATATCCTTGCTTAACTATAATGTCATCCACTTTAGTATTGAGTTCTTGTTATTGCTTTGCCAAGTATACCATAGCATTTTCTCCCTTATGGAAGCAATCTGTCATTTCTTTCTTATTTTGATTTACTTCAAACCTGATTGATTTGATATCTTGAGCCAGATTGAATTGAAAATCTTTATGTGTATCATCCACATACCTTTCCAAAGACTGCCTTTGCTTATCCAATTTCACTTGTAATTGGACCAGTAGGGAACTGAAATCCATGCTTTAAGCAGGTGGTGGTGTGACTGTTTGTAAGGCCTTTTTTTAGCCTGAGATCCGTTTTCTTAAGTCAGCTAACTTCCTTTCCTTAGTCATTGAGGCTTCTTCATCATCAGAAGATTTTGAGGAACTTTGTATATTTACTGGTTCCTTATCAGTTGGGGCATGCTGAGACATCTCCCCCTCAGTACCTGGAAGTTCTTTTTTTATGATCTGCTGCTCCCCCTCAGTCCCTGCTGTTGGGTGTTCAGGGAAAAGCTCTTCCATAGTTACCTCTTGCTGCAGCTGAACAGGAGGAAGAAAATTTATTTGGAAAACAGATGGTTCTCCCTGGACATCCAGATCCTTTTCCAGGTCATTCTCTATAAAGGAGATACTTATTTGAATATTTTATGCAGTATCTTGTAGCTGCTCAGCTTGTTCTTCTTTCCCAGAATTTAGTAGTTCTTCATTGTTGATTTCTGACACTATTGCAATAATAGTATCAGCAATATGCTCACTTTATTGTGTAGCTTCAGTAATACCTCCCCCTAGGGCAGGTAGCTCAAGTTTTACCGTGTCTTGTACTGCTGGTTCAGGATTTTCTCCCCCTGGAGTGGAGACTACCTGTTGCTCTAAAAGCATACTGCTCTCCACTTGATCCTGTGCTACCTTTTGTGGCCTATCTTCATCTGAACTAAAGATCACTTCTTATTCAGAATCACTGGAGGATTCTGCTTGTGGAATAACCTTTTTCTGTTGTTTATCTTTCTTAACAGTTTTCTATGGAGTAGATACTTCCTTTGTCAAAACTCTATCCCATCTAGATAGAATTCTCATATCCATTCTCTTCATGTGGTTGATTTTGGTTCCCGGAAGTTGGTGCAAAACATCTGGTATTGTAGCAGATAGACATAAAATCAAAATCCTTCCCAGATTTGGTTTCTTTATTCCTTCTTGAAGCTTATCAAAAACTATTGATGCCCAGTCTGTTTTTATGGTGAAAATAATCCTTGTCATCAAATTAAACATGTGGACTAAAATGTTATCATGTCCACCAGTCTTACAAAGAATTACCTTCCCAACTACTTCAGACAGAAACTTTCCTTGGGAATTCATCTCTTTCTGGGCAATAGATGATCCAGACTTGATATTAGGATTTAGCCCGCACAAACTTTGTGCCTCTTTAGTTCTGGATGAAACAATTTCTTCATCATCCTTAATCATGGGAAGTTGGAGTGATTTCCTGATAGTCTTTAGCGTTTGTTTAACTCGTGAGTCCAGAACTGTGGCTTTGATCTTCTTCACTTCTGGGTCCATAGTAGCAGATGAATAGAATTCCATGACTTCCTTTTTCTAAATTTTTGTTGGTTCTGAGACAAAGAATTCTAATCCATTATCAGAAATTAGGGTAATGACACCCTAGATTTCTTATGAAGTTGTCGTGAATCCTCCACGAACCAGCTCATATCCTTCATTCACCTTATCATCTTGGTGAGGCGCCATTGTCGAGATAGATGGAAGAGAAAAGAAGAGAAGGTCTTTGTTGACACAAGGTGCAGATCCTAAATTTCTGAAAGCATAGTCGACCAGATTTTGGCTTGACCTATTTATAGTGTTAGCATAAAGGGCAGGTCAAAAGACGAGCCATAGTCGACCAAATTTTACATGTGTCAACAGAAATGACCTAGGTCTCGACAAAATTTAGGTTTAGTCGACATGTCTAGATGTCAACATACATGTGTCAAAGTCGACACGGGCTGGTCATGTCTTGACATAGTTGTGTCAACACCAACTTTTGTGTGTCGACACGAAAAATCCTTTAGATATAAGGTCTCGACAAGGTTGTGTCGACACCTATTCTTCTGTTGACACAGATACTATTTCTGTGTCGACACATCCTTATTCTTTGTCGAGACAACATACTGAGTGTGTCGACACAAATGTGCTTGTGTTGACACAAACTTTTTACTTAGACAAATTTCCTGAGAAATTTCGTACTTACATATTCTTCTTAGGGAAGCTTATGCTAACCTATTCTAGGTTCAACATACCTAATTTAATTTGAAAATAATTGAATTTAATTTCTTCCATAGGTTTTGTAAATATATCGGCGATTTGATTATTTTTGTTCACAAACTCTAGACTAATATCTTCCTTCTCAACATGTTCTCTGATGAAATGAAACTTAATTTCTATATGCTTGGTTCTACTGTGTGATACAAGATTCTTAGCAATAGAAATAACACTAGTAGAATCACAAAACAGTGGAATTCTACTTACCTTGATGTCATAATCTTTTAGTTGGTGCTTTATCCACAACAACTGTGCACAACAACTACCTGCAGCTACATACTCAGACTCAAATGTTGATATAGCTACACTTGTTTGCTTCTTACTACACCATGACACCAGCCTTCCTCCTACGAATTGACAGGTTCCTATTGTACTCTTCATGTCTTCTTTGCATCCTGCAAAGTCTGCATCTGAGAAACCTGTTAGTAAGAAATCTCTATTCTTTGGGTACCAAAGGCCTAGATTAGATGTGCCCTTAAAATATCTCAAAATTTTTTTAACTGCAGTATAATGAGATTCCTTTGGGCAAGCTTGATACCTAGCACAGACACATGTTGCATACATGATGTCAGGTCTACTAGCAGTCAAATAAAGTAGGGAGCCAATTATACCTCTATACAAAGACTCATCAACAGGTTTCCCCGCCTCATCTTTGCCTATATGCATACTTGTTCCCATAGGAGTTTTCATGGTGGAGGCTGAGTCCATACAATATTTCTTAATCAACTCCTTGGTGAACTTAGACTGAGATATGGACAATCCATCATCAGTCTGTCTAACTTGAAGTCCCAAAAAGAACATCAGCTCACCCACACTGCACATCTCAAACTTCCCTTGCATAAGTTTAGCAAACTTCCTACAAAGGATGTTTTTAGTTGAAACAAATATAATGTCATCAACATATATCTGCACTAGGATTATCTTGCCTTTAAATTCCCTAAAGAATAGAGTTTTGTCTATCTTTCCTCTAGAGAACTTATTCTCAATGAGAAAAGCAGACAAGGTTTCATACCAAGCCCTTGGGTCTTGTTTTAAACCATATAGAGCTTTCCTAAGCCTATATACATAATCAGGATAATGAGAGTCTACAAAACCTGAGGGTTGTTCAACATAGACTTACTCTTTTAAGTCACCATTCAGGAATGCTTACTTTACATCCATTTGATATACCTTAAACCCTTGATAGGCAGCATATGCCAAGAACAATCTTATAACCTCCAACCTTGCCACAGGGGCAAAAGTTTGATCAAAGTCAATCCCTTCCTCTTGCTTGTAGCCTTTTCCAACCAATCTGGCCTTGTTCTTGATTATAGTACCATTCTCATTAAGTTTGTTTCTATGGATCCACTTGGTTCCTATGATGTTGTGATCCTTTGGTTTATGAAGCAGTTCCCATACATTACATCTTTTGAATTGAGTCAGCTCTTCTTGCATAACATTAATCAAGTTTGTGTCTAGCATTGCTTCTTCAAACTTTCTGGGTTCTATTTGTGACAAGAAGCTAGAACATAGAACTGCGTTCATACTTTTGCTTCTTGTAAGAACACCTTGACTTGCATCACCAATAATTTGGTGTGTAGGATGATCCTTCAAGTGTCTTCTTGCTGGAGGAAATCTGTCAACCTCATAGACTTCTTCATTTTCTTCAACCTGATGCTCCTCATTGTCTTCTTCATTCAGTGAGTCTTGTTCTCCCGCTAGACAGCAAGCTCTTTTTCCTCATTCAGCCTAGCAGGTACCTCTTCATTGATGGTCAGCTCGTCCAGCCTGTCTGTTATACCTGTAGAACTAACTGAAGAACTAGACAATTCACTGTTAATCAACTTAGATTCATCAAATACAATATGGTCAGATTCCTCTACAACTTTGGTAGTTAAGTTGTAGATTCTGTATGTCCTACTATTATTGTTGTACCCAACAAATATCCCTTCTAGGGATTTGGCAGCAAACTTTGTTTGGTAGTGATTTCCATTAACTAAAACATAACACTTGCTACCAAAGATTCTAAAGTAGGAAATGTTTTTTTTCTTCCTTTCAAAATCTGATAGGGGGTCATCTAATGTTTCTTATTAATGGAGGCTCTATTAAGAACATGACATGCAATATTTACTGCCTCTGCCCAGAAGTACTCAGGGAGAGTAGTGTCACTAAGTAGTGTTCTACTTGTCTCAATTAGAGTCCTATTCTTTCTTTCAGCAACTCCATTTTGCTGAGGAGTTCTAGGTGAGGAGAATTCCTGATGAATCCCAAGTTCATCACAGAATTTTGTCATACATTCAGACTAAAATCAGTTCCATGGTCACTTCTGATTTTGATCACAAAACTGTTATATTCATTCTGAATTTATCTAACAAAAGTCTGGAAAACAGTTGGGGTTTCAGATTTCTGCCTCAAGAAGAAAACCCATGTGTATCTAGAATAGTCATCCACAATAACTAATGTGTATACTTTCATACCAAGACTGTGAACTGGCATAGGACCAAACAAATCCATATGCAAGAGATATAAACATCTCATTGTATCTATGATACCAAGTGCATGGAAAGAGGACTTAGTCTGTTTGCCCTTTTGGCAAGAAGAACACACCCCCTCTTTAATGCACTTGACTTGAGGACCATTCCTCACTAACCCCATACTAAACAGCTATCCTATTGACTTATAGTTCAGATGGGCAAGCCTCTTGTGCCATTTGACACATAGTGAAGCTTTTTCTCCTACAACTAGACAAATGGGTGAGTTGTCAAACTCACAATCTGGGTTAAGACAATATACATTCCCTTTCCTAGTGCCAGTCAAAATAATCTCTTGATCATTTGACCTTCTTATTTGGCACTCCCCTTTGAGAAAGGAGATGTCATAACCTAGATCACTAAGTTGACTTATGCTGATTAGGTTATGTTTTAGACCCTTCACATAAGCCACTTTAGTGATAGTAATTGAATCACTAAAAATGTTACCAAATCCTTTGATGATTCCTTTTTCCGATCCGCCAAAGATTACTTTGGGTCCATTCTCTATGGGTACATAGTCCCTCAACATTCTTCTTGTTCCAGTCATGTGTTTGGAACATCCACTATCCAAGTACCATATAGGGGTATGGTCACTTGGATTCACCTACATCAAATTCAGAATCACTTACCCTTAGAACCCAAATTGTTATTGGGTCCTTGGTCATTATTAGGTTGAAATCCTGCAGCTGTTCTGACAGGTAGACTACTCTTGGTTTTAACACTTGTGTTGAACCAACAATCCCTGGCAAAATGGCCTACTTTGCCACATCACCAACACTCAAACCTATTATACCTTTTCTTAGGTACAGTCTTTACTGTTTGGTTGCCAGCAGTTCTGTTGAGTGTAGGTGCTGGAGCAGTAAACCCCAAGACTTCCTCTTGAAACTAATGGGTTTGCCTATAGTGTGATCTATGGGCGTTTGCACCCTTACCCATGAGATCTTCATCCTCACAGTGACCATGAGTACTATCATGATCATACCTGTTTGTTGGTTGCTTCACTTTCCTAAAGAAAATAGGGGGCTTAGAAGCTAGTGGCTGTGCTGGGGCCTTACCTTTTCTATGAAAATTGGTGGCCCTAGTTCTACCCTTGAAACCTAAACCAGTCTTTCCTTTATGAGAAATAAAATTATCTATTAAGGGCAAGACTGATTTTGGTTTGGAGAATTTAGCCACTTACACTCTTTCTTGCTGAAGTTTTGCCTCAAGTTTCTTGTTGTGATTTTCCTTGAAAGAGATTGTGCTCATCTGAATAGCAGTAATGTTTTTTAGTTTGGCAATCTCCTTCAGTTTTGAATCTATCAACATGGATGAATCTGATGCAGCCTGCTTCAGAGACTCAATCTCCTTGGCCTGCTCCTTGACAAGAAACTTGTTCCTCTTCAGAGCTTGCAACAACCCAGCATACTCATTAATGAGTTGATGCACATCCCCTTCTGATTTAGAACCATCCACATCTCTTGATGCAGAAGTTTCTGAATCTGATGCATTACAGTAATCTGAAGCTGACGGAGAACTGTATACCTTACTAAGACCAGGCTAATCCTGGAACTGATCATATTCTGATAGAGCCATCAGCCCTCAACATCAATAGTCTTCTGCTCCATTTATGGAGTCCAGCATTTATAGGAATTCTAGTTCCCTAGAATCCTCTTCTGTTGAGATCAGCCCAACATATGCTTCAGCATTATCTTCATCTCCTGATCCTGAAGATGAAGTGTCTGTCCAACTCTTCTATTTCTGAGCAACAAGGGATTTCTCCTTCTTGGCTTTCACTTGATGCTTCTTATTATCTTTGGATTCAGTCCTCTTGTCTGGATAGTCAGCTATGACATGTCCAAGCCTGTTGCAACAATAACACACAATCTTAGTATTAATTTGTTTACTAGGTTTTGATGCATACCTGTCTTCCTTGGGAGTCTTCTTTTTCTTGTAATACTCATCCTTAGAAAAGATGTTGATGGCTTGGTTCTCCATTTCATCTTTTTCATGAACCTTTGGAATTGCCTTGTAAAGGCAGCAAAGTCCTCATCAGAGGTGTGCATAGCTGATGTGCTGTTGTGAAGATTTTCTTCTTCAGCCTCAGCACTCCATCTTGGTGGAGAAGAAGGCTTTTCCAACCCTTTCTTGTGCCTTCAGCCTTGAAGGCTACAGACCTTTCTTTGTATTCAGGCCTACTATTTTTCTCCACCTCTTTTCTGGCAGTGAGCTGTATTTCATATGTTAGCAACTTTCCAAATAAAGTGGATGGAGGTGTATCAGCAAGCTTGGACACTTCTCTGATGGCACATATCTTTGTGTCCCAGTCCTTTGTTAGTGACCTGAGAAACTTGTCATTCAGTTCATATGTGCTGAAGACTCTTCCATAGGTCATCAGCTCATTGACAATCCTGAAGAACTTCTTGTAATATTCAGCTATGATGTTAGTCTTGGCTTGTCTAAAGCTCTCATACTCTTGATTCAACATAGATTTCCTGTGCTCTCTGACTTCTTCTGTTCCCTCCATGTAGACAATCAGAGTGTCCCACATTTCCTTGGAGGTTTTACAGTGCACAAGATTATGAAATGTGGCATCATCTATAACACTAACTATAATATTTTGTACTTTTT